>JAKOOJ010000012.1:1027500-2227500 GCA_022577455.1 Arizona elegans | reverse complement strand
TGGAGATCAGAGATCCTGAGGGAAAGAAGAATCCATCAAATCCCCTTCAGGAGCTATTTTTCAGGAGGATCCCTTGGGAAGATCCAAATCGAAACACCTTAGGAGGTAATTGAAGATCCTCTGATTACCCATCTGTCCTACCTTCACTCTCTTCTCTTCTATAGAATACATCCTCCTATTTTGTTAATTATTAATTAATTAATTATTTATTATTTATTAGTTCGATTTATATGATGCCCTTCTCCGGAGACTCAGGGCAGCTTACAATGCGTAAAGTAATAGCCTTCATACTTTTGAATATACCTGCTTAGTAGGGCTTTCGCCCCCCGCAAGCGTGTTCTTTTTTATACAAAGTCACCTTATTGCCCCCACAATCCGGGTCCTCATTTTACCTACCTCGAAAGGATGGAAGGCTGAGTCAACCTTCGCCCGGTGAGATTTGAACTTGCAGTAATTGCAGGCAGCTGGTGTTACTTAACAGTGCTTTAGTCTGCTGCACCACCAAGGCTCATTTCAAAATTATTTATTTTGAAATTTTTTATTCCTTACAGAAAAACAAAGAATGAAATTTTCTGGGTTTTATGATGGAGATCAAACAGTGGTTGAACCTTCAAATCAAGTAAGAAAGGGAAAAGTTATTAGATTTGTATTCTCCCTTCAGGAAGTGAAGTGGGTGTGCAGGGTGCGCTCTCCTTCTATTTCCACCCCTTGTTTGGAGTGGGTTATTTTTGTGTTCTTCCACAATGTGGACATCACAATAGCAGGTTCAAGTTATTGTCAGGCAGCATAGCATCTGGTTAGCTTGTTCTGGTAGGTACTCCTCCAACTTTGAGTTTGCAAGAAGCAATTTTTTAAAATCCTTCCAAGAGTTAGGAATAAACATATCACAGTGGCAGGAATTGCTCAGAGTCAGGGTGGATAAAAATCAATGATTTTTTTTAAAAAATCAAAAAAATCAGATTTTTTTGATTTAAATCGGATTTTTTTGATTTAAATCGGATTTTTTTTATTTAAATCGAATTTATTTTAATAAAAAACTTTTGGGGTAAAAATCTATCGTAAGATAGTTTTCTATTTAAAATACATAAATAATTTAGTTTATTCAGCATGAAATGGAGCTTAGTTATGTAGCATGAGGCTGTATTTTCTGCAACATAGGGACTATCGGTGAGTCAACGGTGGGTCAAAAGGAGTAGCAGAGATGACAGTTGCTCTTTAAAAATTATGATTTAAATCGAGTTGATTTAAATCAAGCCTTTTTACTAGTGATTTAAATCATGATTTAAATTGTGATTTAAATCAACTCGATTTCAATCAAATCCACCCTGTTAAGAGTCCAAAGTTCCTCTCACAGTTACTGCTAATAAGCCTGGTTTCACCCAGTCCATATGTGTACTTTTGGTTTTTCTTGCCTAAGTGTAAAACTTTACTTTTCTCTACATTGAATTTCATTGCGTTAGATCGGGCCCAGTGTTCAAGTCTGTCAAGATCCATCTGGATCTTGAGCCTATCATCTAGGGTTGTTCTTTGACTTGGAATTGTGCAAGGCTAATGAAAAATAACTAAATGCTCACATTGCCACATTACCATTTTGAAAAAGTCTCGTTTATAACCTGTAGTTCAAAAATAAGCAAATCCTATTAAAAAATAAAGCAGACTACTAAATCCAAAGAGAATGGCGATGCAGAGCATGTAATCAAGGTTATACTTTATATGTTTTCGCCTCCAATCCATTAATTTGTTTCTGATTTGCCTTTTAGGTAAAAACCCATTTTGGTCAGAATGTATAAACTCATTCAGAAATCTCTTACGTCTTTCGGATATTATTGAAGCAAATATTTTATAGTCTGCATTTAATAA
This sequence comes from Arizona elegans, assembly GCA_022577455.1. NCBI lineage: Eukaryota > Metazoa > Chordata > Lepidosauria > Squamata > Colubridae > Arizona > Arizona elegans. The sequence continues at coordinate 2,225,640 of JAKOOJ010000012.1, read as the reverse complement.
GGGTATATGCCTATAATTTTATATTTGTGTTAAATCTGAATCTTCTTTTGGAATTAAGGTGATATTAGCATCCGTCCATGTATCTAGTATCTTAGCTTCTAGAAACACTTCATTATATACCTCTATCATTGACGCACTCAATGTATTTTGTAAGTCTTTGTAGATTTCTATTGGAAGGCCATCAGAGCCTGGTGTTTTGTTATTTTTCTGTCTTTTAATTGCCTCTACTAATTCTACCATTGTTATTCTTTCATTCAACATCTTCATTGTTTCCTGCACTTTTGATGTTGGCTTTTTCCAAATATTGTGTTATATTTTCCTCTGGATTTTTTTCATAATCATATAGCTTCTTATAAAACTCCTGGATTATATTCTTTTTGTTTTCCATTTGGCAATGTACCTCAGAGTCTTCTTTCGTTGGGGGTGTTACTTGGAACCCTGACACCTTCCTCATCCTGCAATTTACTTATCCATTTTTTCTGTTTCTCCTTCTTCAATTTATAGGCTAGCCATCTTCCTGGTTTATTAGCATTTTCCCAAAAAAAATGTTTTGCTCTTTTAATTTGTTGTGCCAGTTCTTCTTTTTCCATTTTATTTAACGTATGTTTAATTATTTCTATTTGATTCTTTAGATTTGCCTTTTGTGGTTCTTTTTGTAACTCCGCTTCAAGTCTTTTATATTCTTTTCCTAGAGTCTTCTGGTATGGTTCCTTTTTTTTGGTTTGTCTGCATCTACATGGAGGGAAGTATGCAGTGGAGTACCCCATGGCTGTATTTTAGTCCCAGTGCTCTTCAACATCTTCATCAATGACTTGGACGAGGGATAGATGGGGAACTCATCAAATTTGCAGATGACATCAAGCTGGCAGGAATAGCCAACACTGCAGAAGATAAGCTTAAGATACAGAAGGATCTTGACAGACTTGAACATTGGGCGCTGTCTAACAAAATTAAATTCAACAGTGAAAAAAGCAAGGTTCTACATTTAGGCAAGAAAAACAAAATGCACAGGTACCGTATATGTGGTACCTTGCTCAATAGTAGTAACTGAGAGGGATCTTGGAGTCCTAGTGGACAACCATTTAGATATGAGCCAGCCGTGTACAGCAGCTGCCAAAAAAGCCAACACAGTTCTGGGCTGCATAAACAGAGGGATAGAATCAAGATCACATGAAGTGGTAATACCACTTTATAATGCCTTGGTAAGGTCTCACTTGGAATATTGCATTCAGTTTTGGTCACCACAATGTAAAAAAGATGTTGAGTCTCTAGAAAGAGTGCAGAGAAGAGCAACAAAGATGATTAGGGGACTGAAGGCTAAACATATGAAGAACGGTTGCAGGAACTGGGTATGTCTAGTTTAATGAAAAGAAGGACAAGGGGAGACATGATAGCAGTGTTCCAATATCTCAGGGGTTGCCACAAAGAAGAAAGAGTCAAACTATTCTTCAAAGCACCTGAGGGTAGTACAAGAAGCATTGGGTGGAAACTAATCAAGGAGAGAAGCAACTTAGAACTAAGGAGGAATTTCCTGGCAGTTAGAACAATTAATAAGTGGAACAACTTGCCTGCAGAAGTTGTGAATGCTCCAACACTGGAAATTTTTAAGAAGATGTTGGATAACCATTTGTCTGAAGTGGTGTAGGGTTTCCTGCCTGGGCAGGGGGTGGGACTAGAAGACCTCCAAGGTCTCTTCCAACTCTGTTATTCTATTTCTATTTCTATAATTAGGTGCAAAGATAGCAACTAAAAGTATCTGCTTTTGTTGTGGCCCGCCAGCGGCCTGCACGAATCATGGCTGATCCCGACAAGGAGGCTGGTGTGGTGTCGCACCAGCAGACTGCGCAGCCGGCACTTGCGTCGGACAGCGAGGAGGCTGAAGAGGATGTGGTGCCAGAGGCAGAGATTCAGCCAGGGCCTTCAGAACCTTCAGAGGCTCCTTCCAGTGGAGAGACCAAAGTGGAGGAGCTTCTCCTTAATGCTTGAGTACGCAGGGCTGCCAAAAGGCAGCAGTGGCTACTCAGGAGGAGGAGATCTACTCGAGAGTAGGGCTTGAGGATAATTGGCCACTCCCTTAGCCTATTTAAGTTGCACGCAACTAGTGCTTTCTTGCTGGAAACAACTCGTATTTATTATCAGAGTATTTTGGTTTGTCGTATCTTGTTTTTTGGGCTTGTTGCCAGCCTTTGCCGGACTTTGGTTTACTCTTGCTACTTAATAAATTTGATAAGGACTGTTGGTGTGTGTCAATATCCTTGGGAATCCGGAGCTGGGGCAGAACAGCTTTTGGTTTAGTGTTACTTCCACCATCAAAATTCTCCCTTCTTCATCTTTGAAAATTTGTTTAGCGTATATTGTTTCTTTAATATATAGGGGCATCCCTCTTCTCTCTCGGTGCAATAGCGAAAAGACTAACTTCCCCAATTTAGGATATTCCGATAGCTTATTGTGGTGTTTTAATATGTACTTCTAATGATATTATATCTAATGTTAATCTTTTTAATTTCATAAATATTGTTTTTCTTTTTATATGGGAATTCAGTCCATTTATGTTGAGTGAGAGTATCTTTGTTTCTTCTTGCATTGTTTCACTTATATTTAGGTTTTATGCTCCTAGTTGTTCTCATTTCTCTCTGATCTTTCACTCTCGCTCCTTCTTGCTCTGCTCACTCTTTTTTCTAGGCTTCGCTTTCATCTTGTGTACCCTTTTCTTCTACAGTTGAGACTTCTCGACCTCCATATACTATTTCTCCCATCCCCGCTTCCAGTTTTAGATACTGATCATAGAATTCCATTGCCTTATCCAATGTGTCATGTCTGTGTCTTTTTTCCTCACAAGTAACTAGGATTTCCTCGGGTATCAGCCATCTGAAGTTTACATTATATTTAATCAGCACTGCAGAATTTGTACTGTTTCCGTAGCTCCCTTACTCTCCTAGGTATCTGTTTCAAACTACCAATTGTTGTAACTACCCTTGTATTGTAATAGAGAATAAAGAAGAGAATTTCCCCCCCCCAAAAAAAATTTCCTTTAGGGGTGACACATCTCTTGCATTGTTAAGAATTTCATCTCTTATCGATTTTTTAACAAATCTCACATGTACATCTTTTGGGATTGGGTATTTATCTTCGGACAATTAGTATTTGTAATCCATAAAGCCCGCTGAATCCCCAATCTTTACTACTCCAAAGTTTCACATTATCGAAGCTAATCCCAATAATCCACAAGGTCAATCCACCCAGGCCTTCCTTTATATAAAAGTTCAAAGAGTGAAGGAAAGTATTTATAATCCACAAGGCTGCTGAGTCCCCTGTCTAATTCTCTGGTGTTGCAAGATGTCAAGCTATACTCAAAGTCGTCTTCCTCCCATGTTCTCAAAACAAATTTTTATCTTCCATTTTTCCCTTGGAGCGTTCAAATGTATTTATAATCCACAAAAATTCGAGGGGAATCCTTTTCGGCAGCTACCACCTATCTCGCTTTTCCCACGATAGTTAAATAGAAAAACACAACTCTATCTTCAATCTGACTCTAAACACCAGGTGCAACAGTTCTGAAAACAAAGTGTATACATTCAGTCTGGTCCCTTCCAAAATGTTCCTTGTTGATAGGATAGGAGAGGAGAGGAGAGGAGAGGATAAGACCTTGGAGGTCTTCTAGTCCAACTCTCTGCTTGAGCAGGAAACCCTACACCACTTCAAACAAATTATTATCCAATCTCTTCTATATCATCTTTGGTCAGTAGATGTCACCCTACTCTCTTTTACTTTTCCAGAATGAGTTGGTAAGTCAGTGAAAAAAAAAAAAAACTTTCACTTGTAGCCCACTACTAAGGGGAAATAACTCATTAAAAATACTTTTATCCATATGCATGCTTTGAATTATATTTATCTTTTAAAAATACCCAGTCCAGGCTTTCTCTTCCATTTTAAAATTAATTTTCCAGTTGCTTCTCTCTCTACTTCCATGATGGCGAACCTATGGCACGCGTGCTACAGGTGGCACGTGGAGCCAAATCTGTGGGCATGTGAGCGTTGCCCTAGCTCAACTCCAGCGCTCATGCGCGTGCTGGCTAGCTAATTTTTGGATCTTCCGGATCATCAGAAGTGGGGAAATGGGCGGTTTCTGGCCTCTGGAGGGCCTCTGGGTGGGGTGGAGAAGGCTGTTTTAGCCCTCCCCAGGCTCGAAGAAAGCCTCTAGAGCCTGGGGAGGGTGGAAAACAGGCCCACTGGTAAACTTTTGCCGTTGCGTGTCAAAAGCGGGAGGACCGATGTGTGTGTGTGTGTGTGTGCACATGCCTGCATGGGGGGACAGGGCATGGGGGGAATTGAATTATGAGTGTGGGCACACACAACCCACCCTGCACTCCCCCCGCTTTTGGCACGCGACGACAAAAAGGTTAGCCATCACTGGTCTACTTCAATGGATTTGTAATCAGTTGAAAACTTTCACTCGCTGCATTCCTTGGAGGGGGAAAACCTATGCCTTCCCTCCTCCTCTCTGGAGTCCCTCATTTCTTAAACGTATTTGGGGAATTAAACTTAACTTCTGGGTAGAAATTAGACAATTCTTACCCAGATCCAGCCCATTGCTTCATTTTACGCTTCATTCTGTGCTTGCTTTGTCCCGTCTGTCACAGCTCCAGTTTAGCCATTAATGGCCGGCTTCTTCTCCGCCTGTCAGGAAGATTTTCCAGAGCCAACAAAGTGGACACCTGTCTACTTGTGATTGACAGAAAGTACTTCCTTTCTTTGTTATCTCTACGGGGTAACATTGGCTCCGAAGATCCTCCAGGCAGGCAGAAAGTAGTTGGGCTCCACGGACCTCCGCTCACCACAACCGTCTTACTCTGACGTCAGAATGGTCTCCCTGTTACACTTACTGATGTAGAGCCAGGTATCTCCAATTCTATGTCTGTGCATTTGGGTTTTCTTTCCTAAATGTAGAACATTTATCAATGTTGTTGATGGGGTCCAATTTCTGGATCCTTCTATATCATGAGCCTATCTTCTGGAGTGTTGATATTCCTGTCAATTTGGTCTTGTCTGCAAATTTGATAAGTTCCCCTTCTATCCCTAGTCTAAATCATTGATGAAGATGAACAGATCTTGCGAATCCTTCTGTTCGGTTCTTTTTTCCGTGTTCAGGAGAATCTTGTGTCCTTCGAGGAGGTGGCTGTGTATTTCTCTGAGGAGGAATGGTCTCAACTGGATCCTGACCAGAAAATTCTGCATTCGGAAGTCATGCTTGAAAACCATAGGAACGTGGTCTCTCTGGGTAAGCATTTTCTAGTCCCCAATCAGAAAGTTCAAAAAGACAGATTATAGCTAGTTTTTTTTTTAATTAAAAAATCATTGATCAGATATCATCTCCTGGGAGGGAGAAGGAAAGGATCTGGCCTTCTTGTACTCCAAGGAAGGAAACCATTCCAATTTATGACCTAGCCCACTCCCAAGTACTTAAGACTCAGTCCTGAAATTACAAATGTTGTTGCACCACAGCTGTCATTCACACTTCTGAATGTCAGCAGAGTCACTGCAACAACATTTGCCCTACTTATACCCCCATCCCACCCAGCTGGGACTTAGGTTGTGATGATGTAGCAAGCTGGTGGTTCCTTTGCCTGCTTCGGTGCATTTGCAGAAAAAGGAGGCTTAAAATCATGAGTACGCGAGACCAGTAGTGGGAAATCTCGCACTACTGTTTTCACGTGATCTTGCACTACAGTACGTTAGGCCTCTGCTAACCAAGGCCTGCACGAGATCCAGGGCAAAATGGTTTGCAAACAGAAGGAAGGCCTCTTTGTTTTCAAAGACTTTGGCCCTGGATCTCGTACAGTCCTCAGTTCTTAAAAGAACACACCCCTAAAGTACTGCGAGATTACTAGCCTCAGATGTTCCATTACTGGTTTCGTGTGATCTCGCACTAAAGTAGTTTAGGCCTCTATTCTCTGCAAACTGAAGCCTGTACCAGATCCAGCCAGAGATCTAAAGACGATAAGAAATTAGAGCAGCGGACTTCCGGTTTGCTGCTGGCCGCCGCCAGACGTTCCTCTGGATCGTCAGCTTCCATTGCCTGTCAGAGCCGCCGCCACAGCGGAATGGCGGCTCGAAAAAACTCCGTTTCCAAGAGGAAACGGAGATAGAGCCGGCAGGGGTGGGTAGAACTCTCTGCAGAGTCCCAAAAGTTTTTTACTTTTGGGACGGAGCGGATGAGAAGCCCCATATCCCCTGCCGCTGCTCCGGGCTTTGGGAGACCTCTGCTTATGCAGAGCCAGGCGTCAAGAGCAAGCCTGCGAATTTAACAGAATAATTAAAGAAAAGACGAGCTGGACCCTTAATACTGAATCGCAAGTATTTTACCCTTCAAAAAATTATTTAAGAGAAAAGAGGAGAGGAAAGAGAGAAAAAGAACCTTTTAAAATGGCGTCTGCCGTGGCTGGAAAGGGTTGAAAGGGAAAGTCCTTCCGTTTCTTATTACTACAATGTAGCGGAATAAATATCACTGGCTACATTTGTAGATAAAACCTTGCTCCTGTGTCTTCTCTTGCTGTTGATTGAAAAGAAGTTTTTTTTTCTTAAGGGAAAGTCCTTTTGTTTTCTACTTTTTCTCTCTTTTTTTGCTAAATCTTGTCTGTGTGGGAAATGGCATCGGGACTTACACAGCTGGACAAACGGGGGGGGGGAAACTTCCCCCATTAAGAAACTGCACCAACAAATTCTAACTCTCCAGTGTCAGAAACCTGATTTTAATATATTAGAATTTCTCCTTGAAGAGATTGTAAGAAGGGATGAGATTGTGAACCAGCAATTTGAAAAATTTAAGCAGGAAATTAAAGAAATTGGTGAATTGGTGAAATCAAAGTTTGACTTTTTGAATCAAAAGATTTTAAAATCAGCTAATGGTTTATCAGACTTTCTGATTCGGGTGGATGCAAAGACTAAATTATTAGAGTCTAAAATGAAGGAAACTGAGGAGAATTTGGATGACATGACTCAAAAAATTAAAAAGGATTTGATAAACACTCAGGATAATTGCTCAGAAGACAAACCTAAAATGGAGGTTGACCAAAAGAATGGTAATGAAGAAAATGTGCAACAGAGGATTGAAAGAGAAGTTTTAATGATTCAATATAATTTTACAGAATATGCAATTAGACTGAGAGGTTTGCAGGAAAATAATAGAGATGACCTAAGGAAAATATCTTCTGAAATTCTGGCTGGGATTTTAAAGGTTCAACCTGATGAAGTGTATTGCAGGATTGATAGAATTTACAGAATAAACTCCTGGTTGGCAAAGCAAAGGCAATTGCCTAGAGATGTGGTGATCTATTTTACAGATAAAGAAATTAGGAATAATATTGTGCAGAACTCTTTTAATTCTACTTTGCAATTTCATGGAAGAAAGATTTGGATTTTTAAGGAGCTCCCGACTAAAATGCTGATGGAGAGGAAGAAATTTGGCTTTCTAGTGACTGAGTTAAAAAAAAGAAATATCCTATTCAGGTGGGACACCCCAGTTGGTTTAATATTGAGATATCAAGGAGTAAGATATCAATTGAACACTGTTGAAAAAGCGGAAGATTTTTATCAAAAAATTTTAAAAATAAATTTAACACCTTTAGGCATAATACAGGATAAGCAAAAGGAGTTGGAAACAAAAGGAAAATATCAAATTATAGAGACTGTTGCAGATAAATTGTCTTTGGATTCTCTGGATACCCCAGCTGGTCTGTCTATAAATAAGAGAGTAGTGTCATCCGACACCAAGCTGATGAACCATCAAGTCACAGACAAGTGCGCAAATCAATCAGTTGACATACAAGTGACGGAGAAGAAAGATGAGATGATAAAACTAACCCAACAAGAACAACCCATAAAGCAGAATGAAAATCAACCAGTTGACACACAATTGGTAGGCAAGAAACGAGGATGGAAATTCAACCCGCAAAAGAAAAAGAAAAGAAATAGATCTCATAGAAAAAGCAGTTTCTAAACCATGCAACAGTGAAGCCAGGGACTTTAAAAAACGAATGAATATTTGAAAAGATAGTGGAGGCGAACAATTGTTTAATACTATCCTGAGGATTGTGGCAGATCACTGCAATGCCGTGATTTTGGGATGTGAAAAGAGCCTCACTTTGTTGGATTTGAATCATTTACTCTGGATTTTTTTTTTTTTTTGGTAAATATAATTATTTTGAGTTATAAGGCAGGAGAGTTATGTCGGGGCATGCAGAAGATCTGGATGTTACTCAGTAGGATGATGGGAATTAACAATCCTGATGAATACCACAACTATAACTATATGGATATAATTATAATGTCACTCGGGTGGTTGATTTTACTTTTATACAGATGCGAGGATATTTACTACTGATGGGGGCAGAAGATGATTGAAGATGTTGAACAAACTGTTGCACCAGCATGTTATTTTACCCTATTATGGGTGATGGATTTAACAATCTAGTGGAAAGACACCAAAGAAGATACTATATGGATTATAAATTTAAAGTTATTGTCTTTTTTCTTTTTACAAAATGGAATGCATATATAGATATGTGTATATCTTAGTAAAGTGGGCAGTGGATTATATTTAGAATTGTATTGCATGATTTTGTAGGAACTGAAGGGTTGAAATAGGTTAGTTTATTGATTGATTAGTTTATGAAAAAGGATCTTTAAGTCATATATCTAGTGGAGTGGAGGATTTAACAATCCAGTGGAAAGACACCAAAGAAGATATTACATGGATTATAAATTTAAAGTTATTGTCTTTTTTCTTTTTACAAAATGGAATGCATATATAGATATGTGTATATTTTAGTAAAATGGGCAGTGGATTATATTTAGAATTGTATTGTAGGATTTCAAGTCATATATTTAGGGGAGTGGAGGAATTGGATAGAATTGAATAAATGTTAAATTTGGATGTAGGGAGAAGGTTGCTTTAAAATGTTATATCAATATATATAAAAGATTAAATGTTAAATAGTAATAATATACTATAAGTTTAGGGGAGGAGAAAAAGGGCAGATTATCGTAAAAATGGGAGTTATAAGAATAATATGCTAAGGGTCAGTATTCTGAGGAGGGAGTAAGGGAAAGGAAAGATATTATGTATGTAACTAGTTATGAAATAGCCTATTGTTGTGCAGAAGTCACAGGGGGGGATGGGTGGAGAGGGGGGGTTAGGGAAGAGGGGGGGGGAAAAGGGGGAAAACTTGTACTTGAAAACAAGAAATTAGAGCAGCGAAATAGCCATTCTTGAAGCCTCCCAACCTATGCAGTCTCAGTGCAAAGAGCGTTTATAAGCCAATAGGAGGCGTCAAGCAAGGATTTCATTCCAAAATTTCATCGCCGGGATCAAGGAATAGGCTGAATGGGGGTCCAGCCTGCCAGTTTCTGTGGAGCAGCTGCTCCAAGGTACACAGGGTATGAAGGAGCTTGTTTAAAAATTGTTTCAGTTCTCACAAGCCTGAAATTAATCCACCCGAATAATTCTCGTTTTCTCCTTAATCCTCCTTGGATGTTTCTGTTCATTATTCCTTAACTCAAAACTGACTTTGAGTGAGATTTGCATATATATAGATAATTGTAAAGAAAGATATGTTTTTTAGATGTTTTCAAAGCTTTCATGACTCACGCATTTAGAAATCATCATGTCTATATCACACCCCTGTAAGCATGCAAACAACCGGAAATTTGTTTGATTTTTTACAATTTGATCTTTTTCTCTAACCAGGTTATCATTTTCATTTCTCTTTTTCTTTGAAGGTAATAATGGGCAGGAGAATCAAGATTCCTGTGAACTGTTCCAAGTGATCAATGCTAAAGATGGAAGGGAGAAGTTTGGAATTCAAATGGAATTAGAAACCCATGAGAAAAACCAGTCAAATAATTGGAAAGAGGAAAGCTCATCTTTCACTGATGCTCCGATGCAAGACTTTATTGTCCAACAAGGAAAAATAAGGGGAAAATATACTGGAAAAGGTGTGAAGCTAATCAAAGCTAAATTACAAGTAAAAGAACACTATTTAACCCAAAACAAAGGAGAAAATGCTATAAAAAGACAAAATTGCAATGGGAGATTTCTTCCTTCTTTTGGAAGTGAGTCCCTTACATCTCAAAAAGTGATTGACACAAAAGAGAAGCCTTATAAATGTTTGGAATGTGGAACATGTTTCAGAAAAAGTAGGCAACTTACTTCCCATGAAAGGATCCACACTGGGGAGAAGCTATACAAATGCAGAAAATGTAATAACAGGTTCACAAGACATAGTAGTCTTATTTCCCATAAAAGGATCCATTCAGGAGAGAAACCATATAAATGCATGGAGTGCGGAAAGACATTTGCTGAAAGAGGTAATCTTATTTCTCATAAAAGGATCCACTCAGGAGAGAAACCATATAAATGCATGGAGTGTGGAAAGACCTTTGCTCGAAGAGATAATCTTATTACCCATAACATGATCCACACAGGGGAGAAGCCGTATAAATGCATGGAGTGTGGAAAGAGCTTTGCTCGAAGAGATAATCTTATTTCCCATAAAATGATCCACACAGGGGAGAAGCCGTATAAATGCATGCAGTGTGGGAAAATCTTTACACAAAGCAGTGGACTTACGATGCACAAAAAGATCCACACAGGACAAAGGCTGTATAAATGCATGGTGTGTGGAAAGACTTTTGCTCATAACAGTGGCCTAAGAATACACAAAAGGATCCACACAGGGGAGAAGCCATTTAAATGCATGGAATGTGGAAAGACCTTTGCTCAAAGAGGTCATCTTATTTCCCATAAGATGATCCACACAGGGGAGAAACCATATAAATGCACGCAATGTGGGAAAACCTTTACTCGTAGCAGTGGACTTAATATGCACAAAAAGATCCACACAGGGGAGAAGCCGTATAAATGCATGGAGTGTGGGAAAACCTTTACTCGTAGCTGTGAACTTGCTATGCACAAAAAGATCCACACAGGGGAAAAGCCGTATAAATGCTTGGAGTGTGGAAAGACCTTTGCTCGTAACAGTGGCCTAAGCATACACAAAAGGATCCACACAGGGGAGAAGCCGTATAAATGCATGGAATGTGGAAAGACCTTTGCTCAGAATGGATGTCTGTCTTCTCATAAATGGATTCACGCTCGTGAGAAACTATATAACAATAGTAATTTCACTTAGACTTATATACCTCTGCACAATGATTTACGACACTGAGCAGTTTACAAAGTCAGCATACGATCCCCAGCAATCTGGGTTCTCATTTTACTGACCTCAGAAGGATGAAAGGCTAAATCAACCATGAGCCGGTCAGGATCGAATTCCTGACTGTGGGCAATTAGCCTATAGTACTGCATTCTAGCCACTGCCTCACCATGTCTATAGCTCTTTATGTATATGCATATTGTGCCTTTGTGATCCAAATGAGACAAGATTGAATCCAACAAAATTTAATTTAATGTGGAGGGAAAAAAAGGTTTTACACCTGGGCAGCAAAAACAGTACCTAAAACCTGGCTCAAAACCAGTAACTGTGAAGGGTCCTTGGAGTCGGAATGGATGATCAATTAAGCATGAATCACCTGTGTGTGGCAGCATATGAAAAAAGTGCATACAATCCTTGGTTGTATAAACAGAGGCATAGAATCAAAATCACATGAAGTATTAGTCCTGCTCTATAAAGCCTTATAAGAACACACCTGGAATACTGCATCCAGTTTTGATTATCAAATTACAAAAAAGATGTTGAGACTTTGGAAAAAAGTGCAGAGATTAGCAGTAGGCTGAATAAAGGCCTGGAGACTAAAACATAAAATCTTCCATAAAATCACGGAACGGAATGAGATCATCTCATTCAATTTCAGAGCCCACACCTGATCCCATGCGATTGGAGCTCCAGAACTCAAAGTGACCAAGAAGTGACTTCAAGAAACTTGGTGGCTGCATCAGAGCTCCAGGCTTAACTAGACCAGGGGTGTCAAACTCGCAGTGTCATGTGCTGGCCACGCCCACCCCTGGTTTAGCCAAAGGGAAGTTGTGATATGTCACGTGATAATAATGTGATACCACGAGTTTGACACCCCTGAACTAAATCAAGGTCTCTAAACATGGTAACTTTAAGACTTACGGACTTCAACTCCCAGAATTCCTAAATTGTCTGTGGGAGTTGAAGTCTTTAAGTCTGAAAGTTGCTGAGGTTGGAGACTCCTGAAGTAGACAATGGGTGCATATTGTTTAATTACTGTATTGCAGAGATGTTATCTAAAAGAGAATCGGAAGGACCTGGGTCCTTCCCTTTATAAAATAACTTTTGAATTGGGGATTCATAATGACTACCTTACAGAAAATTACAAAATTAAAATCATGAAATGTCATAGGAACGACAATTTTAATAAACTGGTCCATCTTAATATCAGTGTTATAATATGGTATACTTACTATATGTATATTGAATTGAAATGAATTGAATTGAATACTTTCTTTGGTCAGGTGCAATTAGACATGCAAAGTGTATGTGTGTGTATGTACATACACATAAACAAATACCCACAACACAGAAATAGATCTATTTATTCACGCTGAGTGGATCTCTTGGGATGTTTCACATTTTCTTCCTGCTTGTTTCCCTTTTATATGTATCTTGGATATATGTAAATATAGTTCCTCGATTATGTTTGGTGAAAGGAATAATTAAAACAAAAATCACTTTTCACTCTTTTCCTGTCACCATTTTGCAATTCCATCCTTTTTTTAGTCACAGATGAGACGCCATTTCCCCCCTCTTCATTTCTCCACCAAATTTTACCTCGTTCTGAGGTAAAATTTCTGGAACATTCACTAGTTTGAACTTTTTGTCGATTTTGGAATTGGTTTACCTTTGAGATTTCTTGTTCTTCAGCATTATATCCTTGGTCACCTTTCCAATTACTTTAATTAATTTAATTAATTATTTTATTAAAATAGCTGAGAATTAATTCTTAGACACCCAGAGCCATGAACGTGAGAAGGGCAGCTCCATATATTGAATTAAAGAAATGAAAACCGATAGAAATCTCCATTTTTCTGATTGTGGCTGTGTCCCATCTTCCTCCACTTAAGACCAAAGTTCTCAACAACCGCAAGACACAAGCTGTGTTTCCCAGAGAGGCTCCTGGTCCTTGTCTTCTGACTGGATTTGGCCCCTTTTGAGGCCTCCTCCAATCTCTGCCTAGCCTTCAGGGCGGCTGTTCCTGAGGGAAGCGAGTTCAAATCCTCCAGAGAGATTTTTCTCCATCTCCACAGATGATTCCTGGACAGGAAGAAGAGGAAAATGGAGAAAGTGCCCCCTCTAGAGACGTTGAAGCCTTTGTCTGCCAGGGAGCAATGGAAAGGGCCTTTCTCCTACTCTCAAGCCCATCATCCCTGCCCTCTCCCTTCTCCTCAGACGCTCCTGTTTCCCGCCTTTTCTACAATCCTGGCCCTTTGCGCGCAATCCACTAGGGGGAGCCTTCTGCTAAGACAAAGTAGCGTCATGCGCTTCCCCATTGGTCCACTGGAGGGCGAACGTCACAGCTGCCTTTCTTGAGGAGGCTGGGAAGGAAATGACATCACAAAGGCTTGCCGCTCTAGGACGCCGCACTCGCTCTCCTTAACCCCTGGGGCTCCACAGGAGGCGGAGAGGCTGCGGGAGAGTCTGGCGGGGAGAGAGCCGGACGTTGCCCGGGTGAGTTGGGGGCTCTTCCCGGGCAAAGGGAGGCGGAGGAGGGAGAGACCCGCGCCCAGCCTTTCTCCAGCTTCCACCCCGGGTCCCATGCTCCCCAGCCGCCCTCTCCATGCAGGGGGAACCGGGGCTCCCTTCCCGCCCCCTGTCTGAGGAAGAGCCGAGTGGGGGGAGGGGAGGGTCGGCCTTGCGGAGGCCCAGCAGGAGCGGAGAGAAGCCGGGCGAGGAGGAGGCAGGATTCGCACCAGGCTCCCTGTCTCCGGAGGGGAGAGAAGCGGGGCGGCCTCTCCAGCTGCCTCCTTCCCGGCCCTGCGCTGGGATGAGCCTCTTGGGGCTCCGGGGAGGTTGGGGGAAGGTCGCTCAGTGGCTGAATTCCACTTTCTAATTCTTAATATTTGTTTTTCTTCCCATCTCAGATACAGAAACTGGAAGCCATTTGTGGTCTTTGCAAGGCAAACTCTCCTCTTGGGGGAAGAAGAAAAAGAGCGGAATCCCTTGTGGGGATCAGACCTGCAGCCCCAGAAATGGTCCCGTGAAGGAAAAGGCATCTGGAGACCCACCACCAATTCTCTTCTGCTCCGAGAGATGGAGAGCTGGGTGCAGGAAGATGGAGCAGAGACCAGCTCCCAGGCGGTGGCCCTGGCTGAAGGCCTCCTCCTGAGCCAGGCGGAGGAGCAGAAGGAGCAGGTCGAGTTGCAGGTAAGAGTTCAATAGAGAATAGAGAATCTGTTTGAATACTTCACCCCTCCTTCCCAAACCTCTCTGATATTCATAATATGTGGCAATGTCCCACATTGTAGGTTATTGTTCCATTGTTTTCTCATTCAGCCACACTGATGGATATTGGGGGCTTTGAGGTAGCTTTCTGAATATAAGAATCCACTTTACGTCCTGTGATGTATATTAATTCTTCTTCCATCCTTCCTCCTATTGGAAGTGCTGCACTGTGGAGATCAGAGATCCTGAGAGAAAGAAGAATCCATCAAATCCCCTTCAAGAGTTATTTTTCAGGAGGATCCCTTGGGAAGATCAAACTCGGGACACCTCAGGAGGTAATTGAAGATCCTCCAATTACCCATCTGTCTTAACTTCACGCTCTCTTCTCTTCTATACAATACTTTCTCCTATTTATACTTCTTTGCACTAATTGCATCTGCAGATAATTGCCCAGCGACCCTCTTTAGGTGAGCCTACTATTCTTGGGGGAAGGAGGAGATTGAGGTCCACCTGAAAGGGTGTACAGAGGAATTGGGCGATTTTTCTGGAAGACAAAATTACTCGACTTGGTTTCCAGTTATTTACTTACTTACTTACTTACTTACTTATTTACGTACTTACTTACTTACTGGTTCAATTTATATGCCGTCCTTCTCCGGAGACTCAGGGCGGCTTACAATGCTTTAAGCAATAGCCTTCATACTTTTGTATATACCTGCTTAGTAGGGCTTTCGGGCCCCCCTAAGCGGTGTTCTTTTTACACAAAGTCATCTTATTGCCCCCACAATCCGGGTCCTCATTTTACCCACCTCGAAAGGATGGAAGGCTGAGTCAACCTTGAGCCTGGTGAGATTTGAACTTGCAGTAATTGCAGGTAGCTGGCAGCTAAGTGCTACTTTAACAGCACTTTAGCTGCTGTGCCACCAAGGCTCTTGGATGCCGGCGTGGTTGCTGGTCCAATGGAAGCCCCTGAGGCAGGTTCTTGCTCTGTTATCTGGGAATGGTTTGATCCTGTTGCTCCTCCCAGTTGTTCACTCTGTCTGTTGTTTAAATTCTTAGTCAATATTTTACTACAAGATATAGACTGTTGCTCCTAAGGAAGTGGACAGGATCCTAGGGAGTATGGCTACAAGCACCTGTGTTTTAAACCCATGTCCCTCCTGGCTTGGGAAAGCTTCCTGGGAGGTGGCATCGATTAATGCTTCCCTACAGGAGGGGGCAGCCATCGCTGGATCCCACCCTGTTGGATAGTTTCCGACCTGTCTCCAATCTTCCCTTTTTTGGGGAAGGTTGTTCAGAAGGTGGTTGCACAGCAACTCCAGAGATTTCGGGATGAAACGGATTATCTAGACTCCTACCAGTCATGATTCAGGCTTGGATTTGGGACAGAAACGGCATTGGTCGCACTTTTGGATGATCTCTGGCAAGAGCGGGATGGGAGTAGTGCATCCATGCTTGCTCTACTTGCCCTCTTGGGGGATGAGAGTGGGAGGCCTTGTGCTATCCTGGCTTGCTTCCTTCCTCTGCAGCCGCTCTCAGTCAGTGATGATAGGAGGGGAGAGATCCAGACCTCATCTACTGCTTTGCGGGTTTCCGCAGGCCTCGGTACTCTCTCCGCTCCTGTTCAGATTTATATGGAGCCGCTGGGTGAGATCATCTGCCAGCACGGACTGAGATATCACCAATAAGCTGATGATACTCAGCTGTATGTCTCGGCCCTTGGTGGGTTAAACGATGCCGTATCCTCCCTGTTGCATTGCCTGGAGGCTGTTAGGGGCTGGATGGGGAGCAATGGGTGGAAACTAAACCTTGGCAAGGCGGAGTGGCTCTGTGTTTGGGGTTTGTTGGCCAAGGGAGAATTGCCACCTCTGGTCTTGGATGGGGTGGCACTACCCCAAGCAGACACTGTGTGTAATCCGTGGGTTCTCCTGGACTCACAACTCCTGCTCGAAGAGAAGGTGGCGGTTGTGGCCTGGAGGGCCTTTGCACAACTACGGGTTGTGCGCCAGTTACACCCCTTCCTGGATGGACAATCCCTACTCACAGTCACTCATGCCCTAATCAGTTCCCGTTTTAACTATTGCAACGGACTCTACATGGGGCTGCCCTTGAAGAGCATGTGGGCTCCACTTGGTGCAAAACACAGTGGTCCACATGGTTTTCTGCAGATCCCAGTGTGCACGTTTATCAACTCTCCTGCAGGAGCTGTATTGGCTGCCAATTTACTTCCGGGTGCAATTCAAGGTTCTGGTTGTCACCTTTAAAGCCCTTCATGGCTTCGGACCAGGTTATCTGAGGAAATAAATAAATATTTTGTTAATTATTATTTTGAAATTATTTATTTCTTACAGAGGAACAAAGAATGAAATTTTCTGGTTTTCATGACAGCGATCAAACACCGGCTGAACCTCTAAATCAAGTAAGAAAAGGAAAAGTTATTAGATCTGTATTCTCCCTTCAGGAAGTGAAATGGGTGTGCAGAATGCTCTCTGTTTCTATCCCACCCACCCCTTGTTTGGACTGGATTATTTTTGTGTCCTTCCACAACATGGACAGCAGAATAGCAGGTTGAAGTTGCTGTCAGCCAGCATAGCTTCCTCTGGTTGTCTTGTTCTACTAGGTGCTCCTCCATATTTGCCTTTACAGGAAGCACTTCTTTTAACGTCCTTGAAGAATTAGGAATAAACGTATCACAGTGGCAGGAACTGCTGGACCACTTTTCTTTTTGTAATTTATCAACCTCCTAAGGTACAGATTAACAGAGTTGGAAGGGACCTTGTAGGTCATCTAGTCCAACCCCCTAACACCATTTCTGCAGTTGGCAGTCTAGTCACTTCTTGAAAGCTCCCAGTGATGACGCTCCCACTTCTGAAGGAAACTTCTGTTCCATGGGTTGATTGCTTTCACTGTCAGAAAATGTCTCCTTATTTCCGGGTTGAATCTCTCCTTGTTCAGTTTCCATCCATTATTCCTTGACTGGCCTTCAGGTGCTTTGGAAAATAGCTTGACCCCCCCTCCTCTCTGTGGCAGCCCTTCAAATATTAGAACACTGTTATCGTGTCTCCCCTTGTCCTCTTCATTAAACTAGCCATGCCCAGTTCTCGCAACCGTTCATCGTATGTTTTAGCCTCCAGACCCTTCATCATCTTGGTTGCTCTTCCTTGCACTCTTTCTAGAGTCTCAAGATCTTTTTTACATCATGGGAACCAATATTGGATGCAAAGTTCCTAAGTGTGATCTTACCAAGGCATTATGAAGTGGTACTAATACTTGATTCTATGCCTCTCTTAATGCAACCTATGATTCTGTTGGGTGTCTTTTGGCAACTGTAGCACACTACTGACTCACGTTTAACCGATTGTCCACTAGGACTCCAAGATCCCTGTTCCACTTACTACTTTTGAGCCAGGCATCACCTATTCTATGGCAGTGCATTTGGTTTTTCTTTCCTAAATGTAGCACATTACATTTCTCACCATTGAAGTTCATTTTGTTAGAAGTGCCAATCTGTCAATCCTTCTATATCTCAAGCCTATCTTGTGGAGTGTTAGTATTGCTGTCAATGTGGACTTGTCTGCAAATTTGATGAGTTCCCCTTCTATCAGCTTGTCTAAATCATTGATGAAGATGAACAGCTCTTGATTATCCTCCTGTTCTGTTCTTTTTACATGTTCAGGAGAATCTTGTGTCATTCGAGGAGGTGGCTGTGTATTTCTCTGAGGAGGAATGGTCTCTGCTGGATTCTGATCAAAAAGCCCTGTATTCGGAAGTCATGCTTGAAAACTATAGGAACGTGGTCTCCCTCGGTAAGTTTTTTTGTCCCAAATCAGAGAGTTCAAGAAGCCAGATTATAGTTAGTTTTTTATTAAATAAATCACTAATCAGATACTGTCTCCTGGGTGGGAGAAGGAAAGGATCTGGCCTTCTGGTACTCCAAGGAAGGAAATAGTCAATGTCTCTTTGCTGAGATGCTTTTGGGCCATTTCTTTAGAATAAAATAGAATAGAATACAACACAACACAATACTTTTTTGGCCAAGTGTGATTGGACACAAGGAATTTGTCTTGGTCCATACGCATTTGGTGTACATAAAAGAATGAATGATAAGGTGCAACACTTAGTGATAGTCATAGGGAACAAGTAAGGAATCAAATCATATTATATCAGCAAACAGTCAATATAAGTCTTAAGGATACCAGCAACAAAGTTACAGTCATACAGTCATAAGTGGGAGGAGATGGGTGGTGGAACAATGAGAAGATTAATAGTAATGCAGATTTAGTAACTAGTTTGACAGTGCTGATGGAATTATTTGTTTAGCAGAGTGATGATATTCGGGAAAAAACTGTTCTTGTGTCTAGTTGTTCTGGCATTCAGTGCTCTATAGCGTCTTTTTGAGGGCAGGAGTTGAAACAGTTTATGTCCAGGATGCCCGAGGGGTCTGTAAATATTTTCACAGCCCACTGTTTGACTCGTGCAGTATACAAGTCCTCAATGGAAGGCAGGTTGGTAGTAATTGTTTTTCTGCAATTCTAATTATCCTCTGAAGTCTGTGTCTGTCTTGTTGGGTTGCAGAACCAAACCAGGCAGTTATAGAGATGCAGATGACAGACTCAATAATTCCTCTGTAGAACTGGATCAGCAGCTCCTTGCGCAGTTTGAGCTTTCTGAGTTGGCGCAGAAAGAACATTATTTGTTGGAGTTTTTTTATGATGATTTTGAAATTAGGAGTCTATTTTAAGTCTATATTTTTCCATTTCTATTTGAACTTATCTGTGGAGGCTGAAAAGAATGAGATTTGCTTTTATGAGGTTATATGAGAGGAATGTGTTGTCATTTGTCCTCTGAAACCTCCCAAAATTTTGTGAGAACAGAACTTTCATGCTCAGGCCATGGAAGAGCATTCTCCCAATCCAATTCAAGAACAAAGACCTCATGCAGTGTGACTTAGACTTTACGAGGATATAGCAAGACGTTGATTCCTTTATCTGCTTGGATGCATTTGCAGAAAAAAGAGGCCTTAAGTAGTGAGAGATACGCAAGGTCAATAGTGGGAAATCTGGCACTATTGATCCCACAGAATCTCGCACCACAGCAGGGGTGAAATGCTCCCGGTTCGGACCGATCTGATCTGGTAGCGAGGGCTGCAGGTGGTTCGGAGAACCGGTAGCAGAAATCCCTGCCACCACCCTCCCACCCCTCATGCCCAGCTGAGCCACGTAATCATCAGAGGCTTTTATTTTATTATTAAAAGCATTTTTTCTACAACCACTTCAGCCAAAAGACTGCTTTTAAAAATTTTTTAAAAAGCCTCTGATGATTGCGCGGCTCAGCTGGGATCATCAGAGGCCTATAAAAGCATTTTTTTCTACCACCTCTTCGGCCAAAGAGGTTACAGGAAAAAAATATTTTAAAAGCCTCTGACAATCAGGCAACTCAGCTGGGATCATCAGAGGCTTAAAAGAAAAAAGCCTCTGTCGATCAGACAAATCGGCCAAAGAGGTTGGAGATAAAATGCTTTTAAAAGCCTCTGACGATCCCAGCTGAGTTGTCTGATCGGCAGACAACTCAGAGGCCTATAAAAGTATTTTTTTACAACCTCTTCAGCTGAAGAGGTGGTAGAAAAAACGGTTTTAAAAGTTAAAAAAAAAAGAGTTGGCCACGCCCACCCTGTCACATTTCCCCCACCAAGTCACGCCCACAGAACCGGTAGTAACAAATTTTACATTTCACCACTGCACTACAGCACTTTAGGCCTCTGTTCCCAGCTAACCAAGGGCTGCATGACATCCAGGGCAAAATGCTTTGCAAACAAAGGGAAGGCCTCTTTGTTTTCAAAGACTTTTGCCCTGGATCTTGTGCAGTCTTCAGTTTGTAGGGAACACAGGCCTAAAGTACTGCAGTGCAAGATCACGCGAGATCATTAGTGTGAGATCTTGCACTTCTCATCTTGTGTGATCTCGCACTAAAGTAGTTTAGGCCTCTGTTCTCTGCAATCAGAAGCCTGTACCAGGTCTGGCCAAAAAGCCCTTGCAAGCTGATGAGACTTTGGGGCAGCAAAATAGCCATTCTTGAAGCCTCCCAACCTTTCCAGTGTCAGCACTATGAGCATTTACAAGCCAATGGGAGGCTTCAATCAAGGGACTTCGCTTCAAAGTCTCATAGTTAGGATCAAGGAACGGGCCAAGCGGGAGTCCTGCTTGCCAGACAGAGGCCGTGGAGTAGCTGCTCCAAGGTACACCGGGGAAGAGCTTCTTTCAAAATTGTTTCACTTCTCACATGTCTGCTACAATTTAGTACAGTGGTCTAAAGCACCCTGTTATTAACACCAGCTGCCTGCAATTACTGCAGGTGCGAATCTTACCAGGCTCAAGGTTGACTGAGCCTTCCATCCTTTCTAAGGTAGGTAAATTGAGGACCCAGTTGTGGGGGCAATAAGCTGACTTTATATAAATATACAAAAGTATGAATGCTTAGCGCATTGTAAGCCACCCTGAGTCTCCGGAGAAGGACAGCATATAAATCAAATTTAAAAAAAAATTAATCCACTCCAGTAAATCTTATGGACGTATCTCCTTATTCTTCCTTGGATGTTTCCCCTGATTATTCCTTGACTCAAAACAGACTTTGTTTGAGATTTGCAGATATTTAGATAATTGTAAAGAAAGAGATGTTTTCTAGATATTTTCAAATCTTTCAGGACTCATGAAGATAGAAATCATCCTATCTATATCACACCATTGTAAGCATGCAAACATAAAACATAATGGAATTTTGGAAAAATTCAGAAGGAAATTCACTTGACTTTGTACGGTTTGATCTTTTTCTCTAACCTTGTTATCGTTTTCATTTCTCTTCTGCTTTGAAGGTATTAATGGGCAGGAGAATCAACATTTCTGTGAGCTGTTCCAAGTGATCAATGCTAAAGATGGAACGGAGAAGTTTGGAATTCGAATGGAATTAGAAACCCATGATAGAAACCAGTCAAATGATAGGAATCAGGAAAGCTCAGCTTCCACTGATGCTGCGATGCAAGACTTTCTTGCCCAACAGGAGAAAATAAGGAAAAAATATATTGGGGAAAGTGTGAAGCCAATCAAAGCTGAATTACAAGTAAAAGAACACTATTTAAGCCAAAACAAAGGAGAAGATGCTATAAGAAGACACAACGGACAAAGTTACAATGGGACATTCATTCCTTCTCTTGGAAATAAGTTCCTTACATCTCAAAAAGTGATAAACACAAAAGAGAAGCCTTACAAATGTTTGGAATGTGGAACATGTTTTGGAAAAAGCAGGCAACTTACTTCCCATGAAAGGATTCACACTGGGGAGAAGGGACACAAATGCAGAGAGTCTGGTAACAGGTTCAGAAGACGTAGTAATCTTATTTTCCCTAAAAGGATCCACTCAGGAGAGAAACCATATAAATGCATGGCATGTGGAAAGACCTTTGCTCGAAGAGGTCATCTTATTTCTCATAATATAATTCACACAGGGGAGAAGCCATTTAAATGTATGGAATGTGGAAAGACTTTTACTCACAGAAGTAATCTTATTCGCCATAAGATGATTCACACAGGAGAGAAGCCATTTAAATGCATGGAATGTGGAACGACCTTTGCTCGAAGTGGTAATCTTATTCACCATAAGAGGATCCACACAGGGGAGAAGCCATTTAAATGCATGGAATGTGGAAAGACCTTTGCTCAAAAAAGTCATCTTATTTTACATAAAGTGATCCACACAGGGGAGAAGCCATTTAAATGCCTGGAGTGTGGAAAGACCTTTGCTCAAAGAAGTAATCTTATTCGCCATAAGATGATCCACACAGGGCATAAGCCATATAAATGCATGGAGTGTGGAAAGTCCTTTACTCGTAGCAGTGTTCTTACGATGCACAAAAAGTTCCACACAGGGGAGAAGCTGTATAAATGCACGGATTGCGGAAAGACCTTTGCTCAAAGATGTAATCTTATTTCCCATATGAAGACCCACACTGGGGAGAAGCCGTATAAATGCATGGAGTGTGGAAAGACATTTGCTCGAAGTGCTAATCTTAATTCCCATAATATGATTCACACAGGGGAGAAGCTGTATAAATGCATGGAGTGTGGCAAGACCTTTGCTCAAAGAAGTAATCTTATTCACCATAAGAGGATCCACACAGGGGAGAAACCATTTAAATGTATGGAATGTGGAAAAACCTTTGCTCAAAAAAATCATCTTATTTTACATCAGGTGATCCACACAGGGGAGAAGCCATTTAAATGCATGGAATGTGGAAAGACTTTTGCTCACAGAACTAATCTTATTCGCCATAAGAGGATCCACACAGGGGAGAAGCCATTTAAGTGTATGGAATGTGGAAAAACCTTTGCTCAAAAAAATCATCTTATTTTACATCAGGTGATCCACACAGGGGAGAAGCCATTTAAATGCATGGAATGTGGAAAGACTTTTGCTCACAGAAGTAATCTTATTCGGCATAAGATGATCCACACAGGGGAGAAGCTGTATAAATGCATGGAATATGGAAAGACCTTTGCTCATAGAGGTAGTCTTATTTCCTATATGAAGATCCACACAGGGGAGAAGCCATATAAATGCATGGAGTGTGGAAAGACATTTGCTCAAAGTCGTCAGCTTATTTCCCATAATAAGATCCACACTGGGGAGAATCCATTTAAATGTATGGAATGTGGAAAAACCTTTGCTAACAGAAATGCACTTACTACCCACAAAAGGATCCACACAGGGGAGAAGCCATTTAAATGCTTGGAGTGTGGAAAGACATTTGCTCAACGTGGTAATCTTATTTCCCATAATATGATTCACACAGGGGAGAAGCCATTTAAATGTATGGAATGTGGAAAGACATTTGCTCAACGTGGTAATCTTATTTCCCATAATATGATTCACACAGGGGAGAAGCCATTTAAATGTATGGAATGTGGAAAAACCTTTGCTTATAGAAATGCACTTACTACCCACAAAAGGATCCACACGGGGGAGAAGCCATTTAAATGCATGGAGTGTGGAAAGACCTTTGCTCGGAGATACCATCTTAATTGCCATAAGAGGATCCACACAGGGGAGAAGCCATTCCAATGCATGGAATGTGGAAAGACCTTTGCTCAAAAATGTCATCTTACTGTACATGAGGTGATCCACACACGGGAGAAGCCATTTAAATGCATGGAGTGTGGAAAGACCTTTGCTCAAAAATGTCATCTTACTGTACATGAGGTGATCCACACACGGGAGAAGCCATTTAAATGCATGGAGTGTGGAAAGACCTTTGCTCGGAGACACCATCTTAATTGCCATAAGGTGATCCACACAGGGGAGAAGCCATTTAAAATGCATGGAGTGTGGAAAGACCTTTGCTCAAAAATATCACCTTAATTGCCATAAAATGAGCCACACAGGAGAGACCATATAAATGCATGAAATGTGGAAAGAATTTTGCTCAGAATGGTAAAAGGATCCATGCTCAGGACAAACTATATAGCAATAGCAATTCACATAGACTTATATACCACTACACAATGCTTTACAACTTTCTCTCAGCAGTTTAGAAAGTCAGCATATGCTCCCCAGCAATCTGGGTCCTCATTTTACCCACCACAGAAGGATGAAAGCTGAATCCACCATGACCCTGTCAGAATCAAACTACTGGCTGTTGGTAATTAGCCTATAGTATAGCATTTTAAGCACTGACGCACCATGTCTCTATAGATTTTTATATGTCTGCATAGTGTACCATTCTGATTCAAAGGAGACAAGGTTGAATCCAAGAAAATGAAATTTAATGTGGAGAAAAGGAACATTTTACACCTGGGCAGGAAAAACAGATTACATGAAACCTGGCTCAAAAATAGTAACTGTGAAGGGTCCTTGGAGTCAGAATGGATGATCAATTAAGCATGAATCACCTGTGTGCGGCAGCATATGAAAAAAGTGCATACAATCCTTGGTTGTATAAACAGAGGCATAGAATCAAAATCACATGAAGTATTAGTACCACTCCATAAAGCCTTAGTAAGACCACACCTGGAATACTGCATCCTGTTTGGGTCATCACATTACAAAAAAGATGTTGAAAGTTTGGACAAAGTGCAAAGAACAGCTAAACTGATTAAAGGCCGGAAGACTAAAATAAGAATGGTTATAGGAACCGGGCATGGCTAGTCTAGTGAAGAGAGGGACCAGAGGAGACAGGATAGCAGTGTTCCAATATTTGAGGGGCTTCCACAGAGACGAGGGAGTCAAGCTATTTTCCGAGGGATCAGACAAGGAATAATGGATGGAAACTGATCAAGAATTTTTCTGACAGAACAATTGACAAATGAAAGAGCTTGACTTCAGAAGTTGTGGGAGCTTCATCACTGGAAGCTTTCAAGAAGAGATTGGACTGTCATTTGTCAGAAATGGTGTAGGGTCTCCTGTTTGGGCGGGGGTTGGACTAGAATAGATGAATTACAAGGTCCGTTCCAACTCTGTTAATCTAATATCTGGTTAATCTAACCAGTGGAACAGTTCACCTTTAGACATTGTGGGTGCTTCATCACTGGACATTTTTAATTAGCGACTGGACAGTCACTTGTTTGAAATGATACAGGATGTACTTGAGCTGGACTAGAAGAGCTCCAAGTTCCCTTCCAGATTGATTCTGATTCCTCAATCCTTTCTTGTGCTTTTTTGCTAAATTGGAGTTTTTAAAACAATAATGAGTATCAGTGGAGATTAAGGTTATCATTTGGCCTGAAAGTGATGTTTTCTTGAGAGCGTATGCACCATACACTGAGAGCGTATGGACCAAGACAAATTCATTGTGTGTCCACTTGCCCAATAAAAAATTCTGTTCTGTTCCGTTCCATTCCATTCCATTTGTGGTAGCCAATATTTAAGTGATGGAGATTCCTCAATCATTTCAAGAAACTCCCTTTGATGAGTATTTTCACTAGAGCAGAGTTGCAGTCAGAAATGCAATTAGTCCTGAATCCCTTACTATTATTTCAGCTTTTCTTCCTTTGCTTACTATTGTTGCCTCTGACAATCAGGCAACTCAGCTGGGATCATCAGAGGCTTTTAAAAGTATTTTTTTCTACAGCCTCTTTGGCTGAAGAGGTTGCAGAAAAGAATGATTTTAAAAGCCTCCGACGATCGCAGCTGAGCCGCACGATTATCAGAGGCTGTTTTTTTACTTTTAAAAGCATTCTTTTCGGCCAAAGAGGTTGCGTTTAAAAGCCTGCCTCAACCCGATCGGGGAATGCACCATTCCCCAACTCCAGCCTTGCCGCGGAACCGCCACCCACTCACCCTTCGCCACATGGTGTGTCCTACTCCTTACCTTTCTTCCGCGGCTGGAGGTCATCAAATTACAAAAAAGATGTTTGGAAAAGATGACTTTGGAAAAAGTGCAGAGATTAGCAGTAGGCTGAATAAAGGGCGAGACTAAAACATAAAACCTTCCATAAAATCACGGAACGGAAGGATACCGTGAGGGGATCTTTGAGATCATCTCATTCAATTTCAGAGCCCACACCTGATCCCATGAGATTGGAGCTCCAGAACTCAAAGTGACCAAGAAGTGACTTCAAGAAACTTGGTGGCTACATCAGAGCTCCAGGCTTAATTAGACCAAGGGTGTCAAACTAGCAGTGCCATGTGTTGGCCCGCCCATCCCTGGTTTAGCCAAAGGGAAGTTGTGATATGTCACGTGATAATGTGATACCATGAGTTTGACACCCCTGAACTAGACCAAGGTCTCTAAACCTGGTAACTTTAAAACTTACGGACTTCAATTCCCAGAATTCCAGAATTGCTGAGATTGGAGACTATTGAAGTAGACAATGGGTGCATATTGCTTAATTACTGTATTGCAGAGATGTTATCTAAAAGAGAATCGGAAGGACCTGGGTCCTTCCCTTTATACAATAACCTTTGAATTGGGGATTCATAATTACTACCTTACAGAAAATTACAAAATTAAAATCATGAAATGTCATAGGAACGACAATTTTAATATACTGGTCCATCTTAATATCAATGTTATAATATGGTATACTTATATGTATATTGAATTGAATACTTTTATTTAGTCAAGTGCAATTAGACATGCAAAATGTATGTGTGTGTATGTACATACACATAAACAAATACCCACAACACAGAAATAGATCTATTTATTCATGCTGAATGGATCTCTTGGGATGTTTCACATTTTCTTCCTGCTTGTTTCCCTTTTATATGTATCTTGGATATGTAAATATAGTTCCTCGATTATGTTTGGTGAAACATAAAATCATTTTTCACTCATTTCCTATCACCATTTTGCAATTCCATCCTTTCTCCAGTCACAGATGAGACGCCATTGCCCCCGATCTTGATTTCTTCACCAAACGGTCTCGTTCTGAGGTAAAAGTTCTGGAACATTCACTAGTTTGAGCTTTTTCTCCATTTTGGAATTGGTTTACTTTTTGAGATTTCTTGTTCTTCAGCATTATATCCTTGGTCACGAGCAGCGTTTCCAATTGCTTTAATTAATTGAATTATTTTATTAAAATAGCTGAGAATTAATTATTAGGCACCCAGAGCCATGAACGTGAGAAGGGCAGCTTCATATATTAAAGAAATGAAAACTGATAGAAATCTCCATTTTTCTGATTGTGGCTGTGTCCCATCTTCCCCCGCTTAAGACCAAAGTGCTCAACAACCGCAAGACACAAGCTGTGTTTCCCAGAGAGGCTCCTGGTTCTTGTCTTCTGACAGGATTTGGCCCCTTTTGAGGCCTCCTCCAATCTCTGCCTAGCCTTCAGGGCGGCTGTTCCTGAGGGAAGCGAGTTCAAATCCTCCAGAGAGATTTTTCTCCATCTCCACAGACGATTCCTGGACAGGAAGAAGAGGAAAATGGAGAAAGTGCCCCCTCTGGAGACGTTGAAGCCTTTGTCTGCCAGGGAGCAATGGAGAAGGGCCTTTCTCTTACTCTCAAGCCCATCATCCCTTCCCCTCAGACGCGCTCCTGTTTCCCGCCTTTTCTACAATCCTGGCCCTTTGCGCGCAATCCACTAGGGGGAGCCTTCTGCTAAGACAAAGTAGCGTCATGCGCTTCCCCATTGGTCCACTGGAGGGCGAACGTCACAGCTGCCTTTCCTGAGGAGGCTGGGAAGGAAATGACATCACAAACACTTGCCGCTCTAGGACGCCGCACTCGCTCTCCTTAACCCCTGGGGCTCCACAGGAGGCGGAGAGGCTGCGGGAGAGTCTGGCGGGGGAGATCCAGACGTTGCCCGGGTGAGTTGGGGGCTCTTCCCGGGCAAAGGGAGGCGGAGGCGGGAGAGACCCGCGCCCAGCCTTTCTCCAGCTTCCACCCCGGGTCCCATGCTCCCCAGCCGCCCTCTCCATGCAGGGGGAACGGGGCTCCCTTCCCGCCCCCTGTCTGAGGAAGAGCCGAGTGGGGGGAGGGGAGGGTCGGCCTTGCGGAGGCCCAGCAGGAGCGGAGAGAAGCCGGGCGAGGAGGAGGCAGGATTCGCACCAGGCTCCCTGTCTCCGGAGGGGAGAGAAGCGGGGCGGCCTCTCCAGCTGCCTCCTTCCCGGCCCTGCGCTGGGATGAGCCTCTTGGGGCTCCGGGGAGGTTGGGGGAAGGTCGCTCAGTGGCTGAATTCCACTTTCTAATTCTTAATATTTGTTTTTCTTCCCATCTCAGATACAGAAACTGGAAGCCATTTGTGGTCTTTGCAAGGCAAACTCTCCTCTTGAGGGAAGAAGAAAAAGAGCGGAATCCCTTGCAGGGATCAGTCCTGCACCCCAGAAATGGTCCCGTGAAGGAAAAGGCATCTGGAGACCCACCAGCAATTCTCTTCTGCTCCGAGAGATGGAGAGCTGGGTGCAGGAAGATGGAGCAGAGACCAGCTCCCAGGCGGTGGCCCTGGCTGAAGGCTTCCTCCTGAGCCAGGCGGAGGAGCAGAAGGAGCAGGTCGAGTTGCAGGTAAGAGTTCAATAGAGAATAGAGAATCTGTTTGAATACTTCACCCCTCCTTCCCAAACCTCTCTGGTATTCATAATATGTGGCAATGTCCCACATTGTAGGTTATTGTTCCATTGTTTTCTCATTCAGCCACACTGATGGATATTGGGGGCTTTGAGGTAGCTTTCTGAATATAAGAATCCACTTTACGTCCTGTGATGTATATTAATTCTGCTTCTTCCATCCTTCCTCCTATTGGAAGTGCTGCACTGTGGAGATCAGAGATCCTGAGAGAAAGAAGAATCCATCAAATCCCCTTCAGGAGTTATTTTTCAGGAGGATCCCTTGGGAAGATCAAACTCAGGACACCTCAGGAGGTAATTGAAGATCCTTCAATTACCCATCTGTCTTAACTTCATGCTCTTTTCTCTTCTATACAATACTTTCTCCTATTTATTCTTCTTTGCACTAATTCAGTGGTTCTCAACCTTCCTAATGCCGCGACCCTTTAATACAGTTCCTCATGTTGTGGTGACCCCCAACCAGGGGTGGGTTCAAATTTTTTTTATTACCGGTTCTGTGGGCGTGGCTTATTTTGTGGGCGTGGCTTGGAGGTCATGTGACTGGGTGGGCGTGGCTAGCTGGTCATGTGACCGGGTGGCCATGGCTATGTGTATAGGGACTACTCAGAGGGCTGAAAAAAGTCATTTCTGACAGGTCCTCGCACTTTTGACTGGTCCTCACACTTATGACCATCCTCACGTTTATGCCCGTGCAGTATTCTTAACAACCATGTCACTCATTTCACAACTGCTTCTCTTCACCATGGTGACATGATAGGGCAAAAACGTAAAATGTGAGGACAGTCGTAAGTTCGAAGACTGGTCAAAAGTGCGAGGACCAGTCAGAAATAACTTTTTCAGCCCTCTGAGTAGTCCATATGCATAAAAGGATACAGCAATAGAGAGGGATGAAGGAAGGGAAGGGAACTTAGAGTAGGAGTGAGGGTAAGAGAGGGAGGAAGAGAGGAGGAGAAGGAGAAAGGAAGAGGAAGTAGGGAGGAGAAGAAGAGGGTGAGGAAGAGAAAGTAAGAAGGAAAGAAAAGAGAGAGGTGGTAGGTTTGAGGAGAAAGATTGCTGTACCATAAAAAAGATGAAAGGGAAGAAAGGCAACCCCAAACAAATATAAAGATATTAGGATAAAGAATGAATTGTTAAACTTTAAAGAATAAAAGAGAACAAATATGAATAAATATCAATAATTAGAAACACACATACAAACATACAATGTATTTTCTTTGAACAGAATATTTGGCCGGTTCATAAATTTAAACAGTGTTTAGTCATTTCAATTAAATTTACAATTTCTATATTTCCTTTTTGCCATATTTATTCCTCATCTATTTTTGTAAAAAACCAATATTACCCTTCATCCTCATCCCTAATCTTAATCAAATTCAATTTTTCCCTTCTATTCTATATTATACCCCTTCCCATTGTCATCTATTTTTATATCCATCCTCACATTGGTTAATTATGTAATATTACAGTTGTTTAATATAAATTCAACATTTTAATATAAATCAATTAGTTATATAACTACCTTTTTGTATATTAATCAATATGAACATGAATATTCTAATTATTTCCATGCAATCCAATTTCTTACAAATCAATTAATTATATTTACCAATAATAATAAACCAAATAATTTCCCCCATATATTCCTCCAAACCACAACTTAACCATTTCTGCTTTCAACACAATATACAATTAATAGTATCTCAATTATTACAATTCCCTAGTTAAATAGAGCTTTTTTTCTTTTGTGTTTTAAAATCTCCTCTTTTTCCGTAAATTTCCCGTTGTTTGCACCTACCTTTTTTGGTGAGGAAAAAGAAAAGAAATCTGCCTGCCTAATTTTCCAAGTTGCAGCAACAGCAAAGCAGTTTCAGTTTCGTTTTTAAGCATAGATAGGGGGAAAAAAATCAGCACTCTTTCCAAGGAAGTAGCAGAGCCCTGAGCAAAACAGCTGAGAGCAAATCAGCTGGGGGTCGGGAGCCCATCTAATCAAGGGCTAATTAGCCTATGTTGAAGCTCCGTGGGCCCATAAAATTACAAAAAACACCGAACCATTTCTTAAATTGCTGGTTCGCCCGCCCCTTGCCCACCACTATTTCTTGGCAATAAATAGTGGTGCGGAGGGGCGGGGCGGAACCGGCAGAATGCCACCACTGGCTATAGGGCGGCCCTTTGAAGCCCCGCAGCAAGAATTTAAACAGTTTTTTTTTTCCTCTAGCCATCAGCTGGGACTCAGGAGGCACCAATAGATTGGGAGTGGGCGGGGTAAGCAAACGGCCAGCAATCCAACAGAGCAGAGAGAGAGGGTGAGTGAAGGTGTGGGGGGGGCAAGAGAGGGCTTTGGCGACCCCTGTGAAATGGCCGTTTGACCTCCAAAGGGGTCGCGACCCCCAGGTTGAGAACCGCTGCACTAATTGCATCTGCAGATAATTGCCCAGCAACCCTCTTTAGGTGAGCCTCCTGCTCTTGGGGGAAGGAGGAGATTGAGGTCCACCTGAAAGGGTGTGCAGAGGAATTGGGCAATTTTTCTGGAAGACAAAATTACTCGACTTGGTTTCCCGTTATTTATTTATTTATTTGTTAGATTTATATGCCATCCTTCTCTGGAGACTCAGGGCGGCTTACAATGCTTTAAGTAATAGCCTTCATACTTTTGTATATACCTGCTTAGTAGGGCTTTCGGCCCCCCCCAAGTGGTGTTCTTTTTACACAAAGTCATCTTATTGCCCCCACAATCCGGGTCCTCATTTTACCTACCTCGAAAGGATGGAAGGCTGAGTCAACCTTGAGCCTGGTGAGATTTGAACTTGCAGTAATTGCAGGCAGCTGGCAGCTAAGTGCTACTTTAACAACACTTTAGCCGCTGCGCCACCAAGACTCTTGGATGCCGGCGTGGTTGCTGATCCAATTGAAGCCCCTGAGGCAGGTTCTTGCTCTGTTATCTGGGAATGGTTTGATCCTGTTGCTCCTCCCAGTTGTTCACTCTGTCTGTTGTTTAAATTCTTAGTCAATATTTTACTACAAGATATAGACCCTGTTGCTCCTAAGGAAGTGGACAGGATCCTAGGAAGTATGGCTACAAGCACCTGTGTTTTAACCCCATGTCCCTCCTGGCTTGGAAAAGCTTCCTGAGAGGTGAAAGGTGGGTGAACTCTGGCACCGATTAATGCTTCCCTACAGAAGGGGACAGTGCCCCAGCACTTTAAGGAGGTTGTAGTCCACCCTCATCTTAAGAAGCCATCGCTGGATCCTACCCTGTTGGATAGTTTCCGACCTGTCTCCTATCTTCCCTTTTTTGGGGAAGGAAACAGATTATCTAGACTCCTACCAGTCAAGATTCAGGCTTGGATTTGGGACAGAAAAGGCATTGGTCGCACATTTGGATGATCTCTGGCAAGAGCGGGATGGGGCTAGTGCATCCATGCTTGCTCAACTTGCCCTCTCGGGGGATGAGAGTGGGAGGCCTTGTGATTTCCTGGGTCACTTCCTTCCTCTGCAGCCGCTCTCAGTGATGATAGGAGGGGAGAGATCCAGACCTCATCCACTGCTTTGCGAGTTTCCGCAGGCCGCCAATATGCTGATGATACTCAGCTGTATGTCTCGGCCCGTGATGGGTTAAACGATGCTGTGTCCTCTCTGTTGCAGTGCCTGGGGGCTGTTAGGGGCTGGATGGGGAGCAATGGGTGGAAACTAAACCTTGGCAAGGCGGAGTGGCTCTGTGTTTGGGGTTTGTTGGCCAAGGGAGAATTGCCACCTCTGGTCTTGGATGGGCTGGCACTACCCCAAGCAGACACTGCGTAATCCGTGGGTTCTCCTGGACTCACAACTCCTGCTCGAAGAGAAGGTGGCGGTTGTGGCCTGGAGGGCCTTTGCACAACTACGGGTTGTGCGCCAGTTACACCCCTTCCTGGATGGACAATCCCTACTCACAGTCACTCATGCCCTAATCAGTTCCCGTTTTAACTATTGCCACAGGCTCTACATGGGGCTGCCCTTGAAGAGTATGTGGGCTCCACTTGGTACAAAACACAGTGGTCCACATGGTTTTCTGCAGATCCCAGTGTGCACGTTTATCAACTCTCCTGCAGGAGCTGTATTGCCTGCCAATTTGCTTCCGGGTGCAATTCAAGGTTCTGGTGGTCACCTTTAAAGCCCTTCATGGCTTCGGACCAGGTTATCTGAGGAAATAAATAAATATTTTGTTAATTATTATTTTGAAATTATTTATTTCTTACAGAGAAACAAAGAATGAAATTTTCTGGTTTTCATGACAGCGATCAAACACCGGCTGAACCTCTAAATCAAGTAAGAAAAGGAAAAGTTATTAGATCTGTATTCTCCCTTCAGGAAGTGAAGTGGGTGTGCAGAATGCTCTCTGCTTTTATTCCCTTGTTTGGACTGGATTAATTTTGTGTCCTTCCACAACATGGACAGCAGAATAGCAGGTTGAAGTTGCTGTCAGCCAGCATAGCTTCCTCTGGTTGTCTTGTTCTGCTAGATGCTCCTCCAAATTTGTCTTTACAGGAAGCACTTCTTTTAACGTCCTTGAAGAATTAGGAATAAACATATCACAGTGGCAGGAACTGCTGGACCACTTTTCTTTTTGTAATTTATCAATCTCCTAAAGTACAGATTAACAGAGTTGGAAGGGACCTTGTAGGTCATCTAGTCCAACCCCCTAACACCATTTCTGCAGTTGGCAGTCTAGTCACTTCTTGAAAGCTCCCAGTGATGACGCTCCCACTTCTGAAGGAAACTTCTGTTCCATGGGTTGATTGCTTTCACTGTCAGAAAATGTCTCCTTATTTCCAGGTTGAATCGCTCCTTGTTCAGTTTCCATCCGTTATTCCTTGACTGGCCTTCAGGTGCTTTGGAAAATAGCTTGACCCCCCTCCTCTCTGTGGCAGCCCTTCAAATATTGGAACACTGTTATCATGTTTCCCCTGGTCCTTCTCTTCACTAGACTAGCCATGCCCAGTTTCTGCACCCGTTCATCGTATGTTTTAGCCTCCAGACCCTTCATCATCTTGGTTGCTCTTCTCTGCACTCTTTCTATTGTCTTAAGATCTTTTTTACATTATGAGAACCAATACTGGATGCAAAGTTCCTAAGTGTGATCTTACCAAGGCATTATGAAGTGGTACTAATACTTGATTCTATGCCTCTCTTAATGCAACCTATGATTCTGCTGGGTGTTTTTTGGCAACTGTAGCACACTACTGGCTCACATTTAACCGATTGTCCACTAGGACTCCAAGATCCCTGTTGCACTTTCTACTGTAGAGCCAGGCATCACCTATTCTATGGCAGTGCATTTGGTTTTTCTTTCCTAAATGTAGCACATTACATTTCTCACCATTGAAGTTCATTTTGTTAGAAGTGCCAATCTGTCAATCCTTCTATATCTTGAGCCTATCTTGTGCAGTGTTAGTATTCTTGCCAATTTGGTCTTGTCTGTAAATTTGATGAGTTCCCCTTCTATCATCTTGTCTAAATCATTGAGGATGATGAACAGCTCTTGCTAATCCTCCTGTTCTGTTCTTTTTCCCGTGTTCAGGAGAGCCTTGTGTCCTTTGAGGAGGTGGCTGTGTATTTCTCTGAGGAGGAATGGTCTCAGCTGGATCCTGACCAAAAAGCCCTGCATTTGGAAGTCATGCTTGAAAACTATAGGAACGTGGTCTCTCTCGGTAAGTTTTCCGGCCTTCTGGTACCCCAAAGAAGGAAAGAGTCAGTGTCTCTTTGCTGAGATGCTTTTGGGGCATTCCTTATCTGGATTTTTTCCATTTCTATTTGAACTTATCTGTGCAGGCTGAAAAGATTGAGGTGTGCTTTTATGTGT
This sequence comes from Arizona elegans, assembly GCA_022577455.1. Taxonomy (NCBI): domain Eukaryota; kingdom Metazoa; phylum Chordata; class Lepidosauria; order Squamata; family Colubridae; genus Arizona; species Arizona elegans. The sequence goes on along the minus strand of JAKOOJ010000012.1, from coordinate 2,191,326 downwards.
CCTCTGGAGGTCATGTGAGAGGAATGTGTTGTCATTTGTGCTCTGATACCTCCCAAAAGTTTGCAAGAACAGAACTTTCACGCTCAGGCCATGGAAGAGCATTCTCCCAATCCAATTGAAGAAAAAGGCCTCATGCAGTGCGACTCAGAGCATCCTAGGTTACAGGTGATCCCTGAGTTACGACAGTTCACTAAGCGACCATTCCAAGTTACAACCTAGCCCTCTCCCAAGTACTTAAGATTCAGTCCTGAAATTGCGAATGTTACACCACCATGGCCGTCATTTACACTTACAAATCACAGCAGAAGCGTTGCATCAACAATCGGCCTACCTACACCCCGACCACACCCTGCTGGGACTTTACGAGGATATAGCAAGCCGTCAATTCCTTTACCTGCTTGGATGCATCTGCAGAAAAAAGAGGCTTTAAGTAGTGAGAGATATGCAAGACCAATAGTGGGAAATCTGGCACTATTGATCTCACAGAATCTCGCACTGCAATACTTTAGGCCTCTGTTCTCGGCTAACCAAGGGCTGTATGAGATCCAGGGCAAAATGTTTTGCAAACAAAGGGAAGGCCTCTTTGTTTTCAAAGACTTTTGCCCTGGATCTCTTGCAGTCCTCGGTTTGTAGGGAACACAGGCCTAAAGTACTGCAGTGCAAGATCATGCGAGATCATTAGTGTGAGATCTTGCACTTCTCATCTTGTGTGATCTCGCAGTAAAGTAGTTTAGGCCTCTGCTCTTTGCAATCGGAAGCCTGTACCAGATCCGGCCAAAAAACCCTTGGCAGCGATGAGACTTTGGGGCAGCAAAATAGCCATTCTTGAAGCCTCCCAACCTTTCCAGTCTCAGCGCGATGAGTGTTTACAAGCCAATGGGAGGCTTCAATCAAGGGACTTTGCTCCAAAGTCTCATCGTTGGGATCAAGGAACTGGCCGAGCGGGAGTCCTGCCTGTCAAACAGAGGCCGTGGAGTAGCTGCTCCAAGGTAAACCAGGGAAGAAAGAGCTTTTTTCAAAATTGTTTCAGTTCTCACATGTCTGCTAAAATTAATCCACCCCAGTAAATCTTAAGTTTTCTCCTTATACATCCTTGGATGTTTTCCCTGATTATTCCTTGACTCAAAACAGACTTTCTTTGAGATTTGCAGATATTTAGATAATTGTAAAGAAAGAGATGCTTTCTAGATATTTTCAAATCTTTCAGGAGTCATGAAGATAGAAATCATCCTGTCTATATCACACCGTTGTAAGCATGCAAACATAAAACATAATGGAAGTTTGGAAAAATTCAGAAGGAAATTCACTTGACTTTGTACGGTTTGATCTTTTTCTCTAACCTTGTTATCGTTTTAATTTCTGTTTTCCTTTGAAGGTAATAATGGGCAGGAGAATCAACATTTCTGTGAACTGTTCCAAGTGATCAATGCTAAAGATGGAAGGGAGAAATTTGGAATTCGAATGGAACTAGAAACCCATGATAGAAACCAGTCAAATGAATGGAATCAGGAAAGCTTATCTTCCACTGATGCTGCGATGCAAGACTTTCTCGCCCAACAGGAGAAAATAAGGAAAAAATATATTGGGAAATGTATGAAGACAATCAAAGCTGAATTACAAGTAAATGAACACTATTTAAGCCAAAACAAAGGAGAAGATGCTATAAGAAGACGCAACAGACAAAGGTGCAATGGGACATTTATTCCTTCTCTTGGAAATAAGTTCCTTACCTCTCAAAAAGTGATTGACGCAAAACAGAAGCCTTACAAATGTTTGGAATGTGGAACATGTTTTGGAAAAAGCAGGCAACTTACTTCCCATGAAAGGATTCACACTGGGGAGAAGGTATACAAATGCAGAGAGTCTGGTAACAGGTTCAGAAGTCGTATTAATCTTATTTCCCGTAAAAGGATCCACTCAGGAGAGAAACCATATAAATGCATGGAATGTGGAAAAACCTTTGCTTATAGAAATTCACTTATTCCCCACAAAAGGATCCACACAGGGGATAAGCCATTTAAATGCATGGAGTGTGGAAAGATGTTTGGTCAAAGAGGTCATCTTACTTCCCATAAGAGGATCCACACAGGGGAGAAGCCATTTAAATGCATGGAATGTGGAAAGACCTTTGCTCAAAAAAGTCATCTTATTTCACATAAGGTGATCCACACAGGGGAGAAGCCCTTTAAATGCATGGAATGTGGAACGACCTTTTCTCGAAGAGGTAATCTTATTCACCATAAGATGATCCACACAGGGGAGAAGCTGTATAAATGCATGAGGTGTGGAAAGACCTTTACTCATAGCAGTGAACTTACTATGCACAAAGAATTCCACACAGGGGAGAAGGTGTATAAATGCATGGAATGTGGAAAGACCTTTGCTCATAGAGGTAGTCGTATTTCCCATATGAAGATCCACACAGGGGAGAAGCCATATAAATGCATGGAGTGTGGAAAGACATTTGCTCAAAGTCGTCAGCTTATTTCCCATAATAAGATTCACACAGGGGAGAAGCCATTTAAATGTATGGAATGTGGAAAAACCTTTGCTCATAGAAATGGACTTACTACCCACAAAAGGATCCACACAGGGGAGAAGCCATTTAAATGCTTGGAGTGTGGAAGGACATTTGCTCAACGTGGTAATCTTATTTCCCATAATATGATTCACACAGGGGAAAAACCATTTAAATGCATGGAGTGTGGAAAGACCTTTGCTCGGAGACACTATCTTCATTGCCATAAGAGGATCCACACAGGGGAGAAGCCATTTAAATGCATGGAATGTGGAAAGACCTTTGCTCGAAGAGGTAATCTTATTCGCCATAAGATGATCCACACGGGAGAAGCTGTATAAATGCATGAGGTGTGGAAAGACCTTTACTCGTAGCAGTGAACTTACTTTACAAAAAAAATTCCACACGGAGAAGCCATTTAAATGCATGGAATGTGGAAAGACTTTTGCTCATAGAGGTAGTCGTATTTCCCATATGAAGATCCACACGGGAGAAGCCATATAAATGCATGGAGTGTGGAAAGACATTTGCTCAAAGTCGTCAGCTTATTTCCCATAATAAGATCCACACAGGGGAGAAGCCATTTAAATGTATGGAATGTGGAAAAACCTTTGCTCATAGAAATGGACTTACTACCCACAAAAGGATCCACACAGGGGAGAAGCCATTTAAATGCTTGGAGTGTGGAAAGACATTTGCTCAACGTGGTAATCTTATTTCCCATAATATGATTATGATAATATGTGGAAAGAATTTTGCTCAGAATGATAAAAGGATCCATGCTCAGGACAAACTATATAGCAATAGCAATTCCACTTAGAGTTGTATACCACTACACAATGCTTTACAACTTTCTCTCAGCAGTTTAGAAAGTCAGCATATGCTCCCCAGCAATCTGGGTCCTCATTTTACCCACCACAGAAGGATGAAAGCTGAATCCACCATGACCCTGTCAGAATCAAACTACTGGCTGTTGGTAATTAGCCTATAGTATAGCATTTTAAGCACTGACGCACCATGTCTCTATAGATTTTTATATGTCTGCATAGTGTACCATTCTGATTCAAAGGAGACAAGGTTGAATCCAAGAAAATGAAATTTAATGTGGAGAAAAGGAACATTTTACACCTGGGCAGGAAAAACAGATTACATGAAACCTGGCTCAAAAATAGTAACTGTGAAGGGTCCTTGGAGTCAGAATGGATGATCAATTAAGCATGAATCACCTGTGTGTGGCAGCATATGAAAAAAGTGCATACAATCCTTGGTTGTATAAACAGAGGCATAGAATCAAAATCACATGAAGTATTAGTACCACTCCATAAAGCCTTAGTAAGACCACACCTGGAATACTGCATCCTGTTTGGGTCATCACATTACAAAAAAGATGTTGAAAGTTTGGACAAAGTGCAAAGAACAGCTAAACTGATTAAAGGCCGGAAGACTAAAATAAGAATGGTTATAGGAACCGGGCATGGCTAGTCTAGTGAAGAGAGGGACCAGAGGAGACAGGATAGCAGTGTTCCAATATTTGAGGGGCTTCCACAGAGACGAGGGAGTCAAGCTATTTTCCGAGGGATCAGACAAGGAATAATGGATGGAAACTGATCAAGAATTTTTCTGACAGAACAATTGACAAATGAAAGAGCTTGACTTCAGAAGTTGTGGGAGCTTCATCACTGGAAGCTTTCAAGAAGAGATTGGACTGTCATTTGTCAGAAATGGTGTAGGGTCTCCTGTTTGGGCGGGGGTTGGACTAGAATAGATGAATTACAAGGTCCGTTCCAACTCTGTTAATCTAATATCTGGTTAATCTAACCAGTGGAACAGTTCACCTTTAGACATTGTGGGTGCTTCATCACTGGACATTTTTAATTAGCGACTGGACAGTCACTTGTTTGAAATGATACAGGATGTACTTGAGCTGGACTAGAAGAGCTCCAAGTTCCCTTCCAGATTGATTCTGATTCCTCAATCCTTTCTTGTGCTTTTTTGCTAAATTGGAGTTTTTAAAACAATAATGAGTATCAGTGGAGATTAAGGTTATCATTTGGCCTGAAAGTGATGTTTTCTTGAGAGCGTATGCACCATACACTGAGAGCGTATGGACCAAGACAAATTCATTGTGTGTCCACTTGCCCAATAAAAAATTCTGTTCTGTTCCGTTCCATTCCATTCCATTTGTGGTAGCCAATATTTAAGTGATGGAGATTCCTCAATCATTTCAAGAAACTCCCTTTGATGAGTATTTTCACTAGAGCAGAGTTGCAGTCAGAAATGCAATTAGTCCTGAATCCCTTACTATTATTTCAGCTTTTCTTCCTTTGCTTACTATTGTTGCCTCTGACAATCAGGCAACTCAGCTGGGATCATCAGAGGCTTTTAAAAGTATTTTTTTCTACAGCCTCTTTGGCTGAAGAGGTTGCAGAAAAGAATGATTTTAAAAGCCTCCGACGATCGCAGCTGAGCCGCACGATTATCAGAGGCTGTTTTTTTACTTTTAAAAGCATTCTTTTCGGCCAAAGAGGTTGCGTTTAAAAGCCTGCCTCAACCCGATCGGGGAATGCACCATTCCCCAACTCCAGCCTTGCCGCGGAACCGCCACCCACTCACCCTTCGCCACATGGTGTGTCCTACTCCTTACCTTTCTTCCGCGGCTGGAGGTCATCAAATTACAAAAAAGATGTTTGGAAAAGATGACTTTGGAAAAAGTGCAGAGATTAGCAGTAGGCTGAATAAAGGGCGAGACTAAAACATAAAACCTTCCATAAAATCACGGAACGGAAGGATACCGTGAGGGGATCTTTGAGATCATCTCATTCAATTTCAGAGCCCACACCTGATCCCATGAGATTGGAGCTCCAGAACTCAAAGTGACCAAGAAGTAACTTCAAGAAACTTGGTGGCTACATCAGAGCTCCAGGCTTAACTAGACCAAGGGTGTCAAACTAGCAGTGCCATGTGTTGGCCCGCCCATCCCTGGTTTAGCCAAAGGGAAGTTGTGATATGTCACGTGATAATGTGATACCATGAGTTTGACACCCCTGAACTAGACCAAGGTCTCTAAACCTGGTAACTTTAAAACTTACGGACTTCAATTCCCAGAATTCCTAAATTCCTAAAGTCTGAAAGTTGCTGAGATTGGAGACTATTGAAGTAGACAATGGGTGCATATTGCTTAATTACTGTATTGCAGAGATGTTATCTAAAAGAGAATCGGAAGGACCTGGGTCCTTCCCTTTATACAATAACCTTTCAATTGGGGATTCATAATTACTACCTTACAGAAAATTACAAAATTAAAATCATGAAATGTCATAGGAACGACAATTTTAATATACTGGTCCATCTTAATATCAATGTTATAATATGGTATACTTATTATATGTATATTGAATTGAATACTTTTATTTGGTCAAGTGCAATTAGACATGCAAAATGTATGTGTGTGTATGTACATACACATAAACAAATACCCACAACACAGAAATAGATCTATTTATTCATGCTGAATGGATCTCTTGGGATGTTTCACATTTTCTTCCTGCTTGTTTCCCTTTTATATGTATCTTGGATATATGTAAATATAGTTCCTCGATTATGTTTGGTGAAACATAAAATCATTTTTCACTCATTTCCTGTCACCATTTTGCAATTCCATCCTTTCTCCAGTCACAGATGAGACGCTATTCCTCCCCCATCTTGATTTCTTCACCAAATGGTCTCGTTCTGAGGTAAAAGTTCTGGAACATTCACTAGTTTGAGCTCTTTCTCCATTTTGGAATTGGTTTACCTTTGAGATTTCTTGTTCTTCAGCATTATATCCTTGGTCACCTTTCCAATTCCTTTAATTAATTGAATTAATTATTTTATTAAAATAGCTGAGAATTAATTCTTAGACACCCAGAGCCATGAACGTGAGAAGGGCAGCTTCATATATTAAAGAAATGAAAACTGATAGAAATCTCCATTTTTCTGATTGTGGCTGTGTCCCATCTTCCCCCGCTTAAGACCAAAGTGCTCAACAACCGCAAGACACAAGCTGTGTTTCCCAGAGAGCCTCCTGGTCCTTCTCTTCTGACCACCTGGCTGCTTCTGACTGGATTTGGACCCTTTTGAGGCCTCCTCCAATCTCTGCCTAGCCTTCAGGGCGGCTGTTCCTGAGGGAAGCGAGTTCAAATCCTCCACAGATTTTTCTCCATCTCCACAGACGATTCCTGGACAGGAAGGAGAGGAAGATGGAGAAAGTGCCCCCTCTAGAGACGTTGAAGCCTTTGTCTGCCAGGAAGCAATGGAGAGGGGCCTTTCTCCTACTCCCAAGCCCATCATCCCTGCCCTCTCCCTTCCCCTCAGACGCGCTCCTGTTTCCCGCCTTTTCTACAATCCTGGCACTGCCCCTAATCCACCAGGGGGAGCCCTCTGCTAAAAGAAGGTAGCGTCATGCGTTCCCCATTGGTCCGCCGGATGGCGAACGTCACAGCTGCCTTTCCATAGGAGGCTGGGAAGGAAATGACATCACAAACACTTGCCGCTCTAGGACTCCGCACTCGCTCTCCTTAACCCCCGGGGCTCCACAGGAGGCGGAGAGGCTGCGGGAGAGTCTGGCGGGGGGAGATCCGGACGTTGCCCGGGTGAGTTGGGGCTCTTCCAGGGCAAACGGAGGCGGGAGAGACCCGCGCCCAGCCTTCCTCCAGCTTCCACCCCGGGTCCCATGCTCCCCAGCCGCCCTCTCCATGCAGGGGGAACCGGGGCTCCCTTCCCGCCCCCTGTCTGAGGAAGAGCCGAGTGGGGGGAGGGGAGGGTCGGCCTTGCGGAGGCCCAGCAGGAGCGGAGAGAAGCCGGGCGAGGAGGAGGCAGGATTCGCACCAGGCTCCCTGTCTCCGGAGGGGAGAGAAGCGGGGCGGCCTCTCCAGCTGCCTCCTTCCCGGCCCTGCGCTGGGATGAGCCTCTCGGGGCTCCGGGGAGGTTGGGGGAAGGTCGCTCAGTGGCTGAATTCCACTTTCTAATTCTTAATATTTGTTTTTCTTCCCATCTCAGATACAGAAACTGGAAGCCATTTGTGGTCTTTGCAAGGCAAACTTTCCTCTTGGGGGAAGAAGAAAAAGAGCGGAATCCCTTGTGGGGATCAGACCTGCAGCCCCAGAAATGGTCCCGTGAAGGAAAAGGCATCTGGAGACCCACCAGCAATTCTCTTCTGCTCCGAGAGATGGAGAGCTGGGTGCAGGAAGATGGAGCAGAGACCAGCTCCCAGGCGGTGGCCCTGGCTGAAGGCTTCCTCCTGAGCCAGGCGGAGGAGCAGAAGGAGCAGGTCGAGTTGCAGGTAAGAGTTCAATAGAGAATAGAGAATCTGTTTGAATACTTCACCCCTCCTTCCCAAACCTCTCTGATATTCATAATATGTGGCAATGTCCCACATTGTAGGTTATTGTTCCATTGTTTTCTCATTCAGCCACACTGATGGATATTGGGGGCTTTGAGGTAGCTTTCTGAATATAAGAATCCACTTTACGTCCTGTGATGTATATTAATTCTGCTTCTTCCATCCTTCCTCCTATTGGAAGTGCTGCACTGTGGAGATCAGAGATCCTGAGAGAAAGAAGAATCCATCAAATCCCCTTCAGGAGTTATTTTTCAGGAGGATCCCTTGGGAAGATCAAACTCAGGACACCTCAGGAGGTAATTGAAGATCCTCCAATTACCCATCTGTCTTAACTTCACGCTCTCTTCTCTTCTATACAATACTTTCTCCTATTTATACTTCTTTGCACTAATTGCATCTGCAGATAATTGCCCAGCAACTCTCTTTAGGTGAGCTCCTGCTCTTGGGGGAAGGAGGAGATTGAGGTCCACCTGAAAGGATGTGCAGAGGAATTGGGCAATTTTTCTGAAGACAAAATTACTCGACTTGGTTTCCAATTATTTATTTATTGGTTCGATTTATATGCCGCCCTTCTCTGGAGACTCAGTGCGGCTTACAATGCTTTAAGCAATAGCCTTCATACTTTTGTATATACCTGCTTAGTAGGGCTTTCGGGCCCCCCTAAGCGGTGTTCTTTTTACACAAAGTCATCTTATTGCCCCCACAATCCGGGTCCTCATTTTACCCACCTCGAAAGGATGGAAGGCTGAGTCAACCTTGAGCCTGGTGAGATTTGAACTTGCAGTAATTGCAGGCAGCTGGCAGCTAAGTGCTAGTTTAACAGCAGTTTAGCTGCTGTGCCACCAAGGTTCTTGGATGCCGGCGTGGTTGCTGGTCCAATGGAAGCCCCTGAGGCAGGTTCTTGCTCTGTTATCTGGGAACGGTTTGATCCTGTTGCTCCTCCCAGTTGTTCACTCTGTCTGTTGTTTAAATTCTTAGTCAATATTTTACTACAAGATATAGACCCTGTTGCTCCTAAGGAAGTGGACAGGATCCTAGGGAGTATGGCTACAAGCACCTGTGTTTTAAACCCATGTCCCTCCTGGCTTGGAAAAGCTTCCTGGGAGGTGGCACCGATTAATGCTTCCCTACAGGAGGGGGCAGTGCCCCAGCACTTTAAGGAGGTTGTAGTCCACCCTCATCTTAAGAAGCCATCGCTGGATCCCACCCTGTTGGATAGTTTCCGACCTGTCTCCAATCTTCCCTTTTTTGGGGAAGGTTGTTCAGAAGGTGGTTGCACAGCAACTCCAGAGGTTTTCGGGATGAAATGGATTATCTAGACTCCTACCAGTCAAGATTCAGGCTTGGATTTGGGACAGAAACGACATTGGTCGCACTTTTGGATGATCTCTGGCAAGAGCAGGATGGGAGTAGTGCATCCATGCTTGCTCTACTTGCCCTCTTGGGGGATGAGAGTGGGAGGCCTTGTGCTGTCCTGGCTCACTTCCTTCCTTTGCAGCCGCTCTCAGTCAGTGATGATAGGAGGGGAGAGATCCAGACCTCATCTACTGCTTTGCGGGTTTCCGCAGGCCTCGGTACTCTCTCCACTCCTGTTCAGATTTATATGGAGCCGCTTGGTGAGATCATCTGCCAGCACAGACTGAGATATCACCAATAAGCTGATGATACTCAGCTGTATGTCTCGGCCCGTGGTGGGTTAAATGATGCCGTATCCTCCTTGTTGCATTGCCTGGAGGCTGTTAGGGGCTGGATGGGGAGCAACGGGTGGAAACTAAACCTTGGCAAGGCGGAGTGGCTCTGTGTTTGGGGTTTGTTGGCCAAGGGAGAATTGCCAATTGGTCTTGGATGGGGTGGCACTACCCCAAGCAGTCTCTGTGCATAATCTGTAGGTTCTCCTGGACTCACAACTCCTGCTCGAAGAGAAGGTGGCAGTTGTGGCCTGGAGGGCCTTTGCACAATTATGGGTTGTGCGCCAGTTACACCCCTTCCTGGATGGACAATCCCTACTCACAGTCACTCATGCCCTAATCAATTGTTGTTATTATTATTATTAATTGAATTTGTATACCGCCAAAGGATAAAATACATACAATACAAATGTTAAAATACAATTAAATAATTTGGCCTAGAAAACAAAAAACACCCCAAATTTATAAGACAAATTTAAAATTTAGAAAATTTAAAAAACAGTTTAAAAAAGAGGCTAGGCCAGGCCGGCCTGCTGGAATAGGAATGTTTTGAGGGCACAACGGAAAGCGCGCAGGTCCGGGATCCTCCATATCTCCAGGGGGAGCTTGTTCCAGATGGCAGGTGCCCCCATAGAGAAGGATCTCCCCCTGAGAGCCGCCAGTCGACACTGTTTGACCGACGGCACCCTAAGAAGCCCCTCTCTATGGGAGCGTACTGGTCGGTGAGAGGCTACTGGTGGCAGAAGATACCCCGGTCCTAAGCCATGGAGCGGTCTAAAGGTGGTAACCAAAACCTTGAAGCGCACCCGGAAGACCACCGGGAGCCAGTGCAGCTCGCGCAGGGGGGGGGTCACATGGGAGCACCACATCGCTCCCATAACCACCCGCGCAGCCACATTCTGGACCAACTGTAGCCTCCGGGTACTTCTCAAGGAGAGCCCCATGTAGAGAGCATTGCAGTAGTCCAGGCAGGAAGTGACGAGGGCATGAGTGACCGTATTTAATGAGTCCCGATCCAGAAAGGGACACAACTGGCGAATCAGGCGAACCTGATAAAATGCCCTCCCGGCCACAGCCGTCAAATGCTCTTCTAAAGACAGCTGTGAGTCCAGGAGGACACCCAAGTTGCGAGCCCTCTCCGTGGGGGCCAACGACTCACCCCCAATAGTCAGTGATGGCATCAACTGACTATATCGGGATGTCGGAAACCACAGCCACTCGGTCTTGGATGGTTTGAGTCTGAGCCTGTTTCTCCCCATCCAGATCCTTACAGCCTCCAGGCACTGGGACATCACTTCAAGGGCATCATTGGGGTGGCCCGGGGTGGAGATGTACAGCTGATTGTCATCAGCGTATTGGTGGTACTTCACCCCAAAACCACGGATGATCTCACCCAGCGGCTTCACATAAATGTTGAACAGAAGGGGAGAGAGGACCGACCCTTGTGGCACCCACATACAAGGGGCCTCGGGGTCAACCTCTGCCCCCCCTGCCAACACAGACTGCGACCGATTGGAGAGAAAGGAGGAGAACCACCTCAACACGATGCCCCCCACCCCTAACTCTTCCAGCCAGTGCAGCATGATACCATGGTTGATGGTATCAAAAGCCACTGAGAGGTCTAATAGGACCAGGACAGAGGAGCAACCCCTGTCCCGAGCTCTCCAGAGATCATCTACCAATGCGGCCAATGCCATTTCCGTGCTGTACCCAGGCCTGAAGCCCGACTGGAACGGATCCAGATAAGCCGATTCAGCCAGGTACCGAGGGAGCTGTCGTGCTATCACACTCTCAACAACCTTCGCAACAAAGCGAAGGTTGAAGACTGGATGGTAATTAGCCAACACTGTCGGGTCCAGGGAAGGCTTCTTGAGGAGAGGTCTCACCACTGCCTCTTTCAAGGCGGCAGGGAAGACACCCTCACTCAAGGAAACATTTATAATCCCCTGGAGCCAGCCTCGTGTAACCTCCCGAGAGGCCAGCACCAGCCAGGAGGGACATGGGTCCAATAAACATGTGGCAGCATTCAGTCTACTCAGTATCCTGTCCACGTCTTCAGGAGTCACAGAATCAAACTCTTCCCAGATAATATTCTCAAGACCTGCCTCCATCCTCCCCCCTGAATCTACCCCGTCAGAGTCTCGGTATTCCCAAATCTGAGCGATTTTATCATACAGATACTGTACAAAAGCCTTGGCTCTACCCTCCAAGGGGTCCTCCCGTGCTTCCTGAAGGAGTTCCCGTTTTAACTATTGCAACGGACTCTACATGGGGCTGCCCTTGAAGAGCATGTGGGCTCCACTTGCTGCAAAACACAGTGGTCCACATGGTTTTCTGCAGATCCCAGTGTGCAAATTTATCAACTCTCCTGCAGGAGCTGTATTGGATGCTAATTTACTTCCGGGTGCAATTCAAGGTTCTGGCTGTCACCTTGAAAGCCCTTCATGGCTTCGGACCAGGTTATCTGAGGAAATAAATATTTTGTTAATTATTATTTTGAAATTATTTCTTACAGAGGAACAAAGAATGAAATTTTCTGGTTTTCATGACAGCGATCAAACACCGGCTGAACCTCTAAATCAAGTAAGAAAAGGAAAAGTTATTAGATCTGTATTCTCCCTTCAGGAAGTGAAGTGGGTGTGCAGAATGCTCTCTGCTTCTATCCCACCCACCCCTTGTTTGGACTGGATTATTTTTGTGTCCTTCCACAACATGGAGAGCAGAATAGCAGGTTGAAGTTGCTGTCAGCCAGCATAGCTTCCTCTGGTTGTCTTGTTCTACTAGGTGCTCCTCCATATTTGCCTTTACAGGAAGCACTTCTTTTAACGTCCTTGAAGAATTAGGAATAAACGTATGACAGTGGCAGGAACTGCTGGACCACTTTTCTTTTTGTAATTTATCAACCTCCTAAGGTACAGATTAACAGAGTTAGAAGGGACCTTGTAGGTCATCTAGTCCAACCCCCTAATACCATTTCTGCAGTTGGCAGGCTAGTCACTTCTTGAAAGCTCCCAGTGATGACACTCCCACTTCTGAAGGAAACTTCTGTTCCATGGGTTGATTGCTTTCACTGTCAGAAAATGTCTCCTTATTTCCAGGTAGAATCACTCCTTGTTCAGTTTCCATCCATTATTCCTTGACTGGCCTTCAGGTGCTTTGGAAAATAGCTTGACCCCCCTCCTCTCTGTGGCAGCCCCTCAAATATTGGAACACTGCTACCCTGTCTCCCCTGATCCTTCTCTTCATTAGACTAGCCATGCCCAGTTCCCGCAAACGTTCATCGTATGTTTTAGCCTCCAGACCCTTCATCATCTTGGTTGCTCTTCCGTGCACTCTTTCTAGAGTCTCAAAATCTTTTTTACATCATGGCAATCAATACTGGATGCAATCTTCCTATGTGTGGTCTTACCAAGGCATTATAAAGTGATACTACTACTTCATGTGATCTTGATTCTATCTCTCTCTTAATGCAACCTATGAGTCTGTTGGGTGTCTTTTGGCAACTGTAGCACACTACTGGCTCACGTTTAACCGATTGTCCACTAGGACTCCAAGATCCCTGTTGCACTTTCTACTGTAGAACCAGGCATCACCTATTCTATGGCAGTGCATTTGGTTTTTCTTTCCTAAATGTAGCACATTACATTTCTCACCATTGAATTTCATTTTGTTAGAAGTGCCAATCTGTCAATCCTTCTATATCTCAAGCCTATCTTGTGGAGTGTTAGTATTGCTGTCAATTTGGTCTTGTCTGCAAATTTGATGAGTTCCCCTTCTATCAGCTTGTCTAAATCATTGTTGAAGATGAACAGCTCTTGCTAATCCTCCTGTTCTGTTCTTTTTTCCGTGTTCAGGAGAATCTTGTGTCATTCGAGGAGGTGGCTGTGTATTTCTCTGAGGAGGAATGGTCTCTGCTGGATTCTGATCAAAAAGCCCTGCATTCGGAAGTCATGCTTGAAAACTATAGGAACGTGGTCTCCCTCGGTAAGTTTTTTTGTCCCAAATCAGAGAGTTCAAGAAGCCAGATTATAGTTAGTTTTTTATTAAATAAATCACTAATCAGATACTGTCTCCTGGGAGGGAGAAGGAAAGGTCTGGCCTTCTGGTACTCCAAGGAAGGAAATAGTCAATGTCTCTTTGCTGAGATGCTTTTGGGCCATTTCTTTAGACTAAAATAGAATAGAATACAACACAACACAATACTTTTTTGGCCAAGTGTGATTGGACACAAGGAATTTGTCTTGGTCCATACGCATTTGGTGTACATAAAAGAATGAATGATAAGATGCAACACTTAATGATAATCATAGGGAACAAGTAAGGAATCAAATCATATTATATCAGCAAACAGTCAGTATAAGTCTTAAGGATACCAGCAACAAAGTTACAGTCATACAGTCATAAGTGGGAGGAGATGGGTGGTGAGAACAACGAGAAGATTAATAGTAATGCAGATTTAGTAACTAGTTTGACAGTGCTGATGGAATTATTTGTTTAGCAGAGTGATGACATTCGGGAAAAAACTGTTCTTGTGTCTAGTTGTTCTGGCATGCAGTGCTCTATAGCGTCCTTTTGAGGGCAGGAGTTGAAACAGTTTATGTCCAGGATGCCCGAGGGGTCTGTAAATATTTTCACAGCCCACTGTTTGACTCGTGCAGTATACAAGTCCTCAATGAAAGGCAGGTTGGTAGTAATTATTTTTCTGCAATTCTAATTTTCCTCTAAAGTCTGTGTCTGTCTTGTTGGGTTGCAGAACCAAACCAGGCAGTTATAGAGATGCAGATGACAGACTCAATAATTCCTCTGTAGAGCTGGATCAGCAGCTCCTTGCGCAGTTTGAGCTTTCTGAATTGGCGCAGAAAGAACATTCTTTGTTGTGGTTTTTTGATGACGATTTTGAAATTAGGTGTCTATTTTAAGTCTATATTTTTCCATTTCTATTTGAACTTATCTGTGGAGGCTGAAAAGAATGAGATTTGCTTTTATGAGGTCATGTGAGAGGAATGTGTTGTCATTTGTCCTCTGAAACCTCCCAAAATTTTGTGAGAACAGAACTTTCATGCTCAGGCCATGGAAGAGCATTCTCCCAATCCAATTCAAGAACAAAGACCTCATGCAGTGTGACTTAGACTTTACGAGGATATAGCAAGACGTTGATTCCTTTACCTGCTTGGATGCATTTGCAGAAAAAAGAGGCCTTAAGTAGTGAGAGATACACAAGGTCAATAGTGGGAAATCTGGCACTATTGATCTCACAGAATCTCGCACCACCTTATTCTTCCTTGGATGTTTCCCCTGATTATTCCTTGACTCAAAACAGACTTTGTTTGAGATTTGCAGATATTTAGATAATTGTAAAGAAAGAGATGTTTTCTAGATATTTTCAAATCTTTCAGGACTCATGAAGATAGAAATCACCCTGTCTATATCACACCGTTGTAAGCATGCAAACATAAAACATAATGGAATTTTGGAAAAATTCAGAAGGAAATTCACTTGACTTTGTACGGTTTGATCTTTTTTTCTAACCTTGTTATTGTTTTCATTTCTCTTCTGCTTTGAAGGTAATAATGGGCAGGAGAATCAAGATTCCTGTGAGCTGTTCCAAGTGATCAATGCTAAAGATGGAATGGAGAAGTTTGGAATTCGAATGGAATTAGAAACCCATGATAGAAACCCGTCAAATGATTGGAATCAGGAAAACTCATCTTTGACTGATGCTGCGATGCAAGACTTTCTCGCCCAACAGGAGAAAATAAGGAAAAAATATATTGGGAAAAGTATGAAGCCAATCAAAGCTAAATTACAAGTAAAAGAACACTATTTAAGCCAAAACAAAGGAGAAGATGCTATAAGAAGACACAACGGACAAAGTTACAATGGGACATTCATTCCTTCTCTTGGAAATAAGTTCCTTACATCTCAAAAAGTGATTGACACAAAAGAGAAGCCTTACAAATGTTTGGAATGTGGAACATGTTTTAGAACAAGCAGGCAACTTACTTCCCATGAAAGGATTCACACTGGGGAGAAGCCATTTAAATGTATGGAATGTGGAAAAGCCTTTGCTTATAGAAATGGACTTAACACCCACAAAAAGATCCACACAGGGGAGAAGCCGTATAAATGCATGGAGTGTGGAAAGACATTTGCTCAAAGTGGTCAGCTTCTTTCCCATAATATGATTCACACAGGGGAGAAGCCATTTAAATGTATGGAATGTGGAAAAACTTTTGCTTATAGAAATGGACTTACTACCCACAAAAAGATCCACACAGGGGAGAAGCCGTATAAATGCATGGAGTGTGGAAGGATGTTTGGTCAAAAAAGTCATCTTATTTTACATAAGAGGATCCATACAGGGGAGAAGCCATTTAAATGCATGGAATGTGGAAAGACCTTTGCTCAAAAAAGTCATCTTATTTTACATAAGGTGATCCACACAGGGGAGAAGGCATTCAAATGCATGGAGTGTGGAAAGACCTTTGCTCAAAGAAGTAATCTTATTCGCCATAAGATGATCCATACGGGGGAGAAGCCGTATAAATGCATGGAGTGTGGAAAGACCTTTACTCGTAGCAGTGAACTTACTATACACAAAAAGTTCCACACAGGGGAGAAGCTGTATAAATGCATGGAGTGCGGAAAGACCTTTGCTCAAAGATGTAATCTTGTTTCCCATATGAAGATCCACACAGGGGAGAAGCCGTATAAATGCATGGAGTGTGGAAAGACATTTGCTCAAAGTGGTCACCTTATTTCCCATAATATGATTCACACAAGGGAGAAGCCATTTAAATGTATGGAATGTGGAAAAACCTTTGCTCAAAGAAATGGACTTACTACCCACAAAAAGATCCACACAGGGGAGAAGCCATTTAAATGCTTGGAGTGCGGAAAGACCTTTGCTCAAGGAAGTAATCTTATTTGCCATAAGAGGATCCACACAGGGGAGAAGCCATTTAAATGCATGGAATGTGGAAAAACCTTTGCTCAAAAAAATCACCTTATTTTACATAAGGTGATCCACACAGGGGAGAAGCCATATAAATGCATGGAGTGTGGAAAGACCTTTGCTCGGAAACACCATCTTAATTGCCATGAGGTGATCCACACAGGGGAGAAGCCATTTAAATGCAGAGAGTGTGGAAGGACCTTTGCTTGGAGACGCCATCTTAATCGCCATGAGGTGATCCACACAGGGGAGAAGCCATTTAAATGCATGGAATGTGGAAAGGCTTTTGCTCATAGCAATGAGCTAAGAACACACAAAAAGATCCACACAGGGGAGAAACCGTATAAATGCATGGAATGTGGAAAGACTTTTGCTCAGTGCAGTTACCTAAGAATACACAAAAGGATCCACACAGGGGAGAAGCCATATAAATGCATGGAATGTGGAAAAACCTTTGCTTATGGAAATGTACTTACTACCCACAAAAAGATTCACACAGGGGAGAAGCCATTTAAATGCTTGGAGTGTGGAAAGAGCTTTGCTCAAAGAGGTCATCTTATTTGCCATAAGAGGATCCATACAGGGGAGAAGCCATTTAAATGCATGGAATGTGGAAAAACCTTTGCTCAAAAAAGTTATCTTATTTCCCATATGAAGATCCACACAAGGGAGACCATATAAATGCATGGAATGTGAAAAGAGCTCAGAAAGGTAAACTTCTCATAAAAGGATCCATGCTCAGGAGAAAACATATAGCAATAGCAATTCCACTTAGAGTTGTATACCACTACACAATGCTTTACAGGTCTCTCCCAGCAATTTAGAAAGTCAGCATATCCTCCCCAGCTATCTGGGTCCCCATTTTAACCACCTCAGAAGGATGAAAGCTGAGTCAGCCATGACCCTGTCAAAATCAAACTACTGGCTGTGGACAATAAGCCTATAGTACCGCATTCTAAGCACTGACCCACCATGTCTCTACAGATTTTTATCTGTCTGCATATTGTACCTTTCTGATCCAAAGGAAACAAGGTTGAATCTAAGAAAATGAAATTTAATGTGGAGAAAAGGAACATTTTACATCTGGGCAGGAAACAGATTACATAAACCTGGCTCAAAAACAGGGTGGATTTGATTTAAATCAAACTGATTTAAATCACGATTTAAATCACTAGTCAGTAAGGCTTGATTTAAATCATAGTTTTCTACATAAAGACTAATTCTTACTGGTATAACTTTAATATGCAAGTAAATGAAGATTTTTAGAATAACTTTTCATATTAGTTTTTTTATCCTCAATTTAATTGGTTAATCATTCATATTTGGACAACTTTTCTGTTGTACTTAGGAAGGAGAAAAATAATCTTTACCTTAATAACAATTTAAATAGATTTATTCAACTGAAACAATAACATTACAGCATATCTTATTTGCTTAAACAAACATCCATGTTTGTTAAGTAATTTGACTAAACAAAATATATATATTTTAAGAAACTTAGATTGTCAGCCCAGCCTACACATGAAAAACTTAAATACTGTCCTCTGTAGCTCACTCGTCATCTTCATCTTCTTCTTTGTTCATAATCTGGAAAAGAAAAACAAGCTTTCCTGCTTTATCGGGTCCCAAATGATTTCTCAATTTAGAATGAATAAGTCCAAAGGAAGAGAATATTCTTTCAACGCCTGCAGAAGCTACTGCTGTTAAAAGTGAAATCATTACTTGGACAGTCAGTCTCTAAATCCAAGTGTTTGACTTCTACCAGTTCACTGGTGTGACTTTCTTTAAAATATCTTCAGCAAACATATATTTCTTGAATGGTTCCCCCTTAGCTTTGAAGTTTATTATAGTTGGCATTACAGATGGATGATTGCTGGATACCCATGTCATAGCTAACTCCTCTTCCTCAGTTTTGACCCTGATACTGGATATTGACAATATTTGCCAAAAAATGAGCTGGAGACAGTACTTGTCCCATTCGCTTTTTTAATGCTTGTAATTTAATTCTGTCCATGTGTAGTTCTGTTTTTAAGTGTTCACTCAGTTCCTTCCAAATTTCAACAGCATCAGCAATAAAACAGCTATTTTTCTGTATTTTGTTTAAAGCTTCAGAGATTGGTTTCAGGATGCTCAGCATATGTTCAACATTTCTCTTAAGCCCAATGTTGAGGATTTTGGCCGTAACAGTGCCATCTATTTTATCTCGGTTTTCTTCACAAACTGTCATCAGAATAGGCCAGTTCTTGATATACTGCTCAAAACAGTCCACCACAGAGTTCCATCTAACATCTTGTGGGAGCGTTAGCTTGGTTCCACCCATCCTTTTCAGAGCTGCTGCAGCAAAATGATTGTTATGGAAGTATTTAGCAATTTCAACAACATTAGTCTTTATTTCTGGAACACTTAAGTCTTTGGCTAAGAGGTGCATCAAATGAGCACTGCAACCATATGTTATTAGCTTTGTATTCGCTTCCTGCTCTTCTAAATTTCTTCTCATCTTGGGATACATTTGCAGCATTGTCTGTGACCAAACTGCGTACTAGACATTTGAATTTTTGTTCACATGTTATTATAGCTTTTACTGCCACTTCTTGTAAGTATTCTGCTGTGTGTGCATTTCCTGACGTATCAATTGTTTGGGCAAGGAAGACTTTCCCTTCTTCTGTTGTTATACAAGCACATACAATAGGATCATTGTGGACATTACTCCACCCATCAATATTTAGGTTAACAATTCTACCCTCCAGAGCTGTTGCACATTGCTCCATTTCTCTGTCATACACTTTATCCAGCAGTTTCCCTGCAACATCTGCTCTGCTGGGTGGACTGTATCCTGGTCTCAGTGACTGAACCATATTAATGAAATGTGGGTTCTCAGTCAGACCGAAAGAAGAGTTCGTTGCATAAACAAACTGGGCAATTTTTTCATCAATTAACTCTTTTGTAATCTGCTAGTTTTTATCACAAACTTATCTATGGTGGTTCCAGGAGGGAAAAGTTTTTTCTTTCTTTTAGGTGATAGTGATATGTGGCTGTGGGTGTCTGATGATGATGATGCTAATGAAGCACTATCCTGGATGGATAACTCTGAAACTGTAGAACAGGAGGATGGTGATCTTGAAGATGGAGAGTTTTCAGAATCCATGAATTCCCCTAAACAAAAAAGTCAATGCTGTTATTTTATTGTTTATACAATTTCTGCTTATTGTACACAGCACTGCCCCAAAAGGAATATTTGCTTTTCTTCATAACTGTACCAAATGACAGTAACATGCAGTAATAATAAGAAATATAATTTTGCTCAAACATGACAGTTCAAGGCAGTCTTTAGAAATATGATTCAATAAAAATGTTTACCAACCTGAAGATCCTGCCTGTTCAAATGTGTTTCTTTGGTCATCTTCATCACAGCACTTCTCATGATGTTGCCTCATTCGGGCCACCAGGCCTTGCATTTCTTTGTTGCAGTGTTTGCATTGTGCACGTATGCCTGCCTTAGCAATAGGTAAAGAAACTTCATTAAAATTTTGCCAAACTGGGTCTCTTTTATGGCCTGCTGTCATTATAGGTTTTTTCCTCCAAGGAAAGAATGTGATAAACCTCAGGTCATACACACAAAAAGATCCAAAAACTTGTCTGTCTGTGGCTGTGCAGTATTTTGCTCAGAAAGTTTCACTTTCATTTTGTACTGCTTGTCTGCTTGCCCCTTCCTCCTCACACTTAGTTTCACTTTCTTCTTGTGCAGATCTATTCCACTCCAAACAATCAGAAAAATATTGTTTCTATTCTATTCACTGAACTTCTTGAAACTTAGCACTGAAGGGGTTGATTCTGTATTCATAGGTTTGTAGAATGGACGTTGTCTTACCTGAACATCCTTTTTCGGAACGCTGCGTATACACTCCAGGATAGGGTTAAACCCTCATTTCTGCCAGCAACTGAGAGAACTTTTTTTACAAATTACTTCCTACTCTGTGCTCTAACCACGCCCCTTTTGCACTCCGTTCCCCAGTCTTGAACGAAGACACAGCATGTGAAACATAACCAAACTTTATTAATCCAACCAGAAAACAACACACACAAAAATATATATATTTAAGAGAAAATTTTTATAAAATGTTCTATAGATGGCACTTAGATCCCAAAAAATTATCATGTATGTATCCTAATGTGCAAGCTAAATGTTGGAGATGTGACTGTGATGATGCAACTTATTATCATATATAGTGGACTTGTAGAAAAATCAAAGCATTTTGGATAAAGATTTGGTGGGTGATGCAGAATATTTTTAAAAAGAGACTGAAATTTACTCCACAGTTGTTCTTAATGGGTATAACTACGGACTGTACAGTTGCAGAGACTAAATTGATTTTGAACTTGATAACAGCAGCAAGATTGTTGGTAGCACAACACTGGAAGAAGGACTTTTTGCCTACTATTGATGATTGGATATTGAAAGTAACTAATTTAGCTGAAATGGCTAAAATTTCAGCATATCTGAAGGATCACACACAAGAAAGGTATATACAGGACTGGAGAAGATGGATTGATTATATACAAAATAAGTATCAGACCAAAAAATATCAAATAGCTTATGAATGATTTCTTTTATTTGTATAAGAGCTATATAAGTGATATTAGAAGTATTATGTTTAAGAAATAAGATTTTATATATGGGGGGTTAAGAATTTTTTTTTTAGGGGGTGTTAGTTTGATGATTGGTTATGTAATTTAGTTTATTGTTAAAGGTCAATAGAAATACCTTGTGTTCTGCTCTGGGAAGTCGGGGAGGGGGACGGGGGTTGGGAGGGAGGGTTGTGGGGAAATTGTGTTTGTTTTAAAACTTTTTCAATAAATATATATATATATATATATATATATATATATATATATATATATATATATATATATATATCCAACAAGGGGGGGAATGGAGTGTATACGCAGCGTTCCGAAAAAGGACGTTCAGGTAAGACAACGTCCATTTTCCAGAACGCTGCTACTACACTCCAGGATAGGGACATACCCAAGCCTAATTACCAGGGCCGGGCAACACACTGCTCCCTTCAGAGGGGCCAGAAACCACGGTCTGCAAAACTCTCCGCCCAAACGACGCCTCCGCAGAGGCATAAGTGTCAATGCGATAGTGTCTAATAAACGGAGACAAGGAAGTCCACGTGGCTGCTCTGCAGATGTCCAACACCGAAGCCTGGGTAGCCCAGGCGGCTGATGCAGCAGCACTCCAAGTCGAATGAGCCTGAATTCTCGCGGGCACCAGACGTGCCTGCTTCTCATAAGACAAGGAAATGCAGGCCTTAATCCAACGACCAATGGTGGCCGACGACACCTTCTGACCCATAGACGCTGGATGAAATGAAACAAAAAGCGCCTCCGTCTTGCGAAACGACTCCGTCCTGCGAATGTAACGCCTCAGAGCTCTGCGAACATCTAGCGTGTGCCAAAGAACCTCATGGTGATGTCTGGGCGACGGGCAGAAGTCCAGAAGAACCAGTTCCTGCGAACGGTGAAACCAGGAATTAACTTTGGGGATAAACGCAGGGTCAAATCGAAGCACAACAGTGTTAGCGTGGAAAATACACAAATCCTTCCGGACCGACAAAGCCGAGAGCTCAGATATGCGCCGAGCCGAAGTAATCGCTATCAGGAAAGCAACTTTGAACGACAAAAACTTCAACGAAATGGACCCCAGCGGCTCAAACGGTGAAACTGTAAGGGCCTGTAAAACCAGTGCCAAATCCCACGAGGGATAGCGGTGAACCGTAGGTGGCTGTAGGTTCGTAGCTCCATGTAGAAACCCCCTCGCCCACGGGTGATGTGCTAAAGACGTGTATGGAGGAAAGGAAAGTACCGTAGCCAGGGCTGCCACTTGACGCCGAAAGGTCGCCGAGGCCAGGCCTTTGCCCAACCCCGTTTGGAGAAACCCCAGGACGTCCTGTATAGTTGCGGAAGTCGGATCCACATGGGCCCCCGCGCACCAGCGGCAAAAGGCCCTCCACGAGGTTTCATAAAGTCGTGTTGTGGAAGGTCTACGAGCCGCTTGGATCGTCCCAATTACCTCGTCCGGCAAACGGCCCTTCCTCAGGATAACACGTTCAAGTGCCACACGGCCAACTGGAACCACTGGGGCTCGGGATGTCGAATGGCCCCTTGACGCAGCACAATCCGATGAGGGGGAATCCACCACGGATCCAATGACGAAAGCTCCACGAGATCTGCGAACCAAGGTCTGCGCGGCCAGTACGGCGCCACCAGCAGCACCTCTGCTTTCTCCACTAGCAACTTCCGGATCACCTGTTGAATCAGTGGCACTGGCGGGAAGGCGTACAGCAGGCCGGCCGGCCAACTGCATCGCAGAGCCTCTGTGTCTTCCGCTAGCGGCGACGGAAACCGAGAGATGAACCGTGGAAGTTGCGCGTTGGCCAGGCTGGCAAAGAGGTCCACCACCGGTCGCCCGAATCGAAGTGAAGCCTCGTGAAACAGACTGGGAAGAAGTTGCCACTCGGCCTGATCGATCACTTCCTTGCTGAGCCAGTCAGCCCGGGTGTTGGCTATCCCGGAGATGTGGTCCGCCCGGATCGACACCAAATGACGCTCCGCCCAGCTGAACAGACGCTCCGACTCGAGCATTAGGCTCCGCGACCTGGTCCCCCTTCGCGGTTTATGTGCACTTTGGCGGACATGTTGTCTGTATCAGAACGTGACGGTTCCGAATCAGGGACCCGAAGTGTAGAAGAGCGAGGCGGATCACACGAAGCTCCAGCAAGTTGATACTGTGAGTGCGTTCCTCCTGAGACCACTGTCCCTGGGCCACTTGGGCACCCAGGTGTGCTCCCCAGCCGTGAAGGCTGGTGTCGGTGGTGATCACGATCTGATCCTGCTCCAGAAAACTGCATCCCCTCCGAATGGCCGCCGACTTCCACCAACGAAGTGACCGTTGAACTCGCGGAGAGACTAGCACCCTCCTCACTGAATTGGAGATGCCTTCCCGCTGAAAGGGGAGCAGGAGCCATTGTAACGGGCGAGAGTGCCTGCGCGCCCACGGCACAATGCGGAAGCACAACACCATCTTCCCTAACAACCGGGACAAGGTCAACAGTGGCACCGACCTCTGGGTCCAGACCAGTTCCAGGATTGAAAGGATGCTCCTCACTCTGTCCTCTGACAGGAAAACCTGCCCCTTTCCAGAGTCTATCACCGTCCCGAGATGTAAAATCGAAGTTGAAGGAACGACGTGGCTCTTGTCCATATTGATAGTGAAGCCGTGCTCCCTGAATGCCGAGAGCACCTGCTCCATGTCTCGTACTGCTCGCTGTCTGGATGAAGAAAGGACCAGAACATCGTCCAGGTAACAAAGTCTCTGACCGGAACTGTGCTGAGCGTTGCCGCCACTACCGCCACCAGCTTGGTGATAGTCCGTGGAGCCGACGAGAGTCCGAACGGCATCGCACAATATTGGTAATGACTGCCCGCATATTCGAAGCGCAGAAATTGAAGATGCGAAGGAAGCACCGGAACATGCAGATAGGCTTCTTGTAAGTCTACCGACTGCATCAGGTCCCCTGGACGAATCGATGCCAGTATTGAGCGAAGCGAGTGCATTTTGAACCGGCGGTAACGTACCGAGCGATTCAGATCTTTGAGGTTGAGAATCCCCCGGACACCCCCGGAGGATTTTGGCACCAAAAACAGGACCGAATAGAATCCGGTCCCTCGCTGCTCCGCCGGAACCGGTTCTATCGCCCTCATCTCCAAGAGGTGGGAGATCTCCTCCGCCATCTGGCTGCGACAGTCCATAGACAGTGGCACAGGACATCTTAGGAAGTGTTGAGGAGGGCGATCCAAAAATTCTATAGAAAGACCCTCTGAAATCGTGCGACGTACCCACTCGTCTGTCATGGAGCGGTCCCATTGGCGACGAAAGGCCTGAAGTCGCCCGCCCACGGGACCGGGAGCCGGTGAGTCATTTGCCTCTGCGAAAGGGCTTAGAATTGGCCCCAGGGTAGGGACGCTTCGAAGCGGAATGAGGTCTGCCACGGTCTCTGAAGTGTTGTCTGTCAGTGAAACGATTGGACTGCTGGAAAGGTTGTCTGTAAGTGGAGGGGCCTGCCTGCCCCGAATAAGCTCGAAAGGGCTGACGTTGTGAGTACGGGGTATAACGCCTGTCTTGTCTGCGAGAAGAAGAAGGCATAATCTTCCGTTTGTCTTTGTCCTCCACCAGGACCAGATCCAAAGCAGCGCCAAACAAGTTGGAGGCCTTGTACGGAGCCGCCGCTAACTTCCATTTGGCCTTGACATCCGCCTTCCACGGTCGAAGCCAGAACAAGCGACGTGTCATGATGGAAGCGGCCATCGCCCAGGATGCAAACTTGACAGAGATCAGCAAGGCATCCGCTGAGTACTCTGTGGCCGCGATGATCTTATTGATATCGTGATGCATACGCCGTTCCTCTGGCGGAAGTCGTTCTTGGAGTTGACGTAGCCATATCAGAGACGCTCGATTGAAGAACGACGTGGCCGTGGCCGTCCTGACCGTCCAAGCTACGGCCTGATGAGACCTCCGGAAAGCCATCTCTGTTCGCCTGTCCTCAGCCTTTAGTCCTTCGAGAGGATCAGATGACACCATCGATTGCGAAGTAAGACTGGCCACCGGAGCATCCACAGTGGGCAAGTCCAACATTGCGTCCAACTCGGGCGCCGAACAGAACAATTTCTTATCAAGGTTACTGGGCACGGTAGACGACCCAGGTTGGCTCCAAGGCGCTTGCAACACATCAGTGAACAGCTGAGGACACGGAATGAAGTCCTTTTCCTGTTTGACTTGTTTGAACAAGGCATCGTGCGGGCCAGACTCAGGTTGGGACGCCGGGGGTTGAGCCCCCACCGACCCCAGATTCGTCGTCTGCCGGGCCTTGTGAAGCAGAGACTTGAATAATGCAGGCCTGAACAACCCCGTGAAGGCCGGAGAGTCAGGAGGAAGGCCCTCATCTTCCGAAAACTCAAGGTCCTCCGTCACTTCCTCCTCCTGTTCTGAAGCCTCAGACGAATCAGATTCCAGTCGCGAGGGGGGAGCGGGTCCTGCGAGATCCCGCAGCTCCCAAACCTCCTGAAGAAGTCCCCGCAGGTGAAGTCAGTGCTGCTGTTTGAGCACTAGCCGCCATAATAGATGCCAAAGCAGTGGAAAGCATCGACTGGAAGTCATACTGAGAAGGAGGCGTGGGATGATCCACAGGGCGGAGCCCCGCCGCCGTAGGTGTGAAAGTGGCCGATGGTTGCCGCCGTGGAGGTGGGAGGGGGTCCAAACCCACTACCGAGACATCCGGCATCGATTGGGACACGCCCTTCCGCAACGCCAACTGTATGGGATGGGATGCTCTGCGTTCCGCATCTGATGGAGCACATGATGTCTGTTGAGCGAGCCCCGTGTCCCGGCCTGACGAGGAGGCTGAAGCCTGCCTGGCCTTCTCACATTGTTTCTCCAAGGCCTTATGACGACGGAGCTCGTCTTTGTCAGCCGTAGAAGCGGACTTAGTAGACCGGGACTTGTGGCCTCCAGTCGTGGACCGCTTGGTTGACTGCTTCTTGCGAGGCTTGGTCGATCTGACCGGGCTGGCCTCCCACTCCATATCAGAAGAAAATGATGAATCAGCCATCATAAGAGCCAGGCACCCACCTATGTGGCAAGTATTGTTTGTTTTTTTTTTATATCAAGAATTTTAAATTGAGGACAGTAGCGATCTTCCCCTTAGGGAAGGCAACACAATAGCCCTTTAACGTGAGGCCTCGAAGAACCAACTCTCTGCCTCTCCAGGGCCCTAGCCCGGGCCTGATGGGACAGCTGGCTTTGCAGAGGGGATAGCCAGGTAATTCGCTCCCCCCCCCAGCCAGCAGGAGTGAAAGGCTTGTGAGGCCAGGTGAAACGCTGTTGAGCTTTGCCACTCTTTGGTGCCACAGAATGTGCTCTCAAAAGGCCTATCAGCTCTGAATAGAAGGGGCGCCCCACGTGGTAAATCAAAGGGGCGGCCGCCCCAGATCCAAAATGGCGGCCGCTGAGTCATGGTGCCAAGATGGCGGCCGCTAGCCTCACTGCGTTGTCCCTGGGGCCTTTAGCAACTCCTGGAGCTTCCACCAGAGGCCTGCCACGCGGGAGGGGCCTCAAATCGAATTCCCCGCAGCTGGAGGGTGGCGAGCGACCATCCGCCATGCCGCACCCTCTGCCGATGGCTGCATGCTCCTGAGCTGTTCGTGGGGGAATCGACGCGCCGAGCAAGACGCCGCCCGCAGCAACCTGACGGGACGGTCGTCAGCTAAGCCCTGCGGCGGTAGCGCCCTCGCTAGCCGCCTCCTCAAGCCGCTGCGCCGCTCTATTCACTCCCCGAGAGATGGCGGCGGTGAGTGAAGTCTTTAGTCACAAAAGATTCCTGAGTGCAAACAAGCCTGATCCGCCCCGCAGGGACAGAAACAGGCAGCTGTGGGCGTGAAAAGCGCACCGGCCGGGACGACCTGGTTTCCCAGGCACGAACCCGACAGACAGCAGGCAGGCAGGGAGTTCACAGAAATAAAGAGAAAAAAACTCTTTTAAGGGGAAAAGTAGGAACCTAAATCCACCGAAAAAATAAAGAAGGGGCTAATCAAAAATAAACAAAGGCCTAACGCTTACCTCGAGCACAGAGAAAACCCTCTCAGTCTGGCAGCAACTGAGAGAAAGACTGGGGAACGGAGTGCAAAAGGGGCGTGGTTAGAGCACAGAGTAGGAAGTAATTTGTAAAAAAAGTTCTCTCAGTTGCTGGCAGAAATGAGGGATTAACCCTATCTTGGAGTGTAGTAGCAGCGTTCTGGAAAACAATAGGATTAAGGTCTTTTTTTCAACTCTGTTCATGTTATAACATTTTTGCTGTGAAGAAGAGGCATGTGATCTCTGCTGAGTCAAATTCAGTTTTGAGAACTGCAAAAGTAAACCAAGCATCTGTGATAATATCTTGTAGGCAGAGAAACTGCCCAATAATCTTACAAAAACCTCTGGAAGAGCATGACATTGTGAATGGATTAATGGAATTTATTTATCAAAAAAATTAAGCATATACAGCCTTATTCTACATAATTAAAAAACTAATCTTTATTTCATGATGGAATAACCTTTGGATGGTAATATATTTTCCTCAAAAAGCAATTTTAAAAAATCTGATTTAAATCAAAAAAATCGATTTAAATTTTAAAAATCTGATTTTTTTAATTTTTTAAAAAAATCATTGATTTTTATCCACCCTGCTCAAAAATAATAACTGTGAAAGGGTCCTTGTAGTCGGAATGGATGATCAATTAAGCATGAGTCACCTGTGTGCGGCAGCAGATAAAAAAAGTGCATGAAATTCTTGGTTGTATAAACAGAGGCATAGAATTAAAATCACATGAAGTATTAGTACCGCTCCATAAAGCCTTAGTAAGACCACACCTGGAATACTGCATCCTGTTTGTGTCATCACATTACAAAAAAGATGTTGAAACTTTGGAAAAAGTGCAAAGAAGAACAGCTAAACTGATTAAAGGCCAAAAGACAAAAATAAGAACAGTTATAGGAACTGGGCATGGCTAGTCTAGTGAAGAGAAGGACCAGGGGAGACAGGATAGCAGCGTTCCAATATTTGAGGGGCTTCCACAGAGACAAGGGGTTCAAACTATTTTCCAAGGCATCCGAAGGTCAGACAAGGAATACTTATCAAGAAGCGATTCTACCTAGAAATAAGAATTTTTCTGACAGAAACATCGACCAATGAAAGATCTTGCCTTCAGAAGTTGTGGGAGCTTCATCACTGGAAGCTTTCAAGAAGAGATTGGACTGTCATTTGTCAGAAATGGTGTAGGGTCTCCTGCTTGGGCGGGGGGTTGGACTAGAATAGATGAATTGCAAGGTCTGTTCCAACTCTGTTAATCTAATATCTAATTTTTCCTCCAAACCACCAGAGGGCAAGATAAGAAACAAATGGATGGAAACTAATCAAGGAAAGAAGGGATCTGGAATTTCTTTACAGTGAGGACAATTAACAATTTGGGACATTGAGGGTGCTTCATCACTGGACATTTGACTTGAAAGTGATATTTTCTTTTCTGTACACTGAGAGTGTATACATCAAGACAAATTCCTTGTGTGTCCAATCACACTTGGCGAGTCGTTGCCCCCCACAGAGAGGGCTCGCAATCTGGGAGTCCTCCTGGATATGCAGCTGTCGTTGGAGGAACATCTGACGGCTGTAACCAGGGGGACCTTTTGTCAGGTTCGCCTGATTCGCCAGTTTCTTGATCGGGATTCCCTGTGCACAATCACTCACGCCCTCGTCACCTCTCGCCTTGACTACTGCAACGCTCTCTACATGGGGCTCCCCTTGAGGAGCACCCGGAGGCTCCAGCTGGTCCAGAACGAGCAGTGCGGGTAGTGACGGGAGCAGCATGGCGCTCCCATGTAACACCGCTCCTGCACGAGCTGCACTGGCTCCCAGTGGTCTTCCAGGTGCGCTTCAAGGTGCTGGTTATCACCTTCAAAACGCTCCATAGCATAGGGCCTAGCTATCTTCGAGACCGCCTGCTGCTACCGACAACCTCCCATCGACCCGTGCGCTCCCACAGAGAGGGCCTCCTCGGGGTGCCATCAGCCAAACAGTGTAGGCTGGTGACCCCCAGGGGGAGGGCCTTCTCTGTGGGGGCACCTACCCTCTGGAATCAGCTCCCCCCAGAGATAAGGAGAATCCAAGACCTCAGTGCCTTCCGTCGTGCCCTTAAAACCCATTTTTTCAAGCAAGCCGGGCTGGCTTAAGAAATTTTTAAATGTTTTTAAATGTTTTAAATGTTTTAATTGGGCCAAATTTATATATCTTTTAATTGTTTTTTAATATTTGTCCTGCATGTTTTTTAATTCTGGCTGTACACCGCCCTGAGTCCTCAGGGAGAAGGGCGGTATAGAAATTCAATAATAAATAAATAAATAATTAAAAAAATCTATTCTATTCCATTCCATTCCATTTGTGGTGGCCAATATTTAAGTGGTGGAGATTCCTCAATCATTTCAAGTAACTCCCTCTGATGAGTATTGCCACTAGAGCAGAGTTGCAGTCAGAAATGCAATTAGTCCTGAATCCCTTGCTATTGTTTCAGCTTTTCTTCCTTTGCTTACTATTGTTGCCTGTGACAATCAGGCAACTCAGCTGGGGTTGTCAGAGGCTTTTAAAAGCATTTTTTCCTACAGCCTCTTTGGCTGAAGAGGTTGCAGAAAAAATGCTTTTAAAAGCCTCTGACGATCCCAGCTGAGCCGCAGGATCATCAGAGGCTGTTTTTTTACGCTTTTTACTCTTTCCCACACTGATAGCAAACCATTTCTTACATAATGTCTTTGGAAATATCCAAGTATCCTTTGTTTCCCGTACCATAAAAAGGCATGCCAGCCCAGTTGTAAATCATGATCGTCCAATGTCAATAGTCTTGTATTTATTTATTTAAATAAAGACCTCAAGACCGAGTGGCTGTGGCTTCCGGCGTCCCGGTATAGTCAGCTGGTACCATCACTGACAATAGGGGATGAGATCTTGCTCCCCACAGAGAGGGCCCGCAACTTGGGTGTCCTCCTGGATTCACGGCTATCTTTAGAAGATCATTTGACGGCCGTGGCCAGGGGTGCCTTTTATCAGGTTCGCCTGATCCGCCAGTTGCGTCCCTTTCTGGATCGGGACGCCTTGCGCACGGTCACTCATGCCCTAGTTACCTCCCGTATGGACTACTGTAATGCTCTCTACATGGGGCTCCCCTTGAAAAGCACCCGGAGGCTCCAACTGGTCCAGAATGTAGCCGCGCGGGTGAATATGGGCGCAGCTCGTTACGCCCATGTAACACCTCTCCTACGCGAGCTGCACTGGCTCCCGGTGGTCTTCCGGGTGCGATTCAAGGTGTTAGTTATCACCTTTAAAGCGCTCCATGGCTTAGGACCTGGGTACCTACGAGACCGTCTTTTGCCACCAATAGCCTCCCACCGACCAGTTCGTTCTCACAGGAAGGGACTACTCAGGGTGCCATCAGTCAAATTATGCCGACTGGCGACTCCCAGTGGGAGGGCCTTCTCTGTGAGGGCTCCAACCCTTTGGAATGAACTGCCCCCGGAGATACGGAATATCCCTGATCTCCGTGCTTTCCGCCGTGCCCTCAAGACCCTGATGTTTCAACAGGCGGGGCTAAACATATGAACATGTGAATGATTTTTTTTTTTAATGTTATCTAATTCTGGGTTTTATTTAATTGACCAAACTAAGTAATAATTTTAATTAGCAATTTTATGATGTTTGTGTGTCTATATTTTTCTTGACTGTACACCGCCTTGAGTCCTACGGGAGAAAGGCGGTATAGAAAAATAATAAATAAATAAATAAATAAATAAATAAATAAATAAATAAATTTATTTGTTTGTTTCCATTTCTATACCGCCCTTCTCCAATAGGACTCAGGGCGGTGAACAGCCAGAGTAAAAAAAGAGAACATACAAAATTTAAAAAACAGTTTAAAATGATTAAATATTTTTGGCCGTAATTTAAAAACAACCCAATTTAAAATCAGTTTAAAATTAAAATTAAAAGTATTCCTTAATAAAATCCATTCTTTAATCCATGTTAATGCTTCCGCTTGATAATATTCGGAAGGTCAAACCCACCTCTAATTATTGCATCTTGTAGCATTTTTATGTTAATCCTTGCTCTCTTTCCTTGCCACACATATTTCCACGTTATTTTCTTCAACTCTTCAAAATATTTTTTTTCCAGTTTTATTGGTATAGTTTGAAATAAAAATAATATTTTTGGTAATACATTCATTTTTATTAATGCTATTCTTCCCATTAGTGATAATTGCAAGTTTCTCCATTTCTCCAGGTCTATTTCAATTTGTTTTTTCAGTTTGTGATAATTGCCTTCCTTGAGCGTTGCACATCTTGATGTCAGATAGATGCCCAAATATTTTACTTTCTTCACAATTTGTCCAGTTTCTCCATCATCTCCTTCTTTTGCTTTTCTCTCATATTTTTAACTAATATTTTTGTCTTATCTTTATTGATTTTCAGACCTGCTTCTTTCTCATATTCTTCTATTTGTTCTAATAGTTTTGGCGCTGTCTATTGGGTCTTCCATGATAAACACCAAATCATCCGCAAATGCTTGAAGTTTGTATTCTTCTTTTTAAATTCTCATTCCTTTTATTTCCTTTTCCTGCCTCACTTTTCTATTTAAAATCTCTAATGTTAATATAAATAATAATGGAGATAAAGGGCTTCCTTTTCTTGTTCCTTTTCTAATATGTATTTTCTCTGTCATTTCACCATTTACCATCACCTTTGCCGCTTCGTCTCTATATATAGTTTGGATAAGCCTCCTCCCTTCCCACATACTTAAGAGGGGGTGGGGAGATGGAATTTATGGAATGTAGAATGTTTTCTCCCAATGTGCCAGACATAACAACAATAAGACTGCTGAGGACCAAGGCGAAATTAGCGTGCCCAACAATGGCAGGAGGGAGTCCTGAGAACTTCATCTTCTTCTTTCTTAGCTAATGTGACCTGTGACAGGAGGGTGGGGAACAGTATCAATTCTTTACCTATACCCAAAATACGGGAATTATTCAATTTTGCTTTCACCTTTGATCATGCAGATATAATGTATCCAATAAACTGGATTTTTGAGGAAGCCAAGCCAACTCAGAGTTCTGAATTGGTTGGGAGCATTACTCAGAACCCTGACAAGTAGTTTTATTAAGGGAAAGAGGTGGTAGGGAAATGTGGATGCATATTAAGTTCTCACACCAAAAATAATCCAATCTGCCAATAAAAGAGAAAATGTATAACTCACGGTTGAAACGAGGGATCCTTGGTGCTCTCTGAGCTTGTTTTGTTGCAGACATTTCATTACCCAAACTAGGGAACATCATCAGTGCACCAATCAACCTCAGAGGGCACTAAGGATCCTTCAATCCAACTTGCATCCGCTGTGTCAAATTAAGGATCTGAGTCCACCAGTATGAATGTAGAAGCAGGGAACCTTTTTCGGTCAAAGTCCTTGTCGGATAAAATGTCTAACTCTTGTATTTATTCTGTACTCTATGGTTTAGCATGGGTTAAATCCCTTAAACCCATTCCATTCCCAACTCCGCCTTACCTTTGACTCCTCCCTCCGGGTATATAAGTCCTTGTCTGTAAAACTTCTTCCTCAGATTTAGATGAATATCTATGAGATACAGAAGCAAGGTTATAGATGTATATGAATAGGTTAAGTTATATTCTCAGAAATAAATAAGTAAGTTATTTCTGTTATTGATGAAGTACTGAGAGTTATTGGGCTAGATCCTAGAAATTTAACAGCCCTCTTATGATGAGATGGAATAATGACAGATGTCAATGTAGAGTGTGTGGGAAAATCCTCCGGGTGAACAATTTGTTTTTCATAGAAGGACCAGAATGAACAGAAGCTAAAACAAAGGCATGGGCAAAATATATTTTTCAAGCATCAGGGCCATATTTTTGTCTTTTGATGGTGTGTCATAACATTAAGGTAACTTAAAATTAAATATGTATCAGCCGTGTAGTTAACTTGCTAAACATGCATAAAGTTCTCTTCAGAAGAGACCAGAGGGGTCTCTGCCCTTTCTGCCCCCTCCCTTTGCCAAGAGGCTGAGTGAATAGTGTGAGAAGGGCAGCTGCATGCATTGAATTAAAGAAATAAAAAAGAAAATCATTTTCCTGATTGTGGCCTTCCTGCCTGTGTCCCATCTGCCTCCCCTTCAGGCGGGAGTCCCAACAACCGCAAGACACAAGCTGTCTTCCCCACAGAGGCTCCTGGTCCTCCTCTTCTGACCACCCGGCTGGTTCTGACAAGATTTGGACCCTTTTGAGGCCTCCCACAATCTATACAAAGCCTTCAGGGTGGATGTTCTTGAAAGAAGCGAGTTCAAATCCTCCAGAGAGAATTTTCTCCATCTCCACCGACAATTCCTGGACCGGAAAGGAGAGGAAGATGGAGAAATTGCTGCCTCTGGAGACCACGGTAATTTTCTTGGGCAGGGAGGAATAGTGAGGGGCTTTCCACACTACTCCCATGTCCATCATCCCTGCCCTCTCCGTTCTCCTCAGGCGCGCTCCTGTTTCCCGCCCTTTCTACAATCCTGGCACTTTGCCCCTAATCCACCAGGGGGCGCCATCGGCTTGGAGAAGTTAACGTCAGGCGGTTCCCCATTGGTCCACTGGAGGGCGAACGTCACAGCTGCCTTTCCAGAGGAGGCGGCGACGGGAGTGACATCGCAAACGCTTGCCGCTCTAGGAAGCCGCACTCGTTCTCCTTAACCCCTGGGGCTCCACAGGAGGCGGAGAGGCTGCGGGAGAGTCTGGCGGGGGGAGATCCAGACGTGCTCTGGGTGAGAGGGGGGGCTCTTCCCTGGTCCCATGCTCCCCAGCCGCCCTCTCCATGAAGGAGGTAGCGGACCTCCAAAGAAGAAGCAGCAGCAGAAGAACCGGGGATGCCAGGAAGGCGGAGGGGCTCCCTTCCCTTTCCTCTGTCCGGGGAGAGCCCGAGTGGGGGGAGGGGAGGGTCGGCCTTGCGGAGGCCCAGCAGGAGCGGAGAGAAGCCGGGCGAGGAGGAGGCAGGATTCGCACCAGGCTCCCTGTCTCCGGAGGGGAGAGAAGCGGGGCGGCCTCTCCAGCTGCCTCCTTCCCGGCCCTGCTCGGGGGCACCTCAGTCCTGCGCTGGGATGAGCCTCTTGGGGCTCCGGGGAGGTTGGGGGAAGGTCGCTCAGTGGCTGAATTCCACTTTCTAATTCTTAATATTTGTTTTTTCTTCCCATCTCAGATACAGAAACTGGAAGCCATTTGTGGTCTTTGCAAGGCAAACTTTCCTCTTGGGGGAAGAAGAAAAAGAGCGGAATCCCTTGGAGGGCTCAGGCCTGCAGCCCCAGAAATGGTCCCGTGAAGGAAAAGGCATCTGGAGACCCACCAGAGTCCTTGGAGCCATTTGGAGCTGCTCTGCAGGACAGAGAAAGGATGGAGACACAACCTTTTGGAAAGGAGGGAAGCGGAAAAGGCCCTTCAGCTGCTCAGCCTGGGAAGCGGGGGAAGCTCTGGACAAGGACTGGGCAGGAGATCCTGGAGGAGGAAACCCTCCTCCCTTCAGAAGTTCAGCCCTGGAACTTCATCCAATGCCAGGAGGCTGAGGGTCCCCGAAGATTTTGCAGCTATCTCCATGACTTTAGTAGGCGATGGCTGAAATCAGAAAAGCACACCAAAGAGCAGATGCTGGACCTGATGGTTCTGGAGCAGTTCCTGGCTCTTCTGCCCCCAGAGATGGAGAGCTGGGTGCGGGAATATGGAGCAGAGACCAGCTCCCAGGCGGTGGCCCTGGTGGAAGGCTTCCTCCTGAGCCAGGTGGAGGAGCAGAAGGAGCAGGTCGAGTTGCAGGTAAGAGTTCAAAAGAGAATAGAGAATGTATTTGAATACTTCACCCCTCCTTCCCAAACTCCTGACATTCATAATATGTGGCGATGTCTCACCTATTCTTGTAGGACATTGTTCTGTTTTTTTCTCACTCAACCACACTGATGGA
The DNA here is from genome assembly GCA_022577455.1 of Arizona elegans. Lineage (NCBI taxonomy): Eukaryota > Metazoa > Chordata > Lepidosauria > Squamata > Colubridae > Arizona > Arizona elegans. The sequence continues at coordinate 2,156,156 of JAKOOJ010000012.1, read as the reverse complement.
TATTGGGGACTTTGAGGTTGTGTTCTGAATATAGGAATCCACTTTACATTGTGTGATGTACATTAATTCTGCCTCTTCCTTCCTTCCTCCTATTGGAAGTGCTGCACTGTGGAGATCAGGGATCCTGAGGGAAAGAAGACTCCATCAAATTCCCCACGGGAGCTATTTTTCAGGAGGATCCCTATGGAAGATCAAACTCAGGACAGCTCAGGAGGTAATAGAAGATCCTCCGATTACCCATCTGTCTTGCCTTCACTCTCTTCTCTTCTATAGAATACCTCTTCCTATTTTGTTAATTACGCATTTTGAATTTTTTTATTTCTTACAGAGAAACAAAGAATGAAATTTTCTGGTTTTTATGACAGAGATCAAACAGTGGCTGAACCTTCAAATCAAGTAAGAAAGGGAAAAGTTATTAGATTTGTATTCTCCCTTCAGGAAGTGAAGTGAGTGTGCAGAATGCTCTCTCCTTCTATTCCCCCCCCCCCCCCCCGCTTGTTTGGACTGGGTTATTTTTGTGTTCTTCCACAACATGGACATCACAATAGCAGGTTCAAGTTACTGTCAGCCAGCATAGCTTCCTCTGGTTATCTTGTTCTGCAAGGTACTCCTCCAACTTAGAGTTTACAAGAAGCAATTTTTAAAATCCTTCCAAGAATGGAGATAAACGTATCACAGTGGCAGGAGCTGCTAGACCTCCGTTCTTTTTGTAATTTATCGACCTCAGAAAATATAGATTAACAGAATTGGAAGGAACCTTATAGGTCATCAAATCCAATCCCTTGCCCAAGCAAACCCTATACCATTTCTGACAGATAGCAGTCCAGTCTCTTCTTGAAAGCTCCCAGTGATGAAGGTCCCACAACTTCTGAAGGCAACTTCTCTTCCTTTGGTTGATTGCTCCCACTGTCAGATAATGTCTCCTTATTTCCAGGTTGAATCTATCCTTATTCAGTTTCCATCCATTATTCCTTGCCTGGCCTTCGGGTGCTTTGGAAAATAGTTTGACCCCCTCCTCTCTGTGGCAGCCCCTCAAATATTGGAATATTGCTATCATATCTCCCCTGGTCCTTCTCTTCTCTAGACTAACCATGCCCAGATCCTGTAACTGTTCTTCATATGTTTTAGTCTCCAGTTCCCTAATCATCCTGGTTCCTCTTCTCTGCACTTTTTCTAGAGTCTCAACATCTTTTTTATAGTGTGACCAAAACTGGAAAAACAAATTTAATTGGTTGTCCACTAAGAGTCCAAGGTCCCTCTCACAGTTACTGCTAATAAGCTTGGTTTCACCCAGTTTATATGTGTACTTTTGTTTTTTCTTGCCAAAGTGTAAAACTTTTCTCTACATTGAATTTAATTTTGTTAGATTGGGCCCAGTGTTCATGTCTGTCAAGAGCCATCTGGATCTTGAGCCTATCATCTAGGGTTGTTCATTGACTTGGAATTGTGCAAGGCTAATGAAAAATAACTAAATGCTCACAGTGCCAAAGTACCATTTTGAAAAAGTCTTGTTTATAACCTGTAGTTCAAAATCCAAAGAGAATGGCTACGTAGAGCATGTAATCATGGTACTTTGGGCTACAAAATAATTTCCAATCCTCTAATTTGCGCCTCGATTAGGAGATCAAACATTCCCGCTTTCCAAAGGGTGAGAAATGACCTTCCCAGAGAATTTTCTCTTCTTTGTTTTCTTCCTTTCACCCAATGGCTCAGACTACTAGGTCAATCAATAATAGACAGAGCGATAGATCAGTTGATCCAGAAGTGGGATTACTTTATTGAAAGCCCCTGAAGGTTTTGCAGAATCAGTAAAGAAGTTGGATGAAACTTCCCCAAATATTTCTTCAGTCAAAGAAATTTTGAGAATTGGCCATTTTGTCACCTAAAATTAGGACTTGTGTGATGTACAGCCATTTAACTTAGTTTGCTTAATGTTTGCTTTGGGAATTTGGGAACAATGGAACAGAATAACAGAGGTGGTAGGGGTCTTGGAGGCCTTCTAGTCCAACCCCTGCTCAGACAGGAAGCCCTATAATATTTCAGATAAATGGCTGTCCAATTTCTTCATAAACACCACCAGTGTTAGAGTACCCACAATTTCTGGAGACAAGTCATTCCACTGATTAATTGTTCTCACTGTCAGGAAATTTCTCTTTAGCTGTAGTTTGGTTCTCTCCTTGAGTAGTTTCTATCCATTGCTTCTTGCAACACTGCTATCACGTCATCCCCTAGTTCTTCTTTTCATTAAACCAGACATACCCAATTCCAGAAACCGTTCTTTATATGTTTTAGCCTCCCGTCCATTAATTTGTTTCTAATTTGCCTTTTAGGTAAAAACCCATTTTGGTCAGAATGTATAAACTCATTCAGAAATCTCTTACGTCTTTCGGATATTATTGAAGGAAATATTTTATAGTCTGCATTTAACAAGGATATATGCCTTTAATTTTATATTTGTGTTAAATCTGAATCTTCTTTTGGAATTAAGGTGATATTAGCATCTGGCCATGTATCTGGTATCTTAGCTTCTAGTGACACTTCATTATATACCTCTAACATTGACACACTCAATGTATTTTTAAGTCTTTGTAGATTTCTACTGGAAGGCCATTTGGGTCTGGTATTTTGTTGTTTTTCTGTCTTTTAATTGCCTCTACTAATTCTACCATTGTTATTCTTTCATTCAACATCTTCACTGTTTCCTGTATTTTTGATAAGTTGGCTTTTTCCAAATATTGTATTATCTTTTCCTCTGGAATTTTTTCATAATCATATCACTTCTTATAAAACTCCCGGATTATATTCTTTTTGTTTTCAATTTGGTAATGTAATGTATCTCGAAGTCTTCTTTCGTTGTGGGTTGTTACTTGGAACCCTAACACCTTCCTCAACCTGCAATTTACTTATCCATTTTTTTCTCTTTCTCCTCCTTCAGTTTATAGGATAGCCATCTTCCTGGTGGCTTTATTAGCATTTTCAAAAAAAAAATTGTTTTGCTCTTTTAATTTGTTGTGCCAGTTCTTTTTCCATTATATTTAACATATGTTTAATTATTTCCATTTGATTTGCCTTTTGTGGTTCTTTTTGTAACTCAGCTTCAAGACTTTTATATTCTTTTCCTAAAGTCTTCTGGTATGGTTCCTTTTTTTTGGTTTGTCCTCTCTGTATAAATTCAATTTGCACCAAGACAAATTCCTTTTGTGTCCAATTACACTTGGCCAATAAAGAATTCTATTACTCTAGCTAATCCTCTCATGTAAACTTTCACTGTGCCTCAAACATTTTGTAGCAAGGTCTCCCCTTTCTTATTCTCTTTAAAGAAAAATCCCATTTCCTTTTCCATCATCTGTATAATTTTTTTATCTTTAAGTATAGATTGATTCAAAGTCCATCTTACTCTTCTTTTATGTCCCCTCCAACTGATTTTTATTGGATTATGTTCAGCCCATAGATTTGTTTCTATTTCTATCTCTTTGACACTTGTGCTTAATTTCATGAACATCCAGATCATATCTAATCTAGACCAGGATTCGTGTCTGTAAGAGTAAAATGTGTATTGATTTTTCCCTGGGTTCATTTCTCTCCATGTACCCTGGAGACTTAGTTCTTCTGTCATTTTAGAAAAAGTTCTAGGTAATGTCTTTCTTATTTTTTTTGTTTATTTTATACTACTTTTATAGTCCAATTTTTATCAACTATTGCATTAAAGTCTAAGAGACAAATATTTTCATATTCTTTCAAGTAGCCTCTTATGTAGTTTCTTGTAAAATTCTTCTTGATCGTGATTAGGTGCGTAGATAGCAATTAAAATTATCTGCTTTTGGTTTTGTGTCACTTCCACCATCAAAATTCTCCCCTCTTCATTTTTGAAAAGTTGTTTAGTGTATATTGTTTCTTTAAGATATAGGGGTACCCCTCTTCTCTCTTGGTGCGATAGCAAAAAGACTAACTTCCCCAATTTAGGAGATTCCAATAGTTTATTGTGGTGTTTTTTAATATGTACTTCTAATGATATTATATCTAATCTTAATCTTTGTAATTTCATAAATATTTTTTTTCTTTTTATAGGGGAATTCAGTCCATTTATGTTGATTGAGAGCATCTTTGTTTCTTCTTCCATTGTTTCACTTATATTTAGGTTTTATGCTCCTAGTTGTTCTCGTTTCTCTCTGATCTTTCACTCTCATTCCTTCTTGCTCTGCTCGCTCTTTTTTCTCGGCTTTGCTTTCATCTTGTGTACCCTTTTCTTCTACAGTTGAGACTTCTTGACCTTTACATACTATTTCTCCCTGCCCCTCTTCCACCTTTAGATACTGATCATAGAATTCCATTGCCTTGTCCAATATGTCATGTCTGTGTCTTTTTTCCTGCTAAGTAACTAGGATTTCCTTGGGTATCAGCCATCTGAATTTATGTTATATTTAATCAGTACTGTAGACAAGAATTGATATTGTTTCTGTAAGTCCCTTACTCTCCTAGGTATCTGTTTCAAAACTACCAATTGTTTCCCTTCGTATTGTAATGGAGAATAAAGAAAGAGATTTTTTTCCCCAAAAAATTTCCTTTAGGGCTGACACATCTCTTCTATTGTTAAGAATTTCATCTCTTATCAATTTTTTCACAAATCTCACATGTAATTCTCTTGGAAGATTATGTCTCCTTGCATAGTTTGTGTGTATTCTAAAAGTTTCATCTATCTCTGCCTCCATTTCCTTCTCGTCAGTCTCTTAACGCCTTTGCCAACAGCTCTTCCATTATGTCATATAAATCTTCCCCTTTCTCCTCTTAGTCTTCAATAGCGACCATTTTTTTCTGTTTCCGACATTATCACAGTGTATTCTAGTTTTTTGTTTGCTTGTGTCAATCTAAGATTTATTTCATCAACTTTTCCCTCTACCTCTTCTGATTTCTCTTCCATTTTCCGAATTCTTTGATCATTTTTTTGTTATCATTTGCTGAAAATTCTCAAATTTCTCGTTCATATTATGTCTTTTTTCTTTCATCTCTCCCATTTCATTTCTTACTTCTCCTATATCTTTCTTTATCTCGTTAGGTTTTTTTGCCATAGCTTCCTGCATTGATTGAAATATTGCCTGAATTTCCTTTTGGAGTGTATTTGATTTCTCCAGCTGTATCATGCTCTCTATAGATCTCTGATTAGATCAACTTGATGCAGCCAATGATGGTGTAAAAGATCCTTTCTTCCCTATTTTAGTTAAATTCAAAGTACTTGCCATCTCTGCAGCTAATATTATCCCTCTTACTCTTCCTTCCACTTTTTATAAGCTAGCAGCAGGTACACCCACCAGCCCTACTGACAGCCAGAGATTGACTCACCAAACCATGATCACTAACAGCACCCCAGTACTTCAATATTCCACAGACATAGGAGAAGCAAACAGATCACAGATCAGTTCCTTCAGGTTCAATCAGTCTTCAGTATCTCAATACCTCGATGTTGTAATCAGTTAAGTTTATAATCCACAAGACCTGCTATGTCTGTAATTTTTGCTATTTAAATGTTCCAATGTTCCACGATATCAAGTTAGTCCAAAATCAATCCACACAGGCCTTCTTAGAAAAAAGAGAAAAACTTAAAGAATAAAAAAACAGGAGAAAAGGGAAAAATATTTATCTTCAGTCAATTAGTATTTGTTATCAATTAAGCCTGCTGAGTCCCCAATCTTTACTACTCCAATGTTTCATATTATTGAAGCTAATCCCAATAATCCACAAGGTCAACCCACACAGGCCTTCCTTTATATAAAAGTTCAAAGAGTGAAGGAAAGTATTTATAATCCACAAGGCCCTCTGAGTCCCCTGTCTAATTCTCTGGTGTTCCAAGATGTCAAGCTATACTCAAAGTCATCTTCCTCCCATGTTCTCAAAACAAATTTTTATCTTCCATTTTTCCCTTGGAGCATTCAAATGTATTTATAATCCACAAAAATTTCAAGGGGATAGCTATCACCTATCTCGCTTTTCCCACGATATTTAAATACAAAAACAACTCTATTTTCAATCTGTCTCTAAACACCAGGTGCAACAGTTCTGAAAACAAAGTCTATACATTCAGTCTGGTCACTTCCAAAATGTTCCTTGTTGATAGGATGGGATCTTGGAGGTCTTCTAGTCCAGCGGTTCTCAACCTGTGGATCACGACCCCTTTGGGGGTCGAACGACCCTTTCACAGGGGTCGCCTAAGACCATCGGAAAATACATATTTTCGATGGTTTTAGAAAACCAAGACACCGCTCCTCTATCCGTCTCCAGGCGGATCTGCCCACATGCAGATATGCCCTAAGCCTAAGGCTTTAGAGGCTATGGCGCCCCCTGCTGGGCAGCTCTAAACCCACGCCTTCGCGGTAGGTGGACTGGATCTGTCAGCTCATTTCTTCCCAGCTTCATTTGCATCATGGCGGCTCAGTGCCTGGGCGGCTCAGGCCTGCTTGCGCGAAATCTGTTGTGCCTTCTTCTTCTTTTGACTGACCTGCGGGCCCAGCAGGCCTGTTAGTACCGGGTGGGGGAAACCAGTGCGGGGCTGCAGGCAGCCCAAGGGCAGGTACATCCTTAAAAGGCAGAGGTGAGCAAGGGTGGCTGAGCCTGGCGGCCAGTGAAGGGCGAAATTTGTTGGGGGGGGGGGTTGGTGGCCCGCAGCGTGGGGACTAACCTAGCCTTGGAAAGCAGGTTGGGGTGGGATGGACCCGAGGTTTTACGTGGCCCCGAAAACTCCCTGCTGGGAAACGAAGTGTGGAAGAGAGGCAGAAGATAACTGTCTGCAGGATGAAACCAGAATCAGTCAATTTAGCCAACTCATCCTTCAAGGCACCGTGGCTGCTGTGCAAACACACCTCTCTCGTGGCGCCCTTTGGCTCAGTGCTTGTTTTCTCGCTGCTGAACATTTTAAGGGCTGGAGCCTCATGGCTCCTGTCTCGCAGCCTTGTATGCGTGTTTTCCTTCCTCTTCGGAAAAATGTTACCCCCCTTTCCTAGCAGTTGCTAAGTCATATCCCAAAGTTGCTTTTTTTTCCCCACTGGAGTTTCTTGTTTTTTCTTTGAAGACGTTTTGGCTTCTCATCCACCAAGAGGCTTCTTCAGCTCCGACTAGAGATGTTGAGGAATGGAAGGATTTATATTCCTTGCAAGGCCTCAAAACCAGAGCTGTGTTCTTAGATGACACAAGGAGGATGGGTTGTTATACAAACTGTGCCATATTATCCCCTGCAAAAATTTCTATTGACTAATTAATAAAATGCTGAGTAACAGGTTCTTTCAGATAATAATGGGGGACAATATAAATAAGGTAAGAAGAAAAATTATGAACAACACACTCCTACCAATGCATGCTGACCTTCCTCATTTATTACATATTGTTTTTGTGATTAATCACTATGCTTTAATTATGTTCAATTTGTAACAATGAAAATACATTCTGCATATTAGATATTTACATTACGATTCATAACAGTAGCAAAATTACAGTTATGAAGTAGCAACAAAAATAATTTTATGGTTGGGGGTCATCACAACATGAGGAACTGTATTAAAGGATCGCGGCATTAGGAAGGTTGAGAACCACTGTTCTAGTCCAACTCCCTGTTTAAGCAGGAAACCTTACACCACTTCAAGCAAATTGTTATCCAATCTGTTCTATATTGTCTTTGGCCAGTAGATGTCACCCTTACTCTTTTTTACTTTTCTACAATGAGTTGGTAAATCAATGGGAAAAAAAGGAAAACTTTCACTTGTAGCCACTACTAAGGCGAAATAACTCATTAAAAATACTTTTATCCATATGCATGCTTTGAGTTATATTTATCTTTTTAAAATACCCAGTCCAGGCTTTCTCTTCTGTTTTAAAATTAATTTTCCAGTTGCTTCTCTCTCTACTTCAATGGATTTGTAATCAGCTCTAAACTTCTACTCGCCACTTTTCCTTGGAGGGAGGAAACCTGGGCCCTCCCTCCTACTCTCTGGAGTCCCTCTTTTGTTAAACATATTTGGGGAATTAAACTTACTAGGTAGAAATTAGACAATCCTTACCCAGAACCAGCACACTGCTTCACTTTACGCTTCTTTCTTTGCTTTCTTCTTGTCTAAATCATTGAGGATGATGAACAGCTCTTGCGAATTCTCCTGTTCTGTTCTTTCTTCTGTGTTCAGGAGAGTCTTGTGTCCTTCGAGGAGGTGGCTGTGTATTTCTCTGAGGAGGAATGGTCTCAGCTGGATCCTGACCAAAAAGCGCTGCATTCGGAAGTCATGCTTGAAAACCATAGGAATGTAGTCTCTCTGGGTAAGAGTTTTCTTGTCCCAAATCAGAGAATTCAAGAAGACAGATTATAGTTATTTTTTATTTAAAAAATCACTAATCAGATATCGTCTTCTGGGAGGAAGAAGGGAAGGATCTTGCCTTCTAGTACCCCAAGGAAGGAAAGAGTCAGTGTCTCTTTGCTGAGATGTTTTTGGGGCATTCTTATCTGTATTTTTCAATTTCTATTTGAACTTCTCTGTGGAGGCTGAGAAGAATGGGGTGTGCTTTTATGTGTCCTCTGGAGATCATGTGACAAGAATATGTTGTCATTTGTCTTCTGAAACCTTCCCAAATTGTGTGGGAACAGAACTTTCACACTTAGACTGTGGAAGAGCATTCTCCCAATCCAATCTAAGAGCAAAGGCCTCATGCAGTGTGACTCAGAGCATCCTAGGGTACAGAAAGAAGGCCCCTTTTTTTCAAAGACTTTTGTCCTGGATCTCATGCAGTCCTCAGTTCTTAAAAGAACACAGGTCTAAAGTACTGCAGTGCGGGTTCATGCGAGATTACTAGCCTGAGATCTTGCACTACTGGTGTCATGTGATCTCGCACTAAAGTAGTTTAGGCCTCTATTCTCTGCAAACTGAAGCCTGTACCAGATCCAGCTGATAAGACATTGGAGCAGCGAAATAGCCATTCCTGAAGCCTCCCAACCTTTCCAGTCTCAGTGCAAAGAGCGTTTACAAGCCAATGGGAGGCTTCAAGCAAGGGATTTCATTTCAAAATCTCATTGCTGAGATCAAGGAACAGGCCAAGTGGGGGTCCTGCCAGACAGACATCATGGAGCAGCTGCTCCAAGGTACACAGGATGAAGGAGTTTGTTTCAAAATTGTTTCAGTTCTCACAGGTCTCTGCTGAAATTAACCCAACCCAAATAATTCTTATGTTTTCTCCTTATTCCTGCTTGGATGTTTCCCCTCATTATTCCTTATCTCAAAACTGACTTTGAGTGAGATGTGCATATATATAGATAATTGTAAAGAAAGAGATGTTTTTTAGATGTTTTCAAAGCTTTCATGACTCATGAACATAGAAATCATCATGTCTATATCACACCCCTTTTAGCATGCAAACAACCTAATGGAATTTCGGAAAAATTTAGAAGGAAATTTGTTTTATTTTCTACAGTTTGATCTTTTTCTCTAACCTTGTTACCATTTTCATTTCTCTTTTGCTTTGAAGGTAATAATGAGCCGGAGAATCAAGATTCCTGTGAACTGTTCCAAGTGATCAATGCTAAAGATGGAACGGAGAAGTTTGGAATTCAAATGGAATTCGAAAGCCATGAGAAAAACCAGTCAAATAATTGGGATGAGGAAAGCTCATCTTTCACTGATGCTCCAATGCAAGACTTTCTTGCCCAACAAGAAAAAATAAGGGAAAAATATACTGGAAAAAGTGTGAAGCTAATCAACGCTAAATTACAAGTAAAAGAACACATTTTAACCCAAAACAAAGGAGAAGATGCTATAAAAAGACAAAGTTACAATGGGATGTTCATTCCTTCTCTTGGAAATAAGTCCCTTACATCTCAAAAAGTGATTGACACAAGAGAGAAGCCTTATAAATGTTTGGAATGTGGAAAATGTTTCAGAACAAGCAGGCAACTTACCTCCCATGAAAGGATCCACACTGGGGTGAAGCTATACAAATGCAGAGAATGTGGTAACAGGTTCACAAGATGTAGTAGTCTTATTTCCCATAAAAGGATCCATTCAGGAGAGAAACCATATAAATGCATGGAGTGCGGAAAGACCTTTACTGAAAGAGGTAATCTTATTTCTCATAAAAGGATCCATTCAGGAGAGAAACCATATAAATGTCTGGAGTGTGGAAAGACTTTTGCTCAAAAAAGTAACCTTACTTCCCATAAAAGGATCCACTCAGGAGAGAAACCATATAAATGCATGGAGTGCGGAAAGACCTTTGCTCAAAGAAGTAATCTTACTTCCCATAAAAATGTCCACTCAGGAGAGAAACCATATAAATGCATGGCGTGTGGGAAAACTTTTGCTTATAGTAGTGGACTTACTATCCACAAAAAGCTCCATACAGGAAAAAAGCCATTTAAATGCATGGAGTGTGGAAAGACCTTTACTCAGATCAGTAATCTCAGAATACACAAAAAGATCCACACAGGGGAGAAGCCATTTAAATGCATGGAATGTGGAAAGACCTTCACTCGAAGAGGTCCACTTATTTCCCATAATATGATCCACACAGGGAAGAAGCCGTATAAATGCACACAGTGTGGGAAAACCTTTACTCATAACAGTCGACTTACTAACCACAAAAAGATCCACGCAGGAGAAAAGCAGTATAAATGCACGCAGTGTGGGAAAACCTTTTCTCGTAGCAGTGGACTTACTATACACAAAAAGCTCCACACAGGGGAAAAGCCTTTTAAATGCATGGAGTGTGGAAAGACCTTTGCTCAAAGAGGTCAGCTTATTTCCCATAAGATGATCCACACAGGGGAGAAACCATATAAATGCATGCAGTGTGGGAAAACCTTTACTCGTAGCAGTGGACTTACTATGCACAAAAAGATCCACACAGGGGAAAAGCCATTTAAATGCATGGAGTGTGGAAAGACCTTTGCTCAAAGAGGTCATCTTATTTCTCATAAGATGATCCACACAGGGGAGAAACCATATAAATGCATGAATTGTGGAAAGACATTTGCTCGAAAGTATGGTCTTACTTGCCATAACAAAATCCACACAGGAGAGAAACCATATAAATGCATGGAATGTGGAAATACTTTTGCTCACAGAGGTCATCTTATTTCCCATAAGATGATCCATACAGGGGAGAAGCCATATAAATGCATGCAGTGTGGGAAAGCGTTTACGCATAGCAGTGGACTTGGTAACCATAAAAAGAGCCACACAGGAGAAAAGCCACATAAATGTATGGAGTGTGGAAAGGCCTTTGCTCAAAGATATCACCTTAATTGCCATAAGATGAGCCACACAGGGGAGAAACCGTATAAATGCATGGAATGTGGAAAGAGCTTTGCTCAGAAAGGTAGTCTTTCTTCTCATAAATGGATCCACGCTTGTGAGAAACTATATAGCGATAGTAATTCCACTTAGACTTAAATAACACTGCACAATGCTTTACAACACTCTCTGAGCAGTTTACAAAGTCAGCATATGTTCTCCAGCAATCTGGCTCCTCATTTTACCCACCTCAGAAGGATGAAAGGCTGAATCAACCATGAGCCTTTCAGGATCGAATTCCTGGCAGTGGGCAATAATAAGCTTGGGTGTTGTGGTTCCGTTGCCTGAGCCTGACTATTGACAGATGCAGACTCTGAGAGTGAGGGAGAGGAGTTGGCAAGGTCTCCCTCTCCAGGATCCTCCTCTCTGGCAATGCCTCCAGAGGACACCGAAGGCCAAAAGATAGGCTCAGAGCCAAGCACATCCCCGCAGCCACAGGTGGACAGCGACGAAGAAGATAAGTGCTGGCTGGACCCTCGGCAGAGGCACAGGGAGAAGCATGCGCAGCAGAGGGGAAGGCGTGCCAGAGATTAGCTGAGTCACTGGACCACATCCCACAGGGTATAAATGTGGGTGTGGTGGCCGGTTCAGTTTGTGACGAGCAAAAACTGGAAATAATCCATGATCTCTGCGTTACTGGACTTTGCCTGCTTTATCGGACTGCATTTGGATTAATCCTTGTATTGTTGAAACTCTGCCTGTTTTATCGGAATGCTTGCAGTTTAATCCTTGTTTTGTGTGAGTAAAGTCTGAATTGGCAGCTAGCCACTGGGTTGCTGCCAGCTTTATCTTCAAAGAGTTTTGTCGTGTGGCTTATTAACTCGGTGCCGTCTGGGGTGCGTGTGTGGTACGGGGACAGAACAGTGGGCAGGACAAGAAACAATGCATTCAAAATAATCAAGGAGAAAAGCCATCTTGAATTAACAAGAATCTTCCTTACAGTAAAGACATTTAACCAGTGGAACAGCTTTCCTTCAGACATTATGGTTCCTTCATCCTGGACGTTTTTAAGAAGAGACGGGATAGTCACTTGTCTGAAATAGATCCTATAGGACTATCAATAGATCCTGAAATGGTCTAGATTGTATAGAGGTAAATTGCAATACTTAGCACATTGGAAAGGGTACCCTTTGTCCGAAGCGACTTGGGTTAAAGTTGGAATGTTAAGGCAGATAGACTGATAAAGCAGTTCCATGATAAATTTCCTGATAAGGCAAAGGGCCCCCTGGAGGAGGGAGAGGTGGTTAGTATGTTGAATTTTAACCACTATGTTACACTCTTTCCAGGATACGCTTTTCTGTCCGGGGAAGTGGGGGGGCCGCCTGTCATACCTGGAATCCATTTCTGTTGTGCCTTCAGGCCTGCCGAGTTTCCTAGTGTGGGAAACTGGGAGGGGAGGATTGTATGGAGAATTGGTGATACAGAGTCATAACAATATTCCTTTCACAGAAAGTCAAGGCCATCTTGCCCTGCACCTGGGAGGCTGGAACTGGGAGGCCTGTCCAGTTGGGACCGTGCTGTAATTGGACCATGTGATGGACTTGGGGGTGTTGGGCAGGGACTTGAACTTCCTTTGGGCGGGGAAACCCTGGAAGCTCTCAGATTTGGGCTTCCCCAGATGTGCCAATACGACATCACTAATAAAATGTGACTTTGTGGAAATCCAAGTCTTGGAGTTTTCTTTCGTTGGGGGTGTTACTTGGAACCCTGACATTCTGTTCTGTTCTATTCTATGCAGTAAAGAGAAATAGAATTGAAAGAAATATAAAACCCCCATGAACAAGAAATTGCTACACGCCCTACTACATACATGTAGTCCTGGACTTGCAACCACAATTGAGCTCAACATTTCTGTTGTTAAGTGAAACATTTGTTAAGTGAGTTTTGCCCCATTTTACGACTTCTTCCCACGGTTGTTAAGTGAATCACTGAGGTTGTTAAATTGGTAACACAGTTGTTAAATGAATCTGATTCCCCCATTGATTTTGCTTGTCAGAAGGTTGCAAAAGGGGATCACGTGACGCGTGACACTGCGACCATCATTAAATACAAGGCAGTTGCCAAGCGATTCAGTTGTCTGAATTTTGATCACGTGACTATGAGGATACTGCAATGGTTGCAAGTGTGAAAAACAGTCATAAGTCACTATTTTCAATTCCGTTGTAACTTCGAACATCACTGAATGAATTGTTGTAAATCTAGGATTATCTGAATATCCTTTTTTTTTTAAGGAATACTGTAGCTTCTATGCTCAATTTTCATTTTTGATGCTTCCTGAGCAGAAAGCTTCAAACAAATAAACAGAAAAAGCACATAAAAAGCAACTCCAGAATTATTCCTAACACATCTGGAAAAAAAACACCAAGAGAATTTTATTCCTCTGTTCTTTCAGTATAAATTTAATATTTTGGACACAAACTCATGGAATTCTTTGAGGTTGGGGGAAAAAAATCTGAATCTCCTTTGTCTTTATTCTTGCCTTGTGATGGGGTACGTCATTCTTCAGAAATGGGTTAGAATAAGTTCAAATTAAAAAACTACTGGGAAAAAAACGAAGAGTAAGAGTAGGGGAAGTAGACCAAAAGGAAGAGGAGAGAAAAAGGAAGGAAGGAATGAAATAAATGGTGACTGAGAAAGGGAAAGAGAAAGCAAGTGCAAGAAAGAGGAAAAAAGGGAGAAAAGAGGGAAAGAGGAAGAAAAGGAGAATGAGAAAAAAGGAAAGGCACAGAAATAGAAGGAAAGGAAGAAAAAAATGGAGAAAGAGGGAAAAGGAAAGAAAATATAGTGCAGGAGAAAGGAAGAGAAAAAAGGAAAGGGAGAGAAAAAAAATGGAAAAGGAGAGAAAAGGAAAGAAAAAAGATGGAAAAGGAAGTGAAAAAAATGTATCAAGAAAGAAGGAAAGGGAGGGAGGGAGGGAAACAGTATGGGAAAAGAAAAAAAAGGAGAGAAGGAAAGGAAAAGTTAAAAACAAAAAAGCAGGAGGAAGAAAAGGAAGGAAGGAAGGAGATGGGAATAAAAGGAAGGGTGAGGGAACGAGAAGATAAGGGAAGGAAGGAAGGAGATGGGGATGAAAAGGAGGAAGGGAGTGAGAGAATGAAAAGTTAAGGGAGAAGATGGAAGGAAGGAAGGAGATGGGAATAAAAAGGAAGGAAGCAAAGCAGGAGTGAAATCCAGCAGGTTCTTGAGAACCGGTAGCGGGAATTTTGAGCAGTTCGGAGAACCAGTAGCAGAAATTTTCAGTAGTTTGGAGAACTGAAAAATACACCTCTTGTTGTGGCTCCGATCACCAAGCCTGATGTCAGCGTTCCAAATTAGGCTCTCTTCCAGCGCTGACATAACGAGATGAAGCAGAGAGAACAGAAGCTTGATTTATTGCTGAGATGAACTTTTACCTAGTCTTTGTATGTTACAGATAGTGTTTCCTGGGAGACGAGGAGGGGGCCTACATTCCTGTGAAAAGAACGTGCTGGGATGTAGAGATGGATCTGCATGATGGCCAATGAGACATTGGGGTTGGAGTGCGGAAGAGGAGGGGGTTGGAAGGGGGGGCCAGTTTGGCTGCAGAATGAATCAGGAATGTCAGACTCTGCTATTCTTAAAATAAAAGTGTTTCATTAGAGAGCTTGCGCTTGAGAATGAAGTTTATTCAAGATAGCACCGAAACCTGACAGACAGCCAAACTCTCCTCCAAATCCAGGCTGGCTGAGTTAAATCATCCCGTTCCCTCCCAGACATCTGGTTGGACGGACTATGGCTGAAGCCAAGCTCTCGGAGGAAAGCCTGCTTCAAGAGACGGGAGGAGCAGAAGCGGTCATGATTCCAGCCAACTTGGAAAATACAAAGGTTCAACTTTCTCCACCTTCCCTCCCCGCAGAACTTCAAGCAAAGAAACGTGAGGCAGATAAGTACCCGGGGACTGTGCCAAAAGCCTTAGAGGCGGAATTTCCTTTTGCAAATGTAAAAGATAAAGAAAAACCTCTAAGTGAATTGGGAAGGGCGAGCTGGGGATGGGAATGGCAGCGAAGCCCAGACAAGGCAGCACCTCCCCACCCCAGGATGAGAGACGAGGCAGAGGACTATCAACACCAAGGCTGGCCCTCCAGAGCTCAGCACAGAGAGGAGAGGGCAGAGAGGGAGGAGCCACCCCAGTTCAGAGGGAAGTTCGATGGTGACCCAGACAACCTCGCCCAATTCCTCGATTCAGCTGAGATATACATAGAGCGGTTCGGACACCTCTACCCTTTCCCCAGAGCCCTAGTGAATGCTACATACATGATTATCCAGGTACCATGCTGTTTGAGGAGGACCTAGCAGAGAAGACATGGAAAAATCTACATCCAGGAGGAAAAGACCCTGAAACAGTGGAGAGGGAACAGAAGAAGGAGGTCCTCTCCACCCCACTTCAAAATAAGTGAATCCTTGTTCAGAGACAAGGATGTAGACATCAGAACCGATAAACACCAGGTTGCCTACCAAATGAAAATGTCACAATATGTATTTTAAGCCGCCCTGAGTCTCCAGAGAAGGGCGGCATATAAAAATAAATAAAAATAAAATAAAATAAAATAAAATAAAATAAAATAAAATATCTCCTTACGTATCGTTCAAATGAAGATCAGATATATGTGTGGTGAAATATGGTGAAATTATCAAACATTTCAACGGGGTGTACGCTTACATTTGCACTTGAATGTAAAATCCTACAATGGAAGGGTCAGAAGAACCGTGGATGCATCTAGTCAAACCCCTCGTGTAAGGCAACCCTCCATAAAATCAAGGAACAGAAGGATATGGTGAGGGGATCTTTGAGATCATCTCATTCAGTCCAGTGCTGGAGTCCTGCCCCATCCTTTCAATTTCAAAGCCCACACCTGATCCCATGAGGTGGGACTCTGAGATTGGAGCTGCAGAACTCCCAGAATTCCTAAATTGTCTGTGGGAGTTGAAGTCTTTAAATCTTAAAGTTGCTGAGGTTGGAGACTCCTGAAGTAGATAATGGGTGCATATTGCTTAATTACTGTATTGCAGAGATGTTATCTAAAAGAGGATCAGAAGGACCTTTTCTACAATAACCTTTGAATTGGGAATTCATAATTACTACCTTACAGAAAATTACAAAATTAAAATCATGAAATGTCATAGACAGGAACGACAATTTTAATAAACTTTGATGGATTTTATGGTCCATCTTAATAATAATGTTATAATATTGTATATTTATTATATGTATATTGAATTGAATTGAATTGAATACTTTATTTGGCCAAGTGTGATTAGACATGCAAAGTGTATGTGTGTGTATGTACATACATATAAACAAATACCCACAACACAGAAATAGATCTATTTATTCACGCTGAGTAGATCTCTTAGTATGTTTCACATTTTCTTCCAGTTTTTTTCCCTTTTATATATATCTTGGATATATATAAATGCAGTTCCTCGATTATGTTTGGTGAAAGGAATAATTAAAACAAAAATCACTTTTCACTCTTTTCCTGTCACCATTTTGCAATTCCATCCTTTCTCTAGTCACAGATTTCCCCCCTCTTCATTTCTCCACCAAATTTTACCTCGTTCTGAGGTAAAATTCCTGGAACATTCACTAGTTTGGAATTGGAGATTTCTTGTTCTTCAGCATTATTTCCTTGGTCACAAGCAGCCGCTCAACATTTCCAATTACTTTAATTAATTTAATTAATTATTTTATTAAAATAGCTGAGAATTAATTCTTAGACACCCAGAGCCATGAACGTGAGAAGGGCAGCTCCATATATTGAATTAAAGAAATGAAAACCGATAGAAATCTCCATTTTTCTGATTGTGTCTGTGTCCCATCTTCCTCCAGTTAAGACCAAAGTGCTCAACAACCGCAAGACACAAGCTGTGTTTCCCAGAGAACATCCTGGTCCTTCTCTTCTGACTGGATTTGGACCCTTTTGAGGCCTCCTCCAATCTCTGCTCAGCCTTCAGGGCGCTGTTCCTGAGGGAAGCGAGTTCAAATCCTTCAGAGAGATTTTTCTCCATCTCCACAGACGATTCCTGGACAGGAAGGAGAGGAAGTTGGAGAAAATGCTGCCATTGGAGATGTTGAAGACTTTGTCTGCCAGGGAGCAATGGAAAGGGCCTTTCTCCTACTCTCAAGCCCATCATCCCTGCCCTCTCCCTTCCCCTCAGACACACACCTCTTTCCCACCCTTTCTACAATCCTGGCACTTTATTTTATTTTATTTATTTTATTATATTTTTATACCGCCCTTCTCCTACTGGACTCAGGGCGGTGAATAGCCAAGAATAAAAACATCACATGCAAAATTTAAGATTAATTTTAAAGGGATTAAACAAGTTTTGGCTCAATATAAAATTTAAAACACCCCAACTAAAATCAATTTATAATTAAAAATATCTAAAAATATCTAAGGGGGGGGTCAAGCCAGCCCAGCTTGATGAAATAAAAAAGTTTTAAGGGCACGACGAAAAGCACGGAGATCTGGGATCCTACGTATCTCTGGGGGCAGGTTGTTCCAAAGGACAGGTGCTGCCACAGAGAAGGCCCTCCCCCTGGGGGTCGCCAGCCAACATTGTCTGGCCGACGGCACCCTGAGGAGTCCCTCTCTGTGGGAGCGTACTGGCCGGTGGGAGGCTATCGGTGGCAGAAGGCGGTCCTGCAAGTACCCAGGCCCTAAGCCATGGAGCGCTTTAAAGGTGATAACCAACACCTTGAAGCGCACTTGGAAGACCAGCGGGAGCCAATGCAGCTTGTGCAGGAGAGGTGTCACATGGGAGTGCCCCATCGCTCCCATAATCCCCCATGCGGCCGCATTCTGCACCAGTTGGAGCCTCTGGGTGCTCCTCAAGGGGAGCCCCATCCACCAGGGGGCACCATCTGCTAAAAGAAGGTAGCGTCATGCGCTTCCCCATTGGTCCGCCGGAGGGCGAACGTCACAGCTGTCTTTCCTGATGAGGCTGGGAAGGAAATGACATCAGAAACGCTTGCCGCTCTAGGACTCCGCACTCGTTCTCCTTAACCCCTGGGGTTCTGCAGGAGGTGGAGAGGCTGCGGGAGAGTCTGGCGGGGGGAGGTCCAGACGTGCCCCGGGTGTCTTGGGGGCTCTTCCTGGGCAAAGGAAGGCAGAGGAGGAAGAGACCCGTGCCCGGCCCTCCTCCGGCTCCAACCCCAGATCCCATGCTCCCCAGCCGCCCTCTCCATGCAAAGAGCCTGAGTGGGGGGAGAGGATGCCCTGCAGGAGCGGAGAGAAGCCGGGTGAGGAGGAGGCAGGATTCGCACGAGGCTCCCAGGCTCCGGAGGTGGAGAGAAGCAGGGCGGCCTCTCCAGCTACCTCCTTCCCAGCCCTGCTAGGGGGGCGGGACCTCAGTCCTGCGCTGGGGTGAGCCTCTTGGGGCTCCAGGCAGTTAGTGTGAAGTTGTTCAGTGGCTGAATTCCACTTTCTAATTCTTAATATTTATTTTTCTTTCCATCTCAGATACAGAAACTGGAAGCCATTTGTGGTCTTTGCAAGGCAAACTTTTCCCTTGGGGGAAAATAAAAAGAGTGGAATCCCTTGCAGGGATCAGTTGTGGAGCACCAGAAATGGTCTCCGTGAAGGAAAAGGCATCTGGAGACCCACCAGAGTCCTTGCAACCATTTGGAGTTGCTCTGCAGGACAGAGAAAGGATGGAGACACAACCTTTTGGAAAGGAGGGAAAGGGAAAAATTCCTGGGAAGGGGCGGAAGCTCTGGAGAAGGTCTGGGCAGGAGATTCCAGAGGAGGAAGCCATCCTCCCTTCAGAAGTTCAGCCCTGGAAGTTCATCCAATACTGGGATACTGAAGGTCCCCGAGGACTTTGTAGCCGACTCCATGACTTTTGTAGGCGATGGCTGAGACCAGAAAAGCACACCAAAGCCCAGATGCTGGACCTGGTGGTTCTGGAGCAGCTCCTGTTTCTTCTGCCCCCAGAGATGGAGAGCTGGGTGCGAGAGTGTGGAGCAGAGACCAGTTCCCAGGTGGTGGCCCTGGCTGAAGGCTTCCTCCTGAGCCAAGTGGAGGAGCAGAAGGAGCAGGTCGAGTTGCAGGTGAGACACTTTAATCTAGGGAGCCCAGAAGGGAATAGAGAATGTCTTTGAATAATTCATCCCTCCTTCCCAAACTTCTCTGACATTCATAATATGTGGCAATGTCCCACCAATTCTTGTAGGACGTTGTTCCATTTGTTTTCTCACTCAATCACACTGATGGATATTGGGGGTTTTGAGGTTGTGTTTCGAATATATGAATCCACTTTATGTCATGTGATGTACATTCATTCTGCTTCTTTTTTCCTTCCTCCTATTGGAAGTCCTGCACTTTGGAGATCAGAGATCCTGAGGGAAAGAAGAATCCATCAAATCCCCCCCAGGAGCTATTTTTGAGGAGGATCCCTTGGGAAGATCCAAGTCAGAACACCTCAAGAGGTAATAGAAGATCCTTCGATTACCCATCTGTCTTGCCTTCACTCTCTTTTCTTCTATAGAATACCTCTTCCTATTTTGTTAATTATGCATTTTGAAATTTTTTATTCCTTACAGAGAAACAAAGAATGAAATTTTCTGGTTTTTATGACGGAGATCAAACAGTGGTTGGACCTTCAAATCAAGTAAGAAAGGGAAAAGTTATTAGACTCGTATTCTCCCTTCAGGAAGTGAAGCGGGTGTGCAGAATGCTCTCTCCTTCTATTCCCCCCCACCCTTGTTTGGACTGGGTTATTTTTGTGTTCTTCCACAACATGGACATCACAATAGCAGGTTCAAGTTACTGTCAAGTTATTTCCAGGTTGAATTTCTCCTTGTTCGGTTTCCATCCATTATTCCTTGACTGGCCTTCAGGTGCTTTGGAAAATAGCTTGACCCCCCTCCTCTCTATGGCAGCCCCTCAAATATTGGAACACTGCTACCCTGTCTCCCCTGGTCCTTCTCTTCATTAGACTAGCCATGCCCAGTTTCTGCAACTGTTCATCGTATGTTTTAGCCTCCAGTCCCCTCATCATCTAGGTTGCTCTTCTTTGCACTCTTTCTAGAGTCTCAAGATCTTTTTTATATCATGGCAACCAATACTGGATGCAAAGTTCCCAAGTGTCTTAACAAGGCATTATAAAGAAGAACTAACATTTCATGTGATCTTGATTCTATCTCTCTCTTAATGCAACATATGATTCTGTTGGGTGTTTTTTGGCAACTGTAGCACACTGCTGACTCATGTTTAAATGATTGTCCACTAGGACTCCAAGATCCCTGTTCCACTTACTACTGTAGAGCCAGGCATCACCTATTCTATAGCAGTGCATTTGGTTTTTCTTTCCTAAGTGTAGCACATTACATTTCTCACCATTGAATTTCATTTTGTTAGAAGGTGCCAATCTGTCAATCCTTCTATATCTCAAGCCTATCTTGTGGAGTGTTGGTATTCCTGTCAATTTGGTCTTGTCTGCAAATTTGATGAGTTCCCCTTCTATTCCCTTTTCTAAATCATTGATGAAGTTGATCAGACCTTGTGAATCTGTTCAGTTCTTTTTCCCATGTACAGGAGAGTCTTGTGTCCTTCGAGGAGGTGGCTGTGTATTTCTCAGAGGAGGAATGGTCTCAGCTGGATCCTGACCAAAAAGCCCTGCATTCGGAAGTCATGCTTGAAAACTATAGGAACGTGGTTTCTCTTGGTAAGTTTTCTTGTCCCAAATCAGAGAGTTCAAGAAGACAGATTATCATTATTTTCTTATTTTAAAAATCACTAATCAGATACTGTCTCCTGGGAGGGAGAAGGAAAGGATCTGGCCTTCTGGTACTCCAAGGAAGGAAAGAGTCAATGTCTCTTTGCTGAGATGCTTTTGGGCCATTTCTGAATAGAATAGAATAGAATAGAATAGAATAGAATAGAATAGAATAGAATAGAATAGAATAGAATAGAATAGACCAAGTGTAATTGGACACAAGGAATTTGTCTTGGTGCATATTTTTATTTATTTTTATTTATTTATTTTTTATTTTAATTTAATTTGTATACCGCCCTATTCCCAAAGGACTCAGGGCAGTGAACAGGCACAGAATAAAACACGTAAAATACAAAAATTAAGAGCAGAAATAAAATAGAATTAAATCAATTTAGCCCAAGACAAATTTAAAACCCCAGGTTAAGAACAAATTAAAATTTACATTAAAAAAGAATGGGAAAGGTTAGGCCAGACCAGCCTGGTGAAGAGCCTTGGTAGTACAGGGGTTTAAGGCACCCTGTTATTAAGCTGGTTATTAAGACCAGCTGCCTGCAATTACTGCAGGGTTTGAATCTCGCCAAGGCTCAAGGTTGACTCAGCCTTCCATCCTTTCTAAGGTAGGTGAAATGAGGACCCAGTTGTGGGGGCAATAAACTGACTTTGTATAAATATACAAAAGGATGAAGGCTATTGCTGAGCACATTGTAAGCCGCCCTGAGTCTTCGGAGAAGGGCGGCATATAAATCAAATTAAAAAAAATAATATAAAAAAATAAAAATAAAAAGGTCTTAAGAGCGCGGCGAAAGGTGCACTTGATGTACATAAAAGAAAAGATACATTCGTCAAGAATCATAAGGTACAACACTTAATGATAGTCATAGGGAACAAGTAAGCAATCAAATCATATCGTATCAGGAAACAGTCAATATAAATCTTAAGGATACCAGCAACAAGGTTACAGTCATACAGTCGTACGTTGGAGGAGATGGGTGGTGGGAACGATGAGAAGATTAATAGTATTTCAGATTTAGTAACTAGTTTGACAGTGTTGAGGGAATTATTTGTTTAGCAGAGTGATAGCATTCAGGAAAAAACTGTTCTTGTGTCTAGTTGTTCTGGCGTGCAGTGCTCTATAGCGTCATTTTGAGGGTAGGAGTTGAAACAGTTTATGTCCAGGATGAGAGGGGTCTGTAAATATTTTCACAGCCCTCTTTTTGACTCATGCAGTATACAGGTCCTCAATGGAAGGCAGGTTGGTAGTAATGTTTTATTGTAGTTCTAATTATCCTCTGAAGTCTGTGTCTGTCTTGTTGGGTTGCAAAACCAGTTATAAAGGTGCAGATGACAGACTCAATAATTCCTCTGTAGAACTGGGTCAGCAGCTCCTTGGGCAGTTTGAGCTTTCTGAGTTGGCGCAGAAAGAACATTCTTTGTTGTGCTTTTTTGATGACGATTTTGAAGTTAAGTGTCTATTTTAGGTCTTTATTTTTCCATTTCTATTTGGACTTATCTGTGGAAGCTGAAAAGAATGAAGTTTGCTTTTATGTGTCCTCTGGAGGTCATGTGAGAGGAATGTGTTGTTAAACCTCCCAAAATTTTGTGAGAACTTTTATGTTCGGGCCATGGAAGAGCATTCTCCCAATCCAATTCAAGAACAAAGACCTCATGCAGTGTGACTCAGAGCATCCTAGGATACAGGTGATCCCCAAGTTATGACAGTTCACTAAGCAACCGTTCCACGTTACGACCTAGCCCTCCCCCAAGGACTTAAGATTCAGTCCTGAAATTATGTTGCATCAACAATCACCCTACCTGTACCCCAATCGCACCCTGCTGGGACTTTACGAGGATATAGCAAGCCGTCAATTTCTTTGACTGTTTCGGTGCATTTGCAGAAAAAAGAGGCCTAAAGTAGTGGGAGATACGCAAGATCAATAGTGGGAAATCTGGTACTATTGGTCTCACAAAATCTTGCACTACAGTACTTTAGGCCTCTGTTTTCTGCTAACCAAGGCCTGCACGAGATCCAGGCCAAAATGCTTTGGAAATAAAGGGGAGGCCTTTTTGTTTTCAAAGACTTTTGCCCTGAATCTCGTGCAGTCCTCAGTTTGTAGGGAACACAGGCCTAAAGTACTGCAGTGCAAGATCATGTGAGATCATTAGTGTAAAAATTCACTTGACTTTGTACAGTTTGATTTTTTTCTCTAACCTTGTTATCGTTTTCATTTCTCTTTTGCTTTGAAGGTGATAATGGGCAGGAGAATCAAGATTCCTGTGAACTGTTCCAGGTGATCAAGGCTAAAGATGGAACGGAGAAGTTTGGAATTCGAATGGAACCAGAAACCCATGATAGAAATCAGTCAAATGATTGGAATCAGGAAAGCTCATCTTCCACCGATGCTCCGATGCAAGACATTCTCACCCAACAGGAGAAAATAAGGAAAAAATATATTGGGAAAAGTATGAAGCCAATCAAAGCTAAATTACAAATAAAAGAACACTATCTAAGCGAAAATAAAGCAGAAGACGCTATAAGAAGACCCAACGGACAAAGTTACAAACGGACATTCATTCCTTCTCTTGGAAATAAGTTCCTTATATCTCAAAAAGTGATTGACATAAAAGAGAAGCCTTACAAATGTTTGGAATGTGGAAAATGTTTTCGAACAAGCAGGCAAATTACTTCCCATGAAAAGATTCACACTGGGGAGAAGCTATACAAATGCAGAGAGTCTGGTAACAGCTTCAAAAGACGTAGTAATCTTATTTCCCATAAAAGGATTCAGTCAGGAGAGAAACCATATAAATGCATGGAGTGTGGAAAGACCTTTCTTCAGAGTAGTGTCCTAAGAATACACGAAAGTTTCCACATAGGGGAGAAACTCTATAAATGCATGGAGTGTGGAAAGTCCTTTGCTCGAAGAAGTAATCTTTTTTCCCATATGAAGATCCACACAGGGGAGAAGCCACATAAATGCATGGAGTGTGGAAAGACATTTGCTTATAGTAGTGGACTTACTATACACAAAAGGTGCCACACAGGGGAGAAGCCATTTAAATGCATGGAATGTGGAAATACCTTTGCTCAAAAAAGTCATCTTATTTTACATAAGGTGATCCACACAGGGGAGAAGCCATTTAAATGCATGGAGTGTGGAAAGACCTTTGCTCGAAGATATCATCTTAATTGCCATAAGATGAGCCACACAGGGGAGAAACCATATAAATGCATGAATTGTGGAAAGACATTTGCTCGGAAGTATGGTCTCACTTGCCATAACAAAATCCACACAGGAGAGAAACCATATAAATGCATGGAGTGCGGAAAGAGCTTTGCTCATAGCAATGTCCTAAGAATACATAGAAAGATCCACACAGGGGAAAAGCCATTTAAATGCATGGAGTGTGGAAAAACCTTTGCTCGAAGAAGTCATCTTATTTCCCATAAGATGATCCACAAAGGGGAGAAAACTTATAAATGCATGGAGTGTGAAAAGACCTTTGCTCATATCAGTGACCTAAGCATACACAAAAGGTTCCACCCAGGGGAGAATCCATATATATGCATGCAGTGTGGGAAAACCTTTCCTTGTAGCAACGAATTTACAATCCATAAAAGGAGACACATGGGAGATAAATCATATAAATGCATGGAGTGTGGAAAGACCTTTGCTCAACGCAGTTATCTTGCTTCTCATAAAAAGATCCACACAGGGGAGAAGCCATTTAAATGCATGGAATGTGGAAAGACCTTTGCTCGAAGAAGTCATCTTATTTTACACGAGATGATCCACACAGGGGAGAAGCCATATAAGTGCTTGGAGTGTGGAAAGACCTTTACTCAAAGAGGTTATCTTATTCGTCATAAGATGATCCACACAGGGGAGAAGCCATTTAAATGCATAGAATGTGGAAAGACCTTTGCTCGAAGAAGTCATCTTATTTCCCATAAGGTGATCCACACAGGGGAGAAACCATATAAATGCATGAATTGTGGAAAGACATTTGCTCGGAAAGATGCTCTTACTTGCCATAACAAAATCCACACAGGGGAGAAGCCATTTAAATGCATGGAGTGTGGAAAGACCTTTGCTCGAAAATATCACCTTAATTGCCATGAGATGACCCACACAGGGGAGACCATATAAATGCATGGAATGTGAAATGGTATTCTATACCATCAGAATGGTATTCTTACTTCTCATAAAAGGATCCATGCTCAGGAGAAAATATATAGCAATAGCAATTCCACTTAGACTTATGTACCACTCCACAATGCTTTACAACACTCTCAGCAGTTTAGTAAGTCAGCATATGCTTCCCAGCAATCTGGGTCCTCATTTTACCCACCTCAGAAGGATGAAAGCTGAATCAACCATGACCCTGTCAAAATCAAACTACTGGCTGTGGGCAATTAGCCTATAGTATAGCATGCTAACCACTGACGCACCATGTCTCTAGATTGTTATCTGTATGTATATTATATCTTTCTGATCCAAATAAGACAAGGTTGAATCCAAGAAAATGAAATTTAATGTAGAGAAAAGGAACATTTTACACCTGGGCAGGAAAAAGAGATTACATGAAATTTGGCTCAAAAACTATGACAGGGTCCTTGGAGTCTGAATGGGTGATCACTTAAGCATGAGTCACCTGTGTGTGGCAGCAGATTAAAAAAAGTGAATACAATCCTTGGTTGTATAAAGAGAGGCAGAGAATCAAAATCACATGAAGTATTAGTACAGCTTCATAAAGCCTTAGTAAGACCACACCTGGCATACTGTATCTAGTTTGGGTACTGTATCAAGTAGTGTCAACTCTGAAAACAACTCTTAAGGTCAAGGTTTCCCTCACATATATGTGCTAGTCAATTCTTTAGGGGGCGGTGCTCATTTCCTTTTCAAAGCTGAAGAGCCAGTGCTGTCCGAAGATGTCTCCATGGTCATGTGGCTGTCATGACTAAATGTCAAAGGCGCATGGAATGCTGTTACCTTCTTACCAAAGATGGTCCCTATTTTTCTACTTGCATTTTTACTTTTGAACTGCTAGGTTGGCAGAAGCTGGGACAAGTAACGGGAGCTCATCCCATTATGTGGCACTAAGGATTCGAACCGTTAAACTCCTGACGTTTCTATCGACAAGCACAGCATTTTAGCCACTGAGCCACTGTGTCCCCCTAGCTGAAACTATATTTTTCTTGCTTCGTTTCTTAGAATAGAATATAATAGAGTGGAATAGAATAGAATAGAATAGAATTTTTTTTTTTGGCCAAGTGTGATTGGACACACAAGGAATTTGTCTTGGTGCATATGCTTTCAGTGTACATAAAATACATTCCTCAAGAATCATAAGGTACAACACTTAATGATAGTCATAGGGTACAAATAAGCAATCAGGAAACAATATCAATATAAATATTAAGGATACAAGCAACAAAGTTGCACTCATACAGTCATAAGTGGAAGGAGATGGGTGGTGGGAACGATGAGAAGATTAATAGTAGTGCAGACTTAGTAAATAGTTTAGACAGTGTTGAGGAAATTATTTGTTTAGCAGAGTGACGGCATTCAGGAAAAACCTGTTCTTTGTCTAGTTATTCTGGTGTGCAATGCTCTATAGTGTCGTTTTGAGCATAGGAGTTGAAACAATTTATGTCCAGGATGTGAGGGAATCTGTCAATATTTTCACAGCCCTCTTTTTGACTCATGCAGTATACAGGTCCTCAATGGAAGGCAGGTTGGTACAATCGTTTTTTTCTGCAGTTCTAATTATCCTCTGAAGTCTGTGTCTGTCTTGTTGCAGCAAACCAGACAGTTATAGAGGTGCAGATGACAGACTCAATAATCCCTCTGTAGAACTGTATGAACAGCTCCTTGGGCAATTTGAACTTTCTGAGTTGGCGCAGAAAGAACAGTCTTTGTTGTGCTTTTTTATTGACGTTTTTGATGTTTACAGTCCATTAATTTTAATTTTAGATCTTGCAATATGGTAGAACCTAGAAATTTCAAGGTCTCTACTGTTGATACTGTGTTGTCCAGTATTGTGAGAGGTGGAAATATGAAAGGGTTTCTCCTAAAGTCTATCACCATTTCTACAGTTTTGAGTGTGTTCAATTCCACATTATTCCCATCGCACCATGAAGCTAGTTGTTCAACCTCCCGCTTGTATGTGGATTCATCATTGTCTTGAATGAGACAGATCACTGTTGTGTCATCTGCGAACTTCAGTAGTTTAACAGATGGATCGTTAGAGATGCAGTCATTGCTTTACAGAGAGAAGTGGGGAGAGCAAACAGCCTTGGGGGGGGGGGGGGTGCTGTGCTAATTATACAGGTATCTGAAGTGATTCTGCTTAGCTTCACCTGCTGCTTCCTGCTTGTTAGGAAGTTTATGGTCCACTTACAAGTGTGTTCAGGTACCTGTAGCTGGTTTAGCTTAATTAAAAGAGTGTCTGGAATGATGGTATTGAATGCTGAACTAAACTCTACAAAGAGGAATGCTGTCGATATAATTTACTTGGACTTCAGTAAAGCATTTTATAAAGACCATAACCTACTACTAGATAAAGTAGAAAAATGTGGGATAGACAGCATCACCACCAGATGGATTTGTAAGTGGCTGACCATCCGCACTCAACGTGTAGTCCTCAATGGAACTGTATCTACATGGAGGGAAGTATGCAGTGGAGTACCCCAGGGCTCTGTTTTAGGCCTAGTGCTCTTCAACATCTTCATCAATGACTTGGACGAGGGGATAGATGGGGAACGGATCAAATTTGCAGATGACACCAAGCTGGCAGGAATAGCCAATACTACAGAAGATAGGCTCTAGGTACAGAAGGATCTTGACAGACTTGAACATTGGGCGCTAACTAACAAAATGAAGTTCAACAGTGAAAAAAGTAAGGTTCTACATTTAGGCAAGAAAAACAAAATGCACAGGTACTGTATATGTGGTACCTTGCTCAATAGTAGTAACTTTGAGGGATCTTGGAGTCCTAGTGGACAACCATTTAGATATGAGCCAGATGTGTGCAGCAGCTGCCAAAAAAGCCAACACAGTTCTGGGCTGCATAAATGGGGATAGAATCAAGATCACGTGAAGTGTTAATACCACTTTATAATGCCTTGGTAAGGCCACATTTGGAATATTGCATTCAGTTTTGGTCACCACAATGTAAAAAAGATGTTGAGTCTCTAGAAAGAGTGCAGAGAAGAGCAACAAAGATGATTAGGGGACTGGAGGCTGAAACATGAAGAATGGTTGCAGGAACTGGGTATGGTTAGTTTAATGAAAAGAAGGACTAGGGGAGACATGATAGCAGTGTTCCAATATCTTAGGAGTTGCCACAAAGAAAAGGGAGTCAAATAATTCTTTAAAGCACCTGAGAGTAGAACAAGAAGCAATGGGTGGAGACTGTACTGTCTGTACTTGATGGAATGAATGATGTTTGTATGTTATTTTTCTTTTTTTGTTTTAAAATAAAAAAATGATTTGGTAAAAAGAAACAATGGGTGGAAACTAATTAAGGAGAGAAGCAACTTAGAACTAAGGAGAAATTTCCTGACAGAACAATTAATAAGTGGAACAACTTGCCTGCAGAAGTTGTGAATGCTCCAACACTGGAAATTTTTAAGAAGATGTTGGATAACCATTTCTCTGAAGTGGTGTACGGTTTCCTGGCTGAGCAGACGGTTGGACTAGGAGACCTCCAAGGTCCCTTCCAACTCTGTTATTCTATTTCTAAGAGGACCCTTGCGTAGGTCTTTGGATATTCAAGATGTTGTAGGATGTAGCATAGAGCCATATTAACAGCTTCAACTGCTGATCTATTTGCTTGGTATGCAAATTGCAAAGGGTCTAACAGTGAATCCGTGATGGTTTTCAAGTGGGACAGCACTAGCCTTTCAAAGGTTTTCTTGACTACAGATGTTAGAGCAACTGGTCTGTAGTCATTCAGTTCCTTGATGGTGGGCTTCTTCAGCACTGGGATGATAGTAGAGCGTTTGAAGCAAGAAGGAACATTGCACATCTCTAGCAATTTATTGAAGATATGGGTGAAGATGGGGGCCAAATGGGCAGCACAGACTTTTAAGCAAGAAGTTATCTTGTCTGGGCCTGGAGTTTTTCCTGGCTTTTGTCTGTGAAATAGGTCTTGCACTTCCTTTTCTGTGATCACTAGGGGTGAACCCAATGGGATGGGATCCGTTGTAGGAGGCTTGGCTGTTGTTGGTGTGTTTGAGATGGGGGTTATGGAGATAGGTGGCTGTAGTTTCCTTTGAAACATGCAGTAAAACACATTCAGGTCATCTGTCAGTTATTGATTTCCTTCAGCCTGGGAAGGAGGTTTGCCATACCTGGTGATATTTTTAAGAGTTTTCCACATGTTTGCTGGTTCATTTGTTGAGAATTGATTCTTTAGCTTTTCAAAGTAGCTTCTTTTTGCTGCTCTGATCTCCCTTGTTAATACATTTCTGGCCTGATTGTACAGCATTTTATCACCTTTTCTGTAGGCTTCCTCTTTGGAACGACGTAGCTGTTTAAGTTTAGCTGTGAACCAAGGTTTGTTCTTACTGTATATTGGCAAGTTCCTGGTCGATACACATAGGTCTTCACAGAACTGACATGATGTTGCAGTATCTGTGTGTTCATACAGGTCTGCAGAGGTATCTTCAAAAATATTCCAATCAGTGCAGCCAAAGCAAGCCTATAGCTTTAACTTTTCCTCCTCAGTTGAAATCTTCACTGACTTAATTATTAGTTTTGTGGTTTTAAGTCTTTGCCTGTAAGCTGGTACAAGGTGAATCATGGAATGATCAGTGTCCTATAGCTGCTCGTGGTAAAGACCGATAAGCATCTGTTAGTGTTGTGTAGCAATGGTCTAAAATATTATTGCCTCTAGTGGGACAATTGACATGCTGAAAGTATTTTGGTAGCTCTTTCCTTAAGTTGGCCTTGTTTAGATCTCCCAAATTAATGGCCAGTGAATTGGGGTATTTGGCTTCAGCCTTCATAATTTGGTCATCTAGAGTTCACAATGCCT
This sequence comes from Arizona elegans, assembly GCA_022577455.1. Lineage (NCBI taxonomy): Eukaryota > Metazoa > Chordata > Lepidosauria > Squamata > Colubridae > Arizona > Arizona elegans. The sequence goes on along the minus strand of JAKOOJ010000012.1, from coordinate 2,126,058 downwards.
TGTTTTCACAGGCTTGTGGTGGGACATAAACAGCAATTAGAAGAAATGAGGAAAATTCACGAGGTGAATAGTATGGTTTGCAGTTGATAATTAATGTCTCTAGGTTTTTGTCACAGAATTTATATATTATAGTTATATCCTGAGACCAGCTGTTGTTGATATATAAGCATAAGCCTCCTCCCTTCTTTTTACCAGATGTTTCTGCAATTCTGTCTAATTGTTGAATCTGAAACCCTGAGATGGGCAGGCTGCTATCTTCAACTGATTCATTTAACAAGTTTTCAGAGAAGCATAGGGCTGCTGAATTGTAAAAATCAGAATTGTATCTGTTTAACATAGTTAAGAGGGGCTGGGGAGACAGAATTTATGGAATGTGGAATGTTTTCGTTCAATGTGCCAGACATAACAACGATAAGGCTGCTGAGAACCAAGGCCAAATTTAACGTGTCCAACAGTGACAGGAGGGAGTGCTGAGAACTTCATCTTCTTCTTTCTTAGCTAATGTGACCTGTGACATGAGGGTGGGGAACAGTATCTATTCTTTACTTATACCCAAAATGCAGGAATTATTCTATTTTGCTTTCACCTTTGATCGTGCCGTTATGATGTACCCAATAAACTGGATTTTTGAGGAAGCCAAGTCAACTCAGAGTCTTGAATTAGTTGGGAGCATTACTCAGAACCCTGACAAGTAGTTTTTTAAGGGAAAGTAGTGGTAGGGAAATGTGGATGCATATTAAGTTCTCATACCAAAAATAATCTAATCTGCCAATAAAGGAGAAAATGTGTAGGTCACGGTTGAAACGAGGGGTCCTTGGTGCTCTCTGAGCTTCATTGTTTTGTTGCAGACATTTCATTAACCAAACTAGGGAACATCATCAGTGCACCAACCAACCTCAGAGGGCACCAAGGACACTTCTATCCAACTTGTATCCGCTGTGTCAAATTAAGATCTGAGTCCACCAGTATGAATGTAGAAGCAGGGAACCTTTTTCGGTCAAAGCCCTCTTATGATGAGATGGAATAATGACAGATGTCAATGTAGAGTGTGTGGAAAAAGCTTCCGGGTAAAAACTTTGTTTTTCATAGAAGGGCCAGAATGAACAGAAGCTAAAACAAATACATTAGGGCCATGTTCTTGTCTTTTTATGGTGTGTCATAAAGTTAAGGTAACTTAAAATTAAGTAACTATCAGTCGTGTTGTTACTTGCTAAACATGCATAAAATTCTCTTTGTTGCATTAAAAATTACTAACCCACTAAAGTGTTTGAATGACGGGGGGGGGGGGCATATTTCAGCTGCTGCTTGGTTGAAGCTGTTTTTTCAAATATTCTTATTAAATATTTTGGGTCAAACTGGAGAAAAAAAAAGGATGCAGAAAGAAAAATCAGATGTTACCTCAATTTTTTAAAATGGATTTTTAACCAGTTTTCCATCCTATTAAATTTTGTTTTCCTCACTGTAGCTAAGCTCCGTGTGTCAGTGTTGACTCCAAATGCGGTCGAATGTTTTCATAGCAATGGAGCCTTCAGCTTTTCTTGTTTTGCTTTTTCATTTTCATTTTCTCTTTTCATTTATGGTCTAATGATATAATCCTGCATTCAATTCTCCAAGGGGCCTAAGCTTCCTGGTCACATTTCTTGAGGTGAATTTTTCCCACAATCTCTGCGGAGCCTTCAGGGCGGCTCTTCTTGAGGGAAGCGACTTTAAATCCTCCAGAGATAATTTTTTTCATCTCCATCGATGATTCCTGGACAGGAAAGGGGAGGAAGATGGAGAAATTGCTGCCTCTGGAGACCACGGAAATTTTCTTCGGGAGGGAGGAATTGTGAGGGGCTTTCCCCACCTACACCCATGCCCATCATTCCTGCCCTCTCCGTTCTCTCCTCAGGCGCGCTCCTGTTTCCCGCCCTTTCTACAATCCTGCACTTTGCGCCAAACCCACCAGGGGGCGCCATCGGGTAGGAGAAGTTAACGTCAGACGGTTCCCCATTAGTCCCCTGGAGGACGAACGTCACAGCTGCCTTTCCAGAGGAGGCGGCGACGGGAGTTACATCGCAAACGCTTGCCGCTCTAGGACGCCGAACTCGTTCTCCTTAACCCCTGGGGCTCCGTAGGAGGTGGAGAGGCTGCGGGAGAGTCTGGTGGAGGGGGATTCAGACGTGCCCCGGGTGGGGAGGGGGTGCTCTTCCCTGGTCCCATGCTCACCAGCCGCCCTCTCCATGCGAAGAGCCCGAGTGGGGGGAGGGGAGGGTCGGCCTTGTGGAGGGCCAGGAGGAGAGGAGAGAAGCCGGGCGAGGAGGAGGCAGGATTCTCACCAGGTTCCCCGAGGGCCCGATCCTGTCTCCGGAGGGGGGAGAGAAGCGGGGCGGGGCCTCTCCAGCTGCCTCCTTCCTGGCCCGGCCCGGGCTGCGCTGGGATGAGCTGCTTGGGGCTCCGAACAGGTAAGGTAGCTCAGTGACTGAATTCCACTTTCTAATTCTTGGTATTTATTTTTCTTTCCATCTCAGATACAGAAACCCGAAATTATTTGAAATCTTTGCAAGGCAAAAATTTTCTCTTGGAAAAAAAAAGAAAAGAGCAGAATCACTTGGCACCAGAAATGGACCCGTGAAGGAAAAGGCATCTGGAGACCCATCAGAGTCCTTGGAGCCATTTGGAGAAAGGATGGAGACACAACCTTTTGGAAAGGAGGGAAGCGGAAAAGGCCGTTCAGCTGTTCAGCCTGGGATGAAGCTCTGGACAAGGACTGGGCAGGAGATCCTGGAGGAGGAAACCATCCTCCCTTCAAAAATTCAGCCCTGGGATTTCATCCAATGCCAGGTAGCTGAGGGTCCCCGAAGATTTTGCAGCCACCTCCATGACTTTAGTAATCGATGGCTGAGATCAGAAAAGTGCACCAAAGCCCAGATACTGGACCTGGTGGTTCTCGAGCAGTTCCTGGTTCTTCTGCCCCCAGAGATGGAGAGCTGGGTGCGGAAATATGGAGCAGAGACCAGCTCCCAGGCAGTGGCCCTGGTGGAAGGCTTCCTCCTGAGCCAAGTGGAAGAGCAGAAGGAGCAGGTCGACTTGCAGGTAAGAGTTAAAAAGAAAATAGAGAATGTGTTTGAATACTTCACCCATTCTTCCCAAACATTTCTGACATTCATAATATGTGGCAGTGTCCCACCAATTCTTGTAGGACCTTGTTCCATTGTTTTCTTACTCAGCCACGCTGATGGATATGGGGGCTTTGAGGTGTTCCAAATATAGGAATCCACTTTACATCATGTGATGTACATTAATTCTGCTTCTTCCATCCTTCCTCCTATTGGAAGTGCTGCACTGTGGAGATCAGGGATCCTGAGAGAAAGAAGAATCCATCAAATCCCTCTCAGGAGCTATTTTTCAGGAGGATCTCTTGGGAAGATCAAACTCAGGACAACTCAGGAGGTAATTGAAGATCCTCCAATTACCCATCTGTCTTAACTTTGCTCCCTCTTCTCTTCTATAAAATACTTCCTCCTATTTCTTACTGCCATCTCTTACTGGTTACATCTGCCCAACCCACCAGAGTGCGGAGGCAGGGAATGTTGCGGGTGCCATCCCCTAGGAAGATACACCTGGTGAGACCCAGAAGAAGGGCCTTCTCGGTGGTGGCTCCCTCTCTCTGGACCATCATCCCCCCCAGAGAGTAGAATGGCCCCCCACAGTAGCACTCTTCCAGAAGGCATTGAAGACATGGTTCTGCCAGTGTGCCTGGGAAACCCAGAGTGGGCTGGAGCCCATTAAATGGCTCCTGTGAGGTGCTTTTGCCGGGGCAGGGGGTGGGTTGATTTTATTATATTAATGTATTACATAATTCTCCTTTCATTAGTTTTATTATTTTAATATGGGTTTAATATTTTGTAAGCCGCTTCGAGTTGCCATGTGTGAATAGGCAGCATATAAATTGTCTACAATAAATAAATAAAATAAATATTTTGTTATTTATTTTGAAATTGTTTATTCCTTACAGAGAAACAAAGAATGAAATTTTCTGGTTTTTATGATGACGATCAAACAGCGGTTGAACCTCTAAATCAAGTAAGAAAGGGAAAAATTATTAGATTTGTATTCTCCCTTCAGGGAATTAAGTGGGTGTACAGAGCTCTCTCCTTCTATTCCCCCACTTGTTTGGACTGAGTTATTTTTGTGTTCTTCCACAACATGGACAACAGAATAGCAGGTTAAAGTTGCTGTCAGCCAGCATAGCTTCCTCTGGTTGTCTTGTTCTGCTAGGTGCTCCTCCAAATTTGCCTTTACAAGAAGCACTTATTTTAAAGTCCTTCAAGGATTAGGAATAAACGTATCACAGTGTTAGGAACTGCTGGACCATCTTTCTTTTTTAATTTATTGACCTCCTAAAGTACAGATTAACAGAGCTGGAAGGGACCTTGTAGGTCACCTAGTCCAACCTCCCTACACCATTTCTGACAGTTGGCAGTCTAGTCTGTTCTTGAAAGCTCCCAGTGATGAAGCTCCCACTTCTGAAGGCACCTTCTGTTCCATGGGTTGATTGCTTTCACTGTCAGAAAATGTCTTCTTATTTCCAGGTTGAATCACTCCTTGTTCAGTTTCCATCCATTATTCCATGACTGGCCTTCAGGTGCTTTGGAAAATAGCCTGACCCCCTTCCTCCCTGTGGCAGCCCCTCAAATATTGGAACACTGTTATCGTGTCTCCCCTGTTCCTTCTCTTCACTAAATTAGCCATGCCCAGTTTCTGCAACTGTTCATCGTATGTTTTCGCTTCCAGTCCCCTCATCATCTTGGTTGCTCTTCTTTGCAGGCTTTCTAGAGTCTCAAGATCTTTTTTATATCATGGCAACCAATACTGGATGCAAAGTTCCTAAGTGTGGTCTTAACAAGGCATTATAAAGAAGAATTAACATTTCATGTGATCTTGATTCTATCCCTCTCTTAATGCAGCCTATGATTCTGTTGGGGTTTTTTTTGGCAAGTGTAGCACACTGCTGACTCACATTTAAGTGATTGACCACTAGGACTCCAAGATCCCTGTTGCACTTTCTACTGTAGAGCCAGGTATCACCTATTCTATGCCAGTGCATTTGGTTTTTCTTTCCTAAGTGTAGCACATTACATTTCTCACCATTGAATTTCATTTTGTTAGAAGGTGCCAATCTGTCAATCCTTCTATATCTTGAGCCTATCTTCTGGAGTGTTGGTATTCCTGTCAATTTGGTCTTGTCTGCAAATTTGATGAGTTCCCCTTCTATCCTCTTGTCTAAATCATTGATGATGATGAACAGATCCTGTGAATCCTCCTGTTCTGTTCTTTTCTCCGTGTTCAGGAGAGTTTTGTGTCCTTCGAGGAGGTGGCTGTGTATTTCTCTGAGGAGGAATGGTCTCAGCTGGATCCTGACCAAAAAGCCCTATATTCGGAAGTCATGCTTGAAAACTATAGGAATGTGGTCTCTCTGGGTAAGAGTTTTCTTGTCCCAAATCAGAGAGTTCAAGAAGACAGATTATTGGTACTTTTTATTAAAAAATCACTAATCAGATATTGTCTCCTGGGAGAGAAAAAGAAAGGATCTGGCCTTCTGGTACTCCAAGGAAGGAAAGAGTCAATGTCTCTTTGCTGAGATGCTTTTGTGCCATAATGGAATGGAACAGAGGCCTAAAGTACTGCAGTGTGAGATCACGCAAGATCACTAGTGTGAGATCTTGCACTTCTGGTTTTGTGTGATCTCGCACTAAAGTAGTTTAGGCCTCTGTTCTCAGCAATCGGAAACCTGTTTCAGATCCGACCAAAAAGTCCTTCCCAACCGATGAGACTTTGGGGCAGCGAAATAGCCATTCTTGAAGCCTCCCAACCTTTGCAGTTTCAGCGCGGTGAGCATTTACAAACCAATGGGAGGCTTCAAGCAAGGGACTTTGTTCCAAAGTTTCATCGTTGGGATCAAGGAACGGGCCGAGTGGTAGTCTTGCCTGACAGTTAGAGACCGTGGAGTAGCTGCACCAAGGTACACCGCGGAAGAATGAGCTTTTTTCAAAATGGTTTCAGTTCTCACAGGTCTCTGCTGAAATTAACCCAGGCAAATGAATCTCCTTTTCTCCTTATTCTTCCTTGGATGTTTCCCCTCATTATTCCTTGACTCAAAACAGACTTTGATTGAGATTTGCAGATATTTAGATAATTGTAAAGAAAGAGATGTTTTCTAGATATTTTCAAAGCTTTCAGGACTCATGAAGATAGAAATCATCCTGTGTATATCACACCACTGTAAGCATGCAAACATAAAACTTAAAGGAATTTTGGAAAAATTCAGAAGGAAATTCACTTGACTTTGTAAGGTTTGATTTTTTTTCTCTAACCTTGTTATTGTTTTCATTTCTCTTTTGCTTTGAAGGTAATAGTGGGCAGGAGAATCAAGATTCCTGTGAACTGTTCCAAGTGATCAATGCTAAAGATGGAACGGAGAAGTTTGGAATTCAAATGGAACTAGAAACTCATAATAGAAAACAGTCAAATGATTGGAATCAGGAAAGCTCATCTTTCACTGATGCTCCGATACAAGACTATCTTGCCCAACAGGAGAAAAGAAGGAAAAAATATATTGGGAAAAGTGTGAAGCCAATCAAAGCGAAATTACAAGTAAAAGAACATTATTTAAGCGAAAACAAAGGAGAAGATGCTATAAGATGCAGAGAGTCGGGTAACAGGTTCAGAAGATATAGTAATCTTATTTTCCATAAAAGGACCCACTCAGGTGATAAACCATATAAATGCATGGAATGTGGAAAGACTTTTGCTCTGCATAGTACACTTACTACCCACAAAAAGATCCACACAGGGGAGAAGCCATTTAAATGCATGGAATGTGGAAAGGCCTTTGCTCAAAAAAGTACTCTTATTTCCCATAAGATGATCCACACAGGGGAGAAGCCATATAAATGCATGGAATGTGGAAAGACATTTACTCAGAGCAATGGGCTTACTATTCACAAAAAGATCCACACAGGGGAGAAACCATATAAATGCATGGACTGTGGAAAGACCTTTGCTTTTAGTAATGGACTTACTATCCACAAAATGATCCACACAGGAGAAAAGCCATTTAAATGCATGGATTGTGGAAAGTCCTTTGCTCAAAGAGGTAATCTTATTCGCCATAAAATGATCCACACAGGTGAGAAGCCGTATAAATGCATGGAGTGTGGGAAGACCTTTGCTCAAAGTGTTCATCTTATTTCCCATACGAAGATCCACACAGGGGAGAAGCCGTATAAATGCATAGAATGTGGAAAGACTTTTGCTCATTGCAGTTACCTAAGAATACACCAAAAGATCCACACAGGAGAGAAGTCATTTAAATGCATGGAATGTGGAAAGACATTTGCTCATACCAATGACCTAAGAATACACAAAAAGATCCACACAGGGGAGAAGCCATTTAAATGCATGGAATGTGGAAAGACCTTTGCTCAGAGCAGTGGACTTACTATCCACAAAAAGATACACACAGGAGAGAAACCATATAAATGCATGGAATGTGGAAAGACCTTTGCTCAAAGAGGTCATCTTATTTTACATAAGATGATCCATACAGGGGAGAAGCCATATAAATGCATGGAATGTGGAAAGACCTTTGCTCGAAGATATCATCTTAATTGCCATAAGATGAGCCACACAGGGGAGAAACCGTATAAATGCATGAATTGTGGAAAGACATTTGCTCGGAAGTATGGTCTTACGTGCCATAATAAAATCCACACAGGAGAGAAACCATATAAATGCATGGAATGTGGAAAGAGCTTTGTTCAGAAAGGTAGTCTTACTTCTCATGAAAGGATCCATGCTCAGGACAAACTATATAGCAATAGCAATTCCACTTAGACTTAACGTGTTTTCCCCAAAATAAGACCCTGTCTTATATTTTTTTGAACCCCAAAATAAGGGCTTGGCCTTATCGGGGGGAGTGTCTTATTATTTGGGGGGTGCAGGAGACAGCAAGCGTGGCCACTTCATGGCTTCTGCTGTGTTGCGCTGTTACCATTGGGGTGCGTGTAGGCATCTTACCTGCCTTGCAGCTCCGTCGCGTGTCTTGCCGTTGTCTGCAGACAAACACATAGGGTAAAAAAAACCTTGCAAGTTCAAACTTCTGGAACTCGCGAGAAGTTTGGTTTTACTCTACTTTGCAGACAACAGTGAGACACGCGACACAACTGCAAGGCAGGTAAGACGCGCATCTTCCATCTCCTCAGCCTCTGGCGGGGGGGGAGAAGAGACGGCAATACGCATCTTGCTTCTCCCCCGCCCCACATGCCGCCCCCGTCAATAAAGAGGCAGGTGCTGTGGAAAAGGGAGCCAGGTAGGTGCAGGCTTTGGGCATCTGTGGCTGCCGGGAGTTTCCCAGCAGAGAGGTGTGAGCGGGATGGGAGGTTGCAGGCAAGGGGGATGGATGGATGGATTGGAGGAGCGGCTGTGTTGCTAATGCAATCCTTGGTTGTATAAACGGAGGCATAGAATCAAAATCACATGAAGTATTAGTACCGCTTCATAAAGCCTTAGTACGACCACACCTGGAATACTGCATCCTGTTTGGGTCATCACATTACAAAAAAGATGTTGAAACTTTGAAAAAAGTACAAAGAAGAGCACCTAGCTGATTAAAGACGAAGACTAAAGCAACTATGATTATAGAAACTGGGCATGGCTAGTCTAGTGAAGAGAAGAGAAGTACCAAGGGAGACAGGATAGCAATGTTCCAATATTTGAGGGGCTTCCACAGACAGGAGAAGGTCAAGCTATTTTCCAAGATACCTGAAGGCCAGAAAAGGAATAATGAATGGAAACTGATCAAGGAGACATTCAACCTAGAAATAAGGAGAAATTTTCTGACAGAACAATCAACCAATTGAACAGCTTGCTTTTGGAAGTTGTAGGAACTTTATCACTGGAGGCTTTCAAGAAGGGATTAGACTGTCATTTGTCAGAAATGGTGTAGGGTCTCGTGCTTGGGCGGGGGGTTGGACTAGATGAACTACAAGGTCTCTTCCAACTCTATTAATCTAATATCTATTTTTTTTCCCAAACCACCAGAGGACAAGATAAGAAACAATGGATGGAAATTAATCAAGGAGAGAGCAGAATTGCAGGCAGAAATGTATTAATTCTGAATTCCTTACTATTGTCACAACTTTTCTTCCTTTGCTTACTATTGTCAGTCTGCCTTTCCTGCTGCTTCACATTATGTAACACAAGTAACAGCTAAGAAAGAAAACCATAAAGAAAACAAGTGATGCGGAATTAGAAAATGCAATTCATGGGATCTTTATCCTAATTTTGTGGTGATCTTTCCTTGCCTTCCATCGTGTTGCCCATCTCTGGACTCACACAATCTTATTAATACCTTGTTTTAAGTGAGGTCTCCAGAACTGGACACAGTATTCCAAATGGAGTCTTACTAAAGCCCTATGTAGAGGGATAGGACCTCCTTTTTGCTGATGGTGATACCTCTGGTGATGCATCCCAGAATGTTTTCTGCCTTCATAGCTGCCTGGCCACAGAGTTTACTTTTTTCACATAGTTGTGTAAAAAAAGTGCTGCTTGAACTCATTTATTCAAACAGAATATTTCAAGGAAATAACTTTGTGTCTGTTCCAACCTTCCTCCACACAGGGAGCATTAAAACAAGTAGTGCCAACTCTCAAAACGACTATAGCTGAAGCCATATTTTTCTTGCCTGGATTCTTAGTTGCCTTACTTGGGGTGGGGAGGGGGAATTTATGGAACGTAGAATGTATTCCCCCAACGTGACGGATATAAGAACGATAAGGCTCCTGAGAACCAAGGGCAAATCAGTGTGCCCAACAATGACAGGAGGGAATGCTGAAAAGTTCATTATCTGGTTTCTTGGCTAATGTGACCTGTGAGACGAGGGGGGTGGACAGTATCTATTCTTTACTTATGCCGAAAATGTGGGAATTATTCAATTTTGCTTTCATTTTTGACCATGCAGATATGATGTATCCAATAAACCACATTTTTGAGGAAGCCAAGGCCTCAAGAGTCTTGAATTGGTTGGGAGTATTACTGGGAACTATGACAAGTAGTTTTATTAAGGGAAAGCAGTGGTAGGGAAATGTGGGTGCATATTAAGTTTATTTATTTATTTATTATATTTCTATACCGCCTTTCTCCCGTAGGACTCAAGGCGGTGTACAGTCAAGAAAAATATAGACACACAAACATCATAAAATTGCTAATTAAAATTATTACTTAGTTTGGTCAATTAAATAAAACCCAGAATTAGATCACGTTTAAAAAATCATTCATATGTTTAGCCCCGCCTGTTGGAACATCAGGGTCTTGAGGGCACGGCGGAAAGCACGGAGATCAGGGATATTCCGTATCTCCGGGGGCAGTTCATTCCAAAGGGTTGGAGCCCTCACAGAGAAGGCCCTCCCCCTGGGAGTTGCCAGTCGACATAATTTGACTGACGGTACCCTGAGTAGTCCCTCCCTGTGAGAACGAATTGGTGGGAGGCTATTGGTGGCAAAAGACGATCTCGTAGGTACCCAGGTCCTAAGCCATGGAGCGCTTTAAAGCTGATAAATAACACCTTGAATCTTATAGTTCTCATAGCTAGGCAGCCAACCGGCTAACCCAGGCAATAATTTACAATAATTTATTAAGTAACCATTTGAAGTTACAAACTAACATTGCAAATGATCAATCAAGAAGGAAGATCTTTGGAAAGCAATGGGGACCAAAATAACATGAAATGAAGAACTACTTTAAAAAAATTACTTCAGTCCTTCCGATGAAACACGCAGAAATGCAAATGGGATCTTTCTCTGGAATACCAAAATACCAAAAGTAATCCAATCTGCCAATAAAGGAGAAAATGTGTAGCTCATGGTTGAAATGAGGGGTCCTTGGTACTTTCTGACTTGTTTTGTTGCAGACGTTTCATTACCCAAACTAGGGAACATCATCAGTGCGCCAACCAACCTCAGAGGGCACCAAGGATCCCTTAATCCAACTTGTGTCCGCTGTGTCAAATTAAGATCTGAATCCACCAGTATGAATTTAGAAGCAGGGAACCTTTTTCAGTTTAAGACCTTTGTGATGGAATAATGACAGGTGTCAATTTAGAGTATGTGCAAAAAGCTTCAGATTGAACAGTCTTTCTCTTTAGCCAGGTTCTACCTACGTAAACCAAGATGTTATGCAGCCCTAGTTCAGTGAAATCACAATTCACTAGTTTCTGGGCTTTTTTTCTTTCTGGCATCCAGCAGATCCTGGCTCACTGAACTAGGGCTGCATAACATCTTGGTTTACATAGGTAGAACCTGGCTAAAGAGAAAGACACATAAAACCTACGAAAAAGAAAGAAAAATAAATATTGTACCTTTACAGGGAGGATACATGAGATGAGGGTGTGGCTAACTGATGAGGCCTTATAAGGCCGAAATAGATCTATCTTAGTCTTCCAATGGGCAGCAAAGGGTCTGCTGGCTGCCAGAAAGAGAAAAAAAAAGTCCAGAAACTAGTGAATTGTGATTTCACTGAACTAGGGCTGCATAACATCTTGGTTTACATAGGTAGAACCTGGCTAGATAATCATTGGGGCCATGTTCTTGTCTTTTTATGATGTGTCATAACATTAAGATAACTTAAAATTAAGTAACTATCAGTCTTGTTACTTGCTAAACATGCATAAAATTCTCTTTGTTGCATTAAAAATTAGAAACCCACTAAAGTGTTTGGATGACCTTGGGGGGGCATATTTCAGCTGCTGCTTGGTTGAAGCTGTTTTCTCAAATATCCTTATTAAATATTTTGTGTCAAACTGGAGAAAAAAAATAGATACAGAAAGAAAAATCAGACGTTATCTCAATTTTTAAAAATGGATTTTTAACCACTTTTCCATCCCATTAAATTTCGTTTTCTTCACTGTAGCTAAGCTCTTTGTGTCACTGTCGACTCCAAGTGTGGTCAAATGTTTTCATAGCAATGGAGCCTTCAGCTTTTCTTGTTTTGCTTTTTCATTTTCATTTTCTCTTTTCATTTATGGTCTAATGATATAATCCTGCATTCAATTCTCCAAGGGGCCTAAGCTTCCTGGTCACATTTCTTGACATGAATTTCCTACTCAATCCCTATTTAAAAATGGTTTTTCCTCATCATAGTTTAGCTTTCTATTCTTTTTTTCAGGATCTTCCTTTTCTTTCATCAGAAGAGACCGGAGGGGTCCCTGCCCTTTCTCCTCCCCCCTTTGCTATGAGGCTGAGGGAAAAGTTTGGGAAGGGCAGCTGCATGTATTGAATTAGAGAAATAAAAAAAGAAATAAATTAAAATCATTTTCCTGAATTGTGGCCTTCCTGCCTGTGTCCCATCTGCCTCCCCTTCAGGCGGGAGTTCTCAACAACCGCAAGACACAAGCTGTCTTTCCCACAAAGGCTCCTGGTCCTCCTCTTCTGACCGCCCGGCTGTTTCTGACAGGATTTGGACCCTTTGAGGTCTCCCACAATCTCTGCGAAGCCTTCAGGGCGGCTGTTCTTGAGGGAAGCGAGTTCAAATCCTCCAGAGATTTTTCTCCGTCTCCACAGACGATTCTTAGAGAGGAAAGAAGAGGAAGATTGAGAAATTGCTGCCTCTAGAGACCATCATCCCTGCCCTCTCCGTTCTCCTCAGGCGCGCTCCTGTTTCCCGCCCTTTCTACAATCCTGGCACTTTGCGCCAAATCCACCAGGGGGCGCCATCGGCTTGGAGAAGTTAACGTCAGGTGGTTCCCCATTGGTCCCCTGGAGGACGGACGTCACAGCTGCCTTTCCAGAGGAGGCGGCGACGGGAGTGATATCGCAAACGCTTGCCGCTCTAGGAAGTCGCACTCGTTCTCCTTAACCCCTGGGGCTCCACAGGAGGCGGAGAGGCTGCTGGTGGAGGGTGATCCAGACATGTCCCGGGTGAGGGGGGAGTGTCTCTTCCCTGGTCCCATGCTCCCCGGCCGCCCTCTCCATGCGAAGAACTCGAGTGGGGGGAGGGGAGGGGAGGGAGGGGAGGGTCGGCCTTGCAGAGGCCCAGCAGGAGAGGAGAGAAGCCGGGCGAGGAGGAGGCAGGATTCGCACCAGGCTCCCTGTCTCCGGAGGGGGAGAGAGCGGGACGGCCTCTCCAGCTGCCTCCTTCCCGGCCCTGCGCTGAGATGAGTCGCTTGGGGCTCCTGGCAGTTTGTGTGAAGGTTATTCAGTGGTTGAATTCCACTTTCTAATTTTTGGCGTTTGTTTTTCCTTCCATCTCAGATACGGAAACTCGAAACCATTTGAAATCTTTGCAAACTAAAAAAAAAATTCTCTTGGGGGAAAAAAAAAGAGCGGAATCCCTTGGAGGGATGAGTCCTGCAGCCCCAGAAATGGTCCCGTGAAGGAAAAGGCATCTGGAGACCCACCAGAGTCCTTGGAGCCATTTGCAGTTGCTCTGCAGGACAGAGAAAGGATGGAGACACAACCTTTTGGAAAGGAGGAAAGCGGAAAAGTCCCTTCAGCTGCTCAGCCTGGGAAGGGGGGGAAGCTCTGGACAAGGACTGGGCAGGAGATCCTGGAGGAGGAAACCATCCTCCCTTCAGAAGTTCAGCCCTGGAACTTCATCCAATACTGGGATATTGAAGGTCCCCGAGGACTTTGCAGCCGAATCCATAACTTTTGTAGGCAATGGCTGGGACCAGAGAAGCACACCAAAGCCCAGATGCTGGACCTGGTGGTTCTGGAGCATCTCCTGGCTCTCCTGCCCCCTGATATGCAGTGCTGGTTGCGGGAGTGTGGAGCAGAGACCAGCTCCCAGGCTGTGGCCCTGGCCGAAGGCTTCCTCTTGAGCCAGGTGGAGGAGCTGAAGGAGCAGGTTGAGTTGCAGGTGAGAAACTTTAGGGAATAGAGAATGTGTTTGAATACTTCACCCCTCCTTCCCAAACCTCTCTGACATTCATTGGTGGCAATGTCCCACCAATTCTTGTAGGACGTTGTTCCATTGTTTTCTCACTCAACCACACAGACAGATATTGGGGGCTTTGAGGTTGTATTCCGAATATAAGAATACACTTTATGTTGTGTGATGTACATTAATTCTGCTTCTTTTTTCCTTCCTCCTATTGGAAGTGCTGCACTGTGGAGATCAGAGATCCTGAGGGAAAAAAGAATCCATCAAATCCCTTTCAGGAGCTATTTTTCAGGAGGATCTCTTGGGAAGATCTAAGTCGGAACACCTCAGGAGGTAATTGAGGATCCTCTGATGACCCATCTGTCTTACCTTCACTCTCTCTTCTCTTCTATAGAATACCTCCTCCTATTTTGTTATGCATTTTGAAATTTTTTATTCCTTACAGAGAAACAAAGAATGAAGTTTTCTGGTTTTTATGACGGAGATCAAACAGCAGTTTTATCTTCAAATCAAGTAAGAAAGGGAAACATTATTAGATTTGTATTTTCCCTTCAGGAAGTGAAATGGATGTGCAGAGTGCTCTTTTCTTCTATTTTCACCCCCCCCCCCGCCTTGTTTTGCCTGGATTATTTTTGTGCTTTTCCATACAACATGGACAGCATAATAGCAGGTTCAAGTTGCTGTCAGCTAGCATAACTTCCTCTGGTTATCTTGTTTTGCTAGGTACTCATCCAACTTTGAGTTTACAAGAAACAATTTTTAAAGTCCTTCAAGAATTTGGAATAAACGTTTCACTGTGGTATTAACTGCTAGAGACCCATTCTTGTTGTAATTCTTTGACTTGAAATTGTACAAAATAATATCCAATCTTCTGTTTTGCATCTCGATTAAGAGATTAAACATTCAACATTCCTGCCTTGCAAAGAATGAGAAATGATATTCCCAGGGAATTTTCTTTTCTTTGTTTTCTTCCATTCAGCCGATGGCTTAGACTACTGGATCAATCAATGTTAGACAGAGCGATAGATCAGTTGATCCAGAGTGGGATTACTTTACTGAAAGGCACTGAAGGTTTTGCAGAATAAATGAACTTGATAAAACTTTCCCCAAATACTTTTCCAATCAAAGAAATTTTCAGAATTGTCCATTTTCTCACCTAAAATTAGGACATGTGTGATGCACAGCCATTTAACTTAGTGCATATCTTTCCTTTGGAAATTTGGAAACAATGGAAAAGAATAACAGAGTTGCTAGGGATGTTAGAGGTCTTCTAGTCCAACCCCCTGCTCAGACTGGAAGCCCTTCATTTCAGATATATGGCTGTTCAGTTTCTTCTTAAACACCTCCCGTGTTGGAACATCTACAACTTCTGGAGGGAAGTCATTCTACTGATTAATTGTTCCCACTCTCAGGAAATTTCTCATAAGTTTTAGGTTGGTTCTTTCCTTGATTAGTTTCCATCCATTGCTTCTTGTGCCACCTTCAGGTGCTTTGGAAAATAGGTTGTCTTCCTCTTCTTTGTGGCAGCTCCTTAGATATTGCAACACTGCTATCATGTCCCCCAAGTCCTTCTTTTCTTTAAACTAGACATACCCAATTCCTGCAACCGTTCTTTATATGTTTTAGCCTCCAGTCCACTAATAATTCTTGTCTCAACATCTTTTTTAAAAAAAATTATTAAGCAGTTTTTTAAAAAAAACCAAAAACAGATGTTTACATCTTCTTTTCAACATCTTCGCATCAGTAATCCATATTTATACATTTTCTCTTTCTTATCTTAATATATCTTTTATACATATATTTCTATTTGATGTGTTCCCCTTCTATCCTCCTGTATAAATCATTGCTGAACAGATCTTGTGAATCCTCCTGTTCTGTTCTTTTTTCCGTGTTCAGGAGAGTCTTGTGTCCTTTGAGGAGGTGGCTGTGTATTTCTCTGAGGAGGAATGGTCTCAGCTGGATTCTGACCAAAAAGCCCTGCATTCGGAAGTCATGCTTGAAAACCATAGGAACATGGTCTCTCTGGGTAAGTTTTCTAGTCCCCAATCAGAGAGTTCAAGAAGACAGATTATAGTTAGTTTTTTTATTAAAAAATCGGTGAACAGATATTATCTCTTGGGAGGGAGAAGGAAAGGATTTGGCCTTCTCGTACTCCAAGGAAGGAAAGAGTCAATGTCTCTTTGCTTCCATGCTTTCTGTGCCATTTCTTATCTGTATATGTTCCAGTTCTATTTGAATGTATCTGTGGAGGCTGAAAAGAATGAGATGTGATTTTATGTGTCCTCTGGAGGTCAAGTGAGAGGGATGTGTTGTCATTTGTCCTCTGAAACCTCTCCAAATTGTGTGGGAATAGAACTTTCATGCTCAGGCCACGGAAGAGCATTCTCCCAATCCAATTCAAGAACAAAGGCCTCATGCAGTGTGACTCAGAGCATCCTAGGATACAGATAATCCCCAGGTTCCGACACTTCACTAAGCGACCGTTCCAAGTTAAGATCTAGCCCTCCCCCAAGTACGAATGTTGCAGAACCATGGCTGTCATTTACAGGAAGGACAGCAGAGGCACTGGAACAGCATTTGCCCTACCTATACCGCCATCCCACACCACCAGGACTTATGTTGTGAATATGTAGTGAGCCCTTGGTTCCTTTGCCTGCTTCGGTGCATTTGCAGAAAACAGAGGCCTAAAGTAGTGAGAGATATGTGAGATCAGTACTGTGAAATCTAACGCTAGTTCATCTCACATGATCTTGCACTTTGAGTTAGATTTAGATATAGATAATTGATATAGATATAGTTAGATATAGATACTTGTAAACAATAAAATGTCTTCTAGATATTTTCAAAGCTTTTATGACTCATGAATATAGAAGTCCTCACGTCTATATCATACCCCTGTAAGCATGCAAACAACCTAATGGAATTTCAGAAGAATTCAGAAAAATATTTGTTTGCTTTTCTACAGTTTGATCTTTTTCTCTAACCTGGTTATCATTTTCATTTCTCTTTTGCTTTGAAGGTAACAATGGTCAGGAGAGTCAAGATTCATGTAAATTGTTACAAGTGACCAATGCTAAAGATGGAATGGAGAAGTTTGGAATTCGAATGGAATTTGAAAGCCATGAGAGAAGCCAGTCAAATAATTGGAATGAGGAAAGCTCATCTTCTACTGATGCGCTGATGCAAGACTTTCTTGCCCAACAAGAGAAACCATATAACTTCCTTACATCTCCAAAAGTGATTGACACAAAAGAGAAGCCCTATGAATGTTTGGAATGTGGAAAATGTTTTCGAACAAGCAGGCAACTTACTTCCCATGAAAGGATTCACACTGGGGAGAAGATACACAAATGCAGAGTGTGTGGTAACAGGTTCAGAACATGTAGTAATCTCATTTCCCATAAAAGGGTCCACTCAGGAGAGAAACCATATAAATGCATGGAATGTGGAAAGACCTTTGCTCAAAGAGGTAATCTTATTTCCCATGAGATCATCCACACAGGAGAGAAACCATATAAATGCAAGGAGTGTGAAAAGACCTTTGCTCATAGCAGTGGACTTGCTATTCACAAAAAGCTCCACACAGGAGAGAAACCATATAAATGCATGGAGTGTGAAAAGACCTTTGCAAATAGCAGTTATCTTGCTTCCCATAAAAAGATCCACACAGGAGAAAAGCCGTATAAATGCACGGACTGTGAAAAGACCTTTGCTCAAAGAAGTAATCTCATTTCCCATAAAAACATCCACACAGGGGAAAAGTCATTTAATTGCATGGAGTGTGGAAAGACTTTTGCTCGAAGAGATCATCTTATTTCCCATAAGATGATCCACACAGGGGAGAAGCCATATAAATGCATGGAATGTGGAAGGACCTTTGCTCGAAGAGATCATCTTATCTCCCATAAGATGATCCACACAGGAGAGAAACCATATAAATGTAAGGAGTGTGGAAAGACCTTTACTCATAGCAGTGGACTTACTGTCCACAAAAAGCTCCACACAGGAGAGAAACCATATAAGTGCATAGAGTGTGGAAAGAGCTTTGCTCAAAGTGGTAATCTTATTTCCCATAAGATGATCCACACAGGAGAGAAACCATATAAATGCACAGAGTGTGGAAAGACCTTTACTCATAGCAGTGGACTTACTATCCACAAAAAACTCCACACAGGAGAGAAACCATATAAATGCATGGAGTGTGGAAACAGCTTTGCTCATAGCAGTGGACTCAGAAGACACAAAACAATACACACAGGGGAGAAACCATATAAATGCATAGAGTGTGGAAAGACCTTTGCTCAGAGCAGTGGACTCAGAAGACACAAAACGATCCACACAGGAGAGAAACCATATAAATGCATGGAGTGTGGAAAGACCTTTGCACAACGCAGTTATCTTGCTTCCCATAAGATGATCCACACAGGAGAGAAACCATATAAATGCATTGAGTGTGGGAAGACCTTTGCTCAACGCAGTTATCTTGCTTCCCATAAAAAGATCCACACAGGAAAAAAGCCCTATAAATGCATGGAGTGTGGAAAGACCTTTGTTCTGAGCAGTGGACTTACTATCCACAAAAAGATCCACACAGGGGAGAAGCCATTTAAATGCTTGGAGTGTGGAAAGACCTTTGCTCGAAGAGGTCATCTTATTTCACATAAGATGATTCATGCAGCGGAGAAGCCGTATAAATGCATGCAGTGTGGGAAAACCTTTACTCATAACAGTGAACTTACCATTCACAAAGTGATCCACACAGGAGAAAAATCATATAATTGCATAGAGTGTGGAAAGACCTTTGCTCTGAGCAATAGACTTAGTATCCACAAAAAGATCCACACAGAAGAGAAACCATATAAATGCATGGAATGTGGAAAGAGTTTTGCTCAGAATGGTAATCTTATTTCTCATAAAAGTATCCATGCTCAGGAGAAAATATATAGCAATAGCAATTCTACTTAGACTTATATGCCACTCTACAATGCTTTACAGTACTCTCTGAGCAGTTTACAAAGTCAGCATATGGTCCCCAGCAATCTGGCTTCTCATTTTAGCGACTTTAGAAGGATGAAAGGCTGAATCAACCATGAGGCAGTCAGGATCAAACTGCTGGCTCTGGCAATTAGCCTGTAGTACTGCATTCTAACCTCTGACTCACCATATCTCTCTATATATTTTATGTGTATGCATATTGTGCCTTTCTGATTCAAATGTGACAAGGTGGAATCCAACGAAGGATTGGATTCTACAAGGTCGTGTCCACCTAGTTTGTATTTTGTGTTCTGATTTTTTTTGCCAATGTGCAAGAGACAGAGCATTTGTGGTTGAGATTTGAAGTTGCCAATTGTTTGACCATTCTGATAGATAGTCAAGGTCTTTTTGAAGGGTAGCAGCATTGTCGGTAGTGTTGAATAGTTTTACATCATCAGTGAAGAATGCAGCTGCTTATAATATGATTGCAAAAGTCATTTATGTAAAGTATAAAGTGTGTTAAAGTGTCCTAAAACGCTGCCTTGGGGGACACAGCTGTCCCCCAAGGTGCTGGATTTGGAAGGGCGCTCCCTATTTGGACCACTTGTTGCCTTTTTGACAGGAATGCAGCTATCCAATTATGCAGGGGTCCAGAAATGCCATAAGATTTTAGTTTTAGAAATAGTTTATCATGTACCACTGAATCAAAGGCTTTACAGAAGTCTATGTAAATTGTGTCTATTGCTTTGCCCTGATCTAGTTGTGTAGTCCATATGTTTTTGCAGTGTAGGAGTTACAGATTACAGGATAAATTTTTCCTGAAACCAAATTGTTTGTTAGAGAGTAGGTTGTTTGTCTCTAAGTGGAGGATAATGGATTGGTTCATGATTGATTCCATGACTTTGCAGGTGACGCAACATAAAGAGATTGGTCTGTAATTTTTTACTAGGCTGGGGTCTCCCTTTTTGAAGATAGGGATGACCGTGGCTAGTGCCCATAGGTTGGGCAAGGAGTTGGTCATGAAAGATTTTTCAAAGATTATGCTTAGAGGTTCTGCTATGGCAGTGGGAAGCTTTTTTAAGACATGGGCACATAGTCCATCAGGTCCAATAGACAGAGATGGTTTTAGACTGCATAGTGCATTTTCAACGTTGTCTTCTGTAAAATCGATATGTATTAGATCATTGTTAATTATTTGTGGTACGACTAGGAAATGTTGGGCATAAGCCATTGCTGTTTACAAAGACTGAGCCGAAGAATGTGTTAAAGAGGTTGGCTTTAATGGCTTCATCATTACAGTCTTTACCATTAGGTCTTTTTAGGGGTGGGACAGATATTTAGTCTTTAAGTTTGTTATTTACAAAATTAGAGAAGGCACGGATGAATTTTGTGCACAGAAGGTTTTAAGGTTATCATTTGCCCTGAAAGTGATGTCTAGATGTCAATGTTTAAGTGGAGCAGATTCTCTAAGCGTTTCAAGAACCTTCTGATGAGTATATCCATTAGACAGAAATGCATTAGTCCTGAATCCCTTACTATTGTTTCAGCTTTTCTTACTTTGCTTACTATTATCACAGTCTGCCTTTCCATCCTGCTTCACATTATGTAACCCAAGTAATAACTGAGAAAGAAAACCATAAGGAGACAGGGTTATAGTAATGCTGAATTAGAAAATGCAACTCATAGGCTCCTTGTTCTAATTTTGTAGTGATCTTTCCTTGCCTTCCCTCGTGTTGCCCATCTCTGGACTCACACAATCTTATCAATATCTTGTTTTAAGTGAGGTCTCCATAACTGGACATTTGGTATTCCAAATGGAGTCTTACTAAAGCCCTATGTAGAGGTATAGGACCTCCTTTTTGCTGATGGTGGTACATCTGGTGATGCATCCCAGAATGTTATTTGCCATCACAGCTGCTTGACCACACTGTTTACTTTTTTTGGAGTTATCATTTTTTCAGTGCCAGTGTAAGTTTTTTCACAGAGTTGTGTAAAAAAAGTGCTGCTTGAACTCATTTGTTAAAACACAGAATAATTCTAGACACCTTTATATCTGTTCCAACCTTCCTCCACACAGGGAGGGTGAAAGCCAGTGGTGGATTGCTACCGGTTCATCCCAGTTTGGGCAAACTGGTGGTAACGGCGAATGGAGGCTCTGCCCACCCGCCCAGACGTCATAAAAAATGCTCTGCACATGTGAGCGAACTGGTAGCAAAGGTAAGCGAAACTCACCACTGGTTAAAGCAAGTAGTGTCAACTCTCAAAATGACTCTAGCTGAGGCCATATTTATCTTGCTTCGTTTCTTAGTTGCCATACTTAAGTGGGGGGGAGGGGAAATGTATGGAATGTAGAATGTCTTCCTCCAACGTGCCGGATATAAGAACGATAAGGTTCCTGAGAACCAAGGCCAAATCAGTGTGCCCAATAATGGCAAGAGGGAGTGCTGAGAAGTTCATCATCTTCTTTGGCGAACATGACCTGTGACATGAGGTGGGTGGACAATATATATTCTTTACTTATACCCAAAATGTGACAATTATTAAATTTTGCTTTCACATTTGACCGTGCAGATATGATGTACCAATAAACTGGATTTTTGAGGAAGCCAAGGCCTCAGAGTCTTGAATTGGTTGGGAGCAATTGTTATGCCTGGAAGCCATATTACCTGTGTGCCTTGAGGATCCAGGCCTGTCACAATCATACCGGGGAGGTTGGGAGGGGGGATTGCATGAGTGGAGTAGAGATAGCCATAACAAACTTCTCTAAGAGAAGTTCAAGGCCATGGTGTCTGGCAGCTGTGCAAAGAAAAAAATTGGAGGATGTCTTCTGTTCGGGAAAGAACTGATTGGAGCTGTGTGGACATGTGGGACATGCGGGCAAGGTCTTGAACTTTCTTGGTGAGGAAAACCCGGAAACGTTCAGATTCAAGTTTTCTCAAATGTGTCAATATGACATCTCTAATAAAAGTTAGCTTTGAGGAGCTTCAAGCCTTGGAGTTTGATTTCGTTGGGGATGTTGCTGTTGCTGTACTACCAAGAGCCTTGGTAGTACAGTGGTCTAAGGCAACCTGTTATTAAGATGGTTATTAAGACCAGCTGCCTGCAATTACTGCAGGTTCGAATCTCGCCAAGGCTCAAGGTTGACTCAGCCTTCCATCCTTTCTAAGGTGGGTGAAATGAGGACCCAGTTTGTGGGGGCAATAAGCTGACTTTGTATAAATATACAAAAAGGATGAAGGCTATTGCTGAGCACATTGTAAGCCGCCCTGAGTCTCCGGAGAAGGGCGGCATATAAATCAAATAAAAATAAAAATAAATAAATAAATGTTACTTGGAACTCTGACAGCAATACTCAGAATCATGACAAGTAGTTTTATTAAGGAATAGTGGTGGTAGGGAAATGTGGATGCATATTAAGTTCTCATACCTAGGTAGCCTACTGGCCAACCCAGGCAGTCCCTGATTTACAATAATTTATTAAGTAACCATTCAAAGTTACAAGCTAACGTTGCAAATGATCAATCAAGAAGGAAGATCTTTGGAAAGCGATGGGGACCAAAATAACATGAAATTAAGAACTACTTTTAAAAAATTACTTCAGTCCTTCCTGATGAAACACGCAGAAATGCAAATGGGAACTTTCTCTGGAACATCAAGATAACAAAAATAATCCAATCTGCCCAAAAAGAAGAAAATTATTGTGGTCCACCAGCAGCCTGTTGACCTGGCAGTGGAGTCAGACAGGGAGGAGGCTGGGGAGGACAATGGGCCAGTCCTGGAGTCAAGGGAAGGCCCGGACGAGAGCTCTGCGTTGGAGGCAGAAATGGGGCCAGGACCATCTGTGAGCGATCCAGAGGCGGACAGCAGAGAGGCAGAGGAACAGGAGGAGCCTGTTTCTAGTGCACGCATGTGAAGAGCTGCCAGAAGGCAAGAGCAGCTGAAGCAAAAAGGATGACTCAGGAGTAAGGCCAGAAGATGATTGGCCCCTCCTATAAAGCTTAAAAGAACAGCAACGAGCCATTGTGTTCTTTGTAGAAAAGCAACGTTGATTCCAGTGCTTCTTGTCAGCGTCTCTTGAATTTTGTGGGGTTTTTGCCAAGAAAAGCCTTTGGCAGGTTGGTGACATCAAAAACATCAAAGGTTGGTGATAAGGCCGAAGGGCTGGTTATGAAGAATTTGTTTTGGACTAAGCTGAGAATGAGCTGTTTTATTAAAATAAGTTTGTTCAGGACTGAATTGTGTTTGGTAATCACTACTTGGGGCTGGGTCACAACAAAAATGTGTAGCTCACGGTTGAAATGAGGGATCCTTGGTGCTTTCTGACTTGATTGTGTTGTTGCAGACGTTTCATTACCCAAACTAGGAAACATCATCAGTGCACCAACCAACCTCAGAGGGTATCAAGGACCCCTCAATCCAACTTGTGTCTGCTGTGTCAAATTAAGATCTGGGTCAACCAGTATGAATGTAGAAGCAGGGAACCTTTTTTGGTCAAAGCCCTCATGATGAGATGGAATAATGACAGATGTCAATGTAGAGTATGTGGAAAAAGCTTCCAGGTGATCAATTTGTTTTTCACAGAAGGGGCCAGAATGAACAGCAGCTGAGAAAATGCATAGGAAAAGGATAGTTTTTCAAGGATTAGTGCCATATTTTTGTCTTTATGGTGTGTCAGAAGGGTGAGGGCAGGGAGGATGAGAGTAGGAGGAAAGGCCCCTCACAATGGCTCCCTGCCCGTCACGGCGACCCTGAACAGAAAGGAAAAAGAAAAACCAGTTCCAAAATGGAGGAAAACCATTTGGATTTTCCAGAAATTTTACCTCATAACGAGGCTCCTTAATTGAGAAATGAAGAGGAGAAAAGGGCGTTTTAGCTGTGACTGGAGAAAAGGTGGAATTACAAAATTAAGAAAGGAAGAACAGAATATAAACATAAATAACGATGAAGAAAAAACCATTTTACATAGGGATTGTGTAGGAAATTCACCTCAACAAATGTGACTAGGAAGCTTAAGCCCTCTGGAGAATTTAAGGTAGGGATATAGCATTAGATCATGAATATAAAGAGAAAGGGAAAATGAAAAGATTTGACCGCATTTGATGTTGACAATGACATACGAAGCGGTTAGCTACAGTGAGCGAAAGAATTTAAAAGGATGGAAAAGAGGTTAAAATCCATTTAAAAAGATTATCATTTGGCCTGAAAGTAATGTGTGGTGGCCAATATTTAAGTGGTGTAGATTCCCCAATCATTTCAAGAAACTCCCTCTGATGTATATATCCACTAGAGCAGAGTTGCAAGCAGAAATGCAGTTAGTCTTAAATTCCTTACTATTGTTTCAGCTTTTCTTACTTTAATATTGTCGAAATCTGCCTTTCCACACTACTTCACATTATGTAATGCCAGTAATAACTGAAAAAGAATACCCTAAGGAGAACGGGGTTATAGTGATGGTGAATTAAAGAATTGAACTCATAGGTTCTTTGTCCTAATTTTGTGGTGATCTTTCCTTGCCTTCCCTCAAGTTGCCCATCTCTGGACACACACAAACTTATCAATATCTTTTTTTTAGATAAAGAGTCTCCAGAACTGGACACAGTATTCCAAATGGAGTCTCACTAAAGCCCTGTGTAGAGGGATAGGAGCAGCTTTTCCTTGATGGTGATACATCTGGTGATGCATCCTAGAATTTTGTTTGCCTTCACAGCTGCGTGGCCAGACTCTTTACTTCTTTTGCAGTTATTGTTTCAGTGCCATGATAACTTATTTCACAAAATCATTTTCCTCATTGTCTCCCATCTTCCTCCCCTTCATGCCAGACTTCACAACATCTGCAAGACACAAGCTGTGATCCCAAAGAGCCTCCGGGTCCTTCTCACCGCCTGGTCGTTTCTGACAGGATTTGGACCGTTTTGAGGTCTCCAATCTCTGCCCAGCCTTCAGCATGGCTGTTCCTGAGGGAAGCGAATTCAAATTATCCAGAAAGATTTTTTTCCATCTCCACAAACGGTTCTTGTACAGGAAGGAGGAGAAGATGGAGAAATTGCTTCCTCTGGAGACCACAAAGCTTTTCTTGGGCAGGGAGCCATTGAGAGGGTCCTTTAAGCCTACTCTCATGCCTATCATCCTTTCTCTTCAGACGCGCTCCTCTTTCCCGCTCTTTCTACAATCCTGGCACTTTGCGCCAAATCCACCAGGGGGCGCATTTTGGCAAGATGAGGGAACACCAGCCGCTTCCCCATTGGTCCACTGGAGGGCGAAGGTCACAATTGCCTTCCCGAGGAGGCTGTGAAGGAAGTGACATCAGAAATGTCGCTCTAGGAGCCCGCATATACTCGCCTTAACCACTGGTGCTCCGCAGGAGGTAGAGGCGCTGCGGGAGAGAGGGAGGGAGCTCTAGACGTGCCTCAGGTGAGATGGAAGCTCTTTCTGTGCAAAGGGAGGCGGAGGAGGGAGAGACCCACGCCCCGCCCTTCTCCGGCTTCAACCGCGGCTCCCATGCTCCCCAGCCGCCCTCTCCATTCGAAAAGCCCGAGTGGGGAAGGGGAGGGTCGGCCTTGCGGAGGCCCAGCAGGAGTGGAGAGAAGCCGGGCGAGGAGGAGGCAGGATTTGCACCAGGCTCCCGGATCGCCCGATCCTGTCTTCGGAGGGGGAGAGAAGTGGGGCGGCCTCTCCAGCTGCCTCCCTGCTCGTGGGGACCTCGGCTCTGTGCCGGGATGAGTCGCTTGGGGCTCCGGGCAGGTTGGGTGAAGGTTGTTCAATGGCTAAATTCTATTGTCTAATTCTTGGTATTTATTTTTCCTTCCATCTCAGATACAGAAACTTGAAGCCATTTGAAATCTTTGCAAGGCAAAAGTTTCTCTTGCTGGGAAAAAAAGAGCGGAATCCCTTGGGGGGATGAGTCCTGCAGCCCCAGAAATGATCCCGTGAAGGAAAAGGCATCTGGAGACCCACCAGAGTCCTTGGAGCCATTTGCAGTTGCTCTGCAGGACAGAGAAAGGATGGAGACACAACCTTTTGGAAAGGAGGGAAGCCGAAAAGGCCCTTCAGCTGCTCAGCCTGGGAACGGAGGGAAGCTCTGGACAAGGACTGGGCAGAAGATCCTGGAGGAGGAAACCATCCTCCCTTCAGAAGTTCAGCCCTGGAACTTCATCCAATATCAGGAGGCTGAGGGTCCCCGTGGACTTTGCAGGCGACTCCATGACTTTTGTAGGCAATGGCTGAGACCCGAAAAGCACACCAAAGCCCAGATGCTGGACCTGGTGGTTCTGGAGCAGCTCCTGTTTCTTCTGCCCCCAGAGATGGAGAGCTGGGTGCGAGAGTGTGGCGCAGAGACCAGTTCCCAGGTGGTGGCCCTGGCTGAAGGCTTCCTCCTGAGCCAAGTGGAGGAGCAGAAGGAGCAGGTCGAGTTGCAGGTGAGACACTTTAATCTAGGGAGCCCAGAAGGGAATAGAGAATGTCTTTGAATAATTCATCCCTCCTTCCCAAACTTCTCTGACATTCATAATATATGGCAATGTCTCACCAATTCTAGTAGGACATTGTTCCATTTTATTCCCAAAACCCTCAAAACTTTTTTTTTATATATATAAATCCCTTTTTTACAACTTTTTCGTAACAGTCATCTTCTAGTATTTACATCTTCTCCCATTTTCCCTTATACTGTACTTTTCCTTCTTGTCCCTTTTTCTCTTATTTACATTATAATTCCTAACAATCATGATATTAATTTTGTACACTTTATACATTGTCCTATAAACCTTTTACATTTATGATTTCTCCCCTTTCATTATTGTTCACTATTTCTAATCTCCAGCCAGGTGTACCATTTGTTCCATATTACATAGTATTACGTATCTTCCTTTAAGTTCTTTTGTTAATTTGTCTATCTTGGCAAACACTAAGATTTTTTTTTATCACTTCTTCCTCTGTTGGTGTATTTTATTTTTCCAATTTTGTGCAAATGATATTTGTGCGGCCATTATAATATGTAAAATCAAGTATTTTATTTCTTTAGTATATTTTCTAGAAAATATTCCTAATAAAAATGTCTCTGGTTTCCTATCAATCGGTTGATCTGTTATTTTTTCTAGCCATTTCTTGATTTTAGCCCAAAACTTTTTTGCGGCCGGGAAAGTCCACCAAAGATGATAATATGTTCCATAGGTCTTATTGCATTTCCAACATATTGGCGAGCTGTTCGGGAACATCTTAGCAAGCCTTGCCAGTAGGAGGTGCCATCTGTAGAACATTTTCAACTGGTTCTCCTTGAATGCTGCAGACATAGTTAATTTTGTATTTATTTGCCACATTTTCTCTCATCTCTCCTGTTCTATATTATAATTAAAATTTTTGGCCCATTTAATCATTGTTTCTTTAACTACTTTGTCTTCCATCTTGTACTGCAGTAAAAATTTATAAATCCTACTAATTAATTTCTCCTCTATCCCTTGTATAATTTTGCCTAGTTCATGTTGCTCATTTTGTATTTCATATAATTTTGTATTTTCTCTATGTTTAGATTGAATTTGTGTATATGTCCACCAATCAATTTCTCTAATTAAATGCTGTTCTAATTCTTGTTTCGATTTCAAATTTCCTTGTTGTTTTAGCACATCCCTATATCTTATAATCTTATCCATCTCAATTAAATTTAGGTGTTTCAATGCTTCCATTGGTGAAATCCAGATTGGTATTTTTGTATAATGATGTTTTTTTTATTTTTATCCAGATTTGTAGCAATGCATTCCTTAATATGTGTCTTCTGAAATAACTATGTGTTTTGTGTTTTTCATCCCAAAGGAATTCATGCCATCCTACTTGTAAATCGTGTCCCTCTATTGCTAAGATTCATTTATCTCTTAATTCTATCCACTCTTTTAGCCAGGTTAGGATAAAAGATAATATAATTCCCATTCTGGAAGTGCTAATCCCCCTTTATCTTTTGTATCTTGTAAAAGTTTGAGTCTAATTCTTGGTCTTTTCCCCTGCCATATGAATTTAGTACTGTATTTTCCAGTTTATAAGACAACTGGGCGTATAAGACGACCCCCTACTTTTCCTGTTAAAATATAGGGTTTGGGCTATACTCACTGTATAAGACTACCTCTCTTCCAACGCACACCAAATAAAAATTAAAAAACATCAGATTTGATTTCAATATGGTAATTTTAATTCAAATGCTTATGACATGTAGGTACTTAGCAGGAAAACTGTCACTTATAAACATAAGGCTGTTTGTCATCAAACATGTAAACAGGGCTGTGGAGTCGGGAGATAAATGTTCCAACTCCGACTCCTCAGTTTTTTGTACTTCCGACTCCGACTCCAGGTACCCAAAATTTCCTCCGACTCCGACTCCGACTCCACAGCACTGTCAGGGTTATGGAGTCGGGAGATAAATGTTCCGACTCCGACTCCTCAGTTTTTTGTACTTCCGACTCCGACTCCAGGTACCCAAAATTTCCTCCGACTCCTCGACTCCAACTCCACAGCACTGCATGTAAACATAAAACAGTGCAATTGGATTAAACTTTTCCTAATTTACTCTAAAGCTGAAAGGAAAGATAAGACAATAAACCCATGGGAGCTGCTATGCTGTTTGTTTTCTAATCTATCAACCAAACTGGAACTGATGATGATAGGAGGAAGATAACAAACAATAGAGCGCAAGTGCCGGGCAAGTCCCTGGCGAGTCAGCAATGCCCATCATAACTGCAAGCTATTTTTACAGGTTTTGCTGGCGTGACAGTTTCCCTTTAAAATCCTTCAAAATCCTCCTGTTCATCATCTGATTTCATAAGTACATCAATGACATCTTGTGATACATTTGTAAGGCAGTCATTGTATGGCTCTAATTCCGTATCAGATGGTGTGGTCTCAGCTTCGGCTTCCTCTTCATCTTGCCACAAGTAGTCGTCCTCCATACCATCTAATGAATTTGATATGCCACACTTCTTGAAAGACTTGATTACTGTTTCTGCATCAATATCATTCCAGGCTTTTATGACAAACTTGCACAAAACATCCAAATGTGGAGCACGCATGTTTCCTCCTTTTGTGAATGACTTTTCGCCGCTAACCATCCACTCATTCCACTGTTCTCGAATGCGATCTTTAAATGGCTTGTTTAGGCACACATCCAGTGGCTGTACCAATGATGTCAATCCTGCAGGAATAACTGCTGCATCTGTGTTTATTCTTGCAAGCCTTTGCTTGGTGTTGGGAGTTAAATGAGCCCTGAACATATCCCACACCAGTAGACTACGTTTTTGAATAAGTCCACCTCGCCTGCTCCATACATTATCAAGCCATAGCTTTACCCCTTCTTCATCCATCCAGCCTTTTTCATTCACATGTACAAAACAACCAACAGGGAACTTGAGTTTCGGCATTGTTTTTCTTTTAAAAATAATCATTGGTCTCAGTTTGGAGCCATCAGCTGTGCATGCTAGTACCACTGTAAAATTGGACTTCTCATGTCCTGTTGTTTTAATTAAAATTGTTTTTTCACCTTTTGGATGGACAGTTTTATTTCCAATCATATCAAAATTCATTGGAGTTTCATCCATATTTCCGATACTACTTAACGCATAGCCATGTTTATTGCGCTGTTATATTATGTATCGATGGAAACTATTTACTTTGGCATCAAGATCTGCAGGTAATTTTTGTACAATTTTCGTCTTTTGCCTCAGTACCATATTATGCCTTTCCAAGAATCTAGTACACCAGGATACAGTGGCCTTAAATCTGTTGCTGTGATCTGGGTTAGATTTGGCCCAATGAAGCGCAAACAAACGTATTTTATTTTGTGTCACTACATAACCGTTTTGGCGATGCTCATTCACCATGTCTGCTACATGTTTTTCGAGTTCTGGCTAATGTGGGGTGCCTCTTCTTAATACACACTTACCCCTTGGCATACTCTTTAATGCTTTTACATTTGCTTTCCAGTCCTGAACCATCTTTTCTGTTACTCCATATTGCCTTGCAGCAGCACAGTTATTATATTCCATGGCAAAGTTTACAACTTTAAGTTTAAAACTGGCTTCATATTTCTTTCTTCTTGCTGGTGGAGCCATGATGGGATCTTGACTGTTAGCCATTTGTATACTGTACTGTATGTACTGGTGCTGTACTGTATGAACCTGTTCTATTTGGAGAACAAAGTGTCTTAGCCAATTAGAGTAGGGCGGCAACAGTGACGACTGTGGGTAGGACGTAACCCTGAGGACTTAACAGAACCAGTACAGATACCTACGAGCCAGGCTGCCCACCTGTCAAGGTAACGGGCCACATGTAGCGGCAAGTGGGCTATTTCGTATCAGGTTTTTTTCCTGTCACCCATGTCCTGTCACCCATGCAGCCTTGACGAGATCGGCACAGCTTCCCCTCAATGTTGTCGGCACTCCCATAGCGTCATTGGTCAGCGTCGGCAACTCAGATTCGGGAAGCTGTGCTGATCTCGTCAAGGCTGCATGCCGCTGAATGCTGGACCCAGCTGGTTGCTGCGCGGAGCTTCCCCCACCGTCCCAGGCATCCAGGTGGATATTACCAACGCTCTGACTTCCCCAGACCCCCAGTGATGGCGAGCCCCAGCTGTCTGGGGAAGTCGGAGCGTTGGTAATATCCACCTGGATGCCTGGGATGGTGGGGGAAGCTCCGCGCAGCAACCAGCTGGGTCCAGCATTCAGCGGCATGCAGCCTTGACGAGATCGGCACAGCTTCCCCTCAATGTTGTTGGCGCTCCCATAGCGTCATCGGTCAGCGCCAGCAACTCAGATTCGGGTTAGAAATCTCTAGCAATGACTAGAGATGGTAATAGCTGCTCATACCGCTTCCGTCAGTCTGTCAAGGTAGATATCGTAGGCTTATACCCGGCGTATAAAATGACCCCCGACTTTTGAGAAGATTTTCCTGTGTTAAAAAGTCATCTTATACACCGGAAAATACGGTAACTATTTTATTTAAAGCTTCAAAAAAAAATTCTCTAATTTTATTGGAATAACCTGGAATAAAAATAGTATTTTTGGCAATATGTTCATTTTAATCGTAGCGATCCTCCCCAATAATGAGATCTGTAAGTTTTTCCAGTTTTCTAAGTCTTTTT
Organism: Arizona elegans; assembly: GCA_022577455.1. Classification (NCBI taxonomy): domain Eukaryota; kingdom Metazoa; phylum Chordata; class Lepidosauria; order Squamata; family Colubridae; genus Arizona; species Arizona elegans. Next base: position 2,095,052 of record JAKOOJ010000012.1, on the reverse strand, counting down.
TTTAATTTGCTGTAGAATTTTATCATAATTGTCTTCTTTAATTGAGGAACATTTTGCTATAAACCAAATCACTAAATATTTTATTTTCTTGGTTGTTTATATTTTTATACCACGTTCCAATTCTTTTTCTTGATTTTTTCTAAGATTTTTAGTTATTAATTTGGATTTATTTTTATTAATCTTGAGTCCCGCTACTTCACCAAATTCTTCTATTTGTTGTATCAATTTTGGTCCTGGTTCTAATGGTTCCTCCAGTATAAACACCAAATCATCAGCAAAAACCTGTACCTTATATTCTTCTTTCTTTATTCTTAGACCTTTTATTCTTGGTCTTCCCTCAAAACTTTAACCTTAGACTGTCTACTGTTGACCTCACCCCATTCTTAAGAAGTCTGTAAGGGGCATGCATAAGCGCACCATCGTGCCTACCATCCCTGTCCTAATGTCCCTTTTTACTCGTATCCTTTTCATGTATTCAAATCATCTTTATACTTTTATCTGTTATTTTATATATGCTTGACAAATTCAGAATCTATCAAACAAACAAACGTCACTGATGGATATTGGGGACTTTGAGGTTGTGTTCCGAATATAAGAATCCATTTATTTCATGTGATGTACATTTATTCTGCTTCATTTTTCTTTCCTCCTATTTGAAGTGCTGCACTGTGGAGATCAGAGATCCTGAGGGAAAGAAGAACCCATCAAATCCCACTCAGGAGCTATTTTTCAGGGGGATCCCTTGGGAAGATCCAAGTCAGGACACCTCAGGAGGTAATCAAAGATCTTCCGATTACCCATCTGTCGTACCTTCACTGTCTCTTCTCTTCTATAGAATACCTCCTCCTATTTTATTAATTACGCATTTTGAAATTTTTATTCCTTACAGAGAAACAAAGCATGAACTTTTCTGTTTTTTATGACGGAGATCAAACAGCGGTTGAACCTCCAAATCAAGTAAGAAAGGGAAAAGTTATTAGATTTGTATTCTCCCTTCAGGAAGTGAAGCGGATGTGCAGAGTGCTCTCTCCTTCTATTCCCCCCACCCCCCCACCCCCGTTTGGACTGGGTTATCTTTGTGTTCTTCCACAACATGGACATCACAATAGCAGGTTCAAGTTGCTGTCAGCCAGCATAGCTTCCTCTGGTTATCTTGTTCTGCTATGTACTCCTCCAAATTTGAGTTTACAAGAAGCAATTTTTAAAAAAGTCCTTCAAGAATTAGGATTAAAGGTATCACAGTGGCAGGAACTGCTAGAGACCCATTCTTTTTGTAATTATTTGACTTCGAATTGTGCAGAGCTAATGAAAAATAACTAAATTCTCACATGGTCACATTACCTTTTTTAAAAAGCCTTGTTCATAACCTGTACTTCAAAACAAGCAAATCATATTAAAAAATAAAGCAGACTATTAAAATCCAAATAGAATGGCCACATAGAGCAATCAAGGTACTTTCAACTACAAAATAATTTCCAATCCTCTGATTTGTGCCTGGATTAGGAGATCAAATATTTCCGCTTTGCAAAGGCTGAGAAATGACTTTCATAGGGAATTTTCTCTTCTTTGTTTTCTTCCATTCAGTCAATGGCTCAGACTACTAGATCAATCAATGATAGACAGAACGATAGATCAGTTGATCCAGAAGTGGGATTACTTTACTGAAAGGAACTGAAGGTTTTGCAGAATCAATCAGCACCCAGTTTCTGGAGGCAAGTCATTCCACTGATTAATTGTTCTCACTGACCTCCTCTTCTTTGTGGAAGCCCCTGAGATATTACAACACTGCTATCATGTCACCCCTAGTCCTTCTTTTCATTAAACTAGACGTACCCAATTCCAGCAACCGTTAATAATAATAATAATAATAATAATAATAATAATAATAATAATAATAATAATAATTTTATTTCTATACCGCCCTTCTCCCGAAGGATTCAGGGCGGTGTACAGCCAATTTAAAAACACAAGACAAAACAATGATTAAAAATTAAAATAATTAAATAAATTTGGCCCGATTTAAAACCCTGAAAATTTAAAATACCCCAATTAAAAAAGCCCGGCCTGGCGGAACAACAGGGTCTTCAGTGCGCAGCGAAACACCCGGAGGTCGGAGATCTTACGTATTTCCGGGGGCAGTTCATTCCACAGGGCTGGGGCTCCCATAGAGAAGGCCCTCCCCCTGGGTGTCGCCAGCCGACATAACTTGGCTGATAAGACCCTCTCTGTGGGAGCGAACTGGCCGGTGGGAGGCTATTGGTGGCAGAAGTCGGTCTCGAAGGTACCCGGGTCCTGTGCCATATGATCTTGATTCTATCCCCCTCTTAATGTAGCCTATGATTGGGTTGGATTTATACTGCTGAGCTGACTCATGTTTAAGCGATTGTCCACTAGGACTCCAAGATCCCTGTTGCACTTTCTACTGTAGAGCCAGGTATCACCTATTCTATGCCAGTGCATTTGGTTTTTCTTTCCTAAATGTAGCACATTACATTTCTCACCATTGAAGGTCATTTGGTTAGAAGGTGCCAATATGTCAATCCTTCTATATCTCGAGCCTATCTTGTGGAGTGTTGGTATTCCTGTCAATTTGGTCTTGTCTGCAAATTTGATGAGTTCCCCTTCTATCCCCTTGTCTAAATCATTGATGAAGTTGAACAGAACTTGCAAATCCTCCTGTTCTGTTTTTTTTTCTCCGTGTTCAGGGGAGTCTTGTGTCCTTCGAGGAGGTGGCTGTGTATTTGTCTGAGGAGGAATGGTCTCAGCTGGATTCTGACCAAAAAGCCCTGCATTTGGAAGTCATGCTTGAAAACCATAGGAACGTGGTCTCTCTGGGTAAGAGTTATCTAGTTCCCAATCAGAGAGTTCAGGAAGACAGATTATAGTTAGGTTTTTTTATTGAAAAATCACTAATCAGATATTGTCTCCTGTGAGGGAGAAGAAAAAGATTTTGCCTTCTCATACTCCAAGGAAGAAAGAGGCAATGTCTCTTTGCTTACATGCTTTCTGTGCAGTGGTAGGTTCCTCCTGGTTCCGCCGAGCCGGTAGCGGTGATGACACGACGTCACTGAACCGGTTCTGCCCCCCCCACCCCCCACGTTATTCTTACCTTTTATTTGGCCCCACCCCCAATCTATTGCTGCCTCCTGAGTTCCAGCTGATGGCTAGAGGGAAAAAAACTCTTTAAACTTTTGCCGCGGGACTTCAAAGGGCCGCCCTACAGCTGATCAGTGTTAAAAGAAAACAAATGAGTAGACCGGTGCCTGCAAAAATACATGAGTAGACCAGTGCCTGCAAAAAGAAATGGGTAGATCGGTACAGCTCTGCAAGCAGTTAAAAGCCTGGTAGACAAGTACCTCTGCTAAATCCTAAATAATTGTCACATGACCATCAAGCCACGCCCACAATATAAGCCATGCCCACATAACCGGTAGTAAAAAAATTTAGAACCCACCCCTGTTTCTGTGCCATTTCTTGTCTGGATTTTTCCATTTTTATTTGAATTTATCTGTGGAGGCTGAAAAGAAGATGTGCTTTTATGTGTCCTCTGGAGGTCATGTGAGAGGAATGTGTTGTCATTTGTCCTCTGAAACCTTCCCAAATTTTGTGAGAACAGAACTGTCACGCTCAGGCCATGGAAGAGCATTCTCCCAATCCAATTCAAGAATGAAAGCCTCATGCAATGTGACTCAGAGCATCTTAGACTATAGTTAATCAACGAGTTACAACAGTTCATTGAGCGACCATTCCAAGTTACAAACTAGCCCTTCCTCAAGTATTCACACTTATGAATGACAGTAGAGGCGCTGGAACAATTCGCCCTGCCTATAACTCCATTCCATCACGCTGGGACTTACGTTGTGGTGATGCAGCGAGCTGTCGGTTCCTTTCCCTGCTTCGCTACATTTGCAGAAAAAAGAGGCCTAAAGTAGTGAGAGATATGTGAGATCAATAGTGGGAAATCTTGCACTACTAATCTCACATGATCTCGCACTATAGTACTTTAGGCCTCTGTTCTCTGCTAACCAAGGCCTGCACGAGATCCAGGGCAAAATTCTTTGCAAACAGAGGGAAGGCCTCTTCATTTTCAAAGGCTTTTGCCCTGGATCTCGTGTAGTCCTCAGTTGAACACGGGCCCAAAGTATTGCAGTACGACATCATGCGAGATTAGTAGCCTGAGATCTTGCAGTACTGGTCTTGTTTACAAGCCAAAGGGACACTTCTAGCAAGGGATTTAGCTCCAAAATCCCATCACTGAGATCAAGGAATAAATTGAGTGGGGGTTCCGTCAGATGTCGTGGAGCAGCTGCTCCAAAGTATACCGGGGAAGAAGGAGGCTTATTTAAAAATTATTTCAGTTTTCACACGTCTCTGCTGAAATTAAGCACCAAAATAAATCTTAAGTTGTCTTCTAATTCCTCCTTGGATGTTTCTCTGATTATTTCTTAACTCAAAACTGACTGAGTGAGATTTCCATATATATTGATAATTGGAAAGAAAGATGTTTTCTAGATATTTTCAAAGCTTTCATGACTCATGAATATATCATATCAAATATATCAAATATGAATATCAAATCTATATCACACCACTGTATACAACCTAATGGACTTTCAGAAAAATTCAGAAGGAAATTCACTTGACTTTCTAGAGTTTGATGTTTTTCTCTAAGCTTTTTATCATTTTCATTTCTCTTTTGCTTTGAAGGTAATAATGGGCAGGAGAATCAAGATTCCTGGGAACTGTTCCAAGTGATCAATGCTAAAGATGGAACAGAGAAGTTTGGAATTCAAATGGAATTTGAAAGCCATGAGAGAAACCAGTCAAATAATTGGAATTTGGATACTTCATCTTCCACTGATGCTATGATACAAGACTTTCTTGCCCAACAAGAGAGATCATATAAATGCATGGAGTGTGGAAAGACCTTTGCTCTGAGCAGTAGACTTACTGTCCACAAAAAGATCCACACAGGGGAAAAGCCACATAAATGCATGGAGTGTGGAAAGACTTTTACTCAAAGAGGTAATCTTATTTCCCATAAGATGATCCACACAGGAGAGAAACCATATACATGCATGGAGTGTGGAAAGACCTTTGCTCAACGCAGTTATCTTGCTTCCCATAAAAAAATCCACACAGGAGAAAAGCCGTATAAATGTATGGAGTGTGGAAAGACCTTTCCTCTGAGCAGTAGACTTACTATCCACAAAAAGATCCACACTGGGGAAAAGCCATTTAAATGCATGGAGTGTGGAAAGACCTTTACTCGAAGAGATCATCTTATTTCCCATAAGATGATCCACACAGGGGAGAAGCCACATAAATGCATGCAGTGCGGGAAAACCTTTACTCATAGCAGAGGACTTACTATCCACAAAAAGCTCCACACAGGAGAGAAACCATATAAATGTATGGAGTGTGGAAAGACCTTTGTTCTGAGCAGTAGGCTCACTATCCACAAAAAGATCCATACAGGAGAAAAGCCGTATGAATGCATTGAGTGTGGAAAGACCTTTGCTCTGAGCAGGAGACTCACTATCCACAAAAAGATCCACACAGGAGAAAAGCCGTATAAATGCATGGAGTGTGGAAAGACCTTTGCTCTGAACAGTAGACTCGCTATCCACAAAAAGATCCACACAGGGGAGAAGCCGTATGAATGCATGGAGTGTGGAAAGACCTTTGCTCAAAGAGGTAATCTTATTTCCCATAAAATGACCCACATAGGGGAGAAGCCGTATGAATGTATAGAGTGCGGAAAGAAATTTGCTCAACGCAGTTATCTTGCTTCCCATAAAAGAATCCACACAGCTGAGAAACCATATAAATGCATGAATTGTGGAAAGACCTTTGCTCAACGCAGTTATCTTGCTTCCCATAAAAAAATCCACACAGTGGAGAAGCCATATAAATGCATGGAATGTGGAAAAAGCTTTGCTCGGAATCGTAGTCTTACTTCTCATAAAAGGATCCATACTCAGCAGGAACTACATAGTAATAGCAATTTCACCACTCCACAGTGCTTTGCGGCACTCTAAGAGATTTACAAAGTCAGCATATTGTCCCCAGCAATCTGGGTCCTCATTTTACTGACCTCAAAAAGATGAAATGCTGAATCGACCTTGAGCCGGTCAGGATCGATCTCCTAGGCTGTGCGCTATTAGCCTGTAGTACTGCATCCTAACCTCTGCCCCACCATGTCTCTACATATTTTTATGCGTATGCATATTTTGCCTTTCTGATCCAAATGAGACTAGGTGAATTCAACAAAATGAAATGTAATGTGGAGAAAAGGAACATTTTACACCTGGGCAGGAAAAACAGATTAGGTGAAACCTGGCAGAAAAACAGTAACTGAGAGAGAGACCTTGGAGTCCTAATGGATGATCACTTAAGTATTAGTCAGCCATGTGCGGCAGAAGCCAAAAAAGCTAATACAATTCTTGGTTGTATAAGCAGAGTTATAGAATCAAAGTCACGTCAAGTATTAGTACCACTTCATAAAGCCTTAGTAAGACGTCACCTAGAATACTACATCTAGTTTTGGCTATCATGTTACAAAAAATATGTTGAGACTTTTGGAAGAAGTGAAAAGAATAGCAGCTACGCTGATTTAAAGCCTAAAGCCTAAAGCAAGAATGGTTGCAGAATTTGAATTAGGCTAGTCTAGAGAAAAGAAGGATTAGGAGTGAAATGATAGCAATGTTCTGGTATTTCAGAGGTTGCCACAAAGAGGAGGGAGCAATCCCCCCCCCCCCCAAAAGCACCAGAGGGCAAGACAAGAAACAATGGATAGAAACTAATCAAGGAGAGAAGCAACCTGGAATTTCCTTACACTGAGTTCAGTTAACCACTGAAACAGCCTGCCTTTAGACATTGTGTTGCTTTCATCATTGGACATTTTAAAGAAGAGACTGGACGATCACTTGTGTGAAATGATATAGGATTTCCTGCTTGAGCTGGACTAGAAGAGCTCTGAGTTCCCTTCCAGCTCTATTCTGATTTTGATTCTGTATCCTCAATTCTTTCTTGTGCTTTTTCTCTAAGTAGGAGGTTTTAAAGCAAACACGAGCATCATTGGAGGTTAAGGTTATCGTTTGCCCTTATGTGATGTGTGGATGCCAATATTTAAGTGGTGCAGATGTCCTAATGGTTTCAAGAAAGTCCCTTTGATTAGTATATCCACTAGAGCAGAGTTGCAGGCAAAAATGCAATTAGTCTTGAATCCCTTACTATTGTTTCAGCATTTCTTATTTTGCTTAATATTGTCTCAGTCTGCCTTTCCACCTTGGTTCACATTATGTAATGCACGTAATAACAGAGAAAGAAAACCATAAGGAGAACGGGGTTATAGTGATGCTGAATTAGAAAATCCAACTCATGGGCTCTTTCTCCAAATTTTCTGGTGATCCTTCTTTGGCTTCTCTCATGTTGCCCATATCTGGACACACACAATCTTCTCAATATCTTTTTTTAAAGTATTCACAGTATTCCAAAGCCTTATATAGAGAGATAGGAGCACCTTTTTGTTGACCGTGATGCATCCTAGAATTTTGTTTGCCTTCACAGCTGGGTGGCCAGACTCTTTACTTCTTTTTCAGTTATCATAGTTTCAGTGCCATGGTAACTTCTTTCACATATTTCTGTAAAAAAAGTGTTGCTTGTAGTCATTTATTAAAACATAGAATAGTTCTAACATTGTGGAAATATGCATACCTTTGTGTCTGTTCCAAGCTTCCTCCACACAGGAGGAAGTGTTAAAGCAAGTAATGTCAACTCTCAAAACAACCCTAGATGAAGCCATATCGTAATTTAGATTATTATGTATATTCCTTTTTCACCAATTTCCTTTTCTTTCATCAGAAGAGGCTAGAGGGGTCTCTTCCTGTTCAGGTCCCCCCTTCGCTGTGAGGTTGAGGGAATAATTTGAGAAGGGCAGTTGTAATTATTGAATTAAACAAATCAATAAACAATCATTTTCCTCATTGTGGCCTTTCCTCCCGTGTCCCATTTTCCTCCCCTTCAGGTGGGAGTTGTCAACAACACAAAACACAAGTTGTGTTTCCTAGAGAGCCTCTTGGTCCTTCTCTTCTGACAGCCCGGCTGTTTCTGACAGGATTTGGATCGTTTTGAGGCTGCCTCCAATCTCTGCCCAGCCTTCAGGGCGGCTGTACCTGAGGGAAGCACGTTCAAATCCTCCAGAGAGATTTTTCTCCATCTCCACAGACGGTTCGCAAACAGGAAGGAGAGGAAGGTGAAGAAATTGATGCCTTTGGAGACCGCCAAGCTTTTTCTTGGGCAGGGAGGCATTGAGAACGGCCTTTCCCCCCTACCCCCGTGCCCATCATCCCTGCCCTCTCCGTTCTCCTCAGGCGCGCTCCTGTTTCCCGCCCTTTCTACAATCCTGGCACTTTGCGCCAAATCCACCAGGGGGCGCACTCGGCCAAGAGAATGGAACACCAGCCGCTTCCCCATTGGTCCCCTGGAGGACAAACGTCACAGTTGCCTTTCCAGAGGAGGCGGCGACGTGAGTGACGTCACAAACGCTTGCCGCTCGAGGAGGCTGCAGTCGCTCTCCTTAGCCCCCGGGGCTCTGCAGGAGGCGGAGAGTCTGGCGGGGGAGATCCAGACGTGCCTCGGGTGAGTTGGGGGCTCTTCCCGGGCAAAGGGAGGCGGGGGAGGGAGAGATTCTCTAGCTTCAACCCCAGATCCCATGCTCCCCAGCTGCCCCGTGTCCGGGAAAGAGCCCAAGTATGGGGATGGGAGGGTCGGCCTTGCGGAGGCCCAGCAGGAGAGGAGAGAAGCCGGGCGACGAGGCAGGATTCACACCAGGCACCCTGTCTCCGGAGGGGGAGAGAAGCGGGGTGGCCTCTCCAGCTGCCTCCTTCCAGGCCCTGCTGGGGGGACCTCGGTCCTGCGCTGGGATGAGCCGTTTGGGACTCCAGGTGAAGGTCGCTCAGTGCAGTGGTGAAATCCAAATTTTTTTACTACTGGTTCTGTGTGCGTGACTTGGTGGGCATGGCTTGGGCGTAGCAGGGGAAGGATACTGCAAAATCTCCATTCCCATCCCCTTTGGGCCCAGCCAGAGGTGGTATTTGCCGGTTCTCCGAACTGCTCAAATTTCCGCTACCGGTTTTCCAGAACCTGCTGAATTTCATCCCTTGGTTCAGTGGCTAAATTCTACTTTCTAATTCTTGGTATTTATTTTTCCTTCCATCTCAGATACAGAAACTCGAAGCCATTTGAAATCTTTGCAAGCCAAACAGTTTTTCTTGGGGGGCAAAAAAAGAGCAGAATCACTTGCAGGGATCAGTCCTGCAGCACCAGAAATGGTCCTGTGAAGAAAAACACATCTGGAGACCCACCAGAGTCCTTGGAGCCATTTGGAGTTGCTCTGCAGGACAGAGAAAGGATGGAGACACAACCTTTTGGAAAGGAGGGAAGCGGAAAAGGCCCTTCAGCTGCTCAGCCTGGGAAGGGGGGGAAGCTCTGGACAAGGACTGGGCAGAAGATCCTGGAGGAGGAAACCATTCTCCCTTCAGAAGTTCAGCCCTGGAACTTCATCCAATACCAGGAGGCTGAGGGTCCCCGTGGACTTTGCAGGCGACTCCATGACTTTTGTAGGCGATGGCTGAGACCAGAAAAGCACACCAAAGCCCAGATGCTGGACCTGGTTATTCTGGAGCAGCTCCTGTTCCTTCTGCCCCCAGAGATGGAGGGTTGGGTGCGGGAATGTGGAGCAGAGACCAGTTCCCAGGTGGTGGCCCTGGCTGAAGGCTTCCTCCTGAGCCAGGCAGAGGACCAGAAGGAGCAGGTTGAGTTGCAGGTGAGAGACTTTAATCTAAGGCAGGGGTCTGCAACCTTAAACACTCAAAGTCATTTGGACATATTTCCCAGAGAAAAGAAAACACTGGGAGCCACAAAACCTGGATGGGCGTGGCCAACTCAATGTCATTTCCACTGAGTAACATGAACCCCCACAGCCAAGCCTACCCAGGTTTAGTGGCTCCCCGTGTTTTCTGTGAGAAATGGGTCTCTCTCTCTCTCTCCTTCCCTCCCTCTCATTTCTGTTTTTCTCTCTTTTTCCTCTTCCCCTACCTCCCTCTCTCTCTCTCTTCCTTTCCTACCCTTTCCTTCCCTTTCTTTTCCCTCTTTTTCTTTCTTTCTCATTGAATACGATAGCAAGTCCAAAATAAAGTTATTAATTGGGGGAATTGCTTCTCCATAATCTTTTCATAGTGAACTCTTAATTTGGTAGAAGCTGGCAAGGTTGTACTAACAACAATTACATATATATTTTTGTTTCTTTTGAGTTTGACAATATAATACATTATCAAAAATTACAAATAATCTTATTTTCAGATGCATTTTTGCCATCTCTGTTATTTCCTTTTTTTAAAAAAATCAGGTTTGCTCCAAATTTATGCCTTCTGGAAAACTGCAGTTTTCTTGGCAAGAGATCTAGCTTGCCATTACTTTTGTCATAGGCTTTCCTTCCCTCCCTCTTTCTTCCTTTCTCTCCCCTTCTCTCTCATTTATTTCTCCCTCTCATTCTCTCCTTCCAGCTCTCTCATTTCTCTCTCCCTCTCTCTGTCTCATTTGTTTCTCTTTTTCCTCATTATTTTCTCATTTCTCTTTCTCGTTTTCTCCAGCGCAGGAGAGCTGGAACTCTGCCCTCCCTGCATCCCCGTTCCCCTCCTTCCTGAGCCAACATAAAGGGTACTGCAACAGGCACTGAACTGCCCATGAAGGATGCGGAATTGCAAAAAGCTGGTTGCCGGCAGTGGGGAAAAATGCTATGGGCGCTTCAGCTGCGCGGCTCTGCAGGGAGCCTCACACATCCTCAGAGTGGAGAGCAGGTCGCGTGACCAGGTTGGAAGGGAGCCGCAGGAGAGGGGTCAAAAAGCTACAAGCGGCTCTAGAGCCAATGTTTGCCGACATCCAAAATAGGGAGCTCAAAAGGGAATAGAGAATGTGTTTGAATACTTCACCACTCCTCCCCAAACTTCTCTGATACTCATAATATGTGGCAATGTCCCACAAATTCTTGTAGGACATTGTTCCATTGTTTTCTCACTCAACCTCACTGGTGGATATTGAGGGCTTTGAGGTTGCGTTCCGAATATAAGAATTCGCTTTATTTCGTGTGATGTACATTAATTCTTCTTTTCTCCTTCCTCCTATTTGAAGTGCTTCAATGGGGAGATCAGAGATCCTGAGGGAAAGAATTCATCAAATCCCCCTCAAGACCTATTTTTCAGGAGGATCCCTTGGGAAAATCCAAGTCAGAACACCTTAGGAGGTAATGGAGGATCCTCCTATTACCCATCTGCCTTACCTTCTCTCTCTCTCCTCTTCTATTGAATATCTCCTCCTATTTTGTTAAATATGCATTTTGAAATTATTTATTCTTTACAGAGAAAAAATGCATGAAGTTTTCTGGTTTTTCTGGCAGAGATCAAACAGCGGTTGAATCTCCAAATCAAGTAAGAAAGGGAAAAGTTATTAGATTTGTATTCTCCCTTCGGGAAGTGAATCGGGTGTGCAGAGGGCTTTCTCCTATTTTCTGCACCCCCGTTTGGACTGGGTTATCTTTGTGTTCTTCCACAATATGGAGAGCAGAGTAGCAGGTTCAAGCTCCTATCATTCAGCATAGCTTCCTCTGGTTATCTTGTTCTGCTAGGTACTCCTCCAACTTTGAGTTTACAAAAAGCAATTTTTAAAAAGTCCTTCAAGAAATAGGAATAAATGTATCATAGTGGCTGAAACTGCTAGAGACCCCCCTTTTTTTATTGGTAATTCTTTGACTCGGAATTGTGCAAGGCTAATAAAAAATAAATAAAAACATTGCCGCATTACCATTTTTAAAAAACCTTGTTTATAACCTGTAGTTCAAAAACAAGCAAATCGTATTAAAAAATAAGGCAGAGTATTACAATACAAAAGGAATGGCCGTGTTGAGCATGTAATCAAGATACTTTCAACTACAAATAATTTCCAATCCTCTGATTTGTGCCTCGATTAGGAGATCAAACATTCACGTTTTGCAAAGGCTGAGAAATGACTTTCCCAGAGAATTTTCTCTTCTTTGTTTTCTTCCATTCAGCCAACGGCTCAGACTACTAGATCAGTCAATGATAGCGGTAGATCAGATGATCCAAAAGTGGGATTACTTTACTGAAAGGCACTGAATATTTTGCAGAATCCACCAACCTGATAAAACTTCCCCAAATATTTCTTTAGTTAAAGAAATGTTCAGATTTGACCATTTTCTCACCTAAAATGAGGACTTGTGTGATGCACAGCCATTTAACTCTGTGCATATCTTGCTTTGGGAATTTAGGAACAATGGAACAGAATAACAAAGTTGGTAGGGATTTTAGAGGTCTTCTAGTCTAACCCCCTGCTCAGACAGGAAGCCCTATAACATTTCAGATAAATGGCTGTACAATTTCTTCATAAACATGTCCAGTGGTTGGAGCACTCACAATTTCTTGGAGGCAAGTCATTCCACTGATTAATTGTTTTCACTGGCCTCCTCTTCTTTGTGGCATCCCCTGAGATCTTGGAACACTGCTACCATGTTATTCCTAGTCCTTTTTTTCATTAAAATGGACATACCCAATACCAGCAACCATTCTTTTTATGTTTTAGCCTCCAGGATCCTAATCATTTTGATTGCTCTTCTCTGCACTCTTTCTAGAGTCTCAAGATCTTTTTTACATCTGGCAACCAAAACTGGATGCAATATTCCAAATGTGGTTTTACCAAGGCATTATAAAGCGGTACTAACACTTCATGTGATCTTGATTCTATCCCCCTTAATGCAGCCTATGATTGGGTTGGGGTTATACTGCTGAGCTGACTCATGTTTAAGTGATTGTCCACTAGGACTCCAAGATCCCTGTAGCATTTTCTATTGTTCAGCCAGTTATCACTTATTCTATGCTTGTGCATTTGGTTTTTCTTTCCTAAATTGAGAACCTTACACTTCTTAATGTTGTTTTTCATTTTGTTAAATGGGGCCCATATCTGTGATCCTATGTCTCAAGTTAGATAACTTCTGGAGTGTTGGTATTCCTGTCAATTTAGTCTTGTCTGCAAATTTGATGAGTTCCCCTTGTCTAAATCATTGATGAAGTTGAACAGATCTTGCAAATCCTCCTGTTCTGTTCTTTTCTCCGTGTTCAGGAAAGTCTTGTGTCCTTCGAGCAAGTGGCTGTGTATTTCTCTGAGGAGGAATGGTCTCAGATGGATCCAGACCAAAAAGTGCTGCATTCAGAAGTCATGCTTGAAAACCATAGGAATGTGGTCTCTCTGGGTAAGAGTTTTCTAGTTCCCAATCAGAGAGTTCAAGAAGACAGATTATAGCTTTTTTATTAAAAAATCAGTGATCAGATATTGTCTCCTGTGAAGGAGAAGAAAAGGATCTGGCTTTCTCGTACTCCAAGGAAGGAAAGAGTCAATGTCTCTTTGCTTCCATGCTTTCTGTGCCATTTCTTATCTGTATATGTTCCAGTTCTATTTGAACGTATCTGTGGAGGCTGAAAAGAATGAGATGTGATTTTATGTGTCCTCTGGAGGTCAAGTGAGAGGGATGTGTTGTCATTTGTCCTCTGAAACCTCTCCAAATTGTGTGAGAACAGAACTTTCATGCTCAGGCCACGGAAGAGCATTCTCCCAATCCAATTCAAGAACAAAGGCCTCATGCAATGTGACTCAAAGCATCTTAGGGTACAGGTGATCCCTAAGTTATGACAGTTCACAAAGCAACTGTTTCAAGCCACAACCTAGCCCTTCCCCAAGTACCCAGTCCTGAAATTACGAATGTTTTGACACCACAGCCGTCACTCACATTTACGAATAACAGCAGAGGCACTGCAACAACATTCGCCCTACCTATACCCCCTTTACTTGCCTATACCTACCTATATGTTACAGTAGCAACATATGTATACTGTAGTATGTATATGTATACTGTAGCGAGCCATCAGTTCCTTTGCCTGCTTTGTTGCATTTGCAGAAAAAAGAGACCTAAAGTAGTGAGAGATATGTGAGATCAGTAGTGGAAAATCTTGCACTAATTATACATGATCTCATACTATAGTACTTTAGGCCTCTGTTCCCTGCTAACCAAGGCCTGCATGAGATCCAGGGCAAAATTCTTTGCAAACAAAGGGAAGGCCTCTTCATTTTCAAAGACTTTTGCCCTGGATCTCATGCAGTCCTCAGTTCTTAGAAGAACAAAGGCCAAAAGTATTGCAGTTCGAGATCATGTGAGATTAGTAGCCTGAGATCTTGCAGTACTGGGCTCGTTTACAAGCCAAAGGGACGCTTCAAGAAAGGGATTTAGCTCCAAAATCCCATCGCTGAGATCACGGAATAGGTTGAGCAGGGGTCCCATCAGACAGAGGTCGTGGAGCAGCTGCTCCAAAGTATACCGGGGAAGAAGGAACTTATTTTAAAATGATTTCAGTTCTCATAGGTCTCTGCTGAAATTAACCCACCCCAATGAATCTTAATTTGTCTCCTAAATCCTCCTTGGATGTTTCCATTGATTATTCCTTAACCCAAAACTGACTTTGAGTGAGATTTGCATATATATAGATAATTGTAAAGAAAGTGATGTTTCCTAGATATTTTCAAAGCTTTCGTGATTCATGGATATAGAAATCACCAAGTCTATATCATACCACCGTAAGCATGCAAAATACAACCTAATGGACTTTCAGAAGAATTCAGAAGGAAATTCACTTGACATTGTACGGTTTGATCTTTTTCTCTAACCTTGTTACCGTTTTCATTTCTCTTTTGCTTTGAAGGTGATAATGGGCAAGAGAATCAAGATTCCTGTGGACTGTTCCAAGTGATCAATGCTAAAGATGGAACGGAGAAGTTGGCAATTGGAATGGAATTAGAAAACCATGAGAGAAACCAGTCAAATTGGAATCAAGATAGCTCATCTTCCACCAATGCTATGATACAAGACTTTCTTGCCCAACAAGAGAGATCATATAAATGCATGGAGTGTGGAAAGACCTTTGGTATGAGCAGTAGACTTACTGTCCACAAAAAGATCCACACAGGGGAAAAGCCACATAAATGCATGGAGTGTGGAAAGACCTTTGCCCAACGCAGTTATCTTGCTTCCCATAAAAAGATCCACACAGGGGAAAAGCCATTTAACTGCATGGAATGTGGAAAGACCTTTGCTCGAAGACATCATCTTATTTCCCATAAGATGATCCACACAGGGAAGAAGCCGTATAAATGCATACAGTGTGGGAAAACCTTTACTCATAGCAGAGGACTTACTATCCACAAAAAGCTCCACACAGGAGAGAAACCATATAAATGTATGGAGTGTGGAAAGACCTTTGTTCTGAGCAGTAGACTCACCATCCACAAAAAGATCCACACAGGAGAAAAGCCGTATAAATGCATTGAGTGTGGAAAGACCTTTGCTCAGAGCAGTGGCCTCGGAAGACACAAAACGATACACACAGGAGAGAAACCATATAAATGCATGGAGTGTGGAAAGACCTTTGCTCAATGCAGGTATCTTGCTTCCCATAAAAAAATCCACACAGGGGAGGAGCCGTATGAATGCATCGAGTGTGGAAAGACCTTTGCTCAAAGAGGTAATCTTATTTCCCATAAAATGACCCACATAGGGGAGAAGCCGTATGAATGTATAGAGTGTGGAAAGAAGTTTGCTCAACACAGTTATTTTGCTTCCCATAAAAAAATCCATACAGTGGAGAAGCCATATAAATGTATGGAACGTGGAAAGAGCTTTGCTCAGAGTTGTACTCTTACTTCTCATAAAAGGATCCACGCTCAGGAAAAACTATATAAGCAATAGCAATTTCACCTAGACTGATATACCACTCCACAATGCTTTGTGGCACTCTACGTAACCGGGAATTTCCTTACAGTGAGTTCACTGAAACAGCTTGCCTTTACACATTGTGGGTGCTTCATTTTAAAGAAGAGACTGGACAATCACTTGTCTGAAATGATTGATCTGTCCCTGTCCACACACACACACAAACACAGCCAGCCGAGGGTTAAAGAAGCACTTGGCACACACCCAGGTCTTTATCTCCAACTTGGCAGCGATATACACACCGTCTGCCAAGTGCTTTATTTCCACAGAAACAGAAAGATAATATACTCAGCGTACAAGAGTCCAACAAAAATAAATATTCCTCTCAGCAGTTTCGGACAAGGCTTTAGTGACTATCCAAGGTATATTTTTGTTCGTCACAGGGATCACTGGCCACCACCCTCTATTATATAGTCTCTGGGGTGTGGTCCAGTGACTCAGTTCTAATCCCTAGCACGCCTCCTGAGCTGCTGCAATCGTTTATCACGCCTTCGGAGGCGTGCGTCCAAGAATGATGTCTCTCCCTCACTCTCATCCGAGACACCTGTCTCCCTGCTAATCTCCTCTCCCTCGGCCGGCACCTGAGACAGTGCCAGAGGGGAGGGGCCTGGAGAGGGAGGCCTGGCTGACTCCTCTTCCTCATGCTTGGAGCTTTCTTCCTCCGATGGGATAGGCTCAGAGGGCGGGCCACAACAATGATATAGTATCTCCTGCTTGAGCCTGGACTAGAAGAGCTCTGAGTTCCCTTCCAGCTCTATTCTGATTTTGATTCTGTATCCTCAATTCTTTCTTGTGCTTTTTCTCTAAGTAGGAGGTTTTAAAGCAAACATGAGCATCATTGGAGGTTAAGGTTATCGTTTGCCCTGTATGTGATGTGTGGATGCCAATATTTAAGTGGCGCAGATGTCCTAAAGGTTTCAAGAAAGTCTCTGATTAGTATATCCACTAGAGCAGAGTTGCAGGCAAAAATGCAATTAGTCTTGAATCCCTTACTATTGTTTCAGCATTTCTTACTTTGCTTAATATTGACTCAGTCTGCCTTTCCACCCTGGTTCACATCATGTAATGCACGTAATAACAGAGAAAGAAAACCATAAGGAGAATGGGGTTATAGTGATGCTGAATTAGAAAATCCAACTCATGGGCTCTTTCTCCTAATTTTCTGGTGATCCTTCTTTGCCTTCCCTCATGTTGCCCATCTCTGGACACACACAATCTTCTCAATATCTTTTTTTAAGCATTCACAGTATTCCAAAGCCTTATATAGAGGGATAGGACCTCCTTTTTCTTGACGGTGATACATCTGGTGCTGCATCTTAGAATTTTTTTGCCTTCACAGCTGCCTGGCCACACTGTTTATTTCTTTTGCAGTTATCATTGTTTCATTGCCATGGTAACTTCTTTCATATAGTTGTGTAAAAAAAGTGCTGTTTGAACTCATTTATTCAAATACAGAATAGTTCTAGCGTTGTGGAAATATGCATACCTTTGTGTCCTCTCCAACCTTCTTCCACACAGGGAGGATTAAAGCAAGTAGTGCCAACTCTCAAAACAACCCTAGCTGAAGCCATATTTTTCTTGCTTTGTTTCTTAGTTGCCATTCTTATGGGGGGGACATATGTGCCAGACATAAAAATGATAAGTCTCCCGAGAACCAAGACCAAATCAGCTTGCCGTAGCAATGGCAGGAGGGAGTGCTGAGAAGTTCATCATCTGCTTGGTTGGCTAACGTGACCATTGACAGGAGATGGGTGGACGTATCTATTCCTTATTTATATCAAAAACACAGGAATTATTGAATATTGGTTTCATCTTTGACCATGCCTATATGACGTACTCAATAACGGGATTGTTGAGGAAGCCAAGGCCTCAGAGTCTTGAACTGGTTGGAAGCATTACTCGGCACCATGACAAGCGGTTTTATTAAGAGAAAACAGTGGTAAGGAATTGTGGATGAATATTAAATTCCCATAGATAGGCAGCCTACTGGCCAATCAAGTTAGTCCTTGATTTACAATAATTTTTATGCAAACTTTCGAAGTTACCATGGCAACAAATGATGTTTCTGATTCCCTCCCTCCCTCCCTCCCAAATTAGGCATACTCCAGGGAATCAGAATGAAAGCCACTCCAGTATGCTAACCTTGCAAATGATCAATCAAGAAGGAAGACCTTTGAAAATCAATGGGGTCACGTGAAGTTAAGAACTAGTTCAAAAAACAACTTCAATCCTTCCCGATGAAACACGCAGAAATGCGAACGGGAACTTTCTTTGGAATGTGAGGTTACCAAAAATAATCCAAACTGCCAATAAATGAGAAAATGTGTAGCTCACGGTTGAAACGAGGGGTCCTTGGTGCTCTCTGAGATTGATTGCAGACATTTCATTACCCAATGAAATAGGAACATCATCAGTGCACCAGCCAATCTCAGAGGGCACTAAGGACCTCTCAATACAATTAGCGTCCGTTGTGTCAAATTAAGATCTGAGTCAACTAGTATGAATGCAGAAACAAGGAATCTCTTTCGATCAAAGACCTTTTATGATGAGATGGAATAATGACAGATGTCAATATAGAGTTTGTGGAAAAAGCTTCCGGGTGAATAATTTGTTTTTCATAGAAGGGCCAGAATGAACGGAAGCTAAAACAAATGCATGGGCAAAATATATTTTTCAAGCATCAGGGCCATATTTTTGTATTTTTATGGTTTGCCATTATTTATTTATTTATTTCAACTTGTATGCCGCCTTTCTCCGAAGACTCGAGGTTTACAATGCATTTAAAAACCATATATAAAAACATTAAAAATTAAAAACATTAAGGTAATTTAACATTAAATATGTATCAGTCGTATGGTTACTTGCTAAACATGCATAAAGTTCTCTTCAGAAGAGACTGGAGGGGTCTCTGCCCTTTCTGGCCCCTCCCTTTGCCGAGAGGCTGAGCGAATAGTTTGGAAAGGGCAGCTGCATGTATTGAATTAAATAAAAAATATCATTTTCCTGATTGTGGCCTTCCTGCCTGTGTCCCATCTGCCTCCCCTTAAGGCGGGAGTCCCAACAACCCAAGACACAAGCTGTCTTTCCCACAGAGCCTCCTGGTCCTCCTCTTCTGACCGCCCGGTTGTTTCTGACAGGATTTGGAGCCTTTTGAGGCCTCCCACAATCTGCTGAGCCTTCAGGGTGACTGTTCTTGAGAGAAGTGAGTTCAAATCCTCCAGAGATATTTTTCTCCATCTCCACAGAAGGTTCCTAGAGAGGTAAGGAGAAGAAGATGGAGAAATAGGTGGATCTGGAGACCACAAAGCTTTTCTTGGGCAGGGAGGAATTGTGAGAGGCTTTCCCCCTACTCCCATGGCCATCATCCCTGCCCTCTCCGTTCCCCTCAGACGCGCTCCTCTTTCCCGCCCTTTCTACACTCCTGGCACTTTGCGCCAAATCCACCAGGGGGCGCCCTCGGCTAGGAGAAGTTAACGTCACATTGGTCCCCTGGAGGATGAACGTCACAGCTGCCTTTCCAGAGGAGGCGGCGATGGGGGTGACATCTCAAACGCTTGCCGCTCTAGGACGCTACACTCGTTCTCCTTAATCCTTGGGGGAGAGGCTGCGGTAGAGTCTGGCGGGGGGAGATCCAGAAATTCCTCGGGTGAGTTGGGGGCTCTTCCTGGGCAAAGGGAGACGGAGGAGGGAGAGACCCAGCCCAGCCCTTCTCCGGCTTCAACCCTAGATCCCATGCTCCCCAGCCGCCCTCTCCATGCGAAGAGCCCGAGTGGGGGGAGGGGAGGGTCGGCCTTGCGGAGGCTCAGCAGGAGGGGAGAGAAGCCGGGCCAGGAGGCAGGATTCGCACCAGGCTTCCCGAGGGCTCCATCCTGTCTCCGGAGGGGGAGTGAAGCGGGGCGGCCTCTCCAGCTGCCTCCTTCCAGGCCCTGCTCGGGAGGACCTGGACCCTGCGCTTGGATGAGCCGCTTGGGGCTCCGGGCAGGGCAGGTTGGGGGAAGGTCGCTCAGTGGCTGAATTCCACTTTCTAATTCTTGCTATTTGTTTTTCTTCCCATCTCAGATACAGAAACTCGAAGCCATTTGAAATCTTTGCAAGTTAAAATTTTCTCTTGGAAAAAAAAAAAGCGGAATCCCTTGCAGGGATCAGTCCTGTAGCACCAGAAATGGTCCTGTGAAGGAAAAGGCATCTGGAGACCCACCGGAGTCCTTGGAGCCATTTGGAGCTGCTCTGCAGGACAGAAAAAGGATGGAGAGACAACCTTTTGGAAAGGAGGGAAGCCGAAAAGGCCCTTCAGCTGCTCAGCCTGGGAAGGGGGGGAAGCTCTGGACAAGGACTGGGCAGGAGATCCTGGAGGAGGAAACCATCCTCCCTTCAGAAGTTCAGGCCTCGAAGCTCATCCAATACCAGGAGACTGACGGTCCCCGTGGACTTTGCAGCCGGCTCCATGATTTTAGTAGGCGATGGCTGAGACCAGAAAAGCACACCAAAGCCCAGATGCTGGACCTGGTGGTTCTGGAGCAGCTCCTGTTCCTTCTGCCCCCAGAGATGGAGAGCTGGGTGCGAGAGTGTGGAGCAGAGACCAGCTCCCAGGCAGTGGCCCTGGCTGAAGGATTCCTCCTGAGCCAGATGGAGGAGCAGAAGGAGCAGGTTGATTTGCAGGTGAGACATTTTAATCTAGGAAGCTCAAAAGAGAATAAAGAATCTGTTTGAATACTTCACCCCTCCTTCCCAAACTTCTCTGAAATTCATATGTGGCAATGTCCTACCAATTCTTGTAGGACATTGTTCCATTTTATTCCCAAAACCCTGAAAACTTTAACCTTTGACT
Organism: Arizona elegans; assembly: GCA_022577455.1. NCBI lineage: Eukaryota > Metazoa > Chordata > Lepidosauria > Squamata > Colubridae > Arizona > Arizona elegans. Next base: position 2,074,332 of record JAKOOJ010000012.1, on the reverse strand, counting down.
GTCTACTGTTGACCTCAACCCATTCCTGAGAGGTCTGTAAGGGGCATACATAAGCGCACCATCATGCCTACCTACCGTCCCTTCCCTAATGTCCCTTGTTATTCGTATACTTTTCATGTATACAACTCATGTTTCTACTTATCTAATAAAATAATTTTTATTGAGTATTTTACTTTTTAAAACCAAACACAGAATAGAAAAAGAAGTCGATACAAAAACAAAAAACAAAAAAACCACACATATCAGATGTTAAAATACACTACTAACAACAGATATATACAATTTTACAACTTTCTGCATCAACTTTGTCTTTACTCTTAGTTTTTATCCTCCTGCTTCTCTTTATTTTTAAATATTCACAATTAACTTTTGTTAGCAGGATCATTATTTACATTTACATACTTTTATCTGTTATTTTATATATGCTTGACAAATAAATAAACGATCAAACAAACAGACATCACTAGTGGATATTGGGGATTTTGAGGTTGTGTTCCGAATATAAGAATCCATTTATTTCGTGTGGTGTACATTAATTCTGCTTCGTTTTTCCTTCCTCCTATTTGAAGTGCTGCACTGTGGAGATCAGAGATCCTGAGGGAAAGAAGAATCCATCAAATCCCCCTCAAGACCTATTTTTCAGGAGGATCCCTTGGGAAGATCCAACTAGGGACACCTCAGGAGGTAATTAAAGATCCTCCAACTACCCAGCTGTCTTACTTTTGCTCTCTCCTCTTCTATAGAATACTTCCTCCTATTTTGTTAAATATGCATTTTGAAATTATTTATTCTTTACAGAGAAAAAAAGCATGAAGTTTTCTGGTTTTTCTGACAGAGATCAAACAGCGGTTGAACCTCCAAATCAAGTAAGAAAAGGAAAAGTTATTAGAAAATAACTAAATTCTCACATGGCTATATTACCATTTTTAAAAAGCCTTGTTCATAACCTGTAGTTCAAAAATAAGCAAATCATATTAAAAAATAAAGCAGACTATTAAAATCCAAAAAAATGGCCACATAGAATTAAGGTACTTTGGCTACAAAATAATTTCCAATCCTCTGATTTCTGCCTGGATTAGGAGATCAAATATTCCCGCTTTGCAAAGGCTGAGAAATGACTTTCCTAGGGAATTTTCTCTTTTGTTTTCTTCCATTCAGGCAATGGCTCAGACTACTAGATCAATCGATAGAGCAATAAATCAGTTGATCCAGAAAGGCACTGAATGTTTTGCAGAATCCATCAACTTGATAAAACTTCTCCAAATATTTTCAGATTTGCCCATTTTCTCACCTAAAATGAGGACTTGTGTGATGCACAGCCATTTAATTCGCTGCATATCTTGCTTTGGGAATTTGGGAACAATGGAACAGAATAACAGAGTTGGTAAGGATCGTAGAGATCTTCTAGTCCAGCCCCCTTCTCAGAGAGGAAGCCCTATAATATTTGGCTGTCCAATTTCTTCATAAACACCTTCAGTGTTGGAGTATCCACCACTTCTGGAAGCAACTCATTCTACTAATTAATTGTTTTTGCTGTCGGGAAATTTCTCTTTAGTTGTAGATTAGTGTCTCTCCTTGATTAGTTTCTGTCAATTGCTTCAATTGTCTCACTTCAGGTATTTATTTTATTTTATTTTATTTATTAGATTTTTATACCGCCCCCTCTCCTGAAGGACTCGGGCGGTGAACAGCCAAGATTAAAAACATACAATATAAACATTAAAATACGTTTAAAACAGAATTAAATCCAAAATGGCTCCCCAATTTAAAACGCCTTACCCATCACCCTCTAATTAAAACAAATTTAAAATTTCCACATTTAAAAAGGGGAAAGATTTAGGCCAGGCCAGCTTCTACTTTGGAGAATAGGTTGGCCGCCTCTTCTTTGTGGCATCCCCTGAGATCTTGAAACACTGCTACCATGTTATTCCTATTCCTTCTTTTCATTAAACTAGACATACCCAATTCCAGCAACCGTTCTTTATATGTTTTAGCCTCCAGGATCCTAATCATTTTGGTTGCTCTTCTCTGTACTCTTTCTAGATTCTCAAGATCTTTTTTACATCATGGCAACTACAACTGGATGCAATATTCTAAGTATGGTCTTACCAAGGCATTATACAGTAGTGGCCAAAATTGTGGAAATCTTTTCGGAAAAGTGTATTTTTGAGGTTTGATGGCTAACAACACCACTTTTTTTTCAATAACCATATTCCATAAACCATAATCATATTCCACTGCTGGAATGGCCTGAGAATAGTCCAGACCTTAGCCCAACTGAAAATCTATGCAGCCAACTAAAGAAATTTGTTAGTCAGAAGCGACCCAGCAATAAAACCCTGTTAATAGAAGGATTCATTCAATCAATCTTTGTTTCACTTTATAACAGCTGCAGAACTAAAAAACTTGGTTCACTCCATAGGAAGACGTTGTAAGGCTGCAATTCATGCTAAAGGTTACCCAATTAAGTATTAACTGACATGATGATAATTTTTCTATATCTTGTTTTTTTTATGGTGATAATTTTCGTATATCTCACTTTTTCTAAGTGTTTCACTTTTCTTCTTTATACTGTAACTGCTTTTCTAATAGCAAATCCTTCATAAAAGTTGCATTACATTCCTGATTAAATTATCTTTCCATTGATATATAATTTTATGGTACTACTCCAAAAAAAGTGGTGTTATTAGCTAGTTTCAGAAAATACTTTTCCCAAAAGGTTTCCACAATTTTGGCCACTACTGTAAAGTGGTACTAACTCTTCATGTGATTTTGATTCTATCAGTCTCTTAATGCAGTCTATGATTGTATTGGGTCTTTTTTTGGCAACTGTAGCATACTGCTGACTCATGTTTAAGTGATTGTCCACTAGATCCCAAGGGGATCCCAAGATCCCTGTTGCACTTTCTACTGTTGAGCCAAGTATCACTTATTCTATGCCCATACATTTGGTTTTTTCCCCTAAATGTAGAACCCTACATTTCTCACCATTGATTTTCATTTTGTTAAATGGGGCCCAATCTGTCAATCCTTCTATATCTTTACCTTATCTTCTAGAGTGTTGGTATTCCTGTCAATTTGGTCTTGTCTGCAAATTTGATGAATTCCCCTTCTATCCTCTTGTCTAAATCATTGATGAAGATGAACAGCTCTTGCTAATCCTCCTGTTCTGTTCTTTTTTCCGTGTTCAGGAGAATCTTGTGTCCTTCGAGGAGGTGGCTGTGTATTTCTCTGAGGAGGAATGGTCTCAGCTGGATTCTGACCAAAAAGCCCTGCATTCGGAAGTCATGCTTGAAAACCATAGGAATGTGGTCTCTCTGGGTAAGAGTTTTCTAGTCCCCAAACAGAGGGTTCAAGAAGACAGATTAGTTAGTTTTTTATTTTTAAAAAGTCTCCAATCCGATATCATCTCTTATGATGGAGAAGGAAAGGAACTGGCCTTCTCGTATTCCAAGGAAGGAAAGAGTCAATGTCTCTTTGCTTACATGCTTTCTGTGCCATTTCTTATCTGTATTTTTCCATTTCTCTATCACCACCTCTGTGGAGGCTAAAAAGAATGAGGTGTGCTTTTATGTGTCCTCTGGAGGTCATGTGAGAGGGATGCGTTGTCATTTGTCCTCTGAAACTTCCCCAAATTGTGTGAGAACAGAATTTTCATGCTCATGCCATGGAAGAGCATTCTCCCAATCTAATTCAAGAACAAAGGCCTCATGCAGCGTGACTCAAAGCATCCCAGGGTACAGGTAATTCCTGAGTTATGACAGTTCACTAAGTGCCATTCCAAGTTACGACCTAGCCCACTCCTAAGTACTTAAGATTCAGTCTGAAATTACAAATGTTGCAGCACCACGGCTATCATTCACAGTTATGAATGACAGCAGAGGCGCTGCAACAACATTCCCCCTACCTGTACCCCCACCCCACCGGGTCTTACCTTGCGACGATGTGGTGAGCCATCGGTTCCTTTACCTACTTTGGTGCATTTGCAGAGATAAGCAAGATCAAAAGTGGGAAATCTCACACTTCTAATCTCACGAGATCTCGCACTATAGTTGTTTAGGCCTCTATTCTCTGCCAAACAAGGCCTGCACAAGAACTAGGACAAAATGCTTTGCAAACAGAGGGAAGGCCTCTTCATTTTCAAAGACTTTGGCCTTAGATCTTGTGCAGTCCTCTGTTCTTACAAGAACACAGGCCTAAAGTACTGCAGTGTGAGATCTTGCACTACTGGTCTCATGAGGTCTTGCATTAAAGTGGTGTAGACCTCTGTTCTCTGCGAACTGAATCCTGTACCAGATCCAGCCAAAGAGCCCTTGAAAGCTGATGAGACTTTGGAGCAGCAAAATAGCCATTCTTGAACCTTTTCAGTCTCAGCACGAAGAGTGTTTACAAGCCAATGGGAGGCTTCAAGCAAGGGATTTCGCTCCAAAATCTCACGCTGAGATCAAGGAACATGCTGAATGCGGGTCCTGCCAGACAGACGCTGTGGAGCAGCTGCTCCAAGGTACACCAGGGAAGAAGGAGCTTGTTTCAAAATTGTTTCAGTTTTCACAGGTCTCTGCTGAAATTAGCCCAACCCAATAAATCTTAACGTTTTCTCCTAACTCCTCCTTGGATATTTCCCCTAATTATTCCTTAACTCAAAACTTAGTTTTGAGTTAGGAGATTAGCATATATATAGATATTTATAAAGAAAGAGATGTTTTCTAGATATTTTCAAAGCATTCATAACCCATGAAAATAGAAGTCATCATGGACTTCCGGGTTTGACTGCCACCGGCGAAGACGGTCGCTTTTGAACGGCCGCCAGCTCCGCCGCCTGTAGAGCCGCCCCGAGTGAGGGAAGCGGCTTGAAAACTCCAGAATCCTGAGGATTTGAGGAGAAGAGCAAAGCAAGAAGCAGGTTGAGCCCCCATGAACCCCCAGAAGTTTGCTACTGGGGAGGAAACGGGTGTGGCTCCCTTCTAACTTGCGGAGACTCCGGACGGCGTGGGACGACTCTGTTCATCAGAGCAAGCCGGTTGCAGCAAACATTTAAACTGATGGGAAGATAACTTTGTTATAAAACAACCTCAACCCCCAAACCAAGAAACTGCAAGTATTTCTTCTCTTTTGAACTTTTGATTTGGGGAAAAGCTAGAGCGAGTGGAAACGGCTTGAAAAAATGGCGCCGTTCCAGCATTAATGAGCTAAAAGGGAGAGTGATTGCGCAGAACTATTCTAACAAGCTACATTGTAGCAGTGCCTGTTGCAAGCGAACGGAGAAGAGTGGAAAAGAAAAGAAAAATAAATTTGAGCTTGCTTCAATCTATTTAATTCTGGGGGACTTTTTCAAAGGATATTGTGGAGGTGCAAAGGAAAGGGAAAAAAAAGAAAAAAAGATTTTCTTCTTTCAGAAAAGTTAATTTACGTGGCAAAATGGCTTCAAAGAAACAGGAAGGAAAGGTGGCACAGGAGGGATCTCCCACCCACAAACCAGAACAGCAGCCCCCTCCTAGTCAGCAGAGGGAGGGAAATGACTTTGATGTGCAAAGTTTAAAAGATTTTATTACCCAGGCTTTGGATGAAAAATTTCAAAAATCACAACAGGAAATGAAGAGGGAAATTAATGAATTTAAAGAGGCAATGAAAGAAAATTATGATAAGGTGTCAGATAAATTGTCAAATGTGGTTTCTGACTTGGCAGAATCCATTACTAAAGTGGACTCCAAACTTGAAGAATTTAAATCAGAAGTCAATGTCAAAATGAAGGATGCTGATATTAAAATTGCAGATGTGGATAACAAAGTGGAGAGAGTCGAAAACGAAATTACAATGATACAGTTCCGATCCATGGAATTTGCTATTAGGCTTCGAGGAATTAAAGAGAATGATAGGCAAGATCTGAGACAGATTTGTTCTGATGCCTTGGCTGTATTGCTAAAAATTGATCCAGCAGATGTGGTCTATAAAATAGATAAAATTTACAGAGTGAATTCATGGGTTGCTAGACAAAGAAAATTGCCCAGAGATGTGGTGATATACTTTACTGATAGAAGAATAAGAAATGATATTCTGCAAAGATCCTTTTTTTCCTCTGTGCAAGTGGAGGGAGCTCAAATTGGAATTTATAAGGAATTACCACCTAAGATGTTAAAAGATCGAAAAGAGTACAGGTTCTTAGTGAATGAATTGCAAAAGCAAGAAATACCATTTCGGTGGGATGCCCCAACTGGTATAATTTTGAAATATAATGGAGAGAGACATCGATTGAATACTTTTCAGAAGGCGGAATATTTTTATTATAATATCCTTAAAGAAAGATCATCATCCCCACGTACATCTACATTGTTGGAGATAAAAAGTGATAAAGAAAAGCAATCTCAGCACGAGAGGACACAACAGTCTAAGCAGATGGAACCAGTGGAAATGCAGGGTGCTGCACGGGGAGGAGGCCTTTTGGAGGAATCATTGTCAGAACCTTCCCCAATTCTGTCAACTGGTGCTGTTTTGGACGTAGCTGGGATGCCTGAAGTTAAAGACCAGCGTATAACTCGTGCAATTTCCAAGCAGATAAAAGAAAAACGTGAAGCCATGGGAGGAGCTAGGCCGAAGACTTCAGAAGAAGTTAGGCAAAGCAGCTCATCGCTTCAGAAAGGTCAAGATGACAATTAGGCTCTTATCTTGGAATGTTAATGGACTAAATTCACCACAAAAAAGGAAGAAATTATTTACATATTTGAGACAATTTAATAATGATATAATTTGTTTACAAGAAACTCATATTCGAACTCAAGATCATAAATATTTGATAAATTCTAAATTAGGAACACATTTTATAGCTTCAACCTCGGAAAAAAAGAATGGTGTGGTTATTTATGTGAATAAAAGACTGTCCGCTAAAATTATAGAAGCAGATCAAGATGGTAGGTTTGTTGCAATTGAACTGTACACAGCAAATGGCCAAATTCTTTTGATTGGAATTTATGCTCCGAACCAACAACAGGATCATTTTTATAAGACTCTACATAATAAAATACTGCAATGGGACTATAGATCTATTCTAATAATGGGAGACTGGAATGGAGTAATTGATTCTAAATTAGATAAAAAAAGTTTGGCGAAATCAAGGATCAGACTGCCACAGACTTTTTTTGATATGAAAGAAGATTTGGAATTAAAGGATATCTGGAGAATATATAACCCAAAAGAACTGGACTATACTTTTTTCTCTGACAGACACAGATCTTTCTCCAGGATTGACTTTATCTTGTTATCAGATGATTTACTTATTAAAACAAAAAGAACAAAGATATTTCCAAGAACTTTAACTGATCATAGCTCTGTATGGATAGAAATCGAGATGGGAAAGTCTGAGAGAAGGTCATGGAGACTAAATGAAAATTTGTTCAGATATGAAAAAAATATAATAGAACTTAAAAAACAGATGAAAGAATTTTTTGAAATGAATTTGAATAAGGGTACCCCAATTGAAATAGTATGGGACGCGAGCAAAGTTATATGAGAGGGGTACTTATTTATATGAACTTCAAACATAAACAGAATCGACAAAGGAAAAGACTCGAATTGGAAGCAGAAATAAAGAATAAGGAACAGTTACTTATTAAAAACCCAACAGATGAAAGAATACGTGGTGCTATAAAACTTTTGAAAGATCAGTTTCAAATGCTTTTGGCGGAACAAGCTGCAACAAATCTACAATATGCGAAGCATAATACGTTTTGTAATGCCAACAAACCGGGGAGATGGTTGGCTTATACCTTAAGGAAAAAGCAGAGTATACGGACTATTGAGAGTATTGACATTGGGGGGAAAGAAATTTTCCAACAAAAACTGATTAAAGAAGTCTTTGTAGATTACTACGTTAAATTATATGCTAAAGATGACATACAGAATGGACTTATAGAAAAATATCTAGAAGAGAAAAGAGTCTCAAAAATTACTAGCCAACAAAAAGAAAGAATGAATTACCCTATAACAGTTGAGGAAATAATTGCAGCAATTAAACAATTGAAAACAGCTAAAGCTCCTGGAACAGATGGATTGACAGCAGTGTATTATAAAACTTTACAAGCAGAAATGGTGGAACAACTTAGAGACTTATTTTGTAATATACAACAAGGGGGTAAAATACCCCCATCATGGAAATCAGCATATATTACTTTGATACCAAAAGAACAAGCAGGTCCTAAAAAACCGGAAAATTATAGACCAATATCTCTTCTAAATAATGACTATAAAATTTATGCAAAAGTATTAGCCAACAGACTGATGCCAGTAATTCAAGAGGTGATTAATGACGACCAAGCTGGGTTCATAGAGGGTAGATACATGAAGGACAATGTAAGGCAAGTTATAGATTTACTGGAATATCTTGAGAAGAATAAACAGATCTCTGCAGTGCTGGTTTTTTTGGATGCGGAGAAGGCCTTTGATAGAGTGGATTGGAATTTTCTACTAAAGACTTTAAAAAAAATGGGATTTGGAGACCAATTTATACAAGCGGTTTCAGCAATCTACCAAGAGCAAAAGGCACAGATTATTATTAATGGAAGTCTGACATCAGAGTTTAAAATCGAAAAAGGAACAAGACAGGGATGTCCGTTGTCCCCATTGTTGTTTATTTTAACACTAGAAGTCTTGTTAAACACAATAAGGGACTCTAATATCTTGAAAGGTATAATGATAAGGCAAGAGGATTACAGAATAAAGGCATTTGCAGATGATCTGGTTGTTACCCTAACACAGCCAATGGAATCAATAATCCAGATGAAGGACATTATACAAGACTATGGTAAAGTTTCAGGTTTTAGTCTGAACCAGAAAAAAACTAAGATGATAGTCAAAAATATGACACAAGATCGTAAACACGAGCTTGAAAGGAGGGCAGGTTTTGAGATTGTACCAAAGGTAAAATATCTAGGAGTTCAGGTTGCAGAATCAAATATGAAATTGTTTCAAAATAATTATGAGGTGTTGTGGCGAGAGGTGCAAAAAGACATGGAGACTTGGAAAAAACTGCAGCTGTCTTTACTTGGAAGAATAGCAGCAGTTAAGATGAACATTTTGCCAAGATTTCTTTTTTTGTTTCAAATGATTCCGGTGCTTAAAAATGATAAACAACTAAAAGTATGGCAAACTGGAGTGAACAAGTTTGTCTGGAACGAGAAAAAACCAAGAGTAAAATTGAAAATTATGCAAGATGTTCCAGAAAGGGGAGGTCTTAAACTTCCAAACCTACAGTTATATTATGATGCAGCAGCTTTGACCTTAACAAGTGATTGGTTTGGAGGAAAAAAGACTGGAATACTAAACGCAGAAAGTTTTGATTTGGAATTTGGATGGCATGCTTATTTATTTTATGACAGCAAAGTGGATAAAGTATTTAAAAGCCATATACTTAGAGACTCTTTGTTGAGTTTGGAAGAAGCACCGACTCAAATGGGATTATAAAATACCGCTATGGCTGGATCTTGGTCATATTTTGTGGAATACAAATATAATGTCACTCGGGGGGTTTTTATACAAAGAGGTTCTTTTTACAGATGCGGGCAGATGGCAGCTGAAGACATTACAGACACTGTTGGCTGAAGGGATTAATTTAACTTGGTTACAATATAATCAATTGCAATTGAGATGGAAAGAGGACCAAAGAACTGGTATTATGTTGCATGAGGAAGAATTGGTTAGACATATAAAAGAGAAAGGTCCAATGCATATTAAAAGGCTTTATAATGTTTTGTTAGAAAGGGATTCGGAAACTGAATTAGTTAAAGATTGTATGATTAAGTGGGCACAAAATTTTGAAGAACCAGTGATGTTGGAAACATGGGAAAAAATTTGGGTTCAGAATGTTAAATTTACACAGTCGCAGAATTTGAGGGAAAATTTTTACAAAATGTTTTATAGATGGCATTTAGATCCTAAGAAATTGTCGTGTATGTACCCTAATGTTCAGCCAAAATGTTGGAGGTGTGATTGTTTAGATGCTACATATTATCATATTTGGTGGACTTGTAAGAAAGTTAAGGCTTTTTGGATAAAAATTTGGTGGGTCATGCAGAATGTTTTAAAGAAAAAAATCCAATTTTCTCCACAATTGCTTTTATTGGGTATAGTCGAGGGTTTTACAGTGGATGAAACAAAGTTGATTTTGTATATGATTACAGCAGCGAGATTGTTGATAGGTAAATATTGGAAAAATGAAGCCCTGCCCACCGTAGAAGAATGGATTTTGAAGATGGCCAGCTTCGCGGAGATGGCGAAGATTTCAGCATACTTAAAAGATCGCTCACAAGAGACTTATGAATGTGGATGGAAAAAGTGGATAGATTATGTGCAGAACAAATACCAAACTAAGAAGTATCAAATAGCTTTTTATTGATAGTATTATATTATATTAAGATAGAAATAGTCGAACTATGTGAAGATGAAAAATGACATGGGGGTTGGGGGGGGTTCAAGGTTTTTTGTATAGGGGATAATGATATTCTATGGAAGTCCGGGGGGGAGGGGAGGGTCAGGGGGGGTTTGGGAGGGTGGGTTGGGGAGTTTGGGGAGGGTTAGGGGGGTGAAAATGGGGTGAAAATGTAATTGTAAAACTTTTACAATAAAAAAAAATAGAAGTCATCATGTCTATATCACATCACTGTAAGCATGCAAACATACAACGTAATGGAATTTCGGAGAAACTCAGAAGGAAATTCACTTGATTTTCTACAATTCGATCTTTTACTCTAACCTTTCTCTAACCTCTAATCATTTACATTTCTCTTTTGCTTTGAAGGTAACAATGGTCAGGAGAATCAAGATTCATGTAAATTGTTCCAAGTGACCAATACTAAAGATGGAATGGAGAAGTTTGGAATTCAAATGGAATTTGAAAGCCATGAGCAAAACCAGTCAAACAATTGGAATCAGGAAAGCTCATCTTCCACCGATGCTCCGATGCAAGACTTTCTTGCCCAACAAGAGAAAGTAAGGAAAAAATATACTGAGAAAAGTGTGAAGCTAATCAAAGCTAAATTACATGTAGTTGAACACTATTTAACCCAAAACAAAGGAGAAGATGCTATAAGAAGACACAAGAGACAAAACTACAATGGGACATTCATTCTTTCTCTTGGAAATAACTTTCTTACATCTCAAAAAGTGATTGACGCGAAAGAGAAGCCTTATAAATATTTGGAATGTGGAGAATGTTTTAGAACAAACGGGCAACTTATTTCCCATGAAAAGATTTATACTGGGGAGAAACTATACGAATGCAGAGTGTGTGGTAACAGGTTCAGAAAATATAGTAATCTTATTTTCCATGAAACTATCCACTCAGTAGAGAAACCATATAAATGTATGGAGTGTGGGAAAACCTTTACTCATAGCAGTGGACTCAGAAACCACAAAATGATCCACACAGGAGAGAAACCATATAAATGCATGGAGTGTGGAAAGACCTTTGCTCAAAGAGGTAATCTTATTTCCCATAAGATGATCCATACAGGGGAGAAGCCGTATAAATGCATGGAGTGTGGAAAGACCTTTGCTCAAAGAGGTAATCTTATTTGCCATAAGATGATCCACACAGGGGAGAAGCCATATAAATGCATGGAGTGTGGAAAGACCTTTGTTCAAAAACGTAATCTTATTTCCCATAAGATGATCCACACAGGGGAGAAACCATATAAATGCATGGAATGTGGGAAAACATTTACTCGTAGTTATGAACTTACTATCCACAAAAAGATCCACACAGGAGAGAAACCATATAAATGCATTGAGTGTGGAAAAACCTTTGCTCAGAGCAGTGGACTTGGAAGCCACAAAAAGATCCACACAGTGGAGAAACCATATAAATGCATGGAGTGTGGAAAGACCTTTGTTCATAGCAGGGCACTCGGAAGACACAAAACAATACATACAGGAGAGAAGCCGTATAAATGCATTGAGTGTGGAAAGACCTTTGCTCAAAGAGGTAATCTTATTTCCCATAAGATGATCCATATAGGAGAGAAACCATATAAATGCGTGGAGTGTGGAAAGACCTTTGCTCAAAGCAGTGGACTTAGTTGCCACAAAAAGATCCACACAGGGGAGAAGCCATTTAAATGCACAGAATGTGGAAAGACCTTTGCTCATAGCAGTGGACTCGGAAGACACAAAACGATACACACAGGAGAGAAACCATATAAATGCATGGAGTGTGGAAAGACTTTTGCTCAATGCAGGTATCTTGCTTCCCATAAAAAGAAACACACAGGGGAGAAAATATAGAAATGTATGGAGTGTGGAAAGACCCTTGCTCAAAGAGATAATCTTTGAGATAATCTTTAATAGGGGAGAAGGTGGATCAGTAACTATCATCTATGCATCCACAATTCCTCCGTTCGCAGGTACATTTCCATCTTTACACACCAGGAGAGGTAGTTTGTCTCATTCAGCCAAGACACCACAAAACCTCCCATTAAGCTAACGGAAGCCATGTTGCTTGTTTTCATTAAAAGCACTAACAAGCCATGATACACAGCCCCTCTGATTCTGGAGCAAGCTCCCACTGGGTTTCTCTTCTCTCTGGTATGTCAGGTCACTCTGGGATTCTCTCTCGACTGGGCCCACAACCTGTCAAAGTGTGCCCAGCTTTACTATGTGAGACAACCCAGGAGCAATAACAGCCAACAGAGGTTTGTTAGAAATAGTGGTTTTATCTACAAAAGATTATATACCTATGGCTTATGTGCCACAGCTGGTAGACAGAGCCCTCCCTGCAGGCACTCAAGCTGTCGCCCAGCTCAGCTCCACTGTGCAACACTACTAGGCCCAAAACAGGGGTGGGGGGTGGGGTCGCGTGCACATGCATAGAGGTGAGTCGTATGTGCATGGTGGGTGGGTGGAGCATGGGGAGATTGTGTGTGCATGCTTGAGGGCACATTGCATTATGGGTGCCGGCGTGTGCGCTCTCCGTACACGACAAAAAGGTTAGCCATCACTGATATATACTATATACAGTATATATACACATACTACAAGCAGAACTCAAAAAATTGAGCTGGGAAGAACACACTGGGACAGACAGAGATACACACTAACAGGGCCACTTCTTATTATACAGGCTGTTAAAGTCATAACAGCCAAAAAACTTGCTGATTCATTACATTAGTGCAGGGGTGGGCAAATGTGGCTCTTTTACAACCTGTGGACTTCAACTCCCAGAATTCCTGAGACAGCTTGGCTTGCTCAGGAATTCTGGGAGTTGAAGTCCACAGGTTTTAAAAGAGCCACATTTGCCCACCCCTGCATTAGTGCATCATTGCCTCATAATAACAGCTGGTCAGCTCTTAAATTATTACCCTGACAATCTGCTTGGTTGGCTAATGTGACCTGTGACATGAGGGGGATGGACAGTATCTATTCTTTATTTATACCAAAAATGCGGGAATTATTCAATGTTGGTTTCACCTTTGACCGTGCCGATATGATGTACCCAATAAACTGGATTTTTGAGGAAGCCAAGGCCTCAGAGTCTTGAATTGGTTGGAAACATTACTTGGAACCATGATAAGTAGTTTTATTAAATGAAAACTGTGTTTGGGGAATGTGAATGCATATTACGCTCCCATAGCTAGCTAGCCTACCGGCCAACCCAGATAGTTTATTAAGTAACCATTCGAAGATCCTTCCTTCCTCCCTCTTTCCCTCCCAAATTAGGCATCATCCAGAGAATCAGAATGAAAACCATTCCAGTGTGCTAACATTGCAAATGATCAATCAATGATCAATCAATCAAGAAGGAAGGTCTTTAGAAATCAGTGCAGACCAAAATAACATGAAATTAAGAATTGCTCAAACAATTACTTCAGTCCTTCCTGATGAAACACAGAGAAATACGAATAGGAACTTTGTCTCAGATGTGAAGATGCCAAAAATAAATCAACCTGCCAATATAGGAGGAAATGTGTAGGTTATGGTTGAAATGAAAGGTCCCTGTGCTGAGCTTGATTTTTTTTCTGGCAGACATTTCATTACCCAAACTAGAAAACATCATCAGTGCAACAACCAACCTCGGAGGGCACTAAGGATGCCTCCATCCAACTTCTGTCTTCTGTCAAATTAAGATCTGAGTCAACCAGTATGAATGCAGAAGGTGTTTTTTGGTCAAAGATGTCTTATGATGTGATGGAATAATGACAGATGTCATTGTAGAGTGTGTGCAAAAAGCTTCAGGGTGAACAATTCATCTTTCAAAGAAGGGGCCAAAATGAACAGCAGCTGAGAAAATGCACCATTTTTCCACCATTAGTGCCATATTTTTGTCTTTATGGTGTGCCAGAATCTAGGAAAAGGTATAACAGTAACTTAAAATTACTTATCAGTTGTGTGGTTACTAGCTAAACATGCATAAAATTCTCTTTCTATTCATTGCAATAAAAATTACTAACACACTAAAGTGTTTGGAGAGCCTGGAGCTGTGTGCATATTTCAGCTCCTGATGGGTTGAAGGTGTTTTTCTGAATATAGATTATTCAACTTTCTGCGCCAAACTGCAGGAAAAAAAATAGATACCTAAAGAAAAAATCAAAGGTTACCTCTATTCTTTTTAAATGGATTTTAACCACTTTTCCCATCATTTTAAATTCTTTTTTTTTTCCGCTCACAGTAGCTTACCTTTTTTTTTTATTGAAAAGTTTTACAAAAAGTTTACATATTTCCCCCCCCTTCCCTACCTCAACCTCCCCCCTCCCCCCTCCTCTTCCCAGAACAAATTACAGGGTATAAACTTCAACAATCATAATCCTAGTCTAAACAATTATGACATTCCACATCTCTTGTTCCTTCAATTCCCTAATTACCCGCCTAGCTTTATTACTTAAAGACACACCAAATATCTATATAATCATTCATAACCTATCTGCAATTTCTTATTCCAGTATTTATTTTGAATATAAATAGATACATAAAGAAAAAATCAAAGGTTACCTCCATTCTTTTTAAATGGATTTTAACTACTTTTCCCATCATTTTAAATTCTTTTTTTCGCTCACAGTAGCTTACCTCTTAATGTGTCATTGTCAACTCCAAATGTGATCGAATCTTTTCCTTTTCTCTTTATATTCATGGTCTAATGATATATCCCTGCCTTAAATTCTCCAAAGGGCTTAAGCTTCCTAATCAGATTTGTTGAGGTGAATTTCCTATTCAATCCCTACTTAAAAATGGTTTTTCCCTCATCATAGTTTAGCTTTATCTTCCTTTTTCACGATCTTCCTTTCTTAGTTTTGTAATTCCACCTTTTCTCCAGTCACAGCTAAAACGCCCTTTTCCCCTCTTCATTTTTCAATTAAGGAGCCTCGTTGTGAGGTAAAATTTCTGGAATATCCAGATGTTTCAAGTTTTCCTCCATTTTGGAACTGGCTTTTCTTTTCTTTTTTTCTCTCTCTTTAGGTTCGCCGTGTCAGACACGGAGCCATTGAGAGGGTCCTTTCCTCCTACTCCCATGACCATCATCCCTGCCCTCTCCCTTTCCCTCAGACGCGCTCCTCTTTCCCGCTCTTTCTAGAAACCTGGCACTTTGCGCCGAATCCACATGGGGGCGCCCTCTGCCAGACAAGGGAACTCCAGCCGCTTCCCCATTGGGCTACTGGACTACGAACGTCACAGCTGTCTTTCCAGACGAGGCGGCGGAGAAAGTGACGTCACAAAGGCTTCCCTCTCTAGGACGCCGCACGGAGAGTCGGCCGGGGGGACACCCAGGCGCGCCTTGGGTGAGTTGGGGGCTCTTCCCGGGTCAAGGGAGGCGGAGGTGGAGAGACCCTCGCCCGGCCCTCCTCCGGCTTCCACCCCATGCTCCCCAGTTACCCTCTCCATGTAGGGGGAAACAGGGATGCCAGGAAGGCGGGGGGGATACGGGGCTCCCTTCCCTTACCCTTGTCCGGGGAAGAGCCCGAGTGTGGGGTAGGGAGGGTCGGCCTTGCGGAGGCCCAGCAGGAGAGGAGAG
This sequence comes from Arizona elegans, assembly GCA_022577455.1. Classification (NCBI taxonomy): domain Eukaryota; kingdom Metazoa; phylum Chordata; class Lepidosauria; order Squamata; family Colubridae; genus Arizona; species Arizona elegans. The sequence goes on along the minus strand of JAKOOJ010000012.1, from coordinate 2,058,344 downwards.
AAGCCGGGCGAGGAGGAGGCAGGATTCGCACCAGGCTCCCCGAGGGCCCGATCTTTCCCGGACCTGCTGAGGGGGCGGGGGGGGGGGACTCGACCCTGCGCCTGGATGACCCGCTTGGGGCTCCGGTCAGGTTGGGTGAAGGTTGTTCAATGGCTAAATTCTACTGTCTAATTCTTGGTATTTATTTTTCTTTCCATTTCAGATACAGAAACTCGAAGCCATTTGAAATCTTTCCAAGCCAAAAGTTTCTCTTCAGAAAAAAAAGAGCGGAATCCCTTGCAGGGATCAGTCCTGCAGCCCCAGAAATGGTCCCGTGAAGGAAAAGGCATCTGGAGACCCACCAGAGTCCTTGGAGCCATTTGCAGTTGCTCTGCAGGACAGAGAAAGGATGGAGACACAACCTTTTGGAAAGGAGGGAAGCGGAAAAGGCCCTTCAGCTGCTCAGCCTGGGAAGGGGGGAAAGCTCTGGACAAGGACTGGGCAGGAGATCCTGGAGGAGGAAACCATCCTCCCTTCAGAAGTTCAGCCCTGGACCTCCATCCAATACCAGGAGGCTGAGGGTCCCCGTGGACTTTGCAGCCAACTCCATGATTTTTGTAGGCGATGGCTGAGACCAGAAAAGCACACCAAAGCCCAGATGCTGGACCTGGTTGTACTGGAGCAGCTCCTCTTCCTTCTGCCCCCAGAGATGAACAACTGGTTGCGGGAGTGTGGAGCAGAGACCAGCTCCCAGGCAGTGTCCCTGGCTGAAGGCTTCTTCCTGAGCCAGGCCGAGGAGCAGAAGAAGCAGGTCGAGTTGCAGGTGAGAGACAAAAGGGAATAGAGAGTGTTTGAATACTTACCCCCCTCCTTCCCATACTTCTGGGACATTCATAATATGTGGCAATGTCCCACCTATTCTTGTAGGACATTGTTCCATTGTTTTCTCACTCAACCTCATTGGTGGATATTGGGGGCTTTGAGGTTGCATTCCGAATATAAGAATGCACTTCGTGTCATGTGATGTACATTAATTCTGCTTCTTTTTTCCTTCCTCCTATTTGAAGTGCAGCACAGCGGAAGTCAGAGATCCTGAGGGAAAGAAGAATCCATCAAATCCCCCTCAGGAGCTATTTTTCAGGGGGATCCCTTGGGAAGATCCAACTCAAAACACCTCAGGAGGTAATCCAAGATCCTCCTCAGAGACATGCCATCTGTCTTACCTTCTCTTCTGTAATATACCTCCTCTTATTTTGTTAAATATGAATTTTGAAATTATTTATTACTTACAGAGAAATAAAGAATGACATTTTCTGGTTTTTACGACGGAGTTCAAACAGTGGTTGAACTTCCAAATCAAGTAAGAAAGGAAAAAAATATTAGATTTGTATTCTCCTTTTCTTCAGGAAGTGAAGTGGGTATGTGGAGTGTGTTCTCCTTCAGTTTTTCTCCCTTCATCTGACTGGATTATTTTTGTGTTCCTGCGCGACATTGACAGCATAATAGTAGGTTCAAGTTGCTGTCAGGCAGATTAACTTCCTCTGTAGACTATAACTGAGACACTGTTATTTCTACCCTCAGGTTCTGTTAGGAAATGTTTTGCCCTCAGCCCAAAACAGTCACATGGCCCAATCACTGCAAGCTCCGCTGGTCTGGTGTCATCACTTCTCCTTCATTCGGACAGATGTGAGAATGTCCTTGGTTCCCAGGAGAAGGTATTTTATTATGTCTACCACGCCTCAGCTAACTCTAATCCCCCCTCCCTATCCCTTCCTCTAATGTGGCAGCACTGGAGCCTCAAAATGACATCGGCCAGATCACTTTTTAAAGACCACAGGTTAACTGGGTTCTGCTAGGTACTCCTCCAACTATGAGTTTACAAGAAGTATGTTTTTACAAGTCCTTCAAAAAATAGAGATATATTTTATGATTTATGTTGGAAAAAAGTAAAAACTATTTTGAAAAAAAAAGAAATAGGAGTAAACATATCACTGTGGGAGCAACTGCTAGAGACCCATACTTTTTCTAATTCTTTGACTTGGAATTGTGCAAGGCTAATGTGAGTCTCACGGAATTCCGGTCACCACCAAACCGGGTTGCGACCGAAGTTACGGAACGAATTAAGGTGGTGACCAGAGGTTCTACTTTAGTTCAATAAAAGTAACCAAGCCATATTAAAAAATAAAGCCGACTATTCCAAAGAGAATGGCCACGTAGAACATAGGTACTTTGGGCTATAAAATAATTTCCAATCTTCTGATTTGTGCCTGAATTAGGAGATCAAACATTTCAGATAAATGGGTGTCCAATTTCTTCTTAAACACCTCCAGTGTCAGAGCATCCACAACTTCTGAAGCCAAGTCATTCCACTCATTAATTGTTCTCACTGACAGAAAATTTCTCTTTAGTTGTAGGTTAGTTCTCCCCTTGATTAGTTTCCATCCATTGCTTCTTGTCCCAACTTCAGGTGTATTGGAGACTAGGTTGGCCTCCTCTTCTTTGTGGCAGCCCCTGAGATATTGGAATCCTGCTACCATATCATTGCTAGTCCTTCTTTTCATTAAACTAGACATACCCAGTTCCAGCAACCATTCTTTATATGGTTTACCCTCCAGGACCCTAATCATTTTGGTTTCTCTTCTCTACTCTTTCTAGAGTCTCAAGATCTTTTCTACATTGTAGCAACCAATACTGAATGTGATATTCCAGGTTCGGTCTTACCAAGGCATTATAAAGTGGTACTAACACTTCATGTGATCTTAATGTCAGGATTCCAAATAACACCCTCAACAAAATTAAACTCCGAGGCTACAATTCCCTCAAAGCTAATTTTTATTAGAGATGTCATATTGGCACATCTGGGAAAACCCAAATCAGAGAGCTTCCGGGTTTTCGTCACACAAAAGAAAGTTCAACTTCTTGCCCATTACCCACATGTCCATCACACAAACCAATCAGGTACCCTCCGGAACGGAAGATACCTCCCCAGTCTTCTCAGCACAGCTGCAGGGCAAAGCGGCCTTCACTTTCTGGAAAAAATGTTATTTTGACTACATATTATCCTTATTTGATAAAATCCCGTCCCAATTTCCCACAGTAGAATTTGCGGCAGGCCCGAACGCTCAAAAGTAAAAGATGGCTTCTAGGTCTGACACTTGATTCTATCCCTCTCAATGCATCCTATGATTCTTTTGGGTGGTTTTTTCTTTGGCAACTGTAGCATACTGCTGTCTCATGTTTTTTTTTCCCAAAAAAGTTTTTTATTTTTATTTTTCAACACACAAATTACATCTTTTTGGAACAGAGTCCTGATCCGGTCATCAATTTATACAATTTTTCTTTTTATCTTTAACAAAATTTTATACATTTTATTTTGCCATAACGCTTATTTCTTAATCTTAAATAGCCTATCTCAACTAATACCATCTTAAAAAATTTACTCAAATTTACTTAAAGAAAAAAGAACATTTACCCTTCTATTAACCCCCCTTTAATCTTAGTCACTATCAACTATACTTAATAAATCATCAATCTCCCCTATTAGCATTTAAACAAAATTTACTCTTATTTATTTAATCAAAACAATTACCCTTCTATTAATCCACATTGAATCTCAATTTAATTAATCTCATAATGCATTTCACAATTCTTAACCTAAATCCTCACAATTAACAATGGAAATCAAACATACTTATATTTCAAGATCTTATTTCCCTCTCTAATACTTCCCCATATTTATGATTGCTTCATATAGTGTTCATTAAATCTTAGTAAAATTATTTAAAATATTCAAATTGTTACAATTGTTATAGCTCTTTAAACATTATCTCAATTTTTTTAAGTCATCCATTATTCTCAAGTAGTATATAACATCATAATAATCATTGATTCATTGTATCCATTAATGTATTTTCTTTTAACATAGTCTATTTCTCATATATTATAGTTTTCATCCATATTTCAATTTTAAATATCTGTAACATATTCTTCTCATATTTATTAACCATTATTAATCTCAATATAGTTATTTTATAAATCAGAGTCCTGGACTTTTCTATCTTTCCCCATTCTTTCACTGTTAATCCCAGCGTAATCATCTTTATAAATATTGTTATTCACATTGTCTTCTCAAAAAAATCTCCTTTTTATTATTACTATCCACCTGTACATTATTTATTTATTTATTTATTTATTTATTTATTTATTATTTCAATTTGTATACTGCCCTACTCCCGAAGGACTCAGGGCGGTGAACAGCCATAGAATAAAACATATGAGTACAAAATTTAAAATAAAGTAAAACGAATTAAATAATTTGGCTGAAAATTTAAAACCCCAATAATTTAAGACCAAATTTAAAATTTCCATTTAAAAAGGGGAAAAAACTTAGGTCAGGCCAGCTTGATGAAATAAGAATGTCTTGAGCGCGCGCCGGAAGGTACACAGATCTTATGCATATTTAATCACATTGTTTTTATCTTCTTTATTTCCAGCTGTTGTGTCTTGTTTCTTCATTTTCTTGTCCGTTTGCGTATACTTCATTTCAGTTTCAATATCCTCAAATTTTGTCCTGCATGTATCATTTTAATTATTTTTCTTGCTTCCACTCCAAGCCAAATGCATCGAATTGTTCCTTCTCTGATTCCTGCACCATTTTATTCTTTTTAAGTTGATGTTATACCAGTTATAAGAGTTCTGTTATGGTTTCCCTTTCTTTCCCCCAAAATCAAGCCGCCTGCAAACAAAGAAATCTTCCTCCACATATTCTCACGGTTGTTCTCTGTAAAGTTCACAATTTTCCAAAACAGAAACCAAGTTACAATATTCCTTTTTAATCCAGAAGGTGTCTCTGCAATCCACAATTACCAATTGTTAAGAAGTATCTGTTTTGTTTCAGTTATATAACAATCTTACTTAGTTTCTCTTTTTCTTTTTAATTTAAAAATGTCAAATCTTTTTTAAAGTCCAGTCCAAATTTAAACTCTTTTCAATCCTTTGACCATATCTCAGTATTTAACATTTCCAAATGGTTTTATTCAGAAGTCAATTTTCTATCGGGTCTTTGTCTCTTTAAAGTTGCATTTCTAAATCTTCTTTGCCCCTGTGCTCCTTAGCCGCTGTTTTATCGCTAGGAGTCTTATCATTAAAAGATGTTTCCCTTGATGATGTTACAAGCCTGGGTTGGCTGTCATTCACCTGGCTTCAAAAAACTCTGTTTTGTTCCACTTTCGTCCTGCACATTACTTGTTCCGGTTGTCCCAGCTTTGTGGCAGCCGCCATGGCTGCCGCCCACCACCACCGATGCACAGAGAATTCCCTCCAACCTCCGAGGAACTTGCCTGTTCCTCTTGGTCATCCGAGGGGCCTCTCTTTCTTCCCCATCCCTACAGGACAGTTCTGATCTGAAGACCCATCAGCGGCGGTTCGCCAGCCGGGGTTTTCGCGGGGCTCATCGGAGCCCGCTAATTCCCCGACTGTCTCGCCATGACGCCAAACTGGAAGTCCCACTGCTGTTTCATGTTTAAGTGATTGTCCAATAGGACTGCAAGATCCCTGTTGTAGTTTCTAGTGTTGAATCTTACATTTCTCAACGTTTTTCATTTTCTTAGATGGGGGCCAATCTGTCGATCCTTCTATATCTCAAGCTTATCTTCTGGAGTGTTGGTATTCCCGTCAATTTGGTCTTGTCTGCAAATTTGATGAGTTCCCCTTCTATCCTCCTGTCTAAATCATTGATGAAGATGAAGAGATCTACTGAGTCCTCTTGTTCTGTTCTTTTTTCCGTGTTTAGGAGAGTCTTGTGTCTTTCAAAGAGGTGGCTGTGTATTTCTCTGAAGAGGAATGGTCTCAGCTGGATTCTGACCAAAAAGCACTGCATTCGGAAGTCATGCTTGAAAACCATAGGAATGTGGTCTCTCTTGGTAAGTTTTCTAGTCCCCAATCAGAGAGTTCAAGAAGATAGATAATAGTTAGGTTTTTTTAATTAAAAAATCATTCATCAGTCCTGCCGGGACTTACCTTACAATGATGTAGCGAGTCATCTGTTCCTTTGCCGCCTTTGGTTCATTTGCAGAAATAAGACGCCAAAAGTAATAAGATACGCGAGATCAGTAGCACAAAATCGCATGCTACTGATCTCACGTGATCTTGCACTATACTATTTAGGCCTCTGTTCTCTGCTAACTAAGGCTTGGACAAAATAGTTTGCAAACAGAGGGAAAGCCTCTTCATTTTCAGAGACTTTTGCCCTGGATCTTGTGCAGTCCTCAGTTCATAAGGAACACAGGCCTAAAGTACTGCAGTGCGAGATCATGTGAAATCAGTAGATTGAGATCTTGCACTACTGATCTCGCACGAAAGTAGTTTAGGCCTACATTCTCTGCGAAATAAAGCCTGTACCAGATCCGGCCAAAAAGCGCTTGCCAACCGATGAGACTTTGGGCAGCAAAATAGCCATTCTTGAAGCCTCCCATTCTTTCCAGTCGCAGCACGAAGAGTGTTTACAATCCAATGGAACGCTTCAAACAAGGAATTTTGCTCCAAAGTCTCATCACTGGAATCAAGAAATTGCTCTGAGCCGGGGTCCCACCCACCAGACAGACACTGTGGAGCAGCTGCGCCAAGGTACACTTGGAAGAAGGAGCTTGTTTCAAAATTGTTTCAGTTCTCACAAGTCTCTGCTGAAATTAACCCACCCCAATAAATCTTGAGGTTTCTGCTAATTTCTCCTTGGATGCTTCCCTTAATTATTCCTTAACTTAAAACTGATTTTGAGTGAAATTTGCATATATATAGATAATGGTAAAGAAACAGATGTTTTCTAGATATTTTCAAAGCTTTCATGACTCATGAATATAGAAATCATCATGTACTATATCACACCACTGTAAGCATGCAAACATACAACCTAATGGAATTTTGGAGAAACTGTGAAGGAAATTCTCTTGACTTTCTACAGTTTGATCTTTTTCTCTCACCTTGTTATCATTTTCATTTCTCTTTTGCTTTGAAGGTAATAACGGGCAGGAGAATCAAGATTCCTGGGAACTGTTCCAAGTAATCAGAATGGAATTTGAAAGCCATGAGCGAAACCAGTCAAAGAATTGGAATCAGGAAAGCTCATCTTCCACTGATGCGCCGATGCAAGACTTTCCTGCCCAACAAGAGAAACCATATAAGTTCCTTACATCTCAAAAAGTGATTGGCACAAAAGAGAAGCCCTATAAATGTTTGGATTGTGGCAAATGTTTTAGAACAAGCGGGCATCTTACTTCCCATGAAAGGATCCACATAAGGGACAAACCATATAAATGCATGCAGTGTGGGAAAACATTTCCTTGTAGCAAAGAATTTACAATCCATAAATGGAAACACACGGGAGAGAAACCATATAAATGCATGGAATGTGGAAAGACCTTTGCTCAGAGCAGTGGACTTAGTTGCCACAAAAAGCTCCATACAGGAGAGAAACCATATAAATGTATTGAGTGTGGAAAGGCCTTTGCTCTGAGCGGTAATCTTACTTCCCATAAGATGATCCACACAGGGGAAAAGCCATTTAAATGCATGGAATGTGGAAAGACTTTTGCTCAAAGAGGTCATCTTATTCGCCATAAGAGGATCCACACAGGGGAGAAACCATATAAATGCATGGAGTGTGGAAAGACCTTTACTCGAAGACCTAATCTTATTTCCCACAAAAAGATCCACACAGGGGAGAAGCCATTTAAATGCACGGAATGTGGAAAGACCTTTGCTCATAGCAGTGGACTCAGAAGCCACAAAATAATCCATACAGGAGAGAAACCATATAAATGCATGGAGTGTGGAAAGACCTTTGCTCAAAGAAGTGCTCTTTTTTCCCATAAGATGATCCACACATTGGAGAAGCCATTTAAATGCATGGAGTGTGGAAAGACCTTTGCTCGTCGCAGTAGACTTACTATCCACAAAATAATCCACACAGGGGAAAAGCCATTTAAATGCATGGAGTGTGGAAAGACTTTTGCTCAAAGAGGTCATCTTATTCGCCATAAGAGGATCCACACAGGGGAGAAACCATATAAATGCATGGCGTGTGGGAAAACCTTTGCTGATAGCTATGAACTTACTATCCACAAACAGATCCACACAGGAGAGAAACCATATAAATGCATGGAGTGTGGAAAGACCTTTGCTCAAAGAAGTACTCTTATTTCCCATAAGATGATCCACACAGGGGAAAAGCCATATAAATGCATGGAGTGTGAAAAGACTTTTGTTCAAAGAGGTCATCTTATTCGCCATAAGAGGATCCACACAGGGGAGAAACCATATAAATGCATGGCGTGTGGGAAAACCTTTGCTGATAGCTATGAACTTACTATCCACAAAAAGATCCACACAGGAGAGAAACCATATAAATGCATGGACTGTGGAAAGACCTTTGCTCAGAGCAGTAGTCTTAGTTGTCACAAAAAAATCCACACGGGAGAAGCCATTTAAACGCACGGAATGTGAAAAGACCTTTTTTCATAGCAGTGGACTCAGAAGACATAAAATGATACACACAGGAGAGAAACCATATAAATGCATGGAGTGTGGAAATACTTTTGTTCAATGCAGGTATCTTGCTTCCCATAAAAAGATCCACACGGGAAAAAACATAGAAATGCATGGAGTGTGGAAAGACCTTTGTTCAAAGAGATAATCTTTGAGATAATCTTTAATAGGGGAGAAGGTGGAATAGGGGAGAAACTATCATCCGCAATTCCTCCGTTCGCAGGTACATTTCCATCTTTAACACCAGGAGAGGTAGTTTGTCTCATTCAGTCAAGACACCACAAAACCTCGCATTACACTAACAGAAGCCATGTTGCTTGTTTTCATTAAAAGCATTAACAAGCCATGATACACAGCCCCTCTGATTCTGGAGCAAGCTCCAATTGGGTTTCTCTTCCCTCTGATCTTTCTAGTCACTCTGGGCTTCTCTCTGGACTGGGCCCACAACCTGTCAAAGTGTGCCCAGCTTTACTACGTGAGACAATCCAGGAGCAATAACAGCCAACAGAGGTTTGTTAGAAATAGTGGTTTTATCTACAAAAGATTATATACACGTGATAGTGAACCTATGGCATGCGTGCCACATCTCGCAGACAGAGCCCCCCCTGCGGGCAGGCAAGCTGTTGCCCAGCTCAGCTCCACCATGCACCACTAGGCCCAAAATGGGGGTGGGGGTCGCGTGCGCATGCATGGAGGTGAGTTGGATGCATATGGTGGGTGGGTGGAGTATGGGGGTGGGAGAGACAGATACACTCGGCCACTTCTTATACAGGCTCTTAAAGTGATAACAGCCAAAAAACTTGCTGACTCATTACATCAGTGCATCATTGCCTCATAATAGCAACTGGTCAGCTCTTAAATTATTTCCCTGACAATCTGCTTGGTTGGCTAATGTGACCTGTGGCACAATGGGAGTATACAAGATCTATTCTTTACTTATACCAAAAATGTGGGAATTATTCAATGTTGGTTTGACTTTTGACCGTGCCTATATGATGTACCCAATAAACTGGATTTTTGAGGAAGTCAAGGCCTCAAGAATCTTGAATTGGTTGGCAGCATTACGCGGAACCCTGACAAGTAGTTTTATTAAGAGAAAGCAGTGGTAGGGAATTGTGGATGCTTTTGTAAGGACTGCCTCTCCTTCCAATTTAAGAAAGTAAAAACTCTTGAAATGGAGTATTTCAAAAGGAACCTTTTATTAAGCAGAAGTGACAGCAATGGATTCAAAGCAGTAGAAACCCCTCCCTTTAGCCAGAATTCAAATTTTAGCCAATACACAAGTGTGAAGATGTTTTCCAGATGCCCTGAGAATCAGATAAGCATGTATTCCCATCGTTATCCTCCATTATCCTTTAAAGTGAAACAACCCACATGGCCATCATAAATATTCCCCAAAGTTAAGGGGCTCTCAGGGTGCTTTGGCGCCAGGATATAGGTTGTATTGTAAAATATCTGTTGACACAGGCAATGCTAATAAATTGAATCCAACCCCCCTCTTCTCCCAACTGAATGACAATATCACTTACTGGGATCTGGCAGTATATTAAGTTCCCATAGCTAGGTAGCCTACTGGTCAATCAAGTTAGTCATTGATTTACAATAATTTTTATGCAAACATTTGAAGTTACAATGGCAACGAATGATGTTTCTGACTCCCCCCCCCCAATTAGGCGTATTCCAGGGAATCAGAATGAAAACCACTCCAGTGTGCTAATATTGCAAATGATCAATGAAAAAGGAAGACCTTTGAAAATCAATGAAGTCACGTGCAGGGGTCGGTTCTACTTACCTTTACCACCGGTTCGCAACAGGATCATGCACATGCACAGATTGCTGATGATGACATCCGGGGCGGTGGGCAGGTCCTCCCACTGGTTTTACTACCGGTTCTTGTGAACCGGTCCAAACTGGAGGCAACCCACCACTGGTCACGTGAAATTAAGAACTAGTTCAAAAAACAACTTCAGTCTTTCTGAATGGGAATCTTGAACTGAATGGGAACATCCGTACACCAGCCAATCTCAGAGGGCACTAATCCAACTTCTGTCTGCTGTGTCAAATTTAAGATCTGAGTCAGTCAATATGAATGCAGTAGGGAATCTTTTTTGGTCCAAGACCTGTTGTGATGGAATAATGACAGATGTCAATGCAGTGTGTGTGCAAAAAGCTTCAGGGTGAACAATTCATCTTTCAAAGAAGGGGCCAAAATGAACAAGCTGCATGGGGCAAAAGATATTTTTCCACCATTAGTGCCATATTTTTGTCTTTAGGGTGTGCCAAAATCTAGGAAACGGTATAACGCTAACTTAAACAAAATTATTTATCAGTGGTGTGGTTACTAGCTAAACATGCATAAAATTCTGTTTTTTTTCATTGCATTACTAACACACTAAAGTGTTTGGACACCCTGGGTGTGTGTGCATATTTCAGCTCCTGATGGGTTGAAGCTATTTTTCAAAATATGGATTATTAAACTTTATTAAACTTTCTGTGTCAAACCGCAGAACAAAAGAAATAGATACAAAAAACCCCAAAGGTTTCCTCCATTCTTTTTAAATTGATTTTAACCGCTTTTTCTATCATTTTAAATTCTTTTTTTCATTTACTATGTGTCTTTGTGTGTCAATACCAAATGTGCTCGAATCTTTTCATTTTCTCTTTTCATTTATAGTTTATTGATATATCCCTGCCTTAAATTCTCCAAAGGGCTTAGGCTTCCTAGTCACATCTCTTGAATTTTCTACACAATCCTTATGTAAAAAAAAAAAAATCCCCATCATAGTTTAGATTTATATTCCTTTTTTACAATCTTCCTGTCTTCATTTTGCAATTCGACATTTTCTCCAGTCAGAGATGAAACACCATTTCCCCTCTTCATTTCTCAACTAAAGAACCTGATTATGAGGTAAAATTTCTGGAATATCCATGGGTTTCAGCTTTTCCTTCATTTTGGAACTGGTCTTTTTTCTCTTTCTGCAGGGTGACTGTTACGTAAATAGGTTTGTTTGGCGGGAAGTTCGAATTAACTGACCCTCAGCTGATTGGCTGACCACCACAGCTGCAAGGTATATAAAGGGAGCTCGCTCCCCAGGTCAGTTGCTGGAGTCTCACCCTATAATAAAGAGCTGTTGTCACTTACTACTCTGGCTTGCTGCGTCCTCATTCACCCAACATAACATTGGCGACGAGGATGGGATTTTGAGGCCAGAAGCAGAGGAGAGCTGAAGCCACACGCAAAAGAGCTGAAGCCACGTTCAGAAAAAGGGACCCGAGACCGCATCTGAATCCAGCCAGGCGAGCGAGCGGAACACAGGAGAATCCCGAAACGATGTCTGCCTACACCCCGCCAGCGCCTTTCGACCCCAAGGAAGAGAAGTGGGGATCCTACATGTCCCAGTTCGAGTGCTTCATGGTGGCAAACGACATGCAAGGGCTACCGGACTTTCGGAAGAAAGCCCTGTTCCTGAGTCACTGCGGGCCAAGGGTCTTCGACACAGCCGAGGCATTGTCGGAGCCGAATTCGGTCCACAACATCTCCTGGTCGACGCTACAGACCCTGCTGAAAGACCACTATGCACCAACGCCATCGAAGTACGTGCAGCGCTACGAATTCCGGCAACGGCTCCAGCAAGAGGGAGAATCGATCAGCGAGTACGTCGCTGCCCTGCGTAAGGCCGCAACCCAATGTGAGTACCGAGACCTGGATGAGATGCTCCTAGAGCAACTAATTTGCGGAGTGAGAGATAGCCGGCTTCAGAGGAGGCTGCTTGCGAGGTCAAACCTGACTCTACTCATCGCGCTAGACGAGGCCAGGGCGCAAGAGTCGTCAGTAAAGGCCGCCGAGAGATTAAAGAGCTCCCACCTAACCAAAACAACGCAGAAGACGGCGCCAGTGCATCGAGAGGCCGTAACCACCGCGAGCGAGGGGGAGTCTGAAGAAGAGGTCTACCGCACCGAGCAGTCCCGCACAGCCCGGAGGGAGCCCAGAGAGGGATGCGCCAGCTGTGGAGGGTCCCACTCACGACAGAACTGTAAGTTCAGGGACGCCGTTTGCCGTTCCTGTGAGAAGAGGGGCCACATCGCTAGAGTCTGTAGGTCGAAAACACACCAGAGCTACAGACCACGTGGCCAAACGGCCCAATCCGAGACGGCGCCACACCGAAGGCCCAACAGGGATGGCGGAAACCGGAAGGGCGCGAAATTTGAAGACGCTGGGGCCTACACCATTCGCATCGCACGGACCTGCACCTCGCCCGGAGAAAAGACCTACACCACGGTCGAGATCGAGGGACGGGAGTGCCAGATGGAGATCGACACGGGATCGCCGATATCCATCATGTCTTGGGAAACCCTAAAGAGAGTCATCCCCAGCGCACACAAGCGACAGCTCCAGCCACAGCTTCGCAGACTGAAGGATTACCAAGGGAACCGCATACCCGTCGAAGGCAGAGGCGAGTTCCAAGTCCAGTACGGGGAGTTTACCGAGAAACTGCCCCTCACCATCGTCAGCGACAACCTTCCCAGCCTCCTGGGCATGGACTGGTTTAGAGCCCTAGGCATGGGATTCACCGGAGTAAGGAACGTTCGAAGCACCCTGAAGGAAGACCTGATGCAGGAGTTCCAGGACGTGTTCGACGAGAGGCTTGGCAAGTATGTGGGGACCCCCGATTTCATTTAATCTAGACCCCAACATCGCACCCATCCGCTTAAAGCCCAGGCGTGTACCATTTGCCCTGAAGCCCAAAATAGACATTGAGCTGGATAAATTGATCAAACAAGGGGTGCTCGTTCCAGTCGACCACGCCAAATGGGAGACCCCAATTGTGACACCAGTCAAGCCGGACGGATCAGTGCGCATATGCGCTGATTATAAATGCACAATCAATAAGGCCCTGCAGCAGAGCGTCTATCTAGTGCCAGTCGTTCACCACTTGTTGCATTCCCTGGGCCCCGGCAAGATATTCGCAAAACTCGATCTGGCGCAGGCGTACCAGCAGCTGCCAGTAGATGGCGCTACCGCAGAGGCACAGACTATCGTAACCCACAGAGGGGCCTTCAAGTGCACCCGTTTGCAATTCGGAGTAAGCGTGGCCCCCGGACTGTTCCAAAGTACCATGGAACGGCTTCTGCAAGGGATCCCCGGGGTGGTGCCCTATTTTGATGACGTGCTCATCACCGCGGAAAATGAGCAGCAGCTAAGAGAAAGGCTGAGGGAAGTCCTAAGGAAATTCAGGGACGCGGGGCTCAGAGTAAAACGCAATAAATGCATGATCGCAGTCCCCTCAGTCGAATTCCTGGGATACAGAGTAGATGGCACCGGCATACACCCCACAGAGAGCAAGATCAGGGCAATCAGAGAAGCACCCACCCCCAAGGACAAGGCAGAGTTACAGGCCTTCCTGGGACTATTAAATTTTTACGCCATCTTCCTCAAAGACAAGGCAACAGTGGCAGAACCCCTACATAGACTGTTAACCAAGAAAGCCACTTGGAAATGGGGGGAGGCTGAAGACAGGGCATTCGCCGGCATTAAAAAACTACTATCAGCTGAAAGCTTCTTGATTCAATACAACGCAACGCTTCCCCTTGTTCTAGCATGTGACACGTCCCCATTCGGGGTGGGAGCCGTCCTGAGCCATAGACTCCCGAATGGCCTGGAAGCGCCCATCGCATATTACTCCCGAACTCTATCAAGTGCCGAGCGAAATTACAGCCAGCTCGACAAGGAGGCCCTCGCCGCCGTTTCGGGAGTAAAGAAATTCCACGAGTACTTGTTCGGGAGGGATTTTGAGCTAATCACAGACCATCGACCACTCCTGGGTCTCCTCGCGGGAGATCGACCAACCCCGGCAGCACTGTCGCCCAGGATGACACGCTGGGCCATCTTCCTCGCAGCATACTCCTATCGCCTGGTACATCGACCAGGGGCGAACATGGGCAACGCGGACACACTCAGCCGATGCCCACTACCCGACAGCCTAGAAGACCCCACACCCGGCATCCCCATCCTGCTGATAGACGTTTTGGACTCTGGGCCCATAACATCAGCCGAGGTTGCAAGAGCCTCAACCAAGGACCACGTGATCCGGACAGTCGCAAGTTGGGTCATGAGGGGGTGGCCGGAAAAGATTGGGAGCGGGGAATTTAAACCGTTCGCGGGAAAACGAGACGAATTGACAATGCAAGGGGGTTGTTTACTATGGGGCGATCGGGTTGTTATTCCCTCACGCTTAAGGGAAAAGGTCTTAACGTTGTTGCATGAGGGGCACCCTGGGATTGTGAGAATGAAGGGGCTAGCCAGGAGCTACGTCTGGTGGCCCAGCATGGATGCAGACATTACAGAGTGGGTGGGGAGATGTCAGCCCTGCCAAGAGTCCAGATCAGACCCACCAACGGCACCCGTGAGGGAGTGGGAAAGGCCCCAGGGACCCTGGTCCAGAATACATATTGACTTTGCAGGCCCATTCCATGGACAGACCTTCATGGTCATCGTAGACGCATTCTCCAAATGGCTGGAGATCAAGCTAATGAAGGCCACTACCACCGACGCAACCATCAGAGAGCTAAGACAATTATTCGCCACACATGGGTTACCGGACATCCTAGTGTCAGATAACGGGCCACAGTTCACCGCAACACAGTTCGAGGGGTACTTAGCGGGACTGGGGATCAGACATGTCCTTTCTGCCCCGTTTCACCCGGCTAGTAACGGACAGGCGGAGAGATTTGTGAGGTCAGCAAAGGAGGCCCTCTCACGCTTAAGCCCCGGAGACTGGCAGGAAAGGGTAGACAAATTCTTAATAGCCCAGCACTCCACACCCTGTACAGCCACAGGCCAAAGTCCGGCCGAACTACTAATGGGGCGGAAACTCCGGGGAGTTCTAGACAGACTAAACCCCAATTACTCCCCAGAGGTCTTCAAGGGGGGGGGAAAGGAAACTTAGAGAGTTCACCATAGGAACACCGGTACACGCTAGAAACTATGGACAGGGCCCACTCTGGGAGGCCGGAACAATCACAGAAATCACAGGCCCCAAGTCATACAGGGTAGACATGGGGGACGGGAGAGTTTGGCGCAGGCACATTGATCAATTACGAAAAAGAGTAACCACAGACACCGAAGACACACCAGACGACCCCATCTCCGACCACGACTACCAACCAGAAGCACAAACCACTAGCCCGAGTAGAGCGGAGGACTTAGCTGAGGACTCTGGTATCCAGTGCCGCCCCGTCGAGGTAGTCCCAACAGCAGGAGAAGTCGCCGCCCACGAGGAGGTCCCGGAGGCCTCATCGGCGGAGCAGGGAGAAACAGAAAGTCCCTCCGACCTGCTCGATGACGCCCCTCCGACTGAACTGTGCAGGTCAGCTAGGACTCGCACACGCCCTAGTCACCTGAGAGACTTTGTATGCAAATAACACCCCAAGTGACTTCTGGGAGGGGAGGAGTGTTATGTAAATAGGTTTGTTTGGCGGGAAGTTCGAATTAACTGACCCTCAGCTGATTGGCTGACCACCACAGCTGCAAGGTATATAAAGGGAGCTCGCTCCCCAGGTCAGTTGCTGGAGTCTCACCCTATAATAAAGAGCTGTTGTCACTTACTACTCTGGCTTGCTGCGTCCTCATTCACCCAACATAACAGTGACCATGACGGGTAGGGAGCCATTGAGAGGTTACTTTTCCCCTACTCCCATGCCCATCATCCCTGCCCTCTCCCTTTCCCTCAGACAGGCTCCTCTTTCCCGTCCTTTCTAGAATCCTGGCACTTTGCACCAAATCCACCAAGGGGCATTCTCCGCCAAGAAAAGGGAACTTCAGGTGCTTCCCTATTGGCCCAGTGGAGGGCAATCTTTCTTTTCTTTCATGAGAAGAGGCTGGAGGGTTGTCTGTTCTTTCTGGTCCCCCCTTCGCTGGGAGACTGAGTGAATAATTTGGGAAAGGCACCTGTATGTATTGAATTAAAGAAATAAAAGACAAATCAATAAAAAAACCAATCATTTTCCTCATTGTGGCCTTCCTGCCTGTATCCCATCTAACTCCCCTTCAATTGCGAGACACAAGCTGGGTTTCCAAGAGGTTCCTGATCCTCGTCTTCTGACAGCCCGTCCGTTTCTGACAGGAGTTGGCCCATTTTGAGGCCTTCTCCAATCTCTGCTGAGACTTTAGAGTGGCTGTTCTTGAGGGAAGCGAGATCAAATCCTCCAGAGAGAATTTTTCTCCATCTCCACAGATGATTCCGGACGGGAAGGAGAGGGAGAAATTGCTGCCTCTGAAGGCGACAAAACCTTTGTCTGACGGAACCATTGAAGGGGACCTTCCTCCTACTCTCATGCTCATCATCTCTACGCTCCTCTTTTCCCGCGCTTTGCAGGGAATCCTGTAAATGTATGCAAAATCCACCAGGGGGCGTTTTCTGCCAAGAGAAAGGAACTCCAGGCGATTCCCCATTGGCTCACTGGAGGGCGAAAGTCACAGAGGAGGCTGCGAAGGGAGTGACATCACAAAGGCTTGCCACTCTAGGACTCCGCACTCGGTCTCCTTAACCCCCGGGGCTCCGCAGGAGGCGGAGAGGCTGCGGGAGAGTCTGGCGGGGGGAGATCCAGACGTGCCCCGGGTGAGGTGGGGGCTCCTCCAGTGCAAAGGGAGGCGGAGGAGGAAGAGGCCTGCGCCCGGTCCTCCTCTGGCTTCAACTCCGGGTCCCATGCTCCCCAGCCGCCCTCTCCATGGAAACAACAGGCGGGGCTGGAGCTCCGGAGCAGCTGCCTTGTCACCCGGAAGAACCGGAGATTCCCAGGAGGCGGCAGGGATCTGGGGTGGCCCTTCCCGCCCCGTGATTAGAATTGGCCTTGCAGATCCTTGCATAGAGAGAAGAGAAGCTGGGCAAGGCAGGATTCGCGCCAGGGGCTGGAAGAGACTCCTGCTGATCCATTTAAGCTCAGGGCAGGTTGTGTGGTTGTTGTTCAGGGGCTAAATTCTTCCATTTCTAGTTGTTGAATCCTCCCCCCCCCCCAATTTCAGATACCCAAACTGGAAGCCACTTGTAATCTCTTCCCCTACATCCAAAATTATCTCTTGGGCAAAGAGAGTTGGAATAACCTCCTGTGGTCAGTCCTGCGGCAACAGAAACGGTCCCGTGAATGAAAGGTGTTTGGAGATCCACAAGATTCCTTGGATTCCTTGGGGTTGCTTTACGGGACAGAAAAAGGATGGAGAGACAACCTTTAGCCCGTGGTGAGAGAAAAGGTGCTTCTGTGAGCTGTCCGCAGATCTGGGCAAGAACTGGGCGGAAGATCCTGGAGGAAGAAACCATCGTCCGTTCAGAAGTTCAGCCCTTGAACTTCAGGAGCATCCAATATCAGCAGGCTGAGGGTCCCCGAGGGCTTTGCAGCCGACTCCACGATTTTTGTAGGCGATGGCTGAAACCAGAAAGGCACACCAAAGCCCAGATGCTGGATCTCATTGTTCTGGAGCAATTCCTGGCCCTTTTGCCCTTCCGGATGGAGAGCTGGGTACGGGAGTGTGGAGCAGAGACCAGCTCCCAAGCGGTGGCCCTGGTGGAAGGCTTCCTCCTGAGCCAGGCAGAGGAGCAGAAGGAGCAGGTCAAGTTGCAGGTAGGAGGTCTTCTCTTCTCCTGGGAGCTCAGAAGGGTTTGACAGGATTGAAGAGTGTGCTTGAATTCTTCACCCCTCCCTCCCAGATCTCTCTGGCATTCAAAATATGTGGAGTTGTTTCATTAGATCTTGTAGGATATTATCCCATTGTCCATTCTAGAAGATAGATTTGGGATTTCTTACTCAACCTCATTGATGTACACTGGAAGTTGTGTTTAGAGAACAAGAATTCAGTTCCTGTTGTGTGATGACCGTTAATTCTTCTTTTTTACTTCCTCCTATTTCAAGTCCTTTGCTGTGGAGATCAGAGACCGTGGGGGAAGGAGGAATCCATCAAATCCTCCTCAGGAGCTGTTTTTTAGGAGGATTCCTCAGGATGATCCAAGTCAGAACACCTCAGGAGGTAATTGAAGGTCTTCTCTTTTCCAGAGAGATCCCTGTTGTCTCATCTTTTCTGTGTATTTTATTATTCTGAATCAGAATCAGAATAGAGCTTGAAGGGACTTTGGAGGTCTTCTAGTCCAGCCTCCTACTCAAGCAGGAGATCCTATACCATTTCAGAAAAATGACTGTCCAGTTTCTTCTTAAAAACCTCCAGTGATGAAGCACCCACAACGTCTGAATGCAAGCTATTCCACTGGTTAATTGTCCTCAGTATTCGGAAGTTTCTTCTCAATTTCAGGTTGCTTCTCTCCTTGATTAGTTTCCATCCATTGTTTCTTGTCCTGCTTTCAGGTGCTTTGGAAAATAAATTGACCCTCTCCCCTTTGTTGCAGCCTCTCAAATACTGGAATACTGCTATCATGTCTGCCCTAGTCCTTCTTTTCTCTAGACTAGCCAAACCCCAATCCTGCAATGGTTCTTCATATGGTTTAGTCTTCAGGCCTTTAATCATCTTTGCACTTTTTCCAAGGTCTCAACATCTTTTTTGAGAATAGAATAGAATAGAATAGAATAGAATAAGTCTTTATTGGCCAAGTGTGATTGGACACACAAGGAATTTGTCTTTGGTAGATAAAAGGACAAGATACACTCGTCAAGAATCACAAGGCACAACACTCAGTGACAGTCATACGGTGCAATAAGCAATCAAATCATACTAGGAAACCATCAATATCAATATAGGTCGCAAGGATACAAGCAACAAAGTTACAGTCATGCAGTCACAAGTGGGAGGAGATGGGTGACAGGAATGATGAGAAGACCAATGGCAATAGTAATGCAGCCTAATGTGAATAGTTTGACAGTGTTGAGTGTTCCCTCAGTGTTGAGGGAATTATTTGTTTAGCAGAGTGATGGCATTCGGGAAAAAACTGTTCTTGGTGTGCAGTGCCCTATAGCGTCGTTTTCAGGGTAGGAGTTGAAACCATTTATGTCCCGGATGTGAGGGGTCTGTAAATATTTTCACAGCCCTCTTTTTGATTTGTGCAGTATACAGATCCTCAGTGGAAGGCAGGTTGGTTGCAATTGTTTTTTTCTGCAGTGCTAATTATCCTCTGAAGTCTGTGTCTATCTTGTTGGGTTGCAGAACCGAACCAGGCAGTTATAGAGGTGCAGATGTCAGACTCAATAGTTCTTCTATAGAACTATATCAGCAGCTCCTTGAAAAATTTGAGCTTCCTGAGTTGGCATAGAAAGAACATTCTCTGTTGTGCTTTTCTGATGATGTTTTTTTTTTTATTTGATTTATATGCCGCCCTTCTCCGAAGACTCAGGGCGGTTTACAATGTGCTCAGCAATAGCCTTCATCCTTTTGTATATTTATACAAAGTCAGCTTATTGCCCCCACAAACTGGGTCCTCATTTCACCTACCTTAGAAAGGATGGAAGGCTGAGTCAACCTTGAGCCTTGGCGAGATTCGAACCCTGCAGTAATTGCAGGCAGCTGGTCTTAATAACCAGCTTAATAACAGGGTGCCTTAAACCCCTGTACTACCAAGGTTTTTGATGTTAGGTGTCCATTTTAGGTCTTGAGATATGATAGAACCTAGAAATTTGAAGGTCTCTTCTGTTGATACTGTGTTGTCTAGTATTGTAAGAGGTGGAAGTATGGAAGGGTTTCTCCTAAAGTCTACCACCATTTCTACAGTTTTGGGTGTGTTCAGTTCCAGATTGTTCCGGTCGCACCACAAGGCTAGTTGTTCAACCTCCCGTCTGTAGTGACTTTATAAAGCGGTACTAATATTTTGATTCTATGCCTCTGTTCATACAACCAAGGATTGATTGTATTAGCTTTATTGGCTGCTGCCGCACACAGCTGACTCATGTTTAATCATCCACTAAGACTCCCAAGGTCCCTCTCACAGTTTTTGAGCCATATTTTGCCTAATCTGTACTTATGCATTTGGTTTTTCCTGCCCAGATGTAAAACCTTGCTTTTCTCCACATTAAATTTCATTTTGTTGGCTAGGACCCATTGTTTAAGTCTGTCAAGATCTTTTTGGATCCTGAGTTGTCTTCTGGGATGCTGGCTATTCCTGCCAGCTTAGTGTCATGTGCAAATTTGATGAGTTCTCCTTTTATTCCCTCATCTAAGTCATTTATGTTCCCTTTATTATTTATTTTAAACAATTTGAAAATGTTAAAATAATTTTAAAAATTATGTTCCCTTCATTATTGATTTTAAAATTCTGTATCCCTTACAGAGAGGAAGTTTACTCCTAATTGTGAATCTAAAACTATGGTTGAACCTCCAAATCAAGTAAGTTGGGGAACTAATTTATTAGACTTGTATTCCTTTTACTTAGGAATCAAGGGGATATACCCAGCAGACTCCTTTTGTCTGGACTGGGTTATTGTGTTTGTGACCAAGAAACAAGATTATTTGTAACTCTTCTAATAGGAAATCTTATTTTAAAACCAGTACTCTCCTTGTGCTAAGTATTTTGCCTAATTTTCAAGAATTAATTCTTCCCAAAACCCTTCAAGAGAACTATTCTTTTCACAATTCTTTCATTTGGAATTGGGCAAGGCAGATCAAACATAAATAAATACACTGGCACATCACCATTTTTAAAAAGACTTGTTTATAACCAGTCAAGAAAAATAAGCCAATCAGATTAAAAGATAAGACAAACTATTACAATCTAAAGAAAGTAGTCAAATAGAAAAGTCTCTTAAGTAAAAATTGTCCTGAAATAGCACATTATCAAGGCCCTTGTGGCTTGCAAAGTTAATTTCTAACCCTCTGATTTTTGCCTGGATTTGAAGGCATTTGAAAGCTTTTCAAAAGGTGAGAAATGTCCAACCCAGAGAATTTTCTCCTGTTCTCTCCTGTTCAGACTGGTCCTTCAGAGGACAGCAAAAGCTGTTTGCTGAAATGTTAGAAAGAATGTTCCCCTCTCGTTTCCTTCTGCAAACACAGGAAGGATTGGAGTCACCAAGATCTGCAAGTTGATTCTGTCCACATGCTGAGAGTCTTTGATGGTGGTTGCATCATCTTCTTCTTGTGTCATGTCTGTCATCAGACATTGGCGATTCTATTTTTGTCAACAGCCGCATGAAAAAGTGCTGCTGAGTTTTGTCCAAACCAGTCCTTTATGTTTTGAAGCCATGATGTTCTTCTGCCTGGACCTTGTTTGCCTTCAGTCTTTTCTTGGAGGATTAAGCAGGGGTCAAATGCTACCGGTTCGGACCAGTTTGGGTGAACCGCTAGGGATTATGGGCATCAGTTACCCGAACTGGTAGTAATTACCTCTCCTTGGCCCCACCCACCCACGCCCGGCCAGTCATCGCTCATCTCTTCCGGCTGCTCGATATTCCACAGAATTCAATGTTAAATGCAGCAGAGAGAATGCTAACTTTTCTCCCTCCATTCAGAACTGCTGCAGCCTGTCCCTTTATGGTAGGGAGGGGGCCAGGAGGGAACCATAAATGGAGCAGCAGTTCTGTTCTGAATGGAGGGAGAAAATGCTAACTTTTCTCCCTCCATTCAGAACGGAGCTGCTTCAGCCTGTCCCTTTAAGGTAGTCCCCAGGAGGGAGGCGGCCAGGAGGGAACCATAAAGGGAACAGCACATCCATTCTGAATGGTGGGAGAAAAGTTAGCATTCTCTCTGCCACAGAATTCAATGATAAATACAGCTAACTTTTCTCCCTCCATTCACAATGGAGCTGCTGCAGCCTGTCCCTTTTAAAGTAGTCCCCAGGAGGGAGGTGGACGGGGGGTGGGGAGCAGTTGGAATGGAGCCGTTGTTGTGAAAGGCAGGAAAATGGGGAAAGGGATTTTCTTGCCTGTCATCCATTCCTCAATCTCAGCATAGACTGAGAGAAGGATGGTAAGCAGGAATATTCCTCTCCCCATTTTCCTGCCATTCGTGACAAGGAGGGGCTGGGAGGGGCGGGGCCAGTGAGGAACCCCTCTATGGGAGTTATTTATTTATTTATTTATTATTCGAATTTCTATACCTTTCGGACTCAGGGCGGTGAACACCCAAAATAAAAGCATTTATACATAAAGTACGATTAAAAATATATTTAAAATAATTAAATTTGGCCCATAGTTTAAAATTTATCAATTTAAAATCCATATCAAAATTTAAAACCAACCATAAAATCATAAAAATCAAGAGAGACCGGCTAACTGAAAGAGATGAGTTTTTAGGGCCCGACGAAAAGTCCGGAGGTCGGAAATCACTCGTATCTCTGGGGGTAGATTGTTCCAAAGGGTAGGCGCCACCACAGAGAAGGCTCTCCTCCTGGGGGTCGCCAGCTGACATTGTCTAGCCGACGGCACCCTGAGGAGGCCCTCTCTGTGGGAGCGAACTGGCCGGTGGGAGGCTATTGGTGGCAGAAGGCGGTCCCCACGCCCACCCAGTCACATGACCTCCCCCAACAAGCCACGCCCTCAGAATCAGTAGGGGAAAATTTTTAATTTCACCCCTGGGATTAAGTGAAGGATGCTGAATTTTTCTGGGTGTCGCATCACATGTCCAAAATATTCTAACTTTTGCTTTTTAATGGCTTTGATGATTTCCCTTTGCTTTCCCTTTGCTATCACCACCTTATTTGTGATTTTGTTAACCCAGTTTATATGTAACAGCCGTCTGTAAATCCACATTTCAAATGCTTCTAGTTTCTTCAAATGTTTTTTTGTCAGAGACCAACTCTCTACTCCGTAGAGCAGGATAGAAAAGATGTAACATCTGACGATGGATATACATACAGTAGATAATTAGACAGACATCCACAAAGACATAGATAATTCAATCCAAAAAGAAATGGGCTAGTTTCGCTGAATGACATTTAGAATACCACAGAATCATGTGGATGGCCAGTTCAGAAATGTGAAAAATAAATGAATGTTGATAAAACCTTTTGCTATCTTTGCTTTGGCAATTTCTAAATAATAACAGAGGTCTTCCAAATCCTCCCAGGTCTGTTTTGTTCTTTTTATTTTTTTTCCTTGTTCAGGAGGGTCCTGTGTCCTTTGAAGAGGTAGCTGTGTATTTCTCTGAAGAGGAGTGGTCTCAACTGGACCCTCACCAAAAAGAGCTGCATTGGGAAGTCATGCTGGAAAACCATAGGAATGTGGTCTCTCTGGGTAAGCGTTAGGTACTCCCCAATCAGTGTTTAGGAAGACATTCTTTAATTAGATAACATCAGCTATTTCTTTTTTTAAAAAAACCCATCCAGATGTCATGTCCTGGGTGGGAGAAGGAAAAAAAAATCTGCCCTGCTCCTGATGATTCAGAGAAGGAAATTAATATGGCTTTATACACTTTGATTTTTTCCCCTAATCTTGCTGTCGCTTTCATTTCTCTTTTCCATTGAAGGTAATAATGGGCAGGAAAATAAAGATCCCAGAGAACCATTCCAAGCAACCAATCCTGGAAATGGAATAGAGAAACCTGCGATTAAAATGGAACTTGAACATCATGAGACAAAACAGTCAAGAGATTGGAAACAAGAAAGCTCGTCTTTCACTGATGCTCCAATGCAAGATTTTCTTGCCCAACAAGGAGAAATAGAGAAAAAATATATTGGAAACAGTGTAAAATTGTTCCAAGTCAAATTAGATGTAAATGAATATTATCCAAACGAAAGCCAAAAAGAAGAGTATATATGCAGAGACAGTTGGAAACATTACAATTCAACTTCCACTGCTTCTCCTGAAAATGCATCCCTTACATCTCATAAAATGATCCAGACAGAAGAGAAGCCGTATAAATGCTTGGAATGTGGAAAGAGCTTCAGAAGAAGCAGTCAAGTTACTTCCCATAAATGGATCCACACGGGGAAGAAACCATATACGTGCACAGAGTGTGGAAAGACCTTTACTCAGAAGGGTAATCTTAATTCCCATAAGAGGATCCATACAGGGGAGAAGCCGTATAAATGCATGGACTGTGGGAAGGGGTTCTGTGAAAATGCATCACTTATAAAACATAAAAGGATCCACACAGGGGAGAGGCCCTATATATGCAAAGAGTGTGGAAAGACTTTTACTCACAGCAATCAGCTTACTTGCCATAAAAGGATTCACACAGGGGAGAGGCCATATAAATGTGAGCAGTGTGGAAAGGGTTTTACCAACAGCAGTCATCTCACTTCCCATAAAAGGATCCACACAGGAGAGAGACCGTATAAATGCCAAGAATGTGGAAAGAGCTTTTGTGAAAACGGGCCTCTTACTGTACATAAAAGGATCCACACAGGGGAGAAACCATATAAATGCACGGAATGTGGAAAGAGTTTTGGTGAAAATTCATCCCTTATGAAACATAAAAGGATCCATACAGGGGAGAAGCCATATAAATGTAGAGAGTGTGGAAAGACCTTTACTCATAGCAGTCAACTTAGTTCCCATAAC
The DNA here is from genome assembly GCA_022577455.1 of Arizona elegans. Taxonomy (NCBI): domain Eukaryota; kingdom Metazoa; phylum Chordata; class Lepidosauria; order Squamata; family Colubridae; genus Arizona; species Arizona elegans. Next base: position 2,033,399 of record JAKOOJ010000012.1, on the reverse strand, counting down.
TGGATCCACACAGGGGAGAAGCCGTATAAATGTGTGGAATGTGGGAAGGGCTTTACTAATAGCAGTCATCTTAATTCACATAAAAGAATCCACACGGGGGAAAAGCCATACAAATGTTTGGAGTGTGGAAAGACCTTCACTCATAACGGTTCCCTTACGTCTCATAAAAGGATTCATACAGAAGAGAAACCATATAAAACTGAGGAACTTGGAAAGAGCTTCAGGAGTAATGACCTAATTTTGCCGTAAATAGATAAATTTGGCGGACAATACATGGACAAAATCATAGGCTTTGTTAGTTAAATCTATGCCTTTCGTTTTTGTGTATACTGATTTAGGAAAGGAGTCAGACCCGTATATTTGGCAGCTCCAGAGAGATGAACTTACCAATGAAAACAAAAACAACAGGCACTTAATTATAAACAGCAGATTTTTGAAGATACTTTAATTTGAAGATGGCAAATGCTACTATACTTAATAATGAAAATCTTTTTTTCTGAAGTGTATTTTCATCCATTTTTAATTGATCTTGATTCCGTGAGGGATGTGACCAGGCAGATATTTAACAGTTGCTGCTTCCCCAGGCAGGAGAAGGTGTATCTCTTCAGGACAAATTTGTTCATTTTTCTTCCACTATAGCACAGATGGAGATAAAAATTCAATTGATCCAATATTGCTCCCCATAATTTAATTTTTCCCTCTTTTTGCCTAGTCTTACAATTGTTTCCCCCTCCCTTTCTTGTTTCTTAATATATTCATTTTGTCAGATGGCTCTAAATTCTCTTTCCACTGGGAAAAAAAATAGAAATAGCACAGCAGATATTCTGAGGTCTGAAAGAATCTTATACTCAAAAGGGAACTTAAGTTCCATCAAAGTATGCAGAGAGATTCAATTGTTCAATTGATTGTGATACTGAATTAAAAAATGACAACTAAGGGGATTTATGCTTTAAATTGCTTGTAGATTTTCCTTCCTTCCTCCCTCCCTCCTCTTTGTCCCAAGTTGAGGATATTCAGGAGAATGAGAATAAAAATAACTCGATTGTGCTGATAATTGCAAATAATCAAATAAGAAGGAAGACCTTTGGAAATCAGTAGGGGTTAAAATAAAATAATGTGAAATTAAGAAAAATATTTCAGGAAACTATTTAAATCCTGTCATCGAAACCTGACACCCTTTTGACCACAATCAGAAGGGGAACAGTCTCTGGGATGTGAAGATACCAAGAAATAATCTGATTTGTATCCATTGTGTAGAACTGAGACCCAAGTCAAGCAGTATCACTCAAGCAGAAGCATCAAAACTTTTTTTTCTGTCGAAGGCCTTTGATTACAGTATGTGAAAATTGTCACATACGTATCACCATAGTGTGTGAAAAGAGCTGGAGACTGAAGTATTCCTCCCTTAAAAGGAGCCAGAATGATGATAAGACCCTCCAAACGTGCAAAAAACTTCCTTCAAGCATTGGGGCCTTATTTTGTCTTTTTATGCTATGCAACTTCTGAAGGCAAGCCACTCCGTTGGTTGTTTTCTTACTGTTAGGAAATTCCTTCTTAGTTGTAAGTTGCTTCTCTCCTTGATTAGTTTCCATCCATTGTTTCTTGTCTTGCCTTCTAATGCCTTGGAAAATAGAATAGAATAAAAAAAAAAAATTAGGGTATCTTGCCACTGCTTAGGCAAGATACCCTTCATCACTTCAGACAAATGGTTATCCAATCTCTTCTTAAAAACTTCCAGTGTTGGAGCATTTACAACTTCTGGAGGTTGTTCCACTCATTACCATATTTTTCAGACTATAAGACACACTAAGATTTCGAAGAGGTAAACAAGAAAAAGTTTTTGCACTCCCTGGCCTCCAGGAGCACTCTGCAGGCCTCCCAAACCCTCCGAGCATCCCGTTTTTGCCTGTTTTACTTCCATGTAGATGTAATTTCATTAAGGACTACATGTTGAGTGTGGTTTGTCATCCAGTTACAAATCCATGTGTGGTGATGCTGTCTATCCCACACTTTTCTAGCTTGACAAGAAGTAGGTTGAGGTCTACTTTGTCAAATGTGTTACTGTAATCTAAGTATACAATGTCCAATGGCATTTTGCTGGTCCACTAAGTCACTTTGTCAAAGAATGAAATAAGATTTGTTTGGCATGGAAATGGGCTGTTTCCGGCCTCCGGGGGGGAGGGGGGGCGTTTTCGCCCTCCCCAGGCTCCTAGAAAGCCTCTGGAGCCTGGGCAGAGAGAAAAAACGGGCCTTCCCCACCCCCAGAGCTAGGAAACAACCTGTTTCCCTACTTCTGGTGGGCCCAGAAGGCCCGAAAATCAAGCTTGTGTGCCTACCGATATGGCTTTGTGTGCCACCTGTGGCATACATGCCGTAGGTTTGCCATCACAGACCTATACCATTTCAGACAAGTGACTATCCAGTCTCTTCTTAAAAACCTCCAGTGATGAAAGCATCGACAACTTCTGAAGGCATGCTGTTCCACTGGTTAATTGTTCTCACTGTTAGGAAATTTCCTAATTTCAGGTTCTTTCTCTCCTTTATTAGTTTCCATCCATTGTTTCTTGTCTTGCCTTCTGGTGCATTGGAAAATAAGTTGACCCCTTCTCCTTTGTGGCAGCCCCTCAAATATTGGAATACTGCTATCATGTTCTAGACATTTATAAAATGTTGTTTTCATTTTGTAATTATGGGGTACTAAGTATAGATTAATGGGAAAAATGAATTTCAACAACTGTAGAAGCAGACTGCAGCATAACAAAACTGACAAAAGTGAAGGGGGTCAGAATACTTTCTGAATGCATTGTAGGATGTAACTCCACCTCGTCTTTTCTTAGGTCTGTTTCTTTTGAATAATTTGTATTCTTCCATCAGTGTATTCCAGTCATGAATTTCATCTCACCAAGTTTCAGTAATGGCAACTATATCATATCTACCTTCATGTATTAATACTTCAAGTTCACCTTGTTTGTTCCCTAAACTTTGAGTGCAATTGTATAGCATTTGAGGCCTTTATGGGTCTTGGGTATGTTTCTTATGTCTCTGACTTTGTAACTGGGATTTCCATCCTCTCTACTTCATTAAATTTTTCTTATTTTCTTTCTTCTTTCGCGTTACTCTTTACCTCTTTATATGATTGGATATCTAGTGGCTTTTGTTTGGAATTAGGTTCTAAAGGTCATGAAGATTGGCGTCCTCCCCTCTCAATTTTAGTTTAAAGCCCTTTTGATAAGATGAGCCAGTTGTTTTCTGAATATATTCTTTCCAGTTCTTGTGAAGTGCAATCCATTCCTTGCCAGTGGCCCTTCATGTAGGTAATACAAACCATGGTCTAAGAAAACATGGGTTTTGACAAACACATGTTGGCTTCTTGCTATATCTTTGCTTGCTCCTAGGTGTTTGCAGATCTGTTGCTTGATTATTTTTCCAGGATCTTCCCAACCCTTTTTTGAGGGGAAAAAAGGGAAAGGTCTAAATTAGTTTTAAAACTAAATATCAATGGTTTGATTACTCACTTGATGTATAAATTTTTATTTCCCTTGTTTGTATTAAAAACTACTAAAACATGAAAATGTACACAGTGCACATGCATTCTCCAGCAGCTGATTATGGCTCTGAGTTAGCTCCCCCTTCCTAAGCCTTGCAAGTTGATTTTGCCACCTAAATAGGTCTTTAATAATCAATGTTTGAATACTCCATCTAAGAAAAAGGCTGAAAGTCCTGAAAGTGGCATGCATTCTTTGCTCAGCCAAAATTCTCCCACTGGTTGGGATGAGTTATCCCAATGTGGTTGCTTTTCCAATTGCGGCCCAGCTCCAGGCAAGAATCTCATCAGGATATACTGCTCACAGCAGCTTGCAATGCTGGCAGTTGACTGATGATGCCTGCCTGAAATAGTTGCTAACCAAGTAACAGTTCCTTCAATTTCTTTCAATTACCCTGACATCAATTGGAAGACTAATTCTGCACCAAGTGAGAAATCAAATACCGGTAAGTTCCTAACCAACCTAGCTGACAACTTTGTTGTCCAAATGGTAAAGGAGGAAACTAGAGGGACAGCCATACTAGACTTAATTCTTACAAACAGAGAAGTGATAGAGGGAGTTGAAATTGCAGGAACCTTGGGTGAGAGTGACCATGTCATACTAGAATTCAACATAACACAAACACAAGCAATAGAACATAATGATACCAGAGTCTTAGATTTTAAAAGAGATGATTTTAATAAACTCGGTGAGAACTTGGGAAAGGTTCCTTGGATGAAAATCCTAAAGGGGAAAACAACTCAAGAATCTTGGGAAACTGAAAAATATGATCATAAAAGCCCAGACCATCAAAATACCACTGACAAAGAAAAATAAGAAATCTAAGAAAAAACTAGTATGGCTGCAAAAAGATCTCTTTGACAAATTGAAAGAGAAAAAGGACAAGTACAAAAAATGGAAAGAGGGAGACACAACTAAGGCAGAATATCAGCAGATAGCCAGAATCTGCAAAGATGAAGTCAGGAAAGCAAAGGCTGAGAATGAACAAAAACTTGCAACAAAAGTCAAAGATAATAATAATAAAAAAAAGTTTCTTCCAATATATAAATAACAAGAAAAAAATCAAGGAAGCAGTCGATCCACAAAAGAAAGAAAACAGCAAGGAAGTAACAGGCAACAGAGGGAAAGCAGAATTGCTTAACTCATTCTTTGCATTGGTCTTCATGCAAAAAGAAACAATAGCCCAACCTACCAAAAAAAAACTGTAAAAGACAGACTAGAAACAAAAGTTAAAATAAGCAAAAAAAAAAAAAAAAAAGTAAGAGAATACCTGTCTGATCTCAATGAATACAAATCACTGGGACCTGACAGATTACATCCCAGAATTCTAAAGGAGCTAGCAGATGTCATCTCAGAACCACTATACCACATCTTTCAAAAATCCTTGAGCACCAGGGAACTACCAGAGGACTGGAAAAGAGCTGATGTGGTTCCAATCTTCAAAAAAAAAAAAAAAAAAAAAAAAAAAAAAAAAAAAAAAAGACCCCGGAAACTACAGACCAATCAGCCTAACATCAATACTCCTGAAGATACTGGAAAAGATAATAAAAAAACAGATGTGCCAACATCTAGAAACAAGTAAAGTAATAACTAGCAGTCAGCATGGGTTTGTTAAAACAGATCATGCCGAACCAATCTTATTTCATTCTTCAAAATAGTGACTAAATTAGTAGATCAGCAAAATACTGTGGACATAATATACTTAGACTTCAGCAAGGCATTTGACGAAGTAAACCACAGCTTACTTCTTGGTGAGGTAGAAAAAAGTGGGATAGATAGCATCACCACCAGATAGATTCATAACTGGCTGACAAACCGTACTCAACAAGTCCTTAATGGGTCTATGTCTACATGGAGGGAAGTAAGCAGTGGAGTACCACAAGGTTCAGTCTTAGGACCAGTATACTTCAATATCTTCATAAAGTTCAAAGCCTTAATGGTCATTGTACATCATGCATACAACGAAATTGGTTTAGCCTCTACAGGTGCAGTCCATACAAGAATACAAGACAACATGAATAATATAAATGATCCTTATACAAGTAGTTAGAGGGAAAAATTAGTCATACATTTCCATATGTACATCATATTCTGTGCAACATGTATATTACTCTGATGTTTGATCTTATATCATGGTATATACGTATTACATACTACACTGGCACCAGTGAACTTCATCATATTAATCTGTTTGTGGTACTATATTGTGTTTAGGAGTCTTGACAGCGCACGGGTAGAAGCTGTTTTTAAACCAGTTTGTCTAGCTGGCTATACTTCTGTGTCTTCTGCCTGATGGTAAAAGTGAAAAGAGACACTGGCCAGGGTGTGAATCATCCCTAAGTATCTTCCTTACTCTGCTGAAACAGCGAGACCTGGCAATGTCATCCAGTGGTGATAGGTGGCAACCAATGGTTTCTTGTGCCAAATTCATCACTTTCTGTAGTGCCTTCCTGTCCACAGCTGTTAAACCAGTATACCATATTGTTATACAGCCATTGTTCCACCTGATTTTTCCACAGGATTCTATGGAAATGAAGTCTCTGTTGAGCCGTACTATCCACCAGGGACATGTTGTTTTTCCAGATGAGGTCTTGACTAATGAGCATTCCCAAGAATTTAAAAGAGGAGACCCTCTCCACACGGCCCCCCTTGTTATACAGTGGGGCAGCTTCCTCTCTTTGCTTCTGTCCTGTCCCCGTCTCACACACGCACACAAACAGTCAGCCAGGGGTTAAATAAAACTTGCAGACAATAAATTCCTTCGATAACAGGATTGGCGGCAACCCAGTAGCTGCTTGCCAAGAACTTTACTCACAGAGGGAGGTGTTCCTCCTCCATCAGATAAATCAAAACAAATACACAAAGCCACAGAATTGTCAAGGCCAGTCCGTATTAAATCCAAGGCAGGCAGATAACGTAGTTTCAGAGATACAATGCGACTCGTTAGTTGTTGAGCTTTGTCCATCACAGAGCCTGAATGGCCACCACACCGCCTTTTATCCCCTGTGGGGTGTGGTCCAGTGACTCAGCTTAATCTCTGGCACACCTCCTTTTCTGCTGCGTGCGCTTGTCTCTCCGACGCTGGCATGGATCCAGCCAAGACTTATCTCCGTCACTGTCCGACTACGACTGTTCGGAGATACCTGGCTCCTGGCCAATCTCTTCTCCTTCGGGAGACACCTGAGGCATTGCCAGAGAGGAGGGTCCTGGAGAGGGAGGCCTGGCCAACTCCTCTCCTTCACCTTCGGAGTCTTCTCCCTCCGATAAAACGGGCTCGGAGATCGGAGTCACAACAGCTTCTGGAAATCCAGCACCATCTCCTTTGTCTTGCTAGTGTTTAGATGTAGGTTGTTTTTTGAACACGATGTGGATAGCTTCTGAACTTCTTCCCTGTATGCTGATTTGTCCCTTCCAGTTTTAAGGCACAGCACCATTGTGTCGTCTGCAAACTTTATTATGGTGTTGGATGGATCAGAGGATATGCAGTCATGTGTATACAGCAAGTACAGGTAGGGGCTGAGCACAGAGCCCTGAGGGGAGCCTGTGCTGAGCTTCAGGGTGAAAGATGTAAAGTACCCAGTATGTACTGTTTGTGGATGATCTGTCAGGAAGTCTTTGATCCAGTCACAAGTGGTGGGAGGGAAATTCAGGTCAGCTTTTCAATGAGAATGCCTGGTAAGATGGTATTAAAGGCCGAGCTATAGTCTATAAAAAGCATTCTGGCATAATTCCCAGATTTGTCAAGGTATCTCAGTGCAATATGTAGAACACTGGTGATTGCGTCCCGTCAACCTGTTGCTTCTATAAGCAAACTGGTGTTGATCGAAATTTGGTGTAAGACAGGACCTGAAATGTTGTAGGATCAGTCTCTCAAAGCACTTCATCACTATAGATGTCAGTGCAATGGGTCTATAGTCATTCAGGCTGTTTATGGCTGCTTTCTTCAGAACTGGGATAATTGTGGCTGCTTTCAAGCATGATGGAACTCTAGCCAGTTGCAGGGAGATGTTAAAAATCCTTGCAGGACTCCTGGTAATTGGTCAGAGCAAGTTTTTACCACTTTCCCCAGCACCCCATCTGGACCCTTTGTTGGGATATACAGACTTCAGAACAGCTCTCACTTGATGTTCATGCAAGGTGAATGGCTGGAGGTTAGAGGGCCTTTGGGATATAACCACAGAGACAGGTCTTTTAACCTCAAAGCAGGCAAAGAAGCTAGTCAGCTTCTCTGCCAGCAGGGCATCAGCGTTGGCTATTTTCATCGTATTGCCCTTATAGTTGGTTAGATGTTGTAGCCCCTACCACACCTGTCTTGAGTTATTATCTGCCAACTGCTTCTCTACCTTTTGTTTATATTTCTGTTTAGTTGCCTTAATGCCTCTCCTCAAGTTTGCCCTGGCCTCATTGTATTTGTCTTCGTTTTCTGCCTTGACAGTGGAGTTTCAGGGTCTCAGAAGTGATTGTACCTCTGCTGACATCCAGGGTTTATGATTACTGTAAACTCTGATGCGCTTATTCACTGTTACGTTGTCTGTGTATGTTTTAATGTATGAGAGTACAGCGTCAGTGTCGTGCGATCCTTTTGCGAACCAGTAGTAAAGGTAAGTAGAACCCACCCTGGAGCAGGGGTGACATGATATCAGTGTTCCATTATTTATTTATTTATTTATTTATTTATTTATTTATTTATTTATTTATTTATTTATTTATTTATTATATTTCTATACCGCCTTTCTCCCGTAGGACTCAAGGCGGTGTACAGTCAAGAAAAATATAGACACACAAACATCATAAAATTGCTAATTAAAATTACTACTTAGTTTGGTCAATTAAATAAAACCCAGAATTAGATAACATTTAAAAAAAAAAATCATTCACATGTTCATATGTTTAGCCCCACCTGTTGAAACATCAGGGTCTTGAGGGCACGGCGGAAAGCACGGAGATCAGGGATATTCCATATCTCTGGGGGCAGTTCATTCCAAAGGGTTGGAGCCCTCACAGAGAAGGCCCTCCCCCTGGGAGTCGCCAGTCGGCATAATTTGACTGATGGCACCCTGAGTAGTCCCTCCCTGTGAGAACGAACTGGTCGGTGGGAGGCTATTGGTGGCAAAAGACGGTCTCGTAGGTACCCAGGTCCTAAGCCATGGAGCACTTTAAAGGTGATAACTAACACCTTGAATCGCACCCGGAAGACCACCGGGAGCCAGTGAAGCTCACGTAGGAGAGGTGTTACATGGGCGTAACGAGCTGCGCCCATAATCACCCGCGCGGCTACATTCTGAACCAGTTGGAGCCTCCAGGTGCTTTTCAAGGGGAGCCCCATGTAGAGAGCATTACAGGAGTCCATACGGGAGGTAACTAGGGCATGAGTGACCGTGCGCAAGGCGTCCCGATCCAGAAAGGGACGCAACTGGCGGATCAGGCGAACCTGATAAAAGGCACCCCTGGCCACGGCCGTCAAATGATCTTCTAAAGATAGCCGTGAATCCAGGAGGACACCCAAGTTGCGGGCCCTCTCTGTGGGGAGCAAGATCTCATCCCCTATTGTCAGTGATGGTACCAGCTGACTATACCGGGACGCCGGAAGCCACAGCCACTCGGTCTTGGAGGGGTTGAGTCTGAGCTTGTTTCTCCCCATCCAGATCCGCACGGCCTCCAGGCAACGGGACATCACAGCAAGGGCATCATTGGGGTGGTCTAGGGTGGAGATGTATAGCTGTGTGTCATCAGCATACTGATGAACACTCACCCCAAAACCACGGATGATCTCGCCTAGCGGTTTTACATAAATGTTGAACAGAAGGGGTGAGAGGACTGACCCTTGCGGCACCCCACAAATAAGGTGCCTCGAGGTCGACCTCTGCCCCCCTGCCAACACAAACTGCAAACGGTCAGAGAGGAAGGAGGAAAACCACCGAAGCACGGTGCCCCCTATTCCTAACCCCTCCAGCCGGCGCAGTAAGATACCATAGTCGATGGTATCAAAAGCCGCTGAGAGATCTAATAGGACCAGGATAGAGGAGCAATCTCTGTCCCGAGCCCTCCAGAGATCATCCACCAATGCGACCAATGCCGTTTCCGTGCTGTATCGTGACCTGAAGCCCGACTGGAACGGATCCAGATAGACAACTTCATCCAGGTATCGGGGTAGTTGTCGCGCCACCACACTCTCAACAACCTTTGCAACAAAGCGAAGATTGGAGACTGGACGATAATTTGATAATATAGCCGGGTCCAGGGAAGGCTTCTTGAGGAGGGGCTTCACAACTGCCTCTTTCAAGGCAGTGGGAAAGACACCCTCATTCAGAGAAGCATTTATAATCCCCTGGAGCCAGCCTCGTGTAACCTCCCGGGAGGCCAGTACCAACCAGGAGGGACACGGGTCCAATAAACATGTGGCAGCGTTAAGCTTGCCCAGAATCCTGTCCACGTCCTCAGGAGTCACAGAGTCAAACTCTTCCCAGATAACGCTCTCAAGACCTGCCCCTGTCTCCTCCCCTGGATCTACCCAATCGGAGTCCAGGCCTTCCCGAATCTGAGCGACTTTATCATGCAGGAATTGTACAAAATCCTCAGCTCGACCTTTTAAGGGATCTTCCTGTACCCCCACCTGAAGTAGGGAGTGGGTCACCCTAAACAGCGCAGCTGGGCGGTTCTCTGCAGATGCAATAAGAGCGGAGAAGTAGCTAGACTTCGCCGCTCTTATCGCCACTAGGTAGGTCTTTTTTTTTTTATTGAAAAAGTTTTAAAACAAACACAATTTCCCCACAACCCTCCCTCCCAACCCCCCTCCCCCTCCCCGACTTCCCAGAGCAGAACACAAGGTATTTCTATTGACCTTTAACAATAAACTAAACTAAACAATAACCAATCATCAAACTAACACCCCCTAAAAAAAAAATTCTTAACCCCCCATATATAAAATCTTATTTCTTAAACATAATACTTCTAATATCACTTATATAGCGCTTATACAAATAAAAGAAATCATTCATAAGCTATTTGATATTTTTTGGTCTGATACTTATTTTGTATATAATCAATCCATCTTCTCCAGTCCTGTATATACCTTTCTTGTGTGTGATCCTTCAGATATGCTGAAATTTTAGCCATTTCAGCTAAATTAGTTACTTTCAATATCCAATCATCAATAGTAGGCAAAAAGTCCTTCTTCCAGTGTTGTGCTACCAACAATCTTGCTGCTGTTATCAAGTTCAAAATCAATTTAGTCTCTGCAACTGTACAGTCCGTAGTTATACCCATTAAGAACAACTGTGGAGTAAATTTCAGTCTCTTTTTAAAAATATTCTGCATCACCCACCAAATCTTTATCCAAAATGCTTTGATTTTTCTACAAGTCCACCATATATGATAATAAGTTGCATCATCACAGTCACATCTCCAACATTTAGCTTGCACATTAGGATACATACATGATAATTTTTTGGGATCTAAGTGCCATCTATAGAACATTTTATAAAAATTTTCTCTTAAATTTTGTGCTTGTGTAAATTTCACATTTCTAATCCAAATCTTTTCCCAAGTCTCCATCATTACTGGCTCTTGAAAATTTTGTGCCCATTTAATCATACAATCTTTAACCAATTCCGTCTCAGAATCTATTTCCAATAAAGCATTATACAACCTTTTAATATGCATTTGTTTTTGATCTCTAATTTGTTTTACCAAATTCTCCTCATTTTGCACAAAGCCAGTTTTTTGATCTTCCTTCCATCTAGCTTGAAGTTGACCGTACTGAAACCATGTGTAAATTATACCTTCTTCTCTCAGTGTATCTAAAGATTTCAAATACATTACCCCCCTTTCCATAATAAGAAGCTCTTTATAGTTAATCACCTCCTGTTTTTGTTCTATACTTATATTTTCTATTGCATGTCTAGGATTTGCCCATACAGGTATCTTATAATTTAACTTATATTGATATTTTTTCCAAACCCTCAACAAAGCATTTCTTAATATATGAGCCTTAAATACTTTATCCACTTTTTTGTCATATAACAAATAGGCATGCCATCCATATAACAAATCATAACCTTCTAAATTCAAAATTCTCCCCTCAGTTAAATTAAACCAATCACTAATTTGTGATAAAACCGCTGCTTCATAATATAATCTTAAATTAGGCATTTTGAGACCCCCTCTTTCACGTGTATCTTGCATAATTTTCATTTTTATTCTGGGTTTTTTCCCAGCCCAAATAAAAGTATTAACACCTTTCTGCCATTCTCTCAGATTCTCATCTTTCTTAAGCACAGGTATCATTTGGAACAAAAATAAAAATCTAGGTAAGACATTCATTTTAATTGCTACAATTCTTCCCAATAAAGACAACTGTAATTTTTTCCAATTTTCCATATCCTTCTGTACCTTCTGCCAAAGAACCTCATAATTGTTTTTGTATAATTTTGTATTTGAAGCTGCTATGTATACCCCTAGATATTTAACCTTTTTAACTATTTCAAAATCTGTTAATCTTGCCAGTTTATCTCTTTCCAGTATAGTCATATTTTTAACTATCATCTTTGTCTTATGTGGGTTAACTTTAAATCCTGATACTTTCCCGTATTGATCAATTATATCCAATATATATGGAACCGACTCTATAGGTTGGGATAAGGTAATAACCAAATCATCTGCAAATGCTCTTAATCTATAATCTTGTTGTCTAATTACAATACCCTTCAATTTTTCTGAGTCCCGTATCTTGTTCAATAGTACCTCCAAAGTCAGAATAAATAATAGTGGGGACAGAGGACACCCCTGCCTTGTTCCTTTCTCAATTTTAAAAGCCTCTGTTAAACCTCCATTAACTATAATTTGTGCTGTTTGCTGCTGATATATCGCTCTAATTGATTGTGTAAAATATTCCCCAAAATGCATTTTCTCTATTATTTTAAACAAAAATTGCCAGTTCAAACGATCAAATGCCTTCTCTGCATCCAAAAATATAAACGCTGCAGGGACTTGATTATTATTTTCCAAGTATTCCAGTAAGTTTACGATTTGTCTAACATTATATCTCATTTGTCTCCCTTTTATAAACCCTGATTGATCATTATGAATTATTTGTTGCATAACTGGCATTAATCTATTAGCCAATATCTTAGCAAAAATCTTATAATCAGTATTCAGAAGTGAAATTGGCCTGAAGTTCTCAGGTTTAATGGAGTTTTGGTCCTCCTTTGGAATTAGTGAGACAAAAGCTGTTTTCCAGGAAGGTGGTACTCCTCCTCCTACTTGTATTTTATTAAATAAAATTTTGAGTGGTTCTAACATTTCAGATTGTAAATGTTTATAATAGACAGCTGTTAGTCCATCTGTTCCTGGAGCCTTACCTATTTTTAATTGTTTAATTGCCCCAACAATTTCCTCGGACGTTATTGGCTGATTCAATCTCTCTCTCTGTTCCAGTGTTAATTCAGGAATCTCCATCTTTAAATATCTATCAATATCAACATCTTGAATTACATCTTTAGCATATAACTTTGTATAAAACTCCAAAAAAGCCTTTTTTATTAAATTCTGTTGATAAATTTCTTTACCTCTAAATTCTATCTTATCTATAACACGTGATTTTTGTTTTTTCCTCATCGTGTAAGCCAACCATCTCCCAGGTTTATTAGCATTACAAAATGTATTATGTCTGGCATATTGTATGCTAGTTGCTACTTGCCCAGCCAATAACATATTAAATTGCTCTCTTAAAATATTGATCATATCTTTTGCCTTTTTATCTCCCGGGTTAGTTATAAGCGATTGTTCTTTCTTTTTAATTTCCTCCTCTATCTCTTTCCGTCTGTTTTGTTGTTTTAATCTATATTTATTGTTCAAAAAAATTAATGTTCCTTTCATATATGCCTTACTCGCATCCCATACCATCTCCATCGAGGTTCCTTTATTCATATTGTTAACAAAAAATTCTTTCATTTGTTTTTTAAGCTCACACAAGTTATCTTCATATCTAAATAAATTCTCATTTAACCTCCAAGACCTCCTTTCCCCTCTTTCCTGCTCTAATTCCACCCAAACCGGGCTATGATCAGTTAAAGATCTTGGACATATCTTCGTGTTCTTCACCCTAGAAAAAAGATCATTTGTAGTTAATATAAAATCAATCCTAGAGAAAGATTGATGCCTATCTGAAAAAAAAGTAAAATCACTTTCCGATACATTCCCTTCTCTCCAAATATCTCTGAGCTCCATATCCTCCAGAATATCAAAAAAAGATTTAGGCAACTTAGCACGCATGGATATCTTAGATAGACTTTTTTTATCTTTCTGGGTATTTATTACCCCATTCCAATCACCCATTAGAAGTAAAGATCTATAATCCCATTGTAATATTTTAGTATGTAAAAGTTTATAAAATTTATCTTATTGTTGATTAGGTGCGTATACTCCAATTACAAGCAGCTTCCCATTCTGTGTTGTTAATTCAATTGCAATATATCTACCTTGAGTATCAGCCTCAATTAAATTAGCCACTAAACCTCTTTTAATGTATATAACTAGGCCATTTTTCTTCTCTGGTGCTGATGCCACAAAATGTGTACCTAATTTCGAATTTATCAAATACTTTTGATCTGAAGATTTAATATGCGTTTCTTGCAAACAAATAACACCATTCTGAAATTGCTTCAAGTAGTGAAATATTTTCTTTCTTTTTTGTGGAGAGTTTAAACCATTGACATTCTAAGATAAGAATTTATTTGCCATCTCTTGGCGCTCCAAGCTTTGAGAGCATCAGCTGAACCTCCTCCGCCATATTATACTTCGGCCTAGCTCCTCCCACTACTTGTGTTTTTTGAGCTTGTTGGGTTGAATCTTGAGGCTGTCGTGCCAGATGTTGTTTGTAAGTAGCTCTTGTCAGTCGTTGATCTTTTGGCAGCTGTATCATCGTTAATGACTCAAGGATTGTTGGTGGACCCCCACTCAGCAGTAAATCTTCTTCCAAATTAGCTCCTCCAGCTAGAGCTTGAGCGTAAGTTTGTGGTTGCCCTCCATCTTTCTCTTGTTGTGTCGTTTCCAATTGCTTTCTAGCACCCCCTGGTGAGGGTGGCCTTCCAGCCTTTAAAACATTGACATAAAAATCTTTTGCCTTTCCAACTGTGTTTAAGCGATGTCTTTGCCCAGCATATGTCACTATTATCCCAAAGGGGACATCCCATCTGTACTGGAGCTGCTGATTTCTTAGTTCATTCACCAAAAAACCAAACTGCTTTCTATCTCTTAACATTTTAGGAGGAAGCTCTTTCAGGACCACCAGCTCTTGTCCATCCACTTTAATCTTGTTTCTATAAGAAACTTGCAGAATGTCATTTCTAATTCTCCTTGTTGTAAAATAAATCACCACATCTCTTGGTAGCTGCTTTTGTTTTGCCAGCCAGGAATTAACCCTATAAATTTTATCCATTTGAATTACCACGTCTTCTGGCCTTTCTGAAATCAGCTCTGCTAAAGCATTGGAACAAACATCTTTTAAATTTTCACCAGTCTTTTCTTTCAAGCCTTTCAGCCTGAGGGCAAATTCCATTGATCTGTATTGTAACAGAACCATTTCATCATCCACTTTCTCTGTTTGTATCATAACCTCTCCTACTTTAGTTGCAAGCTCCAAGTTAGCATCATCAATTTCCCGTACTCTCTCCTCAATCTTTAACATATGAGTAGCCAGTCCTGAAACTGCATAAACAATGTCATCTCTTATTTCATCATGTTTTTCCTCCACCACACTTTTAATTTTCTTTAACTCCTCTGAAAATTGTTTCATCATTTCTGTCTGATTGTTCAGGGCACCCATTATAAATTCTTTAAGGTCTTGTGACTGTGTATCAGCAGGAAGTTGTTGTTTTTGAGTCACTACAGGGGAACCTCCTCCCCCTTTAGAAGTTGGTGGCTTTAGTTGTTTAGCAGCCATTTTATTTTAAAAAGAGTTTTTTCCTTTTGCAGCCACAAAATCTTGTAAACAGTCTTACAAAATATGTTTCAAAGTTTTTTCAAAATAAACAATCCTCTCTTCAAGCTATACTCAGTCCCCAACAGTTTTCTCTTCAGGCAGAGGGCTCTTAACAAGCAGTTTCCTTTTAACTTTCACTTTCCCTTCCGCCCATAACAAAGGCTTCCTCTCCAGCCTCCAGCTCAAGAGAGCTCCGTTTGCAACAATGTATTCACAGAGTTAAGTTCTGTTTCTTTTAAAAAGCTTGCACTCTTGCTTCAGCTCTGTCTGCCTTGTTAGAAATCATTAGAACTCACTGTTTGCCGGCAGAGTTGGACGCAGACGTCTTGCTCTGATTAACAGAGGCACCAGCGATCCGGAGCAATGGGAGGGGTGAACTGGGGAGCTCTCACCCTCCGAGTCCCTGGAATTAATCCAGTGACTTTCGGGGAGCTCTACCCACCCCCTCCGACTCTCCTCTCCTTCTTTGCCCGAAGGAGAGTTTTTTCAAACCGCCGGACAGCAGTTTAACGCTGTCAGGGCGGTTTTAACAGATCGGGTGGCTGGTGGTCTATGGAGACCGTCCTCGTCGTCAGCGGAGCCAGCGGAAGCCACTAGGTAGGTCTTAATATAAGATCTCACCTGTGTTCGGTCAGATTCAGATCGGCTTGTCCTCCAATCGCTCTCCAGGTGTCTTTTCCGACGCTTCATCTCTCTCAGCTCCTCGGAAAACCAAGGAGCTAGACGAGATCGGCATCGGGTCAGAGGCCGCAAAGGCACGACGCGGTCCAAGGCCGCAGTAGTCGCCCTGTCCCAGGCGACCACCAGGTCCTCAGTCGAGTCGTGAGCCAGAGTCTCAGGAAATGGCCCAAGCTCCATCAGGAACCTTTCGGGGTCCATCAGGCGCCTGGGACGGAACCATTTGGTTGGTTCCGTCTCCCTGTGGTGGGTGGAAGTGACTTGAAAGTCCATGTGAAGGAGAGAATGATCAGACCATGACAAGGGCTTGATGTCTATATCAATATTTGAGTGGCTGCCACAGAGAGGAAGGGGTCGAGTTGTTTTCCAAAGCACCTGAAGGCCAGACAAGGAATAATGGATGGAAACTGATCAAGGAGAGATTCAACCTAGAAACAAGGAGAAATTTTCTGGCAATGAGAACAATCAAGCAAAGGAACAGCTTGCCTTTGGAAGTTATGGGAGCTTCATCACTGGAGACTTTCAAGAAGAGATTGGCTACAATTTGTCAGAAATGGTGTAGGGTCTCCTGCTTGGGCAGGGGGTTGGACTAGATGACCTACAAGGTTCCTTCCAACTCTGTTAATCTGTAATCCATACAGTGGTTCTCTTCTGTTTGCTTTTTTTCTGATCTTCTATTCTCCTACACACCCAGCCAGTCAGCATTTTGGTAATTACTTGTCTGGGCTAAGGAACAGGGTGGGTGTAGCTGCCTCTGAACCTCGACAGCTATGGTTCAATTGGCCAGACAGATGGAACATCGGTGTGGATGCTTATGAGCAATCGCCGAGAGGGAGGATGAATACCTCAATACCAGACCCCATCTCTTGAGTTTCTGGAGCTGGAAAGTTGCACAGCCCTTTTGAGAAAAAGCAGAGGCTGTGGGGGCAAAAGCAGTGTTACCTGGTTACAGAGACTTTTCTCAAGCGCAAGCAGCAACTCCGGCTCCTCTTCTGCGCAGAAGACCTACAAAATTAGCAGTTAGAGGTAGTCTTCAACTTATGACAATTGTGCCCCAAATTTCCATTGCTAAGCAAGACACTTAAGTGAATTCTGTCCCATTTTACAACCTTTCTTACTACAGTTGTTAAGTGAATCACTCCAGTTGTTATGTTAGTAACATGGTTAAGTAAATTTGGCTTCCCCATTGATTTTGCTTGCCAGAAAGTCGCAAAAAGTGTTCACCTGAGCCAGTTGCCAAGTGTCTAAATTTTGACGTGCCTGAGTGGATACAGCAACGGTTGTGCGTGGAAAATGTCATTAGCCACATTTTGCATTGTAATTTTGAATAGTCACTAAACAAACGGTTGTAAGTCAAGGACTACCTGTAAAAGGAACCTGAGCAGGTTCTGAAGAAAACATTTTTAAGTTGCTTTTTAACCCCTTTCCTCTTACTGGTTGAATTCTGTGTTTTGCTAATTACAGCCAAATTTCTTTTTCTTACATTGTCAGCAGCAAATGCAGAGGAAACTCTTCAGACTGGTGAAGTTTTGGCTATAATAAAATCGGTGCACTTTTTTCTCCTCCATTTAGAATCAAGATCACATGAAGTGTTAATACCACCTTCATACTTTTGTCTATACCTGCTTAGTAGGGCTTTCGGGCCCCCCAAGCGGTGTTCTTTTTTATACAAAGTCAGCTTATTGCCCCTACAATCCGGGTCCTCATTTTACCTACCTCGGGAGGATGGAAGGCTGAGTCAACCTTGCATTCAGTTTTGGTCGCCACAATGTAAAAAAGATGTTGAGACTCTAGAAAGAGTGCAGAGAAGAACAACAAAGATGATTAGGGGACTGGAGGCTAAAATGTATGAAGAACGGTTGCAGGAACTCGGTATGTCTAGTTTAATGAAAAGAAGGACTAGGGGAAACATGATAGCAGTATTCCAATATCTCAGGGGTTGCCACAAAGAGGAGGGAGTCAAGCTATTCTCCAAAGCATCTGAGGGTAGAACATGAAGGCATCTAAAACCAAGCAATTGAGAAGGGCAGTTGTATATATTTAATTTTTTAAAAATTGACAGAAATCTCCATTTTTCCAGATTGTGGCTTCCCTGACTATGTTCCATCTTCCTCCCCTTCAGGCCAGAGTTCTCAACAACCACAAGACACAAGCTGTGTTTCCCAGAGAGTCTTCTGCTCCTTGTCTTCTGACTGTCCGGCTGTTTCTGACAGGATTTGGACCCTTTTGAGGCCTCCCCCAGTCTCTGCCCAGCCTTCAGGGGTGCTGTTCTTGAGGGAAATGAGTTCACATCCCCCCAGAGAGATTTTTCTCCATCTCCACAGACGGTTCCTGGAAGGAGATGAAGATGGAGAAACTGCCGCCTCTGGAGACGTTGAGACTTTGTCTGACAGGGAGTCATTGAGAGGGGCCTCTCCTCCTACTCCCATGCCCATCATCCCTGCCCCTCTCCCTTCCCCTCAGACGCGCTCCTCTTTCCCGCCCTTTTGGGGAATCTTGGCGCTGTGCACAGACTCCTCCAGAGGGCGCCCTCTGCCAAGAGAAGGAAAGACCAGGCGCTTTGCCATTGGTCTACTGGTGGGCGAAGGTCACAGCTGGCTTTCCAGGGGAGGAGTGACGTCACAAACGCTTGCCGCTCTAGGATCTTTCACTCGCTCTACTCAACCCCTGGAGCGAAGCTGAGGGAGAGTGGGGAGGGGGGAGATCCAGAGGTGCTCCGGGTGAGTTGGGGGCTCTTCCCGGGCAAAGGGAGGCGGAGGAGAGAGAGACCCGCGTCCGGCCTTCGTCTGGCTTCAACCCCGTATCCCATGCTCCCCAGCCGCCCTCTCCATGCCGGGGGAAGCAGGGATGCTGGGAAGGCGGGGGGGATCCGGGGCTCCCTTCCCTTACCTGTATTTGGAGGAGAGTCCTAGTGGGGGGAGGGGAGGGTCGGCCTTGCGGAGGAGAGAAGCCGGGCGAGGAGGAGGCAGGATTCACACCAGGCTCCCCGAGGACCCCATCCTGTCTCTGGAGGGGAAGATAAGTGGGGCGGCCTCTCCAGCTGCCTCCTTCCCGGCCCTGCTGGGTGGGGGGACCTGGGCCCTGCGCTGGGATGAGCCGCTTGGGGCTCCGGGCAGGTTGGGTGAGGACCTTGAGGAACGGAAATGGGGCATCCTCAGCCAGGATCATTTCCTGGCATTTCATTGGATGTGACCTAAACCTGCATGATTTTGTGCACCTGTTTGGGATTTGACAGGTTGTGTGATATCTGGTTGGAGGCAGTGGTGGGATTCAGCCAGTTCGCACCACTTCGGGACAACCGGTTGTTAACTTTCTGAGCAGTTTGGCAAATTGGCTGTTGGAAGAAATCATTAGGGCAGAGAACCGGTTGTTAAATTACATCCCACCACTGGTTGGAGGTTAAAGTTTAAAAAAAATAAAACCCTTCTTTGTGATGAAGAAGAAACACGGAATGCATTTATTGGCTTTTCCAAATTCTTGATGGAAGTCAGTCCCATGTTTTGTACCATATACAGAGTAAAGTACTTCTTCCTTCCACGGGGATAAATGTTGTTCAGTGGTTAAATTCTCCACTCTCTAATTGTTGGGATTTATTTTCTTTTTGTCTTCTCAGATACCCAAACTGGAAGCCATTTGTTCGCCTTCGTGAGCCAAAATGAACTCTTGGGGAAAGAGGGCAGAATAATATCCTGTGGTCGGGGTCTTATGAATGAAAAGGCATTTGGAGATCCACAAGTTTCTTGCGGCCTGTTTGGAGTTGCCTCACAGGACAGAGACAGAATGGAGAGACAACTTTTACCAAGTGAGGGAACTGGAAAAGGCCCTTCTGCTGTTCAGTCTGGCTACCATGGGGAGATGGGGGCAAGATCTGGGCAGAAGATCCTGGAAGAGGAAACCATCATTTATTCAGAGGTTCAGCCCTGCAATTTCTGGAGCCTCCAATACCAGGAGGCTGAGGGTCTCCGAGAACTCTGCAGTCAACTCCACAAATTTTGTAGGCAATGGCTGAGACCAGAAAAGCACACCAAAGCCCAGATGCTGGACCTGGTGGTTCTTGAACAGCTCTTGGCCCTTCTTCCCCTACCGATGAAGAGCTGGGTGCAGGAGTGTGGAGCAGAGACCAGCTCCCAGGTGGTGGCCCTGGCAGAAGGTTTCCTCCTGAGCCAGGCCGAGGCGCAGAAGGAGCAGGTTGAGTTGCAGGTGAGCTGTAGGAAGGTTTTGGGGAATAAAGAATGGGCTTGAATACTTCACCCCTTCCTACCAGACTTCTCTGCATTAATAATATGTGGAGATGTCCCACCAATTCTTGTAGGACATTGCTCCATTGGGTCCTCACTCAATCTCACTGATGGATGTTGGGGGCTTTGTGGTTGTGTTCAGAGAACAAGAATCCACTTTGTGTTGTGTGATGTCTGTTAATTCTATTTTCCTTCCTCCTACTTCAAGTCCTTCACTGGGGAGATCAGAGATGCTGAGAGAAGGAGTAATACATCAAATCCAATTCAGCACCCCTCAGGAGGTAATCAAAGGTCCTTCCATTATCCAGAAGGGTCCCAGCTGTCTCATCTTCTCTGTGATAACTATTATATAGAATACATCTTTCTATTCTTTTAATGCTGTGTTTTAAAAATTCTGGATCCCTCACAGGGACGAGTCAAATGAAGTTTTCTCCTCCTTATGATGGAGCTGAAACTGTGGTTGAAACTCCAAATCAAGTAAGTGGAGGAAATGAATTCATTAGACTTGTAAGCTTCCTTTAGCTCAGGAATCAAGTTGATGTGCTAGTGTGCTTACTTACGTTTGAGCAGTGTTGTCCTATTCTAAATCAAATTATTATGAAAGGATCTCTTGAAAGATTTTGTGAAGAATTAATTATTGAAAACTAGGCAGAGTAATTAACACAAGGAGAGTTAAGTATTAGTCTTCAAAAACAATTTCCTAATAAGAATCTGAACTACATCTTGTACGTTGCTTGGGAACACGATAATATCTCAGTCCAAACAAGAGGGGGAAATGGAAGGAGAAAATGCTGTGTTCATCATTTTTAAAAAGCCTTGATTACAACCAACAATAAGAAAAATAAGACAATCAGATTAAAAGACAAGGCAGACTATTAAAATCTAATGAAGATAGCTAGATAGAAAAGTCTAAGTAAAAATTGTTCCGGAATAGCAATTAATCAAAGCCCTTGTGGCTTGCAAATAATTTCTAATCCTCTGAATTCTGCCTGGATTTGGAGGCCAAACTATGTAGCTTTCTGAAAGCTGAGAAATATCCAACCCAGAAAATTTTCTCCTCTTTCTTCTCTCCTGTTCAGCCAATCACTCAGACTACCAACAGTTTCCTTCCAACCTGAGGAAGGAGGTTGTGCTGTCCCTGGATATTGATAGCACCCCACCCACCCAAATCTCTGGCTGCCTCTCCCAGCACTTTCCTGGAGGTGTTGAGCATGGACAGGATTGATCCTTCAACAGACACCAAAAGCCCTTTGCTGAAATGCTAGAAAAAATGTCCGTCTCTCAATTTATTTCTGCAAACACAGGAAGGACTGAAGTCACTGAGAGCTAGGGATTCCGAGGCCCATCTGCAAGTGGATGGATGGATACTTATCAATGACAATACATATATCATTAGGTAGTTACACAGACAGACATGGATAATAGGAAACTGGGATTACTTTCAGTGGATAGCATTGAAAGAGTATAGCATCTATCACTTCTATGGGTGGTTCAAACATGTGAAAAATAAATGTTGATAAAACCTTTTTTGTTTTGGGAATTTCTAAACAATGAGATCTTCCAAATCCTCCCAAGCCTATTTTGTTCCTTATTCAGGAAGGTCCTGTGTCCTTCGAGGAAGTGGCTGTGTATTTCTCCAAGGTGGAATGGTCTCACTTGGATCCTGACCAAAAAGCGCTGCATTCAGAAGTCATGATGGAAAATAATAAGAATGTGGCCTCTCTGGGTAAGAATTTGCCATCAGAGTGTTCAGGAAGACAGTTTGTAGTTAAGATCCCATCAATTGTTTGTTATTAAAAAATCCCCATCCAGGTGTCATCACCTGGAAAAGAGAAGGAATCTGGCCTTCTCCTGCTCCAAGGAAGCAGAGAGGTCAATGATGCTTCGCTTAAATGCATCCTGTGTGATTTCTCCTCTGAATATTTCCATTTGTTTTTCAATATATCAATGAGAAATTAATCCTTGCTATGAGTATATGCTCAACTCCACCAATTTCAGCTTTTTGAGCCCAGATGCTTCCCTATCTGTGCAATGAAGGACTGTGATTTCTTCAGCTCTTGGACTAATGATTTTTTTCATTTCATCCATCCTGAGCCTTGGGTTTAAGGGTGATATGTGCCTTTTTCCATGACAAACATGTTATTGTTCAAAGAAGAGCCCTGGGTGAGTCAGGCTAAGATCCAATATTGGGACAAAATTCAAATATTATAATTCTAAATCTTTGGTCAAGACCGAAGTGCCTCTTCCGTGCCAAGGTGCTAAGCTGGCAAAAGGTATTTGACGTAGGTACAGAATTGTAAAAGGGCAAACTGACCCTAAACAGATACATTCTGTTGTTTAATGTTTATTGCATCCCAAATGTCATGCATATCCCTGGATAAGGGGTGCTGCTTCCTTATTGCCCTTGAGGCGTCTCCTTGCCTCTTATCTCCTTTTGTTATGTCTTGAGCTCCGGAGCAGAGAACCTGAGTATGTGAGAAGAAGATTGTTATTTCCTTTCCCAGAGATAGATGAAAGGGCAGCTTCTACGTGTGAAATGCATCACTCTCTATAATAATTTTACCTTTAAACTGTATAAATACATGGCCAGAAGAAGCCATCGGCGTTCAGACTTTTTGCTGGTCTTTGGACTGTTTGAACCGTGCACAATAAACTTTTTCCTGCATTGAAGAGCTTGGTCTAGTCCCATTTCTTTTCCTGCAACATGGGTGTTTTTTCTCTGAAGCTATGATTTTTGCAAAAGAAAAATGAATAGTAAAAGGAAGGTAGTTTGAGTTGGAAGAAAAGGATGTTTCAAAATTGATTTAGTTCACGCAGGTCTTGCTGGAATAGAATCCCTTCTAATAAACATTAGCTTTTCTCCTAATAACTGCTTGGATGTTTCACCTGAGTCTTCCTTAACTGAGAATTGACACTTGGTGAGATTTGAATATGGACAAATTGTGAACAAAAAGGATGTTCCAGATATTTTCAAATATGTATGGCTCATAAATGTAGAAATTCTCTTTTCTGTGCCTTACCAGTGTGAGCTGGGACAACTCCAAGATATTGGCATTTGAAAAATTCTTGATGAAAGTTCCTATAGTTTGATCTTTTCCCTTAACCTTACAATCATTTTATTTCTCTTTTCCTCATCAGGTAATTATGGGCAGGAGAATAAATATTCCAGAGAACTGCAAATGACCGATGCTGGAGACAGAATGAAGAAACCTGTAATTCACATGGAACTTGAAAATCATGAGAGAAATCAGTCAGATAATTGGAAACAAAGTTTGTCTTCCATTGAGGCTCTGAAGCAAGGCTTTTTTACCCGAAAAGAAGAAATAGAGAAAAAATATATTGAGAATTGTGTAAAACTGTTCCAGATCGAATTTGATGCAAAGGAACACTATCTAATCCAAAGCCCAAAAGAAAATTATATATACGAAGACAATTCAACTTTCACTGTTTCTTCCGAAAATGTGTCCCTTACATCTCATAAAATGATCCAGACAGAAGAGAAGCCATATAAATGTTTAGAATATGGAAAGAGCTTCAGAAGAAGCAGTCAAGTTGCTTCCCCTAAATGGAACCACACAGGGAAGAAGCCGTATACATGCACAGAGTGTGGAAAGACCTTTACCCAGAAGGGTAATCTTAATTCACATAAGAGGATCCATACAGGAGAGAAGCTGTATAAATGCACGGAGTGTGGAAAGGGCTTCTGTGAAAATGCATCGCTTATAAAACATAAAAGGATCCACACAGGAGAGAGACCATATAAATGTGAGGAGTGTGGAAAGAGCTTTACATACAACAATCAATTTACATGCCATAAAAGGATCCACACAGGGGAGAGGCCATATAAATGTGAGCAGTGTGGAAAGAGCTTTACTAATCGCAGTCATCTGAATTCCCATAAAAAGATCCACACAGGAGAGAGGCCATATAAATGCCAAGAGTGTGGAAGAAGCTTCTTTGAAAATGGGTCTCTTACTGTTCATAAAAGAATCCACACGGGGGAGAGGCCGTATAAATGCCAAGAATGTGGAAAGACCTTTACTCACAGCAATCAGCTTACTTGCCATAAAAGGATCCACACAGGGGAGAGGCCGTATAAATGTGAGCAGTGTGGGAAGAGCTTTATTAATAGCAGTCATCTCACTTCGCATAAAAAAATTCATACAGGGGAAAAATCATATAAATGTGCGGAGTGTGGAAAGAGCTTCTTTGAAAATGGGCCTCTTATTATTCATAAAAGGATCCATACAGGGGAGAGGCCGTATAAATGCCAAGAATGTGGAAAGACCTTTACTCACAGCAATCGGCTTGCTTGCCACAAAAGGATCCACACAGGGGAGAAGCCGTATAAATGTGTGGAATGTGGGAAGAGCTTTATTAATAGCAGTCATCTCACTTCCCATAGGAGGATCCACACAGGGGAAAAACCCTATAAATGTGTGGAGTGTGGAAAGAGCTTCCGTGAAAATTCATCATTTATTAAACATAAAAGAACCCACACAGGGGAGAAGCCATATAAATGTGTGGAGTGCGGAAAGGGCTTTACTAATAGCAGTCAACTTAATTCACATAAAAGAATCCATACAAGGGAAAAGCCACATAAATGTGTGGAGTTTCAGTCATAATAGTTCCCTTATGTCTCAAAAGTATTCATACAGAAGAGATCATATAATCATCAGGAGCTTGGGCAGAGCTTCAGGATGAGTGATTACCTAATTTTGCCATTAACATACATTTGAAAATTCACACAAAGTCTAGGCGGTTTTGTTTATATATTTCATATTTGCATATATTGAGCTAAGAAAGGAAAAATGTTTTGAGTCAGACCCTTATAACTGGCAGCTCCAGAGAGGTAAAATTACCAATGAAAACAAAAAAATCTTGCACTTTTGATTATGAACAGCAGATTTTTGAAGGTACTGTAATTTGAAGAAGGCTAATGCATCTCTACTCAAATATTGTGGCCACCTAATCAGAAGGAAGGACTAGCTGGAGAAGAGCCTAATGCTAGGAAAGATGGAGGGCAAAAGAAGAAAGGGACGACAGAGAATGAGGTGGCTGGATGGAGTCACTGAAGCAGTAGGTGTGAGCCTAAATGGACTCCAGAGGATGATAGAGGACAGGAAGGCCTGGAGGAACATTGTCCGTGGGGTCGCGATGGGTTGGACACAACTTCGCAACTAACAACAAAATGTACCTCTATAATAAAAATTCCTTCTGAAGAGTATGTTTATCGGTTTTCAGTTGATCTGGATTTGGGGTGGGGGGGTGGGATGTAGACAGGCAGGTATTTAACAGGTGCTGTTTCCCCAAAGCAAAAGAAGGTGTATCTCTTCATGACAGCTTGATTAGTCTTTCTTCCATTATAGCGGAGATGGAGGTAGAAATCCAACTTATCCACATAGTTTACTCAAAGATATTTTTTTCAGCAGCAAATAGATTGGTTTTTTTTCTTAAGGAAGATGTTTTGTTTCTTATGAGCCAGCAGTGTGCTGCCGTTGCCAAAAAAACCAACACAGTTCTAGGCTTCATAAACAGAGATGGAATCAAGATCACATGTTAATACCACTTTATAAGGCCTCCAGTTTTGGCTGCCACAATGTAAAAAAAGATGTTGAGACTCTAGAAAGAGTGCAGTGAAGAGCAACCAAGATGATTAGGGGACTGGAGGCTAAAACATAAAAAAAGAAAAATCCAGTCTGGTTCCAAATGAGGAGAAAGACACTGGAAATGAAATGGAGACTGGCCACAAGGAAAAAAAGGTCTCTGTTTATTTGGATGTCAGAAACTTTAGTAACAAAAGCATGTTTCTGGGGTGGCTGACAAAATGGGGTTGAGGGAGGTGGGCTTTTATACATTGTTTGGGGTATGATTGAGATGCCTGTTCTTGTGGAATAACATGTCCTTTAATATTTTAATGGATGTTGCCAGATTCATATGGGGTCATGTAGGGGTCATGGCTGGCTCTACAGGCAAAAGGGGAACTGCAAATCCTAGGTGTTTTATCAGTTAATCTTGTCAAGTTTTGGCTTGCCTAATTGTGTTGCTTATCTGGGGTCTCTGTTTGCTCTTTGCTTATGAATAGATTGGCATACTTAACAATCATCAGTGTCAGCTTTGGAAGCCATATTAGGCCAGAAGCTTCCACGCTGCCACCTTCTCCTGTGTGGGAAAGTAGGAGGGGGAATTTTTGTAGACAGATTGGTTTTAGACAAAATACCATTCTTCCTTTCGGTCAAGGTCAGGACGATCCTGCATCTGGAGAAGGAGTGGTTGGAATGCTGTCTCGAGATGGGACGAATACTGATTGGAGCATGTGATCGACTGAAGATTAAGGGGATGGTTTTGGGGCTTTTGATTTACTGAGGGAAAACCCGGAACTCTCAGATTCGGGTTTTCCCAGATGTGCCAGTAAACCTACTCAATTAAAAAGAGATTTCCTATAAAACTTTTCAATTAAAAAAAAAAAAGAACTTTGAGAAATGCTTGCTTCAGAGTTTTTAATTGGAGAGAGGTTGTTTCTGGAATGTTGACAATTAGCACATTTACTCTCTATTTCCAGTAACATAGCAGCCCCCCTCCCTTCTAAGTTCCCTTTTTCTCATGCATTACTTTATGGATTCAAGCCAAAATATTTATACTTCAGCATAATCATCCAGCTCTAAATGTATTTTAAGCACATCTGTGTTTCCCAGATTTCCTGTTCGCATAATTGCCTTGTCCCATGTCTTCATTTGGGGTTCCATTTTTAGCCAGCATTAATGGTGATTTATCAAGCAACGTTGTTTCCATTTGTCTTTATGCAAAAATTCTTAGCTAATTTCAATGCAGCAATAGGTGTACCAAGGGCCAGGAAAGGCTAAAGTTAAGAGAGTGTCTTAGAATATATTGATCAGCTAGGACCTCTGTGTGTGTGTGTGTGAGAGAGAGAGAGAGAGGGAGAGAGGGAGAGACTGAAATATAGACTTTATTAGCATTTCCCCCAATAATTTTATTTTATTTTTATTTTTTTTAATTTGATTTATATGCCGCCCTTCTCCGGAGACTAAGGGCGGCTTACAATGTGCTCAGCAATAGCCTTCATCCTTTTGTATATTTATACAAAGTCAGCTTATTGCCCCCACAACTGGGTCCTCATTTCACCTACCTTAGAAAGGATGGAAGGCTGAGTCAACCTTGAGCCTTGGCGAGATTCGAACCCTGCAGTAATTGCAGGCAGCTGGTCTTAATAACCAGCTTAATAACAGGGTGCCTTAAACCCCTGTACTACCAAGGCTCTTATTGAAGGTTATAGTGTACAAATAAAACTAATACAACTACATAATGCGGAAATACTTTCTTCAAAGTCTTAGCTAATTTCAATGCAGCAATAGGTGTACCAAGGGCCAGAAAAGGCTAAAGTTAAGAGAGTGTTATTTATTTATTTGTTTGTTTGTTTATTTATTTATTTATTTAATTCGATTTTTATACCGCCCTTCTCCTACTGGACTCAGGGCGGTGAACAGCCAAGTAAAAACATCACATACAAAATTTAAAAATATTTAAAAGAAATTAAACAAGAATTGGCCCAATAAAATTTAAAAACACCCCTATTAAAACCAAATTACAATTAAAAATATCTAAAAATATCTAAAGTGGGGTCAAGCCAGCCCGGCTTGATGAAATAAAAAAGTTTTAAAGGCACGGTGAAAAGCCCGGAGATCGGGGATCCTATGTATCTCCGGGGGCAGGTTGTTCCAGAGGGCAGGTGCTGCCACAGAGAAGGCCCTCTCCCTGGGGGTCGCCAGCCGACATTGTCTGTCCGATGGCACCCTGAGGAGTCCCTCTCTGTGGGAGTGTACTGGCCGATGGGAGGCTATCGGTGGCAGAAGACGGTCCCGTAAGTTAGAATATATTGATCAGCTAGGACCTCTGTGTGTGTGTGTGTGTGTGAGAGAGAGAGAGAGAGAGAGAGTGAGACTGAAATATAGACTTTATTAGCATTTCCCCCAATACTTTTATTGAAGGTTATAGTGTACAAATAAAATTAATACAACTACATAATGCGGAAATACTTTCTTCAAAGTTAAAAAAAGTGCAGAAAATAATGGACAAATAAAGGTCCCCCTTCACCCCAAGAATTATATATAAAAAGTTTAAATGTAAAATGTTTTAATTAATCTATTCATTAGATAACCTCCTGAGCATAAAACTTATATCGACAATTCATATTTAGCTATAATTTCTCCAAGTCTTTTCTGATTTATGCCTTGTCCCATAATATGCCTGGAATGACATTTTGTTAGCTAAGCCATGTCTTGTTCTCAAAAATTAAACATTTATAGCACTTTTGGGGGGATTTGGGCCTTCTCTATCATGATCAGATGGAAAATGGGATAAACGTGAAGAAAAAAATATTTTCTCCTATTCATGTGAAATAGCATTGAAGACCTTCAAATGACAGTAAAAATCCACTTTTCAAAATTAAAACGCGTACCTATTATTTGGTTTCAATTGGTAAATTCAGTTCTCTGGAGCTGCCACTTGTGAAGATCAGATTTTTAAAAAAATCTTTTCCTAATTCAGCATTATGTAAATAAAAAGGTAAAAGTTCCCCTTGCACATATGTGCTAGTCGTTCCCGTTCATCTCCGTTTCAAAGCCGAAGAGCCAGCACTGTCCGAAGACGTCTCCATGGTCATGTGGCCAGCATGACTCAATGCCAAAGGTGCACAGAATGCTGTTACCTTCCCACCAAAGGTGGTCCCTATTTTTCTACTTGCATTTTTTATGTGCTTTCGAACTGCTAGGTTGGTAGAAGCTGGGACAAGTAATGGGCACTCATATGTGTAAATAGAAAATGCTTAAATTTCAACAACTACAATTTATATGGATTCATATTCAACTGGATCTATCAGTGGATTGCTACCAGTTTGCCCCGGATCAGGCGAACCAGTAGTAGTGGCAGGAGGCTCTGCCCCTATATTTCACAGATTTATATGGCTTCTCCCGTGTGGATCTTTATTATTTATTTATTTTATTTATTTAATCAAATTTCTATACCGCCCTACTCCCGAAGGACTCAGGGCGGTGAACAGCCAAGATAAAATACAGATAATACAAATATTAAAAATCCCTTAAAATTATTAAATATTTTGGCTGAAACACAGATTAAAACACCCAATTTATAAAATCACGAATTAAAAAATTTAAAATTTTAAAAAAATTTAAAAGAGGGGAGTTAGGCCAGGCCAGCTTGCTGAAATAGAAAAGTTTTGAGAGCACGGCGAAGAAAAGGACTTTCCACATTCCATGCATTTGTGTGGCTTCTCCCCTGTATGGATACTACTATGGTAAATAAGTAGAGTGTTCGTAGTAAAGTTCTTTGCACACTCCATGCATTTCTAGGGCTTCTCCCCTGTATGGATCCTTTTATGGAAAACAAGGTCTCTGCTCCTAGGGAAGCTCTTTCCACATTCCATACATTTATAGGGCTTCTCTCCTGTGTGGATCCTTTTATGAAAATTAAGAGAAGAACTTTGAGAGAAGCTCTTTCCACACTCTGTGCACTTATATGGCTTCTCCCCTGTATGGACCGAGTAATGGGAAGTAAGAGAACTACTAAGAGAGAAGCTCTTTCCACACTCCATACATTTATAGGGCTTCTCTCCTGTATGGACCCTACTATGGTAAGTAAGTTGACTGTTCTTAGTAAAACTCTTTCCACACTCCATGCATTTATAGGGCTTCTCCCCTGTATGGATACTACTATGGTAAATAAGTTGACTGTTCTTAGTAAAGCTCTTTCCACACTCCATACATTTATAGGGCTTCTCTCCTGTGTGGATCTTTTTATGGGAAACAAGTTCACTGCTCTTAGGGAAGCTCTTTCCACATTCCGTGCATTTATAGGGCCTCTCTCCTGTGTGGATCCTTTTATGAACAGTAAGAGAAGAATTTTCACAGAAGCTCTTTCCACACTCTGTGCACTTATACGGCTTCTCCCCTGTATGGATCCAGTAATGGGAAGTAAGAGAACTACTATGAGAGAAGCTCTTTCCACACTCCATACATTTATAGGGCTTCTCTCCTGTGTGGATCATTTCATGTGACTTAAGGTGAGCCTTCCGAGTAAAGGTCTTCCCACACTCCATGCATTTATAAGGCCTTTCCCCTGTGTGGACTATTTTATGGATAGTAAGTTTTCTCTTTTCGGTGAAGCTCTTTTCACAGTCCGTACATTTGTAAGGCTTGTCCACTTTGTGGATCCTTTTATGTGAACTAAGTTGTCTGTTGTGAATAAAACTCTTTCCACATTCCGTGCATTGATAGGGCTTCTCTCCTGTGTGGATCCTTTTATGATTTGTAAGTTGATTGTTCTTGATAAAGGTTTCCCCACACTCCATGCATTTATATCTCTTCTCCTCTGTGTAGGTCCTTTTTTGAGATGTACCGGACCCATTTTCATGAGGAAAAAAGAAAGTCTGTTTGTCATTTTTTCCATTGTCTCTGCATATATTATCTTCTCCTTTGGTTTCAGCTTGATCGTGTTTATCTACATCTAATTTGTCTCTGAATAGTTTCATGTTATTCCCAATAGATTTTTTATTTGTTTTTCCTTGTTGGGCAACAAAATCTTGCATCGGAGCATGAAGAGACGATGAGCTTTCCTGATTCCAATTATTTGACTGATTTCTCTCACAGCTTTCTACTTCCATTTGAATGTTAGGGTTCTCCATACTATCTCCAGAAGTAATTGTTCGGAATAGTTCCCCAGAATCTTCATCTTCTTCCCCATTATTA
Organism: Arizona elegans; assembly: GCA_022577455.1. Lineage (NCBI taxonomy): Eukaryota > Metazoa > Chordata > Lepidosauria > Squamata > Colubridae > Arizona > Arizona elegans. The sequence goes on along the minus strand of JAKOOJ010000012.1, from coordinate 2,002,177 downwards.
CCTTCACGGGAAAAGAAAAAAAATGAAAATAATAGCAAGATTAGGGGGAAAGTGCAATTTGTAGGAAGTTTGAATATAATGAAAAACAAACTACATCAATCTCCTTAGACGCAGAGATGGCCTTTGAAAATTTGACTTGGACTTAGAAGAGCATGACCTAAGATTTGGATGGCATCGAAATTTGTAGTACAATGAACTCTAGAAATAGTGCAGAGAGGAGCAACCAAGATGATTAGGGGACTGGAGGCTAAAACATAAAGAACAGTTGCTGGAACTGGGTATGTCTACTCTGATGAAAAGAAGGACTGGGGTGACATGATAACAGTGTTCCAGTATCTCAGGAGCTGCTACAAAGAAGAGGGAGTCAAGCTATTCTCCAAAGCACCTGAGGGCAGGACAAGAAGCAATGGAGGAAAACTAATCAAGGAGAGAAGCAACCTAGAACTAAGGAGAAATTTCTTGGCAGTGAGAACAATTAATCAGTGGAACAACTTGCCTCCAGAAGTTGTAAATGCGCCAATACTGGAAGTTTTAAAGAAGAGATTGGATAACCGTTTGTCTGAAGTGGTGTAGGGTATCCTGTCTAAGCAGGGGGTTGGACTAGGAGACCTCCAAGGTCCCTTCCAATTCTGTTATTCTAAGTTAGGATTAATCTATATTTTAAAAACCAGGGTGTTAGAAGTGCTGTTATCGGACAGATTCAAGGTGGGGAAAATGGACCTATGGTATTCAACAACATAAAACAGAATTTGAATCTTAATGATACAGAAAAAATAAACATGTAATACCTAAAAGCTACAAATAGGTTTAAAATGTATGATACAGTGAGCAAAGACGTTGTATCATAATATGTAGCAGCAGGAAAATATGTGATTGTTAGCACTGAAATGTACATGATGCTATAATCTAAAGGGCAACTTTATTTATAAAGTGACTCACTGAATGCCCATGCTCCGCTACTAAACTATGTGATCGGGCTTGATAAATCGACACTTAGAGTTTGAAAATTAATGAGTAGTTATGATCGGTCTCTCCTCTCCACTTCTCTCCCTCAGGGTAGCCTCACAGAAGCCGCTCCTCTCCTCTCCCCTTTTCTCCCTTAGGCTTGCCCCACAGAAGCCTCTCCTCTCTATCCCTTTCTCTCCCTCAGGATGGCCCCATAAATCCTCTCCTCTCCTACTCCCTTCTCTCCTTCAGGCTGGCCCCATTGAACTTCTCCTATCCCCTTCTTTATGAAACGGGGAGATGGTCATTTTGAAAAATCATTTCTTAGTGAGCACCTAGAAGCCAAGAGGAACATACATGGCAAATTTCAAATTTGTAGGCTTTATGGTTTTGGAGATTTTGTGATTAATGCATGAGTGGTTTTCACATTTATTTATTTATTTTATTTTATTTTATTTTATTTTATTTTATTTTATTTTATTTTATTTTATTTTATTTTATTTTATTTTATTTTATTTTATTATTTTATTTTATTTTATTTTATTTTATTTTATTTTATTTTATTTTATTATTTTATTTTATTTTATTTTATTTTATTTTATTTTATTTTATTTTATTTTATTTTATTTTATTTTATTTTATTTCTATACCACCCTTCTCCCGAAGGACTCAGGGTGGTGTACAGCCTAATTAAAAACACAAAGACAGGCAAAATTTAAAAATAATTAAAATTATTAAATAATAGGCCCAATTTGTAAAACCCCAAATTTAAAATCCCATTTAAAACCAATTAAAATCTTTACATTGATAGCCCAGCCTGGCGGAACAATATGGTTTTGAGGGCGCAGCGAAACACACGGAGATCAGAGATATACCATTGGTATAGGATACCAGAAAAATGTTCTAAAATGTATAAAGGAAACTCAAACTTATACTGGAAATGTGGACAAGCAGACATTCAATGGATATAGATTCAAAGACATTCAATGATATAGAGAACATTCAAGATCAACATCCAACTGAAATCAGAACACTTTGTGTTGGGACTAAGGAACAGGAAGCTGGAAAACAGTCATGAGATTCTTTCTGAGTGTGATAATCACAGTGAGACTGTTTTTACCACCAAAGCTGGAGGGTATACAATACATTCTACAATAATGGTAGAATGGTTGGCGAAAATGACAGAATTCTCAAAGATGACCAAATTGACTTCTTTGATTAGAGAAAGGCTAATATCTGTATTGATTAGTGATTGGAAAACCCCTGAAGGACTTTTTGCTGAAAAAAGAAAAAAAAATGAAGTTGGTTGAAGATTAGAAAGGATAAATTATGTGAAGGAGAAAACTATGATCTAACCTTAGAGAGAATAAGTTATAACTTTTTTATTACTTCGTCTTCCCCCACCCTTTTTTTTTTTAATTTCATTATTTTTTTTCTTATTAATGCATCACTTCCACTGTCTTCTTTATTTCTTTTTCAGAATTTTTATTGCTTTTATTCCGACAAGATATCTTCAATAAACTTATAACAAAAAGAAAAAAGAAATAGCTCGTTTCATCTCATTTAAAACTGTCTTCCCAAATTGTGTGGGTGGACCGTAGCAAACCCTTACCTAGAGAGGCCAGGTTCCTATGATTTTCCAGCATGACTTCCCAATGTAGCGCTCTTTGATCTGGATCCAGCTGTGACCACTCCTCCTTGGAGAAATACACAGTCACCTCCTCAAATGATACAAGACCCTCCTGAACAAAGAAAAATGACACAATAAGACCAGGAGGATTTACCAAGATCTGTCCGATTGTTTAAATTGTCCCAAGAACAGATACACACTTTCAGTGCCATTCGGTAAAAGGAATCCCAACTTTCTACTGGATCCCTGTCTGTCTGTCTATCCAGCTACCTACAAACCATCCATCCATCCAGATTTTCACCATCTGAAGAGAATCAACTGGCAGATGGGCCGCAGAAACCTATCGGTGACTTCAACCCGTCCTGTGTTTGAAGAAGAAAATGGGGGAGGAGTATTCTTTTTAGCATTTAAGTAAAAGTCTTGTACTGTCCCCAGAAGAAACAGTCATTCTTCATTATCGATCAAAGTGCTGCGAGAGGCAGCCAGGGATTTAAATCGGGTGCCATCAATATCCAGAGACGCACGCAACCCTATTTCTGCTTCTCCTCAGATTGCAAGGAAGCCACTGCTAACAATGGCTTAACAAGAGAACAGGAAGAGCAAAAATAGCTTGGGAAGAGCATTTGTCATCCTTTGCAAAGCTGGATTCTTTGCACCCCAGATCCAGGCACAAATGGAAGGATTAGAAATTACGTTGATGGGTCCTTGGTGCTCTCTGAGCTTGGTTCCTTTCTTACAGACCTTTCATTACCTCGACGAGGTAATATCAGTGCTAGAAATTATTTTGCAGGCAAAAACTGCCTTGATGATATACTCCTTCTGGCCACCCTCTTTCAAATTTAATGGTCTGCTTTACCTTTTAATATGGTGTCTATGGAGATTCTCAGTCATCCAGGTCATGGTTGTCCCAAAGGTGCTTTTTCAAGAGGTAACTGGACTTTCTGGTTTTTCTTTCGAAGACATTTTGCTTCTCATCCAAGAAGCTTTTTCAGCTCTGAAGAAGAAAAGCTAAAGAAACTTCTTGGATGAGAAGCAAACCGTCTTCAAAAGAAAAACCAGAAATTCCAGATCCATGGATTCCCTCCCCAACCGTGCCTGGCCCCCACAGGTACCGCCCCCTTTGTGAGTGATGTTGAACTGGCCACACCCCCAGGTCATGGCCAGTCAGCCGGGCCACACCCCCACTCCCCACCCCAGCCCCCTGAGGACAAACACAATGTTGATACGGCCCTCAATGAAATTGAGTTAATGTGATTATTTCAGTTATTATTGAGAAGACTTACATAATTGAATATCAAATAATTACTAAAAGGAACACTCTCTGCTTAACAGATGCTAACACTGTAATAGCCTTATTTTTTATTATCCTTCTCTTACTTGAGTTGTAGGTTCAACGATTGTTTCAGTTCCATCATAAGCAGGCGTTATCTTCATTCTATTCTTCACTGCGAGGGAGACAGAATTTTAACACGCAAAATTAACAAAATAGGACAAGCTATTCTACAGAACAGGAGATAGCGGGGATTTCTCTGGAGAATGGGAGGACCTTCAGTTACCTCCTGAGGTATCCTGACTTGGATCTTCCTGAGAAATCCTCCTGAAAAATGTCTCCTGGAAGGGATTTGATGGATTGTTCCTTCCCTCAGGATCTCTGATCTCCACAGCAAAGGACTTGAAATAAGACACAAGAGAGAAGAAGAATTAATGGACATCACACAAGATGAAGTGGACCCTTGGACTTCCGGTTTCCTCGTCTTCGGCGGCGACGGTGCCTTTTTAAGCACCGCCAGCCCCGCCGCTCGTAGAGCCGCTTCTCGATTGTGAAGCGGCTTGAAAGCTTCAAAATCCTTAGGATTCTTGAAGAAGAGGCAGCAGGGTACAGTTTGAGCCCCTGCAACCCCCCCAGGGAATTGTTTCTGGGGAGGAAACAGGCGCGGCTCCCTTTCAACCTGCTGAGACACCGGGCGGCGTGGGACGTCTCTGCTTCCGCAGAACAAGCCAGCTGCAGGAAACTTTTAAAGAGCAAGGAAATAACCCAAATAAACACCTGAAATCTACCTGAACCCTGAAATTTTGAACTGCAAGTATTAGCACTTTGCTGATTTTTTATATTGAAGTGAAAGTTTCTGAATGAGTGAAAGTGACTGGAAAAAATATGGCGCTCAGCATTAGAGTAAATGAATCAGCGAGTGTGGATTGGTGAAGTCATCTTGCTTTGTTACAAAGTTAAAAAGATGCTATAAAGTTGCTCCGGCTGTAACAGGAACAAGAGGAAAATCTCTCCCTTTTACTTGACTTTGCTGCATTATAGCTTTGCCCTGATTAAATCTGGGGGACCTTTTTAGAAGGCTTTGTGGAGGTGGCAGAAGAAGCGGAACCTCCCTCTTTAGAAAAGCTAGCTTACGTGGCAGGATGGCTTCAAAGAAGCAGGAAGGCAAAACAGGGGGGGGGATCCCCCACACGCAAACAGGACACACAGTCACAAGCTCAGAAAAAAGATTTTGATATGGGAGATTTAAAAGAATTTATTTCAAATATCTTGGATGACAAATTTCAAAAAGCTCAACAGGAAATAGATGATAAAATAAATAAAATAGATGATAAAATTCAAAAGTCTCAACAGGAAATTATGCAGGAAATGCAGCAGAACCAAAAGAAGGTGACCAAAAAAATAATAGATGTGGCGTCTGGCCTGGCAGGATTTATTATGAAAGTTGAGTCAAAAGTGGATGAATTTAAATCAGAAGTTAATGCTAAGATGAAAAATAATGATCATAAATTTTTTGATGTTGATGATAAGATGCAGAGAGTTGAAAACGAGATTGTCATGATGCAATTCCGGGCAATGGAATTTGCTATACAGCTTCGAGGAATTAGAGAAGAGGAGAGACAAGATTTGAGACAGATCTGTGCTGAAGCCCTAGCTGTGATCTTAAAAATTAATCCTGATATGGTCTTCTGTAAAATAGACAAAATTTACAGAGTCAACTCTTGGGTGGCCAGACAAAGACAATTGCCTAGAGATGTGGTCATATATTTTACAGACAGAGCAATAAGAAATGATATCCTGCAAAAATCTTTTCTCACTTCTGTGCAAGTGGGCGGATCCAAGATCACAGTTTACAAGGAGCTTCCACCTAAGATGTTGAAGTCCAGAAAAGATTTTGGCTTTCTTGTTAAAGAATTGCAGAATAATCAGATCCCATTTCGTTGGGACGCTCCAACTGGTATAATTTTGAGATATAAGGGAGAGAAACACCGTTTGAATACTGTGGAGAAGGCGGAGCAATTTTATACTGATATCTTTAAAGAAAGAACACCATCCCCACGTACAGCTACAGTTTTGGAGATTAAGGAGAGTGATAAGAAGCAACTTCAAGAACCGCAACAACAATCTAAGCAGGAATCAGAGGAGTTGAAGGGCGCTGAAGGAGGTTTTCTGGATGAGCCTTTGCTGGAACCTTCTCCAATCTTGGAGCCGGCTTGGGTGGCTGAAGTCAAGGACCAGCGTATAACCCGAGCAAAAGCCAAGCAACTTAAAGAAAAGTTACAGCAGGAAAGACAAGATGAAAAGGCTGGGGCCGTGGGGAATGCAGGACAGAAGATTTCGGATGAAATCCGAATATTCTATTCTCTGCTCCAGAAAGAGAATAATGATGATTAAATGTTTATCTTGGAATGTGAATGGGTTGAATGTAACACAGAAAAGGAAGAAAGTATTTACATATTTAAAACAACATAATAATGATATAATTTGTTTACAAGAAACGCATATTACAGCTCAAGATCAAAACTATTTGAAAAATTCCAAATTAGGAATACATTTTATATCTTCAACTAACCAAAAAAAGAATGGTGTGGTTATTTACGTAAATAAAAAATTAACAGCCAAACTTATAGAAGCTGATCAAGACGGCAGGTTTGTAGCAATTGAATTACTTTCTGCTAATAATCAAATTCTTTTGATAGGAATTTATGCTCCTAATCAACAACAGGACTATTTTTATAAAATGCTACATACTAAAATACTTCAATGGGATTATAGATCTATTTTAATTATGGGAGATTGGAATGGAGTAATTGACTCTAAATTAGACAAAAAGACTTTGGCGAAGTCAAGGATTAGATTACCACAGACTTTTTTCGATATGAAAGAAGACCTGGAATTAAAAGATATTTGGAGAATACATAACCCAAAAGAACTGGATTATACTTTCTTTTCTGACAGACATAGATCCTTTTCTAGGATTGACTTCATTTTGTTGTCAGATGATTTACTTGTTAGGACAAAAAGAACAAAGATTCTGCCAAGAACTTTGACTGATCATAGCCCAGTGTGGATAGAAATTGAGACATGCAAGACTGAGAGACGCTCTTGGAGATTAAATGAAAACTTGTTCAGATATGAAAAAAATATAATAGAACTTAAAAAGTATTTGAAAGAGTTTTTTGAAATGAATTTGAATAAAGGCACCCCAATGGAAATTGTGTGGGATGCAAGCAAAGCTTATATGAGAGGGGTGCTTATTCATATGAACTCTAAACATAGGTTGACCTGACAAAAGAAAAGACTTGAATTGGAAGCAGAAATAAAGAACAAAGAACAGTTACTTATTAAAAACCCAACAAATGAAAGAATACTTGGTGTCATAAAACTTTTGAAAGACCAATTCCAAATGCTTATAGCGGAACAAGTTGCAACAAATTTACAATACGCGAAGTATAATACATTCTGCAACGCCATTAAACCAGGCAGGTGGTTGGCCTACACATTAAGGAAGAAACAGAGCATACGGACTATTGATAGTATTGATATCGGAGGGAAAGAAGTTTTTCAACAGAAATTAATAAAAGAAGCTTTTCTTGAATATTACACTAAACTATATGCCAGAGAGGAGGTGCAGAATGGACTTATAGAAAAATACTTAGACAACAAAAGAGTTACAAAAATCACTGAGCAACAAAAGGAAAGAATGAATTATCCTATAACAGAGGAGGAGATAATAGCAGCAATAAAACAATTAAAAACAGCTAAAGCTCCTGGAACGGATGGTCTGACTGCAGTGTATTATAAAACTTTGCAGGCAGAAATGGTGGAACAACTTAGAGACTTATTTTGTAATATACAACAAGGGGGAAAAGTACCCCCATCATGGACTACAGCTTATATTTCTTTGATACCAAAAGAACAAGCAGGTCCCAAAAAACCAGAGAACTACAGACCAATATCTCTCTTGAATACGGATTACAAAATTTATGCAAAAGTATTAGCCAACAGATTGATGCCAGTAATTCAAAAGGTGATTCATGATGATCAAGCGGGATTTATTGAGGGTAGGCACATGAATGACAATGTAAGGCAAGTAATAGATTTATTGGAATATCTTGAGAAGAATAAACAGATCCCTGCAGTGCTGGTTTTTCTGGATGCAGAGAAGGCCTTTGATAAAGTGGACTGGAATTTTCTATTAAAGACTTTAAAAAGGATGGACTTTGGGGACCAATTTATACAGGCGGTCTCAGCAATTTATCAAGATCAAAAGGCACAGATTATTATTAATGGAAGCTTGACAACAGAGTTTAAAATTGAAAAAGGAACAAGACAGGGATGTCCGCTGTCCCCATTGTTGTTTATTTTAACACTAGAAGTCTTGTTAAATACAATAAGGGACTCTAATACTTTGAAAGGTATAATGATAAGGCAAGAGGATTACAGAATAAAGGCATTTGCAGATGATCTGGTTGTTACCCTAACACAGCCAATGGAATCAATAATCCAGATGAAGGACATTATACAAGACTATGGTAAAGTTTCAGGTTTTAGATTGAACCAGAAAAAAACTAAGATGGTAGTTAAAAATATGACACAAGATCATAAACTTGAGCTTGAAAGGAGGGCAGGTTTTGAGATTGTACCAAAGGTAAAATATCTAGGAGTTCAGGTTGCAGAATCAAATATGAAATTGTTTCAAAATAATTATGAGGTGTTGTGGCGAGAGGTGCAAAAAGACATGGAGACTTGGAAAAAACTGCAGCTGTCTTTACTTGGAAGAATAGCAGCAGTTAAGATGAACATTTTGCCAAGATTTCTTTTTTTGTTTCAAATGATTCCGGTGCTCAAAAATGATAAACAACTAAAAGTATGGCAAACTGGAGTGAACAAGTTTGTCTGGAACGAGAAAAAACCAAGAGTAAAAATGAAAATTATGCAAGACGTTCCAGAAAGGGGAGGTCTTAAACTTCCAAACCTACAGTTATATTATGATGCAGCAGCTTTGACTTTAGCAAGTGATTGGTTTGGAGGAAAAAAGACTGGAATACTAAATGCAGAAAGTTTTGATTTGGAATTTGGATGGCACGCTTACTTATTTTATGACAGTAAAGTGGACAAAGTATTCAAAAGCCACATACTCAGAGATTCTTTGTTGAGAGTTTGGAAGAAGCACCGAAACAATTGGGATTATAAAATACCACTATGGCTGGATCTTGGTCATACTTTGTGGAATACAAATATAATGTCACTCGGGGGGTTTTTATACAAAGAGGTTCTTTTTACAGATGCGGGCAGATGGCAGCTGAAGACATTACAGACATTGTTGGCTGAAGGGATTAATTTAACTTGGTTACAATATAATCAATTGCAATTGAGATGGAAAGAGGACCAAAAAACTGGTATTATGATGTATGAGGAAGAATTGGTCAGACACATAAAAGAGAAAGGTCCAGTGCATATTAAAAGACTTTATAATGTCTTGTTAGAAAGGGATTCAGAAACTGAACTAGTTAAAGATTGTATGATTAAGTGGGCACAAAATTTTGAGGAACCAGTGATGTTGGAAACATGGGAAAAAATTTGGGTTCAGAATGTTAAATTTACACAGTCGCAGAATCTGAGGGAAAATTTTTATAAAATGTTTTACAGATGGCATCTAGACCCCAAAAAATTGTCGTGTATGTACCCTAATGTGCAGCCTAAATGTTGGAGATGTGATTGTCTAGACGCTACATATTATCATGTTTGGTGGACCTGTAAGAAAGTGAAGGCTTTTTGGATAAAAATTTGGTGGGTCATGCAGAATGTTTTGAAGAAAAAAATTCAATTTTCTCCACAATTGTTTTTATTGGGTATAGTTAAGGGTTTTACATTGGGTGAAACAAAATTGATATTGTATATGATAACAGCAGCAAGATTGTTGATAGGTAAATACTGGAAAAATGAAGCGCTGCCCACAATTGAGGAATGGACTTTGAAGATGGCCAGTTTTGCAGAGATGGCGAAGATTTCAGCATATCTAAAAGATTGTTCTCAAGAGACTTATGAATGGGAATGGAAGAAGTGGATAGATTATGTTCAGAACAAATATCAAACTAGGAAGTATCAAATAGCTTTTATTTGAAAATGTTATATCAAGATAGAAATATTTTAAGGTAATGAGGATGAAAATTTATTTGAAAATGTTATATTAAGATAGAAATATTTTTAAGCTAATCAGGATGAAAATTTATTTGAAAATGTTATATTAAGATAGAAATAGGTTAATGTAATGAAGATGAAAATTTATAAGGGGGAGGGAGGGGTTCAAGTTTTATATACAGAGGAGGGTTTTTCCTTTTACTTGATATGAGTATACTGTGTGGAAGTCTGGGGGGAGGGGAGGGTTAGGGTGGGTTAGGGAGGTTGGGAAGTTTGGGGTGGGTTGAGGGGGGGAAAAAAGGGGTGAAAATGTAATTGTAAAACTTTTGCAATAATAAAAAAAAAAGATGAAGTGGACCCTTGTTCTCTGAACACAACCTGAAAATCCTCAATATCCATCAGTGAGGCTGAGTGAAAAATGAATTGTACAATGTCCGTGTCAGCATTTCAAGCTGCATTTACTCTAGTGCTGACATAAGAAGGAGAAACGCAGGCGTCTGGAAAGGGACGTTTGACTTTTCACCTACTTATTTTCCCTGGAGATAATATCCCCTAGGAGATGGGATGGGAGGGGGGAAATTCCTTTGAGCTGGAGCAGTAGATTAGGGGTAGAGTGACTTGGAAGATGGCCAATGAGTGCAGAGGAGTGGGGAAAGGAAAGGGAGGGGTTTGGGTCAGGAAGTCAGTGTTGCCTACAATGGAGTCAGAGTTAGAATGTCGTGCTTAATAAATGAGAGTTTTTCATCATAGACTTTGGTTGAAATGCAATTTATTTGAGACGACCTCGAAACCTGACAGACCGCACATCTCCACATATTATGAATGCCAGAAAAGTCTGCGAAGGAGGGGTGAAAAATTCAAACACATTTTTTGAAATTCCCTTCTGGGTTCTTATCCAGATGAAGGTTTCTCACCTGCAACTCAACTTGCTTCTTCTGCTCCTCCACCTGGCTCAGGAGGAAGCCTTCAGCCAGGGCCACCGCCTGGGAGCTGGTCTCTGCTCCACATTCCCGCACCCAGCTCTCCATCTTCAGGGGCAGAAGGGACAGGAGCCGCTCCAGAACCACCAGGTCCAGCATCTGGGCTTTGGTGTGCTTTTCTGGTCTCAGCCATCGCCTACAAAAGTCATGGAGTCGGCTGCAAAGTCCTCGGGGACCCTCAGCCTCCTGGTATTGGAAGCTCCTGAAGTTCCAGGGCTGAACTTCTGAACAGATGATGGTTTCCTCCTCCAGGATCTTCTGCCTAGTTCTTGCCCAGATCTCCCCACAGGTCTCAGGCTGAGCAGCTGAAGGGCCTTTTCCAGTTCTCTCAGTGGCTGAAGGTTGTGTTTTCATTCTTTCCCTGTCCTGAAACACAACTCCAAATGGATCCAAGGAATCTTGTGGATCTCCAAATGCCTTTTAATTCATATGACCGATCCTGTACACGCTGGAAAGACGCCAGAAAGCCTTTCAGCTCTTTCCCAAGAGATAATTTTTGTATGCCAAGAAGTTCAAATGACTCCACTTTGTGTATCTGAAATGGAAAAGAAAATCAATTCCAAGAATTAGAAGGTGTAGATTTAACCACTGAAACAACACTCATCCGCATGCAATGAAACATTTTTCCGGTGAGCTCCAGGGCAGTGATGGCTAACCTTTTTGCCGTCGCATGCCAGGAGCGTGTGTGTGTGTGTTTCGTGTGTATGCGTGAGACCAGAAGTTGGCAAATGGGCCATTTCTGGCTTCCAGAGGGCCTCTGGGGGATGGGGAAGGCTGTTTTTGCCCTCCCCAGACTCCTAGAAATGCATGTGTGGGACCAGAAGTTGGCAAATGGCCCATTTCTAGCTTCCAGAGGGCCTCTGGAAGCTGGGGAGAGAGAAAAACAGGCCTTCCTCACCACCCCCCAAGGTCCTCCGGAGGCAGGAAACAGCCTGTTTCCCTACTTCTGGTGGGCCCAGAAGGCCCAAAAATCAGCTGACTGGCGTGCCGGAGCTGAGCTCACGTGCCCACCAATATGGCTACGCGTGCCATAGGTTCACCATCACGATTCTAGATTAAGGAGAGTGAGTGGAAGGTCCTAGAGAGGACATTTGTGATGTCCTCAGGAAAGCCTCCAGCTGTTCCTTCTCTTGGCCAAGGGCACCCCATGGAGGATCCCTTATGCAATGCAGCTTCTCATGCCAAGAGGGCAGAAAAGGAGCATTTCCCATTGGGGAAGAAAGGAGGAAGGAGGCTGTCCAACCTCATTATTTTCTTGTTTCTTAATCATGAAGCTCATCTGAATTGGCTTGAAGAGCTCCTCTGGGAGGTCCTGGAGGCAAAAGGCATCCAGAGCCTACACATGGAGATCAGGTGTAGGTTGGCCAACTTCTTTTTCAGGGTATTTTCTTAACAATTTCTCCTTGTAAAACGTCCTTCCATTCTCCACCATCCAGTCAGAGCCAAAGAAGCTTCTTGGAGGAGAAGCGAAATGTCTTCAAAGGAAAACAAGAAAATTCAGTTGTCTCTTGTAAAAACACCTTTGGGACAACCACGACTGGATGACAGAGAATCTCCATAGACATTTAGCTATTGAAAGCCAAATCTGGCCCTAGGTTCTGCCTCAGTTTACCTTCCCAATAAGCAACTGAGTTGGAAGATCATTTAAAAGCAGGTTATTGGGGTACCCTGTTAGCCGTAAGTATATAACCATGCAATGTGAGAGAAAGCTGCTAGGCAGGTTTTTCCTCTCTTCTTAGGAAGACAAATCAGGAGAAATTAGCATATCAGTATAACTACAGAGCAGGCTCCCATGCTGTGATAGGATTATATGCAGCCACCTAGAGCCAAAGGCAAAACTGGGACCCACCATTACTTAAGCTGCAAACGTATCTAATACTTTCCAATTTCTTGATAATACCCAGAATAAGATCCTACAAACCTGGGAAGCTACGTGAGAATGTATTCATCGTTTTTTGGATTGCTTCCACAGCTAAAAGTTGAAGAAAGAAAGAAAAAAAAAATCATTTGTCCCGTGTTAGATAGACTATACTTGTCCACGGAGGCTCTATCAATAATTGTCAAATTTTACTTTCTCCTCCCCACTTTCACCCTCATTAGATGCCATGCTAAGCAGTGGTGGGTTGCTACCGGTTCGCTCGAACTGGTAGTGGCGGTGGCAGTGGGAGGCTCTTCGCACCTGCCCGGACGTCTCTGTGCATGTGCAGAAGTGTTACGCATGAGCGCGTGCACCCACGAGCAAACCGGTAGCAAACGAAATTGAAACCCACAACTGATGCTAAGGGGAAAAAATGTAACTCAATAAATTTGACACATTCAGGGTCTTAAGAGATAAAACAGTGAGCCAACATTTCTGGAATGCCTTTTGTCTCAGGCAGATGATATACAAATCACTCTTGGGGGCAGCATAGCAAGAAATCAAGAAGATGCTGGGAAGACAAAAGATTGCCTCCCCCTTCCCTCATACTAAACCTTTGCTTTCAAGGAGCTAGAACAGCCCTCAAAGCTTAAAGAAGAGGATAATTGCCACGACATTTTCCTGAAAAATTAAATTTGGGGCTACTCCCCTGATGCAGGGGTGAAATGCTCCCGCTTCGGACCAGATTGCCCGATCCAGTAGTGATGTCGGCAGCTGGTTCGGAGAACCGGTAGCAAAAATCCCTGACACCCCCCCCCCCCCGCCATGCCCAGCTGAGCCATGTGATCATCAGAGGCTGGGTTTTTTTTTTATTATTTTAAAAGCATTTTTTCTACAACCTCTTTGGCCGAAAAAAATGCTTTTAAAAGTTAAAAAAAAAAGAGCCTCTGATGATTGCGCGGCTCAGCTGAGATCATAAGAGGCTTTTAAAAGCATTTTTTTTGCAACCTCATCGGCCAAAGAGGTTGTAGGGGAAAAATGCTTTTAAAAGCCTCTGACGGTCCCAGCTGAGTTGCCTGATCATCAGAGGCTTTTAAGAGCAATTTTTTTTTGCAACCTCTTCAGCAGAAAAGGTTGTAGAAAAAAATGCTTTTTAAAAAAAAAATTGGCCACGCCCACCCAGTCACATTATCCCCCACCACCACCAAGCCACACCCACAGAACCGGTAGTAACAAATTTTACATTTCACCACTGCCCTGATGTAACCTATGTTAGGGAAATCATGTTGCAAAGAACTGCCTAGCTGGGGCCTACAGATAGAGATGTGGTTTTGTTGCAGGAAACTCTTATTACCAATTCAGGAGACAAGACCACGAGGGTTGGAGAACACAGGTTTATTTGAGCAAAGGTTCAGAGCTTTAGCATGGCAGATTCTGAGTCCTGGGCTATGCCCAAGGTTTGTCTTTTATACATTTTGCAACCCCAGCTTCCCCTTTTGGGTTACCACTTTGTTACACTTGTCTAGCTACACCCCAGCATAACATAAAAAAGGAGAAGTTATCTGACACATATTCCATATAAGACATTATCTTACACCATCTGTTACTTTCAGTGGACCTTCCTTGCAATATCTTCGTTACAGGAATAATAATAATAATAATAATAATAATAATAATAATAATAATAACAACAACAACTCGGAACAGCTTACATCCTCCGATGATACCTTAACAGTTCCTAGGTCCTTGGTTAGGACTTGAGCTGCTGAGCTATTAACCAGCCTCAAAGGCTGTGAATCTCACTAAAGAATAACCAATAAATAATAAGTAGTAGTAGTAGTAGTAGTAGTAGTAGTAGTATAGGGACTTGCAAATTGAAGTTGAGCGACTGTGGAAAAAGAAATCGTGTGTTGTCCCGATTGTAATTGGAGCCCTTGGAGCAATACCCAAAGGGCTACCCCGCTATTTAGAAATTCTAAATTTGCCGGACTTGAACATTTTGACTCTCCAAAAAACACCTTACTCGGAACAGCTTACATCCTCCGACGATACCTTAACAGTTCCTAGTCCTTGGTTAGGACTCGAGCTGCTGAGCTATTAACCAGCCTCAAATTCAGCCTTTAGTGAATCTCACTAAAGATATAATAATAATAATAATAATAATAATAATAATAATAATAATAATAATAATAATAATAATAATAATAATAATAATAATAATAATAATTTTATTTATATACCGCCCTTCTCCCGAAGGTCTCAGGGCGGTGTACAGCCAAGATTAAAAACATAAATATACAATATCATAGTTAAAATTAATTAAAATTATTAAATAGTTTTGGCCAAATTTTAAAAACCCAATATTAAAACCCAATTTAAAATCATTCCGTTAGACAGCCCCGCCTGTCGGAAGAGTAGGGTCTTGAGGGCACAGCGAAAGACCTGGAGGTCAGAGATGTTACGAATATCCGGGGGCAATTCATTCCAAAGGGTAGGAGCTCCAACAGAGAAGGTTCTCCTCCTGGGTATCGCCAGCCGACATAACTTGGCTGATGGCACCCTGAGGAGTCCCTCTTTGTGGGAGCGGACTGGTTGGTGGGAGGCTATTGGTGGCAGAAGGCGGTCCCGTAAATAAGTCATTAAGCGTACAAGTGCATCTGTTCTCAATTCCACCACTACCGGAAGATGATGAGCTGCGAATCCTGGAGGATTATCTTCAGCCCACAATCCTGGTACATTAAACTCCTGCCATGCATCATTTTTAATTTCTCCCTCCATTTGTCTCACCACCATCAATCTCCATATTTCTTCTGGAGGATGTCTGACTGTCATTCTCTGCCGGCCTGCATCAAAAGAAATAGTTGCTCCTAATTTGCTAAGCAGATCTCTACCTAGTAATGGGAGCGGGCACTCAGGAATATAAAGGAACTCATGTTCTATTTTAGTTCCCCTAAAATCACACGACACAGGTTTCAATACTGGATGCCCCAAAACAGTTCCTGAGACTCCCTGAACTTGAACCGAATAAGGTCCTGGTGCTGCTATTGGTTTATTTACAACTGATCATCCTGCTCCCGTATCTACCAAAAAGGTTGTCTGCTGACCCCCAACATCCACTGTAACCAATGGCTCGGATGGGGCCTCCTCCAAGCCTGGTCCCCGTCAGTCCGCCCATTCTGCATCGGCCAGCCCCACAGTCTCCGGTATCTCCCGAAGCCTGTTGGGATTTCCGAAACCTCTGTTCATGCCCCTGATACCTCGCCGTCCACGAAATCCACCTCTTCCCATAACCTGACCATCTCCCTGACTTCCTCGGTTCCCTTCAATCAACTGTCCTCGTCCACCTCCTCTCCAGAAGGTCCTCAATTCACCCCTACCCCTCATCATACGCCTTGGACACTCTCTCTGCCAGTGGCCCTCACCTTTACAATAGGCACACTGGTTTGGTCCCAAGGATGTTCCTCCCTGCAAAGCTACTGCCAACAATTCAGCCTTCTTATGCATTTTGACTTTAGCCTGCTCCTCCTTTTCCTTCTTCTCCACTTTTTCTCTATTCACATACACTTTCCTTGCTATCTCCAACAACTCACTCGTATTCTTTCCTAAAGCACCTTCCTGTTTCTGCAATTTCCTTCTGATATCATCACTACTTTGGGCTATAAACCTCTCATTCAATATCCGTACATTTTCTGGCAACCTGGGGTCCACCTGTGTATACAGCTCATAGGCCTCTACCAACCTTTGCAAGAAACTCTCGGGACTCTCGTCTGTCCCCTGTGTCACCAACGAGGGTTTAGACATGTTCACTGGAGGTTTCCCTGCCGTTCTCAAGGCCCTCACCACTGCAGACCTATATTCCACCAGATGAGTTAAATCATCAGGCACCCGAGGATTCCATCCCGGGTCTGCCTCTGGCATCCGCAAAGGTAATTCTCTAGCAAAATCTGCATCCCGTGGGAAGGCTACCTTCACATTCTTCCTCATAGCCGCTTTCCACTTTTCTCTCTCTTCAGGGGTAAGTAAGACATTCAACAACTGCTGTATATCATTCCAAGTAGGATTGTGAGTATGCATAATAGTTTGGAAAAGGTCCGCCATCTCCGTAGGTTTATCAGAGAGGGGCCCATAATGTTGCTTCCAATTTAACAAATCAGTAGTAGAAAAAGGAACATACTGAAACATAGGCTGTATTGCTACCTCACCTTGGGCGTTCACAACTTGCTGATCTATCTGTCTCAAGGGAGCCACCAATTCTGCCTCTGCTGCTCTAGCTCTTGCCTCGGCTTCAGCCAAAGCAGCGGCCTTTGCAGCGCGGGTCTGTACACCTTCGGTAACACCCCCTACTGCTCCTCCAACCGCTCCCAGAGTCTCCTCTCCTTCAGGTTCACTCTGATCACTTCCATCCGCCGAAGGGCTTGTTTTCACCTTCGGGCCTCCCCCAACGACACCTCCTCCTGCTCCATCACCTGGCATACCTCCCCCTACTGCTCCATCTCCAGCCCCCCCTGCAGGCGGCTGATACGGCGGTAGCGGTGGCGCAGTAGGGAAGCATTCCACCTCATCCTCGACGAAGACCTTTCGGCGTGGCGGGGTCATGGATCTACTTTTCCCCTCCCTTACAGCACTCTTCCTGCAACACTTCACCTTGGGTCTAGCGACACAAAGTCTCACCATTTCTGCCTGACATTGCAACAAATCATCTGCCTTTTCCGTCAGCGCATTTACCCACTGGTCAATATATGGGAATCGATCTGGGTACTTTTCCTGGTCCCCCACTATAACCCCCCAGAGTTCATCAGCTACCTCTTCCTTAAGCGAACCCTCTGGGGGCCAACCAGTTCCCATAGCGGGCCATACAACGGTGCACAGATATTTCAGACGTTCCTTCTTCAGTTTGGGATATGAGGGGGTTTTAAAATAATTATTAAAGCCTTTTAACATACATGCCAACGGTGTGTTGGGCACGCTCTGGGTATTCCCCCCCATCCTAACACACTGCCACTGACTCTCAGCCCCGGAACTCACGGTCACTGAAGAGAACTGCGATGACTTAACCACCCACACAATTACCTCACAGGGACTTCTTTAGGACAGCCGTCCCGAGTCCAGGGGAGGGATCAGGTCCCCTCTTCTGTCTTCAAATGAGATAGGTACCAGTCTTTTACGTATACTCACCTGAGATGTCTTCACCTCACACGTCCTGGCCAGGAACCATTCACACTTCCTTTCCTACACCACAGGGTTCTTGGACTCGCTCACAGCACCATCAGCCTCACAGGGAAGTCGCTGCCGCCTCCCGGAAGTCTAAAACTCCCGTGGGCCCTGGAGGATGTTCAGGAGCGGCTGCCCCGAGGGCCTGAAGGGTTGAGCGGCCCTCAGCAAAATATTGCCCCGATCTATTGTCCCATCTGGGGTGCCAGCTGTTGTAGGAAAAATCACGGGACCAGACCAAGCTCTTTAATGCAGGAAAGGTTTATTATGCATAAGGTTCAGACAGCAGTAAACACAGCTCAATGTCTGAACCCCCAAGGGTGTACAAAGGTGTTGGTTTTATACTCTAAAATACGTATACATTATCTGGGCGTTACATTTAGACATACTTGGTCCTAGGAGGAACCGAAAGACGCCTAGTCCAGACTTTTAGTTACAGATAAGCAATATTATGGGAGTCACATGCATTTACAGGGTGCTGCAGACACTATCATATATTATACATGACATTTAGGGTGGAATGCAGAAGTGAACAACAGGATGCATCTGTCTGGGTCAGTCTGCTTCGTTAAGATAAAAATACCTTGTGTCATTTCAGCAACTCCTTACTGGCAGGGAGAGAAATATTTAGCCTTTGACCAAAGTTTTCAGGCCTAACTATTGAAGCCTTTGGGTTTTGACCAAAGACTATCTATATACCTGAACAAGGCCTTTTCAGTACCTGAGCTTGTATCCTCTTCATCCTAAACCTTGCAACATACATATAAGCAAAGCAACTTCTGCTAATTCTGTTTATGCATTTATAATACTTTTGTAGCAATTTTACCCTTCTGCCTCAGTTTCCCAATGCCTCCCCCTCCTAGGGCTGAAGGGGGGAAAAATAACCAGCCCAAAATCACTCAGCTGGCCCTCATGGCCAAAGCAGGATTTGAATTCACAGTTCTCCAGCTTTGTAGCTTGTGGCCATAAACACAAGACCAATTTGGTTCACTGTAAAAGATTTCCCTTCCCCTCCTTGGCTCCCAGGAAAAGAAAAACAAATTGAGCACACAGAGCAGTAATTAATCATCTCTTCTGCAGTAGCAAGGAGTTCCAAAAACACATACTGTAAATAACATTTCCTAATGTTGCAGGAATACTGAGACTCACCTCGGTATCAAAAGGAGTTGTATTTATTTGCGCAAAAGGTTCACAGCAATATAGCCGTAGCAACATCTGAACCCCCTCTTATGGAAAAACAAGCACTTATATACTTTTCAAACTGACAGGTTCTGGAGAACCGGTAGCGGAAATTTTGAGTAGTTCGGAGAACCGGCAAATAAGATCCTTTTAAATCGAAATTTTAATCTGTTTTAAATTATTGGGATTTTTTTAATTGTCTCGGGCTAAATTATTTAATCTGGTTTTAATTATATCTTTTAACTTTTGTATCTATGTATTTTATTTTGTGCCTATTCACCGCCCTGAGCCCTTCGGGAGTAGAGCGGTATATAAATCTAATAAAAGAAAGAAAGAAAGAAAGAAAGAAAGAAAGAAAGAAAGAAGGAAGGAAGGAAGGAAGGAAGGAAGGAAGGAAGGAAGGAAGGAAGGAAGGAAGGAAGGAAGGAAGGAAGGAAGGAAGGAAGGAAGGAAGGAAGGAAGGAAGGAAGGAAGGAAGAAAGAAAGAAAGAAAGAAAGAAAGAAAGAAAGAAAGAAAGAAAGACCACCTCTGGCTGGCCCCAGAGTGGGGAGGGAATGGAGATTTTGCAGTAACTTTCCCCTGTCACGCCCACCAAGCCATGGCCACCAAGCCACGTCCACAGAACCGGTAGTAAAAAAAAATTGGATTTCACCACTGGTATAAATTAATTAATCATCTCTTCTGCAGTAGCAAGGAGTTCCAAAAACACATGCTGTAAATAAAATTTCCTAGGATTGTTCCTTAGTCCTAGATTGGTTTTCTCCCTGATTAATTCCAGCTATTGCTCATGTCTTGTAGTACTTTTTTTTTTTTAAATGTATTTTGAGGGAAAGAAGAGATCCGGTGCCACAGTGCCCCTCCCTTCTCAGGCGAAAGTTGTAAGCAGGGGAAGAAATGGTTAAAAGAACATAAATAAACCAGTAAAAAAAAACCCTCCCTTTCTTACTCAGATACAATTTCAAAGGCAGAATGAGATTTGCATTCCCTTGAATATGCTGTGCAGTTTGAGGACATCTCTGGAGTTTTTGGCAGAAAGAAAGAAAGAAAGAAAGAAAGAAAGAAAGAAAGAAAGAAAGAAAGAAAGAAAGAAAGAAAGAAAGAAAGAAAGAAAGAAAGAAAGAAAGAAAGAAATCGCACTCAGACGTTTACCAAGGTGTAGAAAAGAAAATCTCCAAAGCCATCACCCACAAACATAATGCAGATGTTTCCTCACTTCAGAAAAGGGAGAACAGCAAACAGCAATGCCTTCAGAAAAGATCTCAGCTACTGTGTTGTAACCAGGGAGTTAGCAAAAACAAAGAATGACAGACGGACAGACAAATTTCAAAACAAAATTTTGCACGAATAACAGATTTCTTACCTTCACTTTTCATTCCTCCCTCTTTGTCTCACGCATGCCGGTTAAGGGGGATGGGAAACGGGGCAGTTAAAGCGGAACAATGCCGACCAGACCTTGTTGAATGAGAGGACTAAGGGGAGTAAGTCCCCGTTCTCAATGCCTACGTGCAGTGGTGGGATTCTACCACTGGTAGAACCTGGTTGTTAAGTAGTGAAGCAGTTCCGAGAACGGGTTGTTAAAAGAAATCTCCTTTTGTTTTTTTCCACTTTCCTGTAAGGAATTACAACATTCGTCGTTGTTTCCTAGACTAACCTTTATTGCCCTGCTTACAGAAACTGCCTCTCCCGCAGCAGTATGCGTAGATTTACTGTCGCTTCCGGTCCGGAGGTTCTCAGAGGGATTTTTTTGTTTGTTTGTTTGACTTTCTTAAAGGGGAAGCAGTGGTGGGATTCAGCCAGTTCTACGGGACCGCCTCCTGCCACCAATTGCCTCCCACCGGCCAGTTCGCTCCCACAGAGAGGGCCTCCTCAGGGTGCCATCGGCCAGGCAATGTCGGCTGGCGATCCCCAGAGGGAGAGCCTTCTCTGTGGTAGCACTCACCCTCTGGAACAATCTACCCCCAGAGATACGAGTGATCCCAGACCTCCGGACTTTTCGTCGGGCTCTCAAAACCTATTTTTTTCAGTTAGCCGGGCTGTCCTGATTTTATGATTGGTTTTAAATAATTTTGATATGGTTTTAATTGGAATGTTTTAAATTAATGGGCCAAATTTATTTAATTATTTTAAATTTATTTTAACTTTTGTATATAAAATGTTTTATTTTTTTGGCTGTTCACCGCCCTGAGTCCGAAAGGAGAAGGGCGGTATAGAAATTTGAATAAAGATAAAGATAAAGATAAAGTTCGCACCAATTCCGGAGAACCAGTTGTTAACTTTCTGAACAGTTTGGCAAACTGGTTGTTGGAAGAAATCATTAGGGGAGAGAACCGGTTGTTAAATTACTTGAATCCCACCACTGCACCGCTGTTGGGAGGAAAGACTCCCTTGTTGGAGTTCTCCCAGCCAGGGTGCAATGATCCGCACTGAAGAAATAATTGAATAATGAAACAGAAGCTTTTTTTTTTTTTAATTTGATTTATATGCTGCCCTTCTCCGGAGACTCAGGGCGGCTTACAATGTGCTCAGCAATAGCCTTCATCCTTTTTGTATATTTATACAAAGTCATCTTATTGCCCCCACAAACTGGGTCCTCAATTTACCTACCTTAGAAAGGATGGAAGGCTGAGTCAACCTTGAGCCTTGGCGAGATTCGAACCTGCAGTAATTGCAGGCAGCTGTCTTAATAACCAGCTTAATAACAGGGTGCCTTAGACCACTGTACTACCAAGGCTTTTAATGACAAGGAGTGACATTCAGCAAGGCTTCTTGGCTAGCTAGAAAGATTGACGTTCAAACGTGAGTTGACATACCCTTTCTGACTTTTGGTCTAAAACTGGTTTTTGGTGAAGTTTAATTCTGTGCTTGGTGATATTTAATCCTGTGTTTAGTGATGGGATAATTTTCCCTATTCAGCTTTGTTTGGAAGGAAAAATGGTCATCTCTGTCCCTGAAAAGAAGCTGATTTGGAAATCTGACTAGTTCTGTGTCTATTGTGTTCTGGTCATTGGTTTAACAAGCAACAGATACTCTGTTTCAGGGGTGAAATGCTCCTGGTTCGGCCCGGATCACCCGATCCGGTAGCGATGGCGGCGGGTTGTTCGGAAAACCAGGAGCAAAAATCCCTGGGCTTCCCCCCCCCCCCCCATGCCCAGCTGAGCCGCACGATCATCAGAGGCTTTTTTTTTTTTTTTTACTTTTAAAAGCATTTTTTCTACAACCTCTTTGGCCAAAAAAATACTTTTAAAAGTAAAAAAAAAAGCCTCTGATGATCACGCGATCATCAGAGGCTTTTCAAAGCATTTTTTTCCTGCAACCTCTTTCGGGGAAGACGTGATTAAAAAAATGCTTTGAAAAGGCTCTGACGATCCCAGCTGTGTTCCTGATCTGCAGAGGCTTTTCAAAGCATTTTTTTGCAGTTGCAGAAAAATTGCTTTGAAAAGTTAAAATTAAAAAAAAAAAAGTTGGCCACGCCCACCCAGTCACATTACACACCCCCAAGCCACACCCACAGAACCGGTAGTAACAAATTTTACATTTCACCCGTGCTCTGTTTGCTCCTTTGCTTCATTCTGGAGAGCTTAAATGTCCTCTCTGCTAAAGGGTTTCACTTTATGAGCAAGAGTTGGCTGCTGATAGTTATCACTGCATTTTAACTATTTTTTTTTTAAATTTGATTTATATGCCGCCCTTCTCCAGAGACTCAGGGCGGCTTACAATAGCCTTCATCCTTTTGTATATAATTATACAAAGTCAGCTTATTGCCTCCACAACTGGGTCCTCAATTTATCTATCTTAGAAAGGATGGAAGGCTGAGTCAACCTTGAGCCTTGGCGAGATTCGAACCTGCAGTAATTGGAGGCAGCTGGTCTTAATAACAGGGTGCTTTAGACCACTGTACTACCAATTTTAATTCCTCAAGGTGCTCTGGCACCCTCCCTGATTTGTAACTCCACTTTGCAAGTATTTCTGATTTAATGATTGCTATTTAGGGCAGTTTTTTGTAAGCAAAGAAGCTTTTTGTATTTTTGTACAGGTAATCCTTGACTTACAACAGTTGCAATGGCACCGGAAAAAGTGACTTATGATCGTTTTTCACACTTATGACCATTGCAGCAAACTGTTATTAGGGCAAAGAAGCGATGCCACATGACTACCTGGCCACGGCCACCCGGTCACATGAAGCACCACAGTTGTGAAATGAGTGACACAGTTGTTAAGAATGCTGCAATGGGCATAAATGATGACCGGTCATAACTGCGAGGACCGGTCAAAAGTGCAAGGAACTGTCAGAAATCACTTTTTTCAGCTCTCTGGGTAGTCCTTTTGTGCATATGGACTACTCAGAGGGTTGAAAAAGTTATTTTTGACCGGTCCTCGCACTTTTGACCAGTCCTCGCACTTATGACTGTCCTCACATTTTACGTTTTGCGCCCTATCTTGTCACCATGGTGAAGAGAAGGAGTTGAGAAATGAGTGACACAGTTGTTAAGAATGCTGCAATGGGCATAAATGATGACCAGTCATAAGTGCGAGGACCGGTCAAAAGTGCAAGGAACTGTCAGAAATCACTTTTTTCAGCTCTCTGGGTAGTCCTTTTGTGCATATGGACTACTCAGAGGGTTGAAAAAGTTATTTTTGACTGGTCCTCGCACTTTTGACCAGTCTTCGCACTTATGACTGTCCTCACATTTTACATTTTGCGTCCTATCTTGTCACCATGGTGAAGAGAAGTAGTTGTGAAATGAGTAACATGGTTGTTAAGAATGCTGCAATGGGCATAAATGATGACTGGTCATAAGTGTGAGGACCAGTCAAAAGTGTGAGGACTGGTCAGAAATGATTTTTTTCAGCCCTCTGTAGTCCAGGAAAGAAGGAAAGAAAAGAGAGAGGTGGTAGTGAGCTAGGCTAAGATCCGATATTGGGACAAAATTCAAATATTATAATTCCAAATCTTTGGTCAAGACAAAAGTGCCTCTTCCGTGCCAAGGTTCTAAGATGGCAAAAGGTATTTGATGTAGGTACAGAATTGTAAAAGGGCAAACTGACCCTAAACAGATTCATCCTGTTGTTTACTGTTTATTGCATCCCAAATGTCATGCATATCCCATGATAAGAAGTGCTGCTTCCTTTACTGCCCTTGAGGCGTCTACAAGCCTCTTATCTCCTCTTTATTATGTCTTGAGCTCCTGAGCAGAGGACCTGAGTATGTGAGAACAGGATTGTTATTTCCTTTCCTAGAGACAGATGAAAGGGCAGCTTCTACGTGTGAAATGTATCACTCTCTGTAATGACTCTGCCTTTACATTGTATAAATACATGGCCAAAAGAAGCCATCAGTGTTCAGACTTTTTGCTTGTCTTTGGACTGTTTGAACCGTGCACAATAAACTCTTTCCTGCATTGAAGAGCTTGGCCTGGTTCCGTTTCTTTTCCTGCAACAGCAGGTTTGAGGAGAAAGATTGCTGTAGAATAAAAAAGATGAAAGGGAAGAAAGCCAACCCCAAACAAATATAAAGATATTAAGACAAAGAATGAATTGTTAAACTGTAAAGAATAAAAGAGAACAAATATGAATAAATAACTCTCCTCTTTTTCCCTAAATTTCCCATTGTTTGCACCTACCTTTTTTGGTGAGGAAAAAGAAAAGAAATCTGCCTGCCTAATTTTCCAACGTTGCAGCAACAAAAAAACCAACAGCCTGCTTTACTTTCAGTTTCGTTTTTCAGCATAGCTAGGGAGAAAAAAATCAGCACTCTTTGCAAGCCAACAGCAGAGCCCTGAGCAAAACAGCTGAGAGCAAATCAGGCTGAGAGTCGGGAGCCGATCTAAGCAAGGGCTAATTAGCCTATGCTGAAGCTCCGCGGGCCAATAAAATTACAAAAAAACACCGAATCGTTTGTTAAATTGCTGGCTCGCCCGCCCCTCGCCCACCACTATTTATTGGCAATAAATAGTGGTGCGGAGGGGCGGGGCAAGGGGCGGGACGAGCTAGCAATTTAACAAAGGGTTTGGCCGAACCCCCTAGAACCGGCAGAATCCCACCACTGGTAAGGTCCCAAAATACACTTGAGTCACCAGAATGCCAAAGAGAGAGACTCAAGACAAGGCTTGCAAAAAAGCAGATTTTATTTATGGCCAAAAACAAAATACTGGGTGAAAGTATATCCAGAACATACAGATACAATGCAGGCGAAGAAATAGCCACCTTGGGGAAGGTTTGGCGTCCTTTTATACCCTCAGAGACGTCAGTTTAGTACCCAATTCTAGCCTCCTAATTTAGGTTTGTGTATTCCTTGTTGCCCTGCAACGGGGAATAGACACTTCCCCAATTAGTATTATCTTAAGCCTGTGATGGCGAACCTATGGCACGGGTGCCACAGGTGGCACTCGGAGCCATATCTGTGGGCACGCGAGTGTTGCCCTAGCTCAGCTGCAACGCGCATGTGTGCACCGGCCAGCTGATTTTTGGGCCTTCCGGGCCCAGTGGAGGGGCCTTTAGAGAGCCTCCGGGGGTGTGTGGAAGGCCGTTTTCTCCCTCCCCAGGCTCCAAGAAAGCTTCTGGAGCCTGGGGAGAGTGAGAAACAGGCCTACCAGTAACCTTTTTGCCATCACGTGCCAAAAGCGGGGGGAGTGTGGGGGGGCGGGGCACGGGGGCATTGAATTATGGGTGTGGGCACATGCACGCATGACCCCCCCACGCTCCCCACGCTTTTGGCACGCAATGGCAAAAAGGTTAGCCATCAATGTCTTAAGCATTTATTTGTTTACTCAATTGGCCACTTTGGCCCCAAGGCTCTGATCTGGAGTTTATCCAGATCAAATATAAATTAGGGCTGAGGTGTAAATTATCCCTTTGTTGATGGCTGTAGTTTCAACTGAGATACTTACCATGCTTTTAGATGGCACAAGAAAAACAGGAAGAAGATTGATATGGGTTCAGGTCAAATGGCAGGGACATATGTTTGACAAATACCAGATACATTACAGAGGCCTAATAACAGAATATGTTTGTTACAGGAGATACAAATATCTCCTGTAAAGGTTCTGGTTATCACCTTTAAAGCGCTCCATGGCTTAGGACCTGGTTACTTACGGGACCGCCTGTTACCACCAATAGCCTCCCACCGGCCAGTACGCTCCCATAAAGAGGGGCTCCTCCAGGTGCCGTCGGCCAAACAATGTCAGCAGTCAGCCCCTAGGGGGAGAGCCTTCTCTGTGGGGGCACCTACAATCTGGAACGAGCTCCCCCCGGAGATACGGAGGATCCCGGATCTGCGCACCTTCCGCCGCGCGCTTAAGACTCTTCTATTTCATCAAGCTAGCCTGGCCTAAATCGTCCCCCTTTTAATCTGGAAATTTTAAATTTGTTTTAATTATAGAGTTATGGGTAAGGCGTTTTAAATTGGGGAGCCACTTTGGATTTAATTTTGTTTTAAATGTATTTTAATGTTCATATTGTATGTTTTTTAATCTTGGCTGTTCACCGCCCCGAGTCCTTCGGGAGAGGGGGCGGTATAAAAATTTAATAAATAAATAAATAAATAAATAAATAAATAAATAAATAAATAAATAAATATAAAGGCATAATATATGTGATACAAATACAAAGGCATATATGTATTACAGGAACCTAATGGTTACAGAATCTAGTATACCAGTATATCATATTCTAGTATTATTTATTATATCCTTATTATTGTTTCCCTTTCAGTATCATAGCTCTGAAGTAAAAATTAGGCAAATTTCTCCTCATCCTAAACTCGCTTCCACAGGGACGTTAGACAACCAGCAGCAAGCTGGAGGGACACAGTAATTATCATGATGGCAAGTGCACTATTGGCACTGCTAAAGGAACAGTTGAGGCACAGATCCTCCTGAAGGAAATCTGTCTATCTGCTTACAAAACGTTGACACTGACATGATAGTAGATACATAGTAGACCGTAAACAAGATTGGGTAATGAGGCCAGCATTGTCCTTTGATGGCTATCCCATTATTTTTGTCCTGCTTTTCCATATGTATTCTACATGACACGCCATACCATTGATCTGTCCCCGTCTACACACACACACAAACACAGCCAGCCGAGGGTTAAGAAAGTACTTGGCACGCACACAGGTCGTTATCTCAAACTTGGCAACAATATAAGCACCGTCTGCCAAGAGTTTTACTGCAACAGATAACATAAAATTGCATACGCATTGCAAATAGTCCAGCAAAACAATATCCCTTCGGCAGCTTCAGACATTGTTCAAGTGACTAGCCAGAGTTAGTTTTTGTTCGTCACAGATTTTTACCAGCCACCACCCTCTCTTAGTCTCTGGGGTGTGGTCCAGTGACTCAGCTATAATCCCTAGCACGCCTCCTTAACTGCTGCAACCGTTTATCACGCCTTCGTTGGCATGCATCCAGGAACAACGGCTCTCCTTCCTCGCCCTCATCAGAGACACCTGGCTCCTGGCCAATCTCCCCTTCCTCGGCCGGCACCTGAGGCAGTGCCAGAGGGGAGGGGCCTGGAGAGGGAGGCCTGGCTGACTCCTCTCCCTCATGTTCAGAGCCTTCTTCCTCCGATGAGATAGGCTCAGAGGGCGGGGCCACAACAACCATCACATCCATGTTGATGACTCATGACCTCTTGGATGCTAGGCAAGATAGCCATCTTCCCCTACCAACATCTTCTCTTATGAAACCTACTTGCTTTATGTACTCCATGTGCGAATATGGCTCAGAACAGACACAAAGGTACAGATATTTCCACAATGCTAGCAAGTATCACTAAGCCACTTTTCAGTCAATGCCTTCAAAGTGGACTCTAAAAACCCTCAACTATGGCCCCTGCAAAAAATAAGCACATTTGTAATTTGTAATGTGTCCCAACATCGTTCACTAAATTGTTATAGAATGAAAGACTGAAAAACATTCCTGGGTCAGCCAGATGCAGATTTATTGCGCAAGGTTCAGAGGCAGTTTGGTTCTTGCAAGTCTGAACAAAGAAGAGCTCTGATCCAACTGTTTTTATATATTTCCAAGACAAAGGATTTGGTGAGCT
Organism: Arizona elegans; assembly: GCA_022577455.1. NCBI lineage: Eukaryota > Metazoa > Chordata > Lepidosauria > Squamata > Colubridae > Arizona > Arizona elegans. The sequence goes on along the minus strand of JAKOOJ010000012.1, from coordinate 1,973,911 downwards.
CATGCAGTTTTCCATATATGGTTAACATTTTTTTTTTTTTAATTTGATTTATATGCCGCCCTTCTCCGGAGACTCAGGGCGGCTTACAGTGCGTTAAGCAATAGCCTTCATACTTTTGTATATTTATACAAAGTCAGCTTATTGCCCCCACAAACTGGGTCCTCATTTAACCTACCTTAGAAAGGATGGAAGGCTGAGTCAACCTTGAGCCTGGTAAGATTCGAACCTGCAGAAATTGCAGGCAGCTGTGTTAATAATAGGGTGCATTAAACCACTGTACTACCAAGCCTCTTTCCAAGGCTCAGATTTGTTAGGATTTGGTGAGCTCATGCAGTTTTCCATATATGGTTAACATACATTTGATAATTTGTACTTCCTAATTCCTAAACCATTACTTTCTAGTTTATAAGATTATTTTAGCTACACAACTTTTCCTTAAGTGCTGTAGTTGCTAATGAGATTTTTTTTATTTTTTTTATTTGATTTATATGCCGCCCTTCTCCGGAGACTCAGGGCGGCTTACAATGCGTTAAGCAATAGCCTTCATTCTTTTGTATATTTTATACAAAGTCAGCTTATTGCTGTCCTTGGGTAATAAGAGGTAATAAGTAACTCTTTGTTTCCTATGCATGTCTTTGTGTCTTTGACAGTGAGGCCCCTCAGATGTTTTCCATATGGCTGTCCTTCCGTGACAGCTAGGCCTCATCAGAAGATATATTACTGTTATAGAAATGAAAGACTGGAAAACATTCCTGGGTCAGATAGATGCATTTTATTTGCGCAAAAGTTCAGTGCAGTGTTTGGTTCTCGCAAATCTGAACAAAGAGAAGCTCTGATTTCACTGCTTTTATATGTTTTCAAGACAAGGAGTTCTATGAGCCCTTCCGGCTTCCAAATATGGTTACATTATAAATACATTATACTTACATTACACTTTACTAATTACCAAACCAGTACATGCTAGTTAGTAAAATTATTTTGGCTACACAATTTTACTACCCCATCATTTTACTAATTATTAAACCATTACAACTTTACTAACCCATCACTTTATAGTTTACAACTTTCCTTAAGTCCTGTAATGTTTAAATGCAGAAATGTATGGCTATACTTTAAGCAATAAGTAACTTTCTGTTTCCTATGCATGTCCTTTCAGATGTTCCTGTATAGCTGTATTTCCGTAGTTTTGATTCTATTAAGAAGATATATAGAATCAGTGTGTTTGACACAGTGTCATAGGTCAAGTAATTATGAGGAAATCTATGATGTAATTGCTTAGCTTCTTCTCCTTATCAGAGTCAGTCATCCACCAGAACACCATTCTTAGCTTTCCTGATGGATGACAGCTAGGCCCCTCAGAAGATATATTACCAATAATGGAGTTCAGCTGCCTCTAACAAGCACGTTTCTCTCTTATAATAATGTGAATAGAGAGGGTCCTTCAGAGTTCATGGATCTGATTTTATGTATCTGACTTTGTATGATTCCTATTTTATTCACATTATTTCTTATTTGCTATAATTCCTACTTTATTCACATCATTACCACTAATGGGGTTTAGCTGACTATAATATAATCTCCAAACAAGCACATTTCTCCCTTATAATAATGTGAATAGAGAGGGCCCTTTAGAGTTCATGTAGCTGACTCTGTATGATTCCTACTTTATTCGCATTAAAATGACAGGAAAAAAAATCATACAAATTGTATTTTATTAATGTAAGGTTACAGGTAAATGTAATACAATCTGTCTTAGCTTTTGCAAGCCCCTTGTCACTTTTCACAGGACCAAAAATTTATAAGCCTTCTCACCACTGTGGCTCCTTTGGCGAAAAGGAAACTCTGGCTCTGAAGCTCTTGTCTGGACCGGGACGCCTTGCGCACGGTCACTCACGCCCTTGTCACCTCCCGGCTGGACTATTGTAATGCTCTCTGCATTTGGCTCCCCTTGAAGAGCACTTGGAGGCTCCAGCTGGTCCAGAATGCGGCCGCGCGCGTGGTTATGGGCGCAACTTGTTGTGCCCACGTGACACCCCTCCTACGTGAAGTGCACTGGCTCCCAATTGTCTTCTGGGTGCGATTCAAGGTGTTGGTCACCACCTTTAAAGCGCTCCATGGCATAGGACGGGTACCTTCGAGACCGACTTCTGCCACCAATAGCCTCCCACAGGCCAGTTCGTTCCCACAGAGAAGGTCTCCTTAGGGTGCCATTGGCCAAGTTATGTCAGCTGGCGACACCCAGGGGGAGGGCCTTCTCTGTGGGAGCTCAGCCCTGTGGAACAAACTGCCCCCGGAAATACGTAAGATCTCCGACCTCCGGGTGTTTCGTTGTGCACTCAAGACCCTGTTGTTCCACCAGGCTGGGCTATTAACATAACAATTTTAAATTGGGTTTTAAATTTCTGGGTTTTTAAATTGAGCCGAATTCATTTAATAATTTTAAACTATTTTAACTGATGTTGTCTTGTGTTTTTAATAGGCTGTACACTGCCCTGAGTCCTTCGGGAGAAGGGCGGTATAGAAATAAAATTATTCTTATTCTTATTCTTGTCATGCTATATACATTTACATGGATGTTTCCGGGGGCGGGGGAAGATTCTGTGGCATAAAGACACTTTTGATTGACAAATACTTCCTTGTTTCTATTGCCCATCTCATATCCCTATTTTATGCAGTAGAAACAAGTCTTGAGTTCAGTTATTTTTCTTTTCCAAGAAGCAGTAACTGTTTTGCGATTTGGAACACACTCAGATTTAGCAGACGTCTCCCGCGCATCCCTGGAGTGCTTCTCCTACCTATATTTCTGGCCTCACAGTTTCCAAAGTCCATTTCCTTTGCTGATACTTCAGCATCAGTGGTGGGTTGCTCTTGGTTCTGTCCGGTTCTTGAGAACCTGTAGTAAAAGCAGCGGGAGCAGTGGTGGGTTGCCCCTGGTTCAGACCGGTTGTATAGAACTGGTAGTAAAACCAGGCTCCGCCCACTGACCCCAACGTCATCAGGACACTTCTGTGCATGTGTTGTGGCTCTGTTGCCTGAGTCTGGACTATCGACAGATGCAGACTCTGAGAGTGAGGGGGAGGAGTTGGCAAGACCTCCCTCTCCAGGACCCTCCTCTCTGGCAATGCCTCTGGAGGACACCGAAGGCCAAACGATAGGCTCAGAGCCAAGCACGTCCCCACAGCCACAGGTGGACAGCGACGAGGAAAATAAGTGCTGGCTGGACCCTCGCCAGAGGCGCAGGGAGAAGCGTGCGCAGCAGAGGGGAAGGCGTGCCAGAGATTAGCTGAATCACTGGACCACACCCCACAGGCTATAAAAGGGAGTGTGGTGGCCATTCGGACTCTGTGATGGACAAAGCTAATCTCTGGCGAGGCACTTTGCACCTTCGGCCACAACACCTATTTGCTGTGGATTTAATTACAAACTGGACTATTCAAACTGTGTGTATTTTTGTCTGTGTTATCGGAGTAAAAGTTTTTGGCAGGCAGCCACGGAGTTGCTGCCAAGTTCCTTATCACCGATGTTGAGTGTTTGAAGAGTTTATTTAACCCTCGGCTGGCTGGTTGGGTGTGTGCGTGGTACGGGGACAGAACAGCATGCGCAGAAGCGGTCCCGTTGTGAACCGGTAGTAAAGTTAAGTAGACCCACCCCTGGGTGGGAGGCTCCACCCACCTGTTCTGATGTCATATTTGGCTATCTGCACATGTGCAGAAGCTTCCGTGCACGGGTGCGCTTCCGTTGCGAATCGGTAGTAAAGGTAAGTAGAACCCACCCCTGTTCAGCATGACTTAACGGGAGCACACTTTAAGTCCTCTCTTGACTCTTATTTTAGAGCCAACATGAGAGAAGGCGAGGAGAGAAAACTACAGAGTTAGGACACAGAGCCTCTTAGATGCATCTTATAATTCAGCATCACTATTATCTCATTCTCCTTGTGGTTTTCTTTCGTGCATTATATAATGCAGAGCTGGGTGGAAAGGTGGATTGGGACAAGATTAAGCCAAGGAAAACTCAAACTCAAATAGGGGATTCAGGACCAATTGCATTTTTACCTGCAACTCTCAGAGGGAGTTTCTTGAAATGATTAATCTCTTAATCTCCACTGGTTCATTTTAAGTGGTTCTCATTTTTTCTTTACAACCTCCTACTTAGCTAAAACCGTAAGAAAGGATTGAGCCTTCACCTTGTCTTATTTGGATCATATTGAAGTAAGTCTAGCGTTTATGAGGATTATTATCAGTGGTGGAATCCAAATTTTTTTACTACTGGTTCTGTGGGCATGGCTTGGTGGGCATGGCAGGGGAAGGATACTGCAAAATCCCCATTCCCTGCCCACTCCTGGGGAAAGGATACTGCAAAATCCCCATTCCCTGCCCACTCCTGGGGAAAGGATACTGCAAAATCCCCATTCCCACCCCACTCCAGGGGAAGGATATTGCGAAATCCCCATTCTCTCCCCATTCCTGGGGGAAGGATTTTGCAAAATCTCCATTCCCACCCCACTCTGGGGCCAGCCAGAGGTGGTATTTGCCAGTTCTCCGAACTACTCAAAATTTCCACTACTGGCTCTCCAGAACCTCTCAGAACCTGCTGGATTTCACCCCTGATTATTATCCAACAAGACTCTTACACAAGGTTTTAGATTACTAGTCCTGTTGTGGTTCCTGCCACACTGAATTGATAAGGCTACTCCTGTGTGGATCCATTTATGTAAAGCTCCTTCAGGACTCCATGTATTCATTTGGTTTTTCTCATGTGGATCTTGTTATGGTAATTAAGGGAAACTCCAAGTATTTCCTGATTTATGCCTTGTCCCATATATGACATTTTGTTAGTTAAGCCATTTCTTGCTCTCAAAAATTAAACATTTATAGAACTTTTTTGGGAGGATTTGGGCCTTCTCTATCATGATCAGATGGAAAATGGGATAAATGTGAAGAAAAAAATATGTTCTCCTATTCATGTGAAATAGCGTTGAAGACCTTCAAATGACAGTAGAAAGAGTCTGGCAGCGCAGCAGACTAAAGCACTGTTATTAACATCAGCTGCCTGCAATTACTGCAAGTTCAAATCTCACCAGGCTCAAGGTTGACTCAACCTTCCATCCTTTCTACGGTAGGTAAAATGAGGACCCAGTTTGTGGGGGCAATAAGCTGACTTTGTATAAATATACAAAAGTATGAAGGCTATTGCTTAACCCATTGTAAGCCGCCCTGAGTCTCCGGAGAAAGGCGGCATATAAATCAAATTTTAAAAAAAATCCATTTTTCATAATTAAAACACTTGCCCATTATTTGGTTTCAATTGGTAAATTCAGCTCTCTGGGGCTGCCACTTGTGAAGATCAGATTAAAAAAAAATAAAAAATAAAAAGGTAAAGGTAAAGGTACCACATGTGCTAGTCGTTCCTGTTCATCTCCATTTCAAAGCCGAAGAGCCAGCGCTGTCCAAAGACATCTCCATGGTCATGTGGCCGGCATGACTAAACGCTAAAGGTGCACGGAACGCTGTTACCTTCCCACCAAAGGTGGTCCCTATTTTTCTACCTGCATTTTTTATGTGCTTTCAAACTGCTAGGTTGGCAAAACCTGGGACAAGTAGCGGGCGCTCATATGTGTAAATAGAAAATGCTTAAATTTCAACAACTACAATTTATATGGATTCATATTCAACTGAATCTATCGGTGGGTTGCTACCAGTTTGTCCCGGATCGGGCGAACCGGTAGCGGCAGCAGGAGCTACCCACACGCCCAGAAATCTCTGCGCATGCGCAGAAATGTGCGAATGAGCACGCGTGCACTCACGAGCAAACCTGTAGTGATGGGATTTGAAGCCCACTACTGACTGGATCCATATATGGAACATTCAATCATTACTCCTCCTGAAGTCCCCCCCCCCCATATTTCACAGACTTATATGGCTTCTCCCGTGTGGATCTTGTTATGGGAATTAAGACAAGAGCCCCAAGAAAAGGACTTTCCACATTCCATGCATTTATAACGCTTCTCCCCCCGTATGGCTTCTACTATGATAAATAAGTTCACAGTTTTTAGTAAAGCTCTTTCCACACTCCATGCATTTATGCGGCTTCTCCCCCGTGTGGATCCTTTTATGAAGATTAAGAGAAGAACTTTGAGAGAAGCTCTTTCCACACTCTGTGCACTTTTACAGCTTCTCCCTTGTATGGACCGAGTAATGGGAAGTAAGAGAATTACTATGAGAGAAGCTCTTTCCACACTCCATACATTTATAAGGCTTCTCTCCTGTATGGATCCGGGAATGGAAAGTAAGAGAATTTCTATGAGAGAAGCTCTTTCCACACTCCATACATTTATAGGGCTTCTCTCCTGTATGGATCCGGGAATGGGAAGTAAGAGAAGTACTATGAGAGAAGCTCTTTCCACACTCCACGCATTTATAGGGCTTCTCTCCTGTATGGATCCTTTTATGAGAATTAAGAGAAGAACTTTGAGAGAAGCTCTTTCCACACTCTGTACACTTATATGGCTTCTCCCCTGTATGGACCGAGTAATGGGAAGTAAGAGAAGTACTATAAGAGAAGCTCTTTCCACACTCCATACATTTATAGGGCTTCTCTCCTGTGTGGATCCTTTTATGAAAATTAAGAGAAGAACTTTGAGAGAAGCTCTTTCCACATTCTGTACACTTATATGGCTTCTCCCCTGTATGGACCAAGTAATGGGAAGGAAGAGAATTACTGTGAGAGAAGCTCTTTCCACACTCCATACATTTATAGGGCTTCTCTCCTGTATGGACCCTACTATGGTAAATAAGTTGACTGTTCATAGTAAAGCTCTTTCCACACTCCATGCATTTATAGGGCTTCTCTCCTGTATGGACACTACTATGGTAAATAAGTTGACTGTTCTTAGTAAAGCTCTTTCCACACTCCATGCATTTATAGGGCTTCTCCCCTGTATGGATACTACTATGGTAAATAAGTTGATTGTTCTTAGTAAAGCTCTTTCCACACTCCATGCATTTGTGTGGCCTCTCCCCCGTGTGGATCTTTTTATGGGAAACAAGTTCACTGCTCTTAGGGAAGCTCTTTCCACATTCCGTGCATTTATAGGGCCTCTCTCCTGTGTGGATCCTTTTATGAACAGTAAGAGAAGAATTTTCACAGAAGCTCTTTCCACACTCTGTGCACTTATACGGCTTCTCCCCTGTATGGATCCAGTAATGGGAAATAAAATTACCTCTTTGAGTAAAGCTCTTTCCACACTCCAGGCATTTAAAGGGCTTCTCTCCTGTGTGGATCATTTCATGTGATTTAAGGTGAGCCTTCCGAATAAAGGTCTTCCCACACTCCATGCATTTATAAGGCCTTTCCCCTGTGTGGATCATTTTATGGATAGTTAGGTTCCTCTTTTCGGTGAAGCTTTTTTCACAGTCCGTACATTTGTAAGGCTTGTCCACTTTGTGGATCTTTTTATGTGAAGAAAGTTGTCTGTTGTGAATAAAACTTTTTCCACATTCCATGCTTTGATAGGGCTTCTCTCCTGTGTGGATCCTTTTATGATTTGTAAGTTGATTGTTCTTGATAAAGGTTTTCCCACACTCCATGCATTTATATATCTTCTCCTCTGTGTAGGTCCTTTTTTGAGATGTACCGGACCCATTTTCATGAGGAAAAAAGAAAGTCTGTTTGTCATTTTTTCCATTGTCTCTGCATATATAATCTTCTCCTTTGGTTTCAGCTTGATCGTGTTTATCTACACCTAATTTATCTCTGAATAGTTTCATGTTATTCCCAATAGATTTTTTATTTGTTTTTCCTTGTGGGGCAACAAAATCTTGCATTGGAACATGAAGAGACGATGAGTTTTCCTGATTCCAATTATTTGACTGATTTCTCTCACAGCTTTCTACTTCCATTTGAATGTTAGGGTTCTCCATACTATCTCCAGAAGTAATTGTTCGGAATAGTTCCCCAGAATCTTCATCTTCTTCCCCATTATTACCTTCACAGGAAAAGAAAAAAAAAATGAAAATAATAGCAAGATTAGGGGGAAAGTGCAATTTGTAGGAAGTTTGAATATAATGAAAAACAAACTACATCAATCTTCTTAGACGCAGAGATGGCCTTTGAAAATTTGACTTGGACTTAGAAGAGCGTGACCTAAGATTTGGATGGCATCGAAATTTGTAGTACAATGGACTCTAGAAATAGTGCAGAGAGGAGCAACCAAGATGATTAGGGGACTGGAGGCTAAAACATAAAGAACAGTTGCTGGAACTGGGTATGTCTACTCTGATGAAAAGAAGGACTGGGGTGACATGATAACAGTGTTCCAGTATCTCAGGAGCTGCTACAAAGAAGAGGGAGTCAAGCTATTCTCCAAAGCACCTGAGGGCAGGACAAGAAGCAATGGGGGAAAACTAATCAAGGAGAGAAGCAACCTAGAACTAAGGAGAAATTTCCTGGCAGTGAGAACAATTAATCAGTGGAACAACTTGCCTCCAGAAGTTGTAAATGCGCCAATACTGGAAGTTTTAAATAAGAGATTGGATAACCGTTTGTCTGAAGTGGTGTAGGGTATCCTGTCTAAGCAGGGGGTTGGACTAGGAGACCTCCAAGGTCCCTTCCAATTCTGTTATTCTAAGTTAGGATTAATCTATATTTTAAAAACCAGGGTGTTAGAAGTGCCAATTGAGAACATGAAACCGATATAAATCCAGACTGTGCTCCAAAATAACTTCATGGTTCTTGGCATAAGGAGCATCTTACAGAAGAGAAGCAGAAGGCAAATGAAATACCAAATGAAATCAAGAGCAGCTGATGGCAGAAGGGTATAGTTGTCCCACAATATAGTTTTCATGTTGTTATCGGACAGATTCAAGGTGGGGAAAATGGACCTATGGTATTCAACAACATAAAACAGAATTTGAATCTTAATGATACAGAAAAAATAAACATGTAATACCTAAAAGCTACAAATAGGTTTAAAATGTATGATACAGTGAGCAAAGACGTTGTATCATAATATGTAGATATAACAGCGGGAAAAAATGTGATTGTTAGCACTGAAATGTACGTGATGTTTTGATCTAAAGGGCAACTTTTATAAAGTGACTAGCTGAATGCCCATCCTCCGCTACTAGACTATGTGATCGGGCTTGATAAATCGACACTTAGAGTTTGAAAATTAATGAGTAGTTATGATTGGCCTCTCCTCTCCACTTCTCTCCCTCAGGCTAGCATCACATCGGCCTCTTCTCTCTATCCCCTTCTTTCCGTCAGGCTTGCCCCATAGATCCTCTCCTCTCCCCTTCTCTCCCTCAGGCTGGCCCCATAGATCCTCTCCTATCCCTTTCTTTATGAAACGGGGAGATGGTCATTTTGAAAAATCCTTTCTTAGTGAGCACCTAGAAGCCAAAAGGAACATACATGGCAAATTTCAAGTTTGTAGGCTTTATGGTTCTGGAGATTTTGTGATTAATGCGTGTGTTGTTTTCACTTTTATATATATAGATATACCATTGGTATAGGATACCAGAAAAATGCTCTAAAATATATAAAGGTAACTCAAACTTATACTGGAAATGTGGACAAGCAGAAGGCTCATTTTGGATTCAAACACATTCAATGATATAGAGAACTTTCAAGATCAACATCCAACTGAAATCAGAACACTTTGTGTTGGGACTAAGGAACAGGAAGCTGGAAAACAGTCATGAGATTCTTTCTGAGTGTGATAATCACAGTGAGACTGTTTTTACCACCAAAGCTGGAGGGTATACAATACATTCTACAATAATGGTAGAATGGTTGGCGAAAATGACAGAATTCTCAAAGATGACCAAATTGACTTCTTTGATTAGAGAAAGGCTAATATCTGTATTGATTAGTGATTGGAAAACCCCTGAAGGACTTTTTGCTGAAAAAAGAAAAAAAAATGAAGTTGGTTGAAGATTAGAACGGATAAATTATGTGAAGGAGAAAACTATGATCTAACCTTAGAGAGAATAAGTTATAACTTTTTTATTACTTCGTCTTCCCCCACCCCTTTTGTTTTTTAATTTCATTATTTTTTTTTCTTATTAATGCATCACTTCCACTGTCTTCTTTATTTCTTTTTCAGAATTTTTATTGCTTTTATTCCGACAAGATATCTTCAATAAACTTATAACAAAAAGAAAAAAGAAATAGCTCGTTTCATCTCATTTAAAACTGTCTTCCCAAATTGTGTGGGTGGACCGTAGCAAACCCTTACCTAGAGAGGCCAGGTTCCTATGATTTTCCAGCATGACTTCCCAATGTAGCGCTCTTTGATCTGGATCCAATTGTGACCACTCCTCCTTGGAGAAATACACAGTCACCTCCTCAAATGATACAAGACCCTCCTGAACAAAGAAAAATGACACAATAAGACCAGGAGGATTTACAAGATTTGTCCGATTGTTTAATTATCCCAAGCACAGATACACACTTTCAGTGCCATTCGGTAAAAGGAATCCCAACTTTCTACTGGATCCCTGTCAGCTGGGCCACACCCCCACTCCCCACCCCATCCCCCGAGGACAAACACAATGCTGATACAGCCCTCAATTAAATTGAGTTTGGCACCCCTGTGCTAATGTGATTATTTCAGTTATTAGGGTGCCGTCGGCCAAACAATGTCGGCTGACAGCCCCCAGGGGGAAAGCATTCTCTGTCGGAGCGCCGACCCTCTGGAATGCTCTGCCCACCGAGCTCAGGATAGCCCCTGACCTCCTCTCCTTTCGCCGTGAACTGAAGACATGGCTTTTCCACCAAATAACCTGATCCGTTGGGGGTTGTACATTGTAATAATTTTAATATGTTTTTAATTGGGGATTTTCATTTGCATTGTGATTTGTATTGTTGACTGTTTTTGTAGGCCGCCCTGAGTCCTTCGGGAGAATGGTGGCATATAAATCGCAAAAATAAATAAATAAATAAATAAATAAATATTATTGAGAAGATTTACATAATCAAGAATTACTAAAAGGAACACTCTCTATTTAACAAATGCTAACACTGTAATAGCCTTATTTTTTATTATCCTTCTCTTACTTGACTTGTAGGTTCAACGATTGTTTCAGTTCCATCATAAGCAGGCGTTATCTTCATTCTATTCTTCACTGTGAGATAGACAGAATTTTAACACACAAAATTAACAAAATAGGACAAGCTATTCTACAGAACAGGAGATAGTGGGGATTTCTCTGGAGAATGGGAGGACCTTCAGTTACCTCCTGAGGTATCCTGACTTGGATCTTCCTGAGAAATCCTCCTGAGAAACGTCTCCTGGAAGGGATTTGATGGATTGTTCCTTCCCTCAGGATCTCTGATCTCCACAGCAAAGGACTTGAAATAAGAGACAAGAGAGAAGAAGAATTAATGGACATCACACAAGATGAAGTGGACCCTTGTTCTCTGAGCACAACCTGAAAAGCCCCAATATCCATCAGTGAGGCTGAGTAAAAAATGAATTGTACAATGTCCGCACATTCTGACATGATTCTAGGGAGACTGAATGCAACCACATGTTTGTTGGACCCGTGCCCCTCCTGGTTAGTGCTGGCTTCTCGGGAGGTGACTCGAGGCTGGCTCCAGGGGATTATAAATGCTTCATTGGGTGAGGGTGACTTCAGCGCCGCCTTGAAAGAGGCGGTGGTGTGGCCTCTTCTCAAGAAGCCTTCCCTGGACCCAGCAGTGTTGTCTAATTATCATCCGGTCTCCAACCTTCGCTTTGTGGCAAAGGTTATTGAGAGTGTGGTTGTGCGACAGCTCCCCCAGTACCTGGATGAAACGGTGTATCTGGATCCGTTTCAGTTGGGCTTCAGGCCTGGGTACAGCACGGAAACGGCATTGGTCGTGTTAGTTGATGATGTCTGGAGGGCTCGGGACAGGGGTTGCTCCTCTCACTGGTCCTATTAGACCTCTCAGCGGCTTTTGATATCATCGACCATGGTATCATGCTACACCGGTTGGAAGAGTTAGGGGTGGGGGGGCACTGTGTTGCAGTGGTTCTCCTCCTTTCTCTCCGACTGGTCGCTGTCTGTGTTGGCAGGGGGGCAGAGGTCGACCCTGAGGCACCTCATATGTGGGGTGCCACAAGGGTTGGTCCTCTCGCCCCTTCTGTTCAACATTTATGTAAAGCCGCTGGTCAAGATCATCCATGGTTTTCGGGTGAAATACCACCATTACGCTGACGATACTCAGCTGTACATCTTCATCCCGGACCACCCCAACGATGCCCTTGAAGTGATGTCCCAGTGCCTGGAGGCCATACAGATCTGGATGGGGAGAAACAGGCTCAGGCTCAACCCATCCAAGACCAAGTGGCTATGGTTTCCGACATCCCAATATAGTCAGTTGGCGCTATCTCTGACTATTGGGGGCGAAATGCTGGCCCCCACGGAGAGGGCTCGCAACTTGGGCATCCTCCTGAATTCATGGCTGTCTTTAGAAGAGCATTTGACGGCCGTGACCGGGAGGATTTTTCATCAGGTTCGCCTGATTCGCCAGTTGCATTCCTTTCTGGATCGGGACTCTTTACGCACAGTCACTCATGCCCTTGTCACTTCCCGCCTGGACTACTGTAATGCTCTCTACATGGGGCTCCCCTTGAGGAGCACAAAGAGGCTCCAACTGGCGCATAGTGTGACCGCCTGGGTGGTTATGGGAGCGACATGGCATTCCCATATAACACCTCTCCTGCGCGAGCTGCACTGGCTCCCGGTGGTCTTCTGGGTGCGCTTCAAGGTTTTGGTTACCACCTGTAGAGCGCTCCATGGCTTAGGACCTGGTTATCTACGGGACCACCTGCTGCCACCAGTAGCCTCCCACCAGCCAGTATGCTCTCATAGAGAGGGGCTCCTTTGGGTGCCGTCGGCCAAACAATGTCGACTGGAGGCCCCCAGCAGGAGAGTCTTCTCTGTGGAGGCACCTACTATCTGGAATCAGCTCCCACTGGAGATTCAGAGGATCCCTGATTTACGCACCTTCCTCCGCGCTCTCAAGACCTTTTTATTCCATCAGGCTGGCCTGACCTAATATCTTCCCTTTTTCCCTTTTAAAATGTAAATTTTAAATCTATTCTTAATCATTGGGGTGTTTTAAATTGTCTTGGGCCAAATTGTTTAATTCGGCTTTATTATGTTTTTAAATTTTGTATTTATGAGTCCTTCGGGAGTAGGGCGGTATATAAATCAAATAAAACCTAAAACCTAAACATCTCCACATATTATGAATGCCAGAAAAGTCTGTGAAGGAGGGGTGAAAAATTCAAACACATTTTTTTAAAATTCCCTTCTGGGTTCTTATCCAGATGAAGGTTTCTCACCTGCAACTCAACCTGCTCCTTCTGCTCCTCCACTTGGCTCAGGAGGAAGCCTTCAGCCAGGGCCACCGCCTGGGAGCTGGTCTCTGCTCCACACTCCCGCACCCAGCCCTCCATCTCTGGGGGCAGAAGGAACAGGAGCCGCTCCAGAACCACCAGGTCCAGCATCTGGGCTTTGGTGTGCTTTTCTGGTCTCAGCCATCGCCTACAAAAGTCATGGAGTCGGCTGCAAAGTCCTCGGGGACCCTCAGCCTCCCAGTATTGGAAGCTCCTGAAGTTCCAGGGCTGAACTTCTGAACAGATGATGGTTTCCTCCTCCAGGATCTTCTGCCTAGTTCTTGCCCAGATCTCCCCACAGGTCTCAGGCTGAACAGCAGAAGGGCCTTTTCCAGTTCTCTCAGTGGCTGAAGGTTGTGTTTCCATTCTTTCCCTGTCCTGAAACACAACTCCAAATGGATCCAAGGAATCTTGTGGATCTCCAAATGCCTTTTAATTCATATGACCGATCCTGTACACGCTGGAAAGACGCCAGAAAGCCTTTCAGCTCTTTCCCAAGAGATAATTTTTGTATGCCAAGAAGTTCAAATGACTCCACTTTGTGTATCTGAGATGGAAAAGAAAATCAATTCCAAGAATTAGAAGGTGTAGATTTAACCACTGAAACAACACTCATCCTCATGCAATGAAACATTTTTCCGATGAGCTCTAGGGCAGTGATAGCTAACCTTTTTGTGATCACGTGCCAGGAGCGGGGATGGTGGTGATGGTGGTGGTGTTTTGTGTGCATGCGTGGGACCAGAAGTTGGCAAATGGGCCATTTCTGGCTTCCAGAGGGCCTCTGGGGGATGGGGAAGGCTGTTTTTGCCCTCCCCAGACTCCTAGAAAGGCTTTGAGGCTGGGGAGAGAGAAAAACAGGTCCCTCACCACCCCCCAAGGTCATCCAGAGGCAGGCTTGTTTCCCTACTTCTGATGGGCCCAGAAGGCCCAAAAATCAGCTGGCCGGTGTGCCGGAGCTGAGCTCACGTGCCCACCGATATGGCTACGCGTGCCATAGGTTCACCATCACGGCTCTAGAGGTTAAGGAGAGTGAGTGGAAGGTCCTAGAGAGGACATTTGTAACCTATGTTAGGGAAATCATGTTGCAAAGAACTGCCTAGCTGGGGCCTACAGATAAAGATGTGGTTTTGTTGCAGGAAACTCTTATTACCGATTCAGGAGACAAGACCACAAAGGTTGGAGAACACAGGTTTATTTGAGCAAAGGTTCAGAGCTTTAGCATGGCAGATTCTGAGTCCTGGGCTATGCCCAAGGTTTGTCTTTCATATATTTTGCAACCCCAGCTTCCCCTTTTGGGTTACCACTTTGTTACACTTGTCTAGCTACACCCCAGCATAACATAAAAAAGGAGAAGTTATCTGACACATATTCCATATAAGACATTATCTTACACCACCTGTTACTTTCAGTGGAGTCTCCTTGCAATATCTTCGTTAAGGAATCATAAGTCATTAAGCGTACAAGTGCATCTGTTCTTTCCTAAACCTTGCAACATACATATAAGCAAAGCAACTTCTGCTAATTCTGTTTATGCATTTATAATACTTTAATAGCAATTTTACCCTCCTGCCTCAGTTTCCCAATGCCTCCCCTCCTAGGGCTGAAGGGGGAAAAAATAACCAGCCCCAAATCACTCAGCTGGCCCTCATGGCCAAAGCAGGATTTGAATTCACAGTTCTCCAGCTTTGTAGCCTGTGGCCATAAACACAAGACCAATTTGGTTCACTGTAAAAGATTTCCCTTCCCCTCCGTGGCTCCCAGGAAAAGAAAAACAAATTGAGCACACAGAGCATACAGTAATTAATCATCTCTTCTGCAGTAGCAAGGAGTTCCAAAAACACATACTGTAAATAAAATTTCCTAGTGTTGCAGGAATACTGAGACTCACCTCGGAATCAAAAGGAGTTGTCCCGATTTTTAGCAATTTGTCCCGCGTCCCGTGGCGTTTTAAAAAAGTCCCGATTTTTCATTCTGCCTCCTGAGTCCCGGCTGCCTCCTGAGTCCCAGCTGATGGCTAGAGGGAAAAAAACTGTTTAAACTCTTGCTGCGGGGCTTCAAAGGGCCGCCCTACAGGTGATCAGTGTTAAAAGAAAACAAATGAGTAGACCGATGCCTGCAAAAATAGAAAAAACAGCCCCTTACAGCTTCTGCATAGGTTAATTAGCACAAGTTGATTAGCTCGGCTTCCCCACTCTCAGCTGATTTGCTCTCAGCTGTTTTGTGCAGGGCTCTGTTCTGTTGCTAGCTGCAAAGTTCCTGGAGCAGATTTTTTCCCCCTAGCTATGCTGAAAAGCGAAAGCGAAAGTAAAGCAGGGTCTTTGCTGCAACGTGACAAAATGAGGCAGAGAGAGATTTCTTTTTCTTTTTCCTCACCAAAAAAGGTAGGTGTAAAACTGCAAACAATGGGAAATTTAGGGCAAAAGAGGAGAGTTCAAGATTTTAAAACACAAAAGAAAAAATGCTCTATTTAACTAGGGAATTGTAATAATTGAGATACTATTAATTGTATATTGTGTTGAAAGCAGAAATGGTTAAGTTGTGGTTTGGAGGAATATATGGGGGAAATTATTTGGTTTATTATTATTGGTAAATATAATTAATTGATTTGTAAGAAATTGAATTGCATGGAAATAATTGGAATATTCATGTTCATATTGATTAATATACAAAAAAGATAGTTATATAACTAATTGATTTATATTAAAATGTTGAATTTGTATTAAACAACTGTATTACATAATTACATAATTAACCAATGTGAGGATGGATATAAAAATAGATGACAATGGGAAGGGGTATAATATAGAATAGAAGGGAAAAATTGAATTTGATTAAGATTAGAGATGAGGATGAAGGGTAATATTGTTTTTTTTAAAAAATAGATGAGGAATAAATATGGCAAAAAGGAAATATAGAAATTGTAAATTTAATTAAAATGACTAAACACTGTTTAAATTTGTGAACCAGCCAAATATTCTGTTCAAAGAAAATACATTGTATGTTTGTATGTGTGTTTCTAATTATTGCTATTTATTCATATTTGTTCTCTTTTATTTTTTAAAGTTTAACAATTCATTCTTTATCTTAATATCTTTATATTTGTTTGGGGTTGGCTTTCTTCCCTTTCATCTTTTTTATTGTACAGCAATCTTTCTCCTCAAACCTACCACCTCTCTCTTTTCTTTCCTTCTTACTTTCTCTTTCCCCTGCCCTCTTCTCCTCCTCCCTACTTCCTCTTCCTTTCTCCTTCTCCTCCTCTCTTCCCCCCTCTCTTACCCTCACTCCTACTCTAATTTCCCTTCCCTTCCTTCATCCCTCTCTATTGCTGTATCCTTTTATGCATATGGACTACTCAGAGGGCTGAAAAAGTTATTTTTGACTGGTCCTCACACTTTTGACCAGTCCTCGAACTTACGACTGTCCTCACATTTTATGTTTTTTGCCCTATCTTATCACCATGGTGAAGAGAATCAGTTGTGAAATGAGTGACATGGTTGTTAAGAATGCTGCACGGGCATAAATGTGAGGATGGTCATAAGTGTGAGGACCAGTCAAAAGTGCGAGGACCTATCAGAAATGACTTTTTTCAGCCCTCTGGGTAGTCCTTTTGTACATATGGACTACTCAGAGGGCTGAAAAAGTTATTTTTGACTGGTCCTCACACTTTTGACCAGTCCTCGAACTTACGACTGTCCTCACATTTTACATTTTTGCCCTATCTTGTCATCATGGTGAAGAGAAGTAGTTGTGAAATGAGTGACGTGGTTGTTAAGAATGCTGCACAGGCATAAATGTGAGGATGGTCATAAGTGTGAGGACCAGTCAAAAGTGAGAGGACCTGTCAGAAATGACTTTTTTCAGCCCTCTGAGTAGTCCCTATACACATAGCCATGGCCACCTGGTCACATGACCAGCTCGCCACACCCACCCAGTCACATGACCTCCAAGCCACACCCACAAAATAAGCCACACCCACAATGGTGTCCCTCTTTACCAATGTTAAAATCTGGTCACGTTAGGTTTGACATTTTCCATTTCCTTCCAAAGTGGATAATATGAATGAAATAATAATGTGAATAATGTGAATGGTATAAGATCAGCTATATGAACACTGGAGGACCCTCTTTATTCACAGACAGAAAAGAGCTTGTTTAGAAATTACACTAAAGTCAGCGATATTCCATTCTTGGCAACATATCTTGTGGGAGGCCTATCTGTCAAAGATGCAAGGACCATGTATAATATATGTCTTCCGAGGAAGATATCTGGCAGAGACATCCATCTGAAACAAAAAGTTAATTATTATCAAAGGAAGCCATAAATCTACGCATCAGCGGATACAGAACTAAGGAGGATGTTTAGGTAAAATTATGTCATGTAGTATAAATTAAGGCAGGAATTTATTAATTAAAAAGTGTCAATTATCATGTAACGGATGTATGTTAACCATATATGGAAAACTGCTGTGCCAGCAGAATCCTTTGTCTTGGATATGTATAAAAGCAGTTATATCAGAACTCTTTCCTTGTTCAGAATGGCAGATACAAATCTGGTTCCGAAACTGCGCAAATAAACTGACTCTGGCTGACCCAGGAATGTTGTTTGGTCCCATCATTCTACAACAAGAGCACTTCTGCTGTTGCAGGAAAAGAAACGGGACCAGGCCAAGCTCTTCAATGCAGGAAAGAGTTTATTGTGCACGATTCAAACAGCCCAAAGGCAAACAAAAGTTTGAACCCCGAGGGGTCCTTTGTGACAAGTATTTATACAATCCAACTACATTTTTAGTTTTTTAGTTGTTTAGCTTTTAATCTGTTAATGGGTTTTAATTTGAATTGTTTTAAATTTGGGCCAAAGTATATAATTCTTTTAATAATTTTAAATTTTGTATTGTTATGTGGCTGTGCACCGCCCTGAGTCCACTAGGAGAAGGGCAGTATACAAATTGAATAAAATAAAATAAATAAAAAATATGCATATCAGGGAGCGTTACATTTAACACGTAGGAACTAACTTCCATCAGTTTGCAAGGATCAAAGAGGAGAGGAAATAATAAACACCCACTAACACATTCATGTTCTCTGGTCAGTGTCTCAAGACAAAACATAAGAAGATAAGGGATTGAAAGACGCCTCAAGGGTAATAAAGGAAGCAGCATTTGTTATCTGGGGATATACATGACATTTGGGGTACAATAAACAGTGAATAACAGGATGCATTTGTTTTGGGTCGTTTTACCCTTTTACAGATAAGTACCTTCGTCAAATACCTTCGTCAATCCAGCAACCTTTTATCGGCACAGAAGAGGAAAGTCAACCTTGGCCAAAGTTTTAGGCCTTTAATATTTGAAGGTTAGCCAATATCAGAATTTGGTCTGCCTCACTGCTGTATGCTCCCATCCCTTCTCCAGGGAAGAAGCGTCTGCCGGAGGAGCATGGAGCTGCTCAGGCAGCCTTCTCCGACCCAACTGGCCTGCTCACCACGATGCTGGCAACAACTTGCTTTCGTGCCCGGAGCCCAGTGCACAAACTTTCCCTATGCTTCCCAAACTTTGGTGCGGGGCTGAGGGCAGGCGGGAGGTAGAGAGGACGGAGCAGGCAGCTGCTATACCTCGGGGCTCCAGGAAGAGTCAAGGGTTAACTTTTCAGCATTCCACGATCCAAACCTAACTGGCTTCTCCGCGGCCAAAGGAGACATACACCCCAGCTTTGACTCAGGGACATAACTGCAAAACAAGTCCCTGCCAGCCTCCCCGTAAAACTTGGGGTTTGCCTTACAAGGGGGGTGGGGGAGAAAAAGTCCTTGAGGAGGAATCCTCTTTGCAGAAGTGGCTCCCCCCTGTTATGGAATGAAAGACTGAAAAACATTCCTGGGTCAGCCAGATACAGTTTATTGCGCAGGTTCAGAGCCAGATTTGTATCTGAAATTCTGAACCCCTGAAAGCTCTGATACAACTGTTTATACCTGTTTCCAAGACAAAGGGTTTGGTGAGCTCATGCATTTTCCGTATATGGTTAACATGCACTTGTTATATGATAATTGACATTTCCTAACTACTAAACGATCAGTTTCTAGTTTATAAGATTATCTTTAGCTAGACAACCTTCCTTAGTTCTGTAATTACTAATACGGGAGATTTTATTGCTGTCCTTAGGTAATAATTAACTCTTTGTAACATACATGTCTTTGGGTCTTTGACAGTGATGCCCCTCAGATGTTTTCCATATGACTGTCCTTCCGTGACAGCTAGGCCTCATCAGAAGATATATTACCAATAATGGGACTTTGCTGATATAATCTCCAGACAAGCACATTTCTCCCTTATAATAATGTGAATAGAGAGGGCTGTCCTTTAACTGACCCTGTATGATTCCTACTTTATTCACATTATTCCCATTCACCTTATTCACCTTATTATATTATTCACTTTACCCCTGCCAGCCTCCCCGTAAAACTGGGGTTTGCCTTACAAGGGGAGTGGGGAAGAAAAAGTCCTGGTTGAGGGGGAATCCTCTTTGCAGAAGCGGCTCCCCCTGCCAGCCTCAACATAAATCTCGGGATTTGCCTTATGGGGGGAGAAAGGTCCGGGGGGGGGGGGAACGTCCGTGGTGCCAGTGACTGCAGCCACACTCTGAAGCCCCGTTGGAGCCGGTCAGGCAATTTCCAGCATGGTCTGCGCTAGCGGGGCGCAGGGCTTACCTACATAATTTTGCCGGCAAAGAGGCAGTGGCGGAAGGCCATTTTTGCCAGCAAAGAGGCAGTGACTCTGTCAAGAGCCTTGATAGTACAGTGGTTTGGTGCACCCTGTCATTAACAGAGCTGCCTGCAATTTCTGCTGGTTCGAATCTCTCCAAGGCTCAAGGTTGACTCAGCCTTCCATCCTTTCTAAGGTAGGTGAAATGAGGACCCAGTTTGTGGGAGCAATAAAGCTGACTTTGTATAAAATATACAAAAGAATGAAGGCTATTGCTTAACGCATTGTAAGCCGCCCTGAGTCTCCGGAGAAGGGCGGCATATAAATCAAATTAAAAAAAAAAATGTATGTGGGAAAGCCCCTCGCCCCGGCTCCGTGGGTCTGCAGAACTGAGCATCTGGCATCCTGCTTCTCTTGCGCACGGCTGATCGGCACTCCAACGGGGCTTTTCCGGAGCGTGGCTGCAGTCACTGACACCACAGACATCCCTCCCACCAGGACCTTTCTCCACCCCCCCACCCCACCGCCCCCCACCCCGGTAAGCAAACCCTGAGATTTACAGCGAGGCTGGTAGGGGGAGGAAGAGCCGCCACCTCTGCAAAGAGCATTCCCGTCTTTCTCCCCCCTCCCAAAATAAGGCAAACCTCGAGCCGAAACAACAGTGCAGGCAAAAAGGCAGCGCTGGTTTGCGGGTACAAACGGCCTCCAACGTGGATCTCAGGAAGCGGCTGTCAGCTGACAACTATAATGAATATGTCCACCAGGGCCGGATTTAGATGAAAAGAGGCCCTAGGCTATTCCACTTATGAGGCCCTTTCACCTATAGTGAAAGTGTAATTTTAATTTTGCTAACAATTTGAATGTAGGCCCCTCTTGATCTTGAGGCCCTAGGCTGAAGCCTAGTTAGCCTATAGGAAAATCTGGCCCTGATGTCCACCTGCCCTCCCGAAGCACCACCGCAGCGAACAAAAGAACCCCATTGCTATGGATGCATAGTTTGTCGGGGATGAGCAGTGAAGCCACTGCTTGGGGGGGTGGGGCAGTAAACTGCTAGCTCCTTCCCCGTGGCCCTGCCATGCTTGCCTGCCTTCCACGTGGACTTCTGCTTGCCTGCCTTCGCAAGCTGGCCACCGGGACGCCAGGAAGGCAGCATGGAAGGCAGGCAAGCATGGCAGGACTGCAGGCCGTGGACCGGTTCAGGGGCACGGCCAGCCGGCCATTGCTCCCAGTTCGGTGAACTAGCCTCAATCTCCGATACCTACTCGCCCGAGCCAGTCCAAACCGGGAGCATTTCACCTCTGCATTAGAGGTCTTCTCGTCCGACCCCTTTCTGAGAAATGTTTGTCCAATTTCCTCTTAAAAACCTCCAATAATGAAGCACCCATACATTCTGGAGACAACAATCCCATTGATTAATTAATCTCAACAGTCAGGAAATCTTCCTTAGTCCTAGATTGGTTTTCTCCAGGGGTAAAATCCAGCCGGTTCTGACAGGTTCTGGAGAACCGGTAGCGGAAATTTTGAGTAGTTCCAAGAACCAGCAAATACTACCTCTGGCTGGCCCCAGAGTGGGGAGGGAATGGAGATTTTGCAGTATCCTTCCCCTGTCACGCCCACCAAGCCATGGCCACCAAGCCACGTCCACAGAACCGGTAGTAAAAAAATTTGGATTTCACCACTGGTATAAAGTAATTAATCATCTCTTCTGCAGTAGCAAGGAGTTCCAAAAACACATGCTGTAAATAAAATTTCCTAGGATTGTTCCTTTGACAAGAATGCCCTCAAATGCGTTGTTTAGGATAAATCCAAATTAAAATGCAAAGGAAAATCACTGAAGTTTTACACACACACACCCCAAAAACAGAATATCAGAGTTGGCTGGGACCTTAGCAGTCTTCTCGTCCAACAACCTTCTGAGAAATGTTTGTCCAATATCCTCTTAAAAACCTCCAGTAACGAAGCACCTACGCCTTCTGGAGACAATCATCCCATTGATTAATTAGTCTCAACAGTCAGGAAATCTTCCTTAGTCCTAGATTAGTTTTCTCCCTGGTTAATTCCAGCTATTGCTCATGGTTCCGTCTTGTAGTACTTTTTTTAAAAAAAATGTATTTTGAGCGAAAGAAGAGATCCGATGCCACAGTGCCCCTCCCTTCTCAGGCATAGGTTGTAAGCAGGGAAAAATTATTTAATTTAAATTATTTAAATTATTTAAATTATTTTAAATAATTATTAATAAGTTATTAATAAATTATTATTTAAATTATTTAAAATTATTTAATTCTTTTAATAATTTTAAATTTTGTATTGATACGTGTTTTAGTTCTGGCTGTGCACCGCCCTGAGTCCACTACGAGAAGGGCGGAATATAAATTTGAATAAACTCAATTGATCCGTTTGGGGATACACCGTTATAATTTTAAACTGTTTTAATAGGGTTGTTGATTTTATATTTTTTTCATTGTGATTTGTATTGGAATTTGTCATTTTGTAAGCCGCCTTGAATCCCTAGGGAGAAAGGCGGCATATAAATCGCAATAATAAATAAATAAATAAATAAATAAATAATAATAAATAAAAATGACTAAAAGAACATAAATAAACCGGTAACCCCCCCTCCTTTTCCTACTCAGATACAATTTCAAAGGCAGAATGAGATTTGCATTAGAAAGTAGAGAGGAATTAGAATCCAAAAGTGAAGAAATAGCCTTGATAGTACAGTGGTCTAAGCACCCTGTTATTAACACAGCTGCCTGCAATTTACTGCTGGTTCGAATATCTCCAATGCTCAAGGTTGACTCAGCCTTCCATCCTTTCTAAGGTGGATAAAATGAGGACCTGATTTGTGGGGGCAATAAGCTGACTTTGTATAAATATACAAAAGGATGAAGGCTATTGCTTAACGCATTGTAAGCCGCCCTGAGTCTCCGGAGAAGGGCGGCATATAAATCAAATTAAACATATATATATATATATATATATATATATATATATATATATATATATATATATATGTATGTATGTATGTATGTATGTATGTATGTATGTATGTATGTATGTATGTATATATATATACACACACACAAAAGTATGAAGGCTATTGCTTAACGCATTGTAAGCCGCCCTGAGTCTCCGGAGAAGGGCGGCATATAAATCAAATTAAAAAAAAGAAGAAGAAGAAGAAGAAAACGAATCAAATCGAGGATCGGAAGAGTAATTTAGAGACCAGAAACCAATGCAGAGCGGGTGAGTTAGCAAAAATAAAGAATTGCAGACGCGCAGACAAATTTCAAAACAAAATTTTGCACGAATAACAGATTTCTTACCTTCAACTTTTCATGCCTCCTTCTTTGTCTCACACATGCCGGTTAGAAAAGGTTGGGTGGGTGGGGAAACGGGGCAGTGAATGCATTTCTTCCTGGAAGAGTGGTAAAAGTTTTTTTTTTTAACTATGAAAAAAAAAATGTTGCAGGAATAATGAGACTCAGGCCTCGGAATCGAAAGGAGTTGTTATTTATTTGCGCAAAAGGTTCAGAGCAATAGAGCCGTAGCCACATCTGAACCCCCTCTGATGGAAAAACAAGCGCTTGTATACTTTTCAAAAGTAGCAAAACATGGAAATTTAGCCTATCAACGTTGATTGGTTATATTATTTATAGTAAAGCGGACTGATGGGGTTAAGAACCTGCTCTCAATGCCTATGCTGAATGAGAGGACTGATGGGATTAAGTCCCCACTCATTATATACGTGACATATCACCTTTGTTGGGCTACCCTGGCAGGACCAAGAAAGTGGGCATGTCATACCCATATATAGTAGTCATGTATACATCCGGAACTGAATATACAGCAACAAAGAGAACAAGCCATGTTTCTAGCTCCCTCTTAAGGACATTGGCAACACAGCTAACCAATCAGGACACAGTATGATTCAATACAGCAGTCTTAAAGCTATACAATACAATGCAAATGTACGTTGATGGTTTATATATTGCCAACCCAACAAGTTAAGTAATAGTCATATGCCTAACAAACTCCCAGAATTCCTCAGCCAGCAAAGTTGGCTAAGGAATTCTGGGAGTTGACGTCCACAAGTCTTAAAGTTGCTCCTTCCCCTCCGTGGCTCCAAGGGAAAGAAATTGAGCACAAAGTAATTAATCATCTCTTCTGCAGTAGCAAGGAGTTCCAAAGATTACACACATGATGTAAGGAAAATTTCCTAGGATTGTTCCTTTGGCAAGAATGCCCTCAAATGCATTATTTAGGATACATCCAAATTAAAATACAAAGGAATATCACTGACGTTTTTTACACATACACACCAAAAACAGAATTATCAGAGTTGGATGGGACTTTAGAGGTCTTCTCGTCCAACCCCTTTCTGACAAATGGTTGTCCAACTTCCTCTTTTTTTTTATTGAAAAGTTTTTTAAAAGTTTACCTATATATCTCCCTCTTCCCTCCCCCCTCCCCAACTCTCCCCTTCCCACCCTCCACCCTCCCTACTTCCCAGAGCAAAATACAGGGTATAACATTCAACAATCATAATCTAACATAGTCTAATTAACTATATAGCCTCTTACATCCCTCTAATGCTTTAACTCCCTGTTTACCAAACTTAATTTAATTACACAGTAACATCTTTCTATTTATTCATAAGCTATCTGAAATGTTTTAGTTCGATATTTACTTTGAATATAATCTATCCATCTTCTCCATTCCCTCATATATTTCTCATTTGAATAGTCCTTCAAATACGCTGAAATTTTTGCCATCTCTGCTAAGTTTGCTACTTTTAGTGTGCATTCTTGAATAGTAGGCAAATCTTCCTTCTTCCAATACAACAATCTTGCTACAGTTATTAGGTTCAGGATCAAGTTAGTCTCTATAACCGTACAATCCGTGATTATACCCAACAAAAACAACTGTGGAGTAAACTTTATCCTCTTTTTAAGAATATTTTGAATAATCCACCAAATTTTTATCCAAAATGCTTTAACCTTTTTACAAGTCCACCATACATGAAAATAAGTAGCATCATCACAGTCACATCTCCAACATTTAGATTGTAAATTCGGATATATACAAGCTAACTTTTTTGGATCTAAATGCCATCTGTAAAACATTTTGTAAGGTTTTGCGCTTGTGTAAATTTTACATTTCTTACCCATATTTTTTTTCCATGTTTCCATCATTATTGGTTGTTCGAAAGTTTGTGCCCATTTTATCATACAATCCTTAACTAATTCTGTTTCCGAGTCTAATTCTATTTATTTATTTATTTATTTATTTGTTTTAATTTCTATACCGCCCTTCTCCAATATAGGACTCAGGGCGGTGCACAGCCAAAGTATCAATATATTATACAACCTTTTTATATGCATTTGACTCTGGTCTCTAATTTGTTTTACCAAATTTTCCTCACTTCGTGTAATACCAATGTTCTGGTCTTTTCTCCATCTGGCTTGTAATTGTACTAATGTGAATGAGGTGAATGGTATAGGGTCAGCTATATGAACACTGGAGGACCCTCTCTATTCACATTATTATAAGAAAGAAAAGTGCTTGTTTAGAGATTACACTGTCAGCTAAATTCCACCTTGGTAATATATATATCTTCTGAGGGGCCTAGCTGTCAAGGATGCAAGGACATCCATAAGAAACAAAAAGTTACTCATTATCAAAGGCAAGCCATAAATCTACGCATCAGCGGACACAGGACTAAGGAGTGTTGTTTGGCTAAAGATAATCTTATGAACTAGAAAATGATGAAGGAATTTAATAATTAGAAAGTGTCAATTATCATGTAACAAATGTATGTTAACCATATATGGAAAACTGCTGTGCTCACCGAAATCCTTTGTCTTGGAAATGTATAAAAGCAGTTGTATCAGAGCTCTTCTTGGTTCAGAATTGCAGATACAAATCTGGTTCTGAAACTGCGCAATAAACTGTCTCTGGCTGACCTAGGAATGTTGTTCAGTCCTCTCTTTCTACAACAGTACATACTGAAACCAGGTTGGAATTACCCTTTCTTCCTTTAATACCCTCAAGGGCTTTAACTTCAATATACCTCTCTCTGTATTAAGAATTTCTTTATACGTAATTACACCCTGTCTTTGTTCTATACTTATATTCTCTATCGCGTGTCTGGGTACTGTCCAACTTCCTATTAAAAACCTCCAATAATGAAGCACCCACAACTTCTGGAGACAATCATCCAGTGATGGGTTTCAAATTTTTTTACTACCGGTTCTGATGGGTGTGGCTTGGTGGGCGTGGCATGGCTTGGTGGGCATGGCAGGGGAAGGATACTGTAAAAAGAGCCTTGGTAGTACAGGGGTTTAAGGCACCCTGTTATTAAGCTGGTTATTAAGACCAGCTGCCTGCAATTACTGCAGGGTTCGAATCTCGCCAAGGCTCAAGGTTGACTCAGCCTTCCATCCTTTCTAAGGTAGGTGAAATGAGGACCCAGTTGTGGGGGCAATAAGCTGACTTTGTATAAAATATACAAAAGGATGAAGGCTATTGCTGAGCACATTGTAAGCCGCCCTGAGTCTTCGGAGAAGGGCGGCATATAAATCAAAATTAAAAAACAATAAAAATCTCCATTTCCTCCCGATCAGCTGGGACTTGGGAGGCAGAGAATAGATGGGGGTGGGGCCAGTCAGAATTTTCACTACCGGTTCTCCAGAACTGGTCAGAACCTCCTGAAACCCATCTCTGCAATCATCCCATTGATTAATTAGTCTCTCTGTTGTAGAAATAAGGAGCTGAAGCACATTCCTGGGTCAAACAGATCCGTTTATTTGTGCAAGATTCAGGGCTATGTTTGATTGTTGCAACCTGAACAAAGCCTTTTCCGGCTTCCATATATGGTTACATTAAAAATACATTTCACTTACATTACACTTTACTAATTATCAAACCATTACCTACTACTTAATACAATTATTTTGGCTACACATTTTCACTACTCCATGATTAAACCATTACAACTTTAACTAACCCATCACTTTATGTTTTACAACTGTTCTTTAAGTGCTGTAATGTTTAAATGCAGAAATTACGACTATACTTTTAAACAATAAATAACCTTTTTCATCCCCTGTATCCGTCCAGATGTTCACATTTGATTCTGTTAAGAAGATGTATAGAATCAGAGGGTTTGACACAGGGCCATAGGTCAAGTGATTATGGGGACATCCATGAACTAATTACTTAGTTCTATTCACCAAACTCCACTCTTAACTTTTCTGCTGGATGACAGTTGAGCCTCATCAGAAGATATATTTTACTAATAAGGCAGTCCAGCTGCCTTTAGTCAGCACGTATCCTTAAGTGAATAGATGAGTTCATTCAAAGGTTGCTTAGAGTTCATAGGATTTGATCTGACTTTATATACCTGACTTGGAATGATTATTTCTTTTATTCACCTTTTATCTTCTCTTATTTACCTTATTTCCATCTCATCTCAGTCAGGAAATCTTCCTTAGTCCTAGATTGGTTTTCTCCCTGATTAATTCCAGCTATTGCTCATGGTTCCGTCTTGTAGTAATTTTTTTGGGGGGGAGGGGGCAGGGTATGTTGATGCAGATAACACAGACTCATTCCCAAAAACCTGTGCCTATCTTCAATAGTGAAGGGACACAGGGCAGAAAACATACTCCACACACATTTGCACTACTCGGGTGACTCTTGAGACCAGTGGTGAAATGTAAAATTTGTTACTACAGGTTTTATTTATTTATTTATTTATTTATTGCGATTTATATGCCGCCTTTCTCCCTAGGGACTCAAGGCGGCTTACAAAATGACAACTTCAATACAAATCACAATACAATACCAAATTAAAATCAGTAACCCAATTAAAAAACAATTTAAAATTATCCCAGTGTACCCCAAACGGATCAGTTTAGTTGGCGGAAGAGCCACGTCTTCAGCTCACGACGGAAGGAAAGAAGGTCGGGGGCTGTCCTGAGCTCAGTGGGCAATCCATTCCAGAGGGTCGGGGCTCCCACAGAGAACGCCCTTGTCAGGGCATCAATTAATCCCATGTTTGGCTCTGGGAAAAATCACCCTGGTTTAGAGGAGATGGATCGTGGCTTATTCCAAGTTGCAATATTCTGATAAAGAAAACACGAAGAAAGGTTTCTAATAAAACTCATTTATTTGTTATAAAGAAAATAAAACACCTCACTAACTAAGAAAAAGTTAATTGTTACATTTTGGCAAGCGAGATCTCCTGCCAGTCCAGCCAGACCTCTGGCAAGAGAACAAAGGAAAAAGTGTGTGAAGCAAGTGAAGGAATGCGGACATGCGTAGTAAAGTACTGATAAGGAACTTGGCAAACTACAGTAAGTCTATTAGTCCAAAAATAATGAAGCTCAGCTGGGAAATAAAAAAACGCTGTGACATTCCCCTTCTTTTCCCAGTTGAGCGAATATCAGTACATCATCAAACAAGGCACATCTTCTTACGCAGATACTCGTGTTGAGCTGCTGGAAGTGGTTTGTTGAGCATATCAGCAATTTGATCATGTGTAGATACATATTGCATTTTGACAAAACCTTTTTTCACTAAATGTTTTATATTTTGATAATGAATGTCAATGTGTCTGGACCTAGAACCTGTGAAATGAGATTCAGAAATATAAACCACCGATTCATTGTCTTCCATCACGGTGATCGGTCGGATCGGGTGTGTCCAGATATCTGTGACTAAAGCATCAAACCAAGTTAGAGAATTACATGCATCTGAAACACAAGCATATTCAGCTTCAGTAGATGAACAAGAAACAAAATTCTGTTTACGTACTTGCCAATAAACAGGACATCCATTTAAGAACATCATATAACCTGAAGTACTTTTACGTGATTTCTTATCACTTGCCCAATCAGAATCTGCATAACAACATAATTCTGCATAATCAGTATGTGTTGGTTCTAACAATAATTTCAAATGTTTGGTGTATTTTAGGTATCTCAATAATTTCTTAATACATGTCCAATGAAACTGTTTTGCCTTACCTACATGTCGAGATAAGAGATTAACACTAAGTGCAATGTCGGGTCTGGTCCAACTACTAATGTATAACAGTGACCCAATGACTGAACGATAAAGTGTTTGATCCTCGAACTCAGGACTTTCTTCTTGTGTCAAGTTGTGAAAATCTGTTTGCATGGGTGTCTTTGTGGTGTTAGCATCTTTCATGTTGCAATGATGCAAAATTTGTTCAATTTTATCTTCTTGTGAAAGACTAAACCCCTTCTGTGTTTTTTCAATCTGAACACCTAAATAAGTGCTAATGTGACCTAATGATTTCAATGTGAAGTATCTCTGCAAAGCTTTGGCAAAAATTTCACTCATTTGCTTATTTGGACCAATATAAACAATATCATCAACATAAACAAGAACTATCTCATATGCATTGTTAGATCTTTTTGTGAACACGCACTCATCAGTTTCGGACTTAATAAAGCCCATTGAATTTAGTTTGTCAGTAAGACATAAGTACCACATTAAACCAGATTGTTTCAGACCATAAAGACTTTTATTTAGGAACCAGGTATCCCCTTCTTGCTGTCGGAATCCTGGAGGACTTCTCACGTAGATCTCTTCATCTAGGTCTGCATGTAGATAAGCCGTGTCAACATCAAACTGGAAAACTTCTAAACCAAGGATAGTTGCAGTTGCTAAAGCAATTTTTACACTCTCAGTTCTGTCGGTGAGTAAGTATTTGTGTAGTCCTCAGGATAACGTTGAGCGAAACCCTGAGCTACAAGTCTGGCTTTGTACAATGACTCACCATTTGGTTTCTTTTTGATTCTGTAGACCCATCGAGTGCCAATGACCTTTTTGTTTGCTGGAGGTTTTGCAGGTGTAAATACTTTAAGTTTCTTCAGACTGTCCATTTCAACCTGCATTGCTTCATACCATTTGTCTTGCTCTGAATCAGGGAGCTGCTTGATTTGTGTGAAATTATCAGGTGGAAGTGTAACATTGCAAATCAAAGGCAAGGGTGCTTTTGTCAGTTGCCAAGAATATCGTTGTGGAGGGATTCCTTTTGTGGCCCTCTTGGAACGTCTCGGAACAACTGTCCAATCTTCTTCTTCTTCGTCCTTGTCCTCACTTTCGTCGCTAGCGTCAGCATCCGCGGCTTGCGAAGATGGAACATCGGGTTGAGAAGAATCAGTGGAATCTTGATCATCAATCTGTGTAGCATCAGCAGTATCATCTCTGGGAAAATAAACTCCAGGATCATTGGAATGAATCCTGGACCAGTCAATATCTTCCTCAAAATTAGCAGATTGGGAAATCACAATTGCATGTTTAGAGTCAATAAATTTGCTCCACTTTGAGTTATCATCAATACCCATAAATCTCAGTCTCTTTGCTGCTGGACTTCCTTTTCTTCTTTGAGCTAAGGGAATGTTCACCATAGCATATGAACCAAAAATATGGATGTTTTTAAGATCAGGCTTGTAGCCATACAACATGAAGAAAGGAGTCTGGTTTGTTACAGTGCTCCAAGTACGGTTGACAATGTAATTTGCGTACTTGATAGCTTCACCCCAGTATATCATATCAAGGTTGGCGTCCTCTAGGAGACAACGCATCATGGTTTGCAGTACCTCTCCGTTGTGAGCCGATGTGTCAGGGGGTGAAGTCTGATGAATAATTCTATTCTTACGCATCCAGTCCTGGAAACGCTGAGACATGAACTCGGCACCACGATCACTCTGGATTCTGGCGATGCGAACTTGGTGTTGGGTAGAAACAAGGGTTGCAAAGTCTTTAAAGATCTGAAAGGTCTCTGATTTTTCTTTCATAGGATATATATATCCATATCTAGAGTAATTATCAACAATTGTTAGAAAATATTTTCTACCACCAAATGATGGCGGGAAAGGACCAACTATGTCAATGTGAACCAAATCAAAAATGCGTGTTGACAGGCGTGTAGCGTGTTTGGGAATGGCTGCTGCTTTGGATTTGGCCTTTTTGCATACAGCACAATCCAGAAACACCTTACACCCCTTTAGATCCAAACCTTTTGCGAACTCCGGCATCTTCCTAAGAACACAGAAACTGGCATGCCCCAATCTTCTATGCCATTTGTGGATACACCTGGAATGCAAAGGTTTACCTGTTAGTGAATTCTCAACATTAACATTTTTATGCGGAACCTCAGGCTTGCTCTGAGCAACCTGTTTACCAATTCTATTTTTGTTGGCTTTAGGAGCCTTTGGGGTAGCAACAGGATCTCTCTCTGGAGCATCTCTCTCTGGGCCTGCGCTTTCCCTTTTTGGAGTTTGCATACTTGCCTGTGTTTGTGGTTTAGGCTTTGGCTTTAAGTAATAAACACCACCAATTAATATGGTTTCAGCAACAATATCTCCATCTTTAACTATGTAACTTGCTTTTTCAAGGTGGTGAACTTGGAACTTTAACATTCTAGACAAGTGATACTGACTAAGCAAATTACTGGTTGCTGTTGGTATGTAATAAACATCAGGAATGAAAGCATCGAGCTCTTCAACATAAACAGTTCCTTTTCCTTTGACCTGACAAGGATGATTGGAAAAAGAATAAAGTTCACGTAGCTCTGGTTCAGGCTCATGCATTTCTGTGAAGAGTTCCTTTCTGTAGGTAACATGCAATGCTGCACCACTGTCCAAAGTCCACAGGAGTCGTCTGTCGTACTCTGGTTGAAGTTGTGGATCATTGGTTAAAGCCAATGTGGCGAGTGGAGTTTGTGGATCATGCCGGGGACCACGACGACCTTGTCTTCCGCCTCTGCCTCTACCTCTGGAATCTGTTCCTCTGGGCTGGTACGTGACGGGAGCTGGAACTCGTTGGGGACAATCCCGGGTGGCATGTCCCACACGGTTGCAGGTGTTGCATCTTGGCATCCTTGGAGCGTAGGTCCTTCCTCGGAAGGGGCGCCTAGCTGGAGCTCTTGATGCGGGTGGTCCTCTCAAATGTGGCGTGGCCAACATGAATGCCTCTTCTTCAATTAAAAGTCTACAGACATTGTCCACTGTGCGTTGAGCAATTGGGACTTGGTTAATTTTTGTAACAGCATCTTTCCATTCATAGTTCAAAGAGTTAATAATGATGCTGATCATTTGAATATCTTAAATGTTGTGGCCTCTTTCTCTCAATTCTGTTCTGAGACCTTTCAGTTTGGTCAAATGTCCTCCAATTTGTTCACCGGGTTTCAATCTCGAACCGTGGAGTTCAGACATGAGTAAACATGAAGATTCAATTGAGATAGGCCTGTAGCAATTTTCCAATTCAGCCCAAATTTGACGGGCTGTTGTATTTGGTGGAAAAGTGACCTGCAGTTCAGTATCCATGGACATCAATAATGTTGTGCGAGCCCTTATCTCTAAATCTCGTATTGCAAAATCCCATGGTTGTGCAGGAGGGTTAAATACCATACAGTGCGTGCCTTCTCTAAGAAGCAATAGTGTAATCTCACTGACCCAGGCTTTGTAATTGTGTCCTGACATTTTTAGTTTTGACTCACCAGTTAGTGGAGAGACAGAAAATGCCTGGTAAGGAGCCTGCACTTGGTATGCTGGCTGTGCTGGCAGAAATGCCTGTGGTATTTGCTGTGCCTGTTGTGGACCTAAAAATGGTCTTGGTTGTGCCATTGGAGGTGGACCAGGAGGTGGCCCTATTTGTACTTGTGGCTGGGGCACATTTGCAGGCATTTGTGGCTGCTGTGGCTGATGCACTGAAATCTGCTGTATTCCAGTTGCTATTTGTGCTTGAGCTGCAATATTGGCATGACCTGCTGGAGATGCAGTCATTTGCCTTTGCTTCATAAAGCGTGCCTGTGTTCCATCTAAAAAGGCACCATCACCACCAGGGGGTGTTTGAGTTTGGGCCTGTGGAAACACTTGTGGCATTTCAGCTTCCTGTAGTAAATTACTTTTGCCAGCAGATGGTGCTGCACCTTTAGCTTCGGGCAGCTTTGCACTTACAAGGAATGATTGTGTGGCAGGTTTATATGTAACCTGATCAGGGAGACTTTCATGTGACGTATGCAGTGCTCTTTGTCTTAATTGGCCTGACACAAAATCCACCAGGGGGAATGTCTTTGGCTCCGAGGAAGAAGACAATATGGCGCTTTTTGAAAATCTTAAGTTGTCTCCCTTATCTTGCTCAAGCATAGATATAGCCATTTTTGCCTGGGATAGCTGCTGTTCATAGAGTTTTATACGGTCACGATAGGCTTTCATAGCCAGCTCATCCAGGGTGAGCTTAGAGCTTCGAGGAGAATAATGAATTGTTTCTCTCTCTGCGTGGGAGGAATTTTGCTCAGCAGTTTGCTTTAGCCTTGCACCGAGCGTTACAAATTCAGAAGGTTCTGGGGAAACAGGTTGAGAGCTGGCATAATTAGAAGGGGGAGTTACTGACCTCAGTCGTAGTGCTTCTCCTTCAAAAACAGCTTCTGTGTTATCTCCCTCCATTTCTGTTCCCACGGCTTTTTCTTGTTCCAGGCATGTGGCTGTAGTAAGGGGCTGGAAATCTGAAAATCTCCTGTCTGCCACCTCTTCGTTGGAAAGATCAATCAAATCATTTACGAAGAGTGGTCTTAGTTTCATTTTGCCTTTTTTTCTTCTGTTTCGGCATCTCAGCAATATAATTAGCGTACCTCAGTAGCTAAAAACTAATTGCCTATGCGCTCTTATCAGAAATAACAAAACAAGGAAAAAGCCATAAATCAACCGTCCGAGTGCTACCAGATGTCAGGGCATCAATTAATCCCATGTTTGGCTCTGGGAAAAATCACCCTGGTTTAGAGGAGATGGATCATGGCTTATTCCAAGTTGCAATATTCTGATAAAGAAAACACGAAGAAAGGTTTCTAATAAAACTCATTTATTTGTTATAAAGAAAATAAAACACCTCACTAACTAAGAAAAAGTTAATTGTTACATTTTGGCAAGCGAGATCTCCTGCCGGTCCAGCCGGACCTCTGGCAAGAGAACAAAGGAAAAAGTGTGTGAGGCAAGTGAAGGAATGCGGACATGCGTAGTAAAGTACTGATAAGGAACTTGGCAAACTACAGTAAGTCTATTAGTCCAAAAATAATGAAGCTCAGCTGGGAAATAAAAAAACGCTGTGACAGCCCTCCCCCTGGGGGTCGTCAGCCGACATTGTTTGGCCGATGGCACCCTGAGGAGGCCGACTCTGTGAGAGCGCACAGGACGATGGGAGAACGGCTGGAGATGGTCCTGCAAGTACCCTGGGCCTAAGCCATGAAGGGCTTTATAGGTGAGCACCAGCACCTTGAAACGTATCCGCAGTGCCACCGGTTCTGTGGGTGTGGCCTGGTGGGGGGGGTGTAATATGACTGAGTGGGCATGGCTAACTTTTTTTTTTCTTTTAAAGCCATTTTTGTAAAAAAAATACTTTTAAAAGCCTCTGATGATCCCAGCTAAGCTGAGGCAGACCAAATTCTGATATTGGCTAAACTTTGAATATTAATGTCTTAAAATTTTGGCCAAGGCTGAAGTTCCTCTTCCGTGCCGATAAAAGGTTGCTGGATTGACGAAGGTATTTGACGGAGGTACTTATCTGTAAAAGGGTAAAATGACCCAAAACAAATGCATCCTGTTACTCACTGTTTACTGTACCCTAAATGTCATGTATATCCCCAGATAACAAATGCTGCTTCCTTTATTACCCCTGAGGTGTCTTTCAATCCCTTATCTTCTTATGTTTTGTCTTGAGACACTGATCAGAGAACATGAATGTGTTAGTGGGTGTTTATTATTTCCTCTCCTCTTTGATCCTTGCAAACTGATGGAGGTTAGTTCTTATGTGTTAAATGTAACGCTCCCTGATATGCATATGCAATTGGATTGTATAAATACTTGTCATTGTCAGGGTTTTGATTAATCCCATTTTTGGCTCTGGGACAATCACCCTGATTAATTAGATGATGGACCGTGGCTTTCTCCAAGTTGCAATATTCTGAAATAAAACCCGAAGAAGTATTCTCTAATAAAACTCTTTTATTTGTAAAAAGAAAATAAAACATCTCACTAACTAAGAAAAAGTAATTGTTACATTTTGAATATAGTTCGTGCCAGCTGCTTTTCTCAGCAGCCGGTACCTTCTGGCAAGAGAACAAAAAGGAAAAAAAGAGTGTGAAGCAAGTGAAAGAATGCGGATACACGTAGCTTACTGATAAGAAGTTGGCAAGCTACGGAAAGTCTGACAGTCCAGAAATGATGAGCTCAGCTGGTAAATAAAAGAACGCAGTGACAGTCATGAAGGACCCCTCGGGGTTCAAACTTTTGTTTGCCTTTGGGCTGTTTGAACCATGCACAATAAACTCTTTCCTGCATTGAACAGCTTGGCCTGGTCCCGTTTCTTTTCCTGCAACAAAGCCGCGCAATCATTAGAGCCTTTTTTTTTTACTTTAAAAAGTAAAAAGCATTTTTTCAGCCAGAGGCTGTAGAAAAAAAGCTTTTAAAAATTAAAAAAAAGCCTCTGATGATTGCGTCAGCTGGACAATGGGGGGGGGGGCAGGGATTTTTGCTACTGGTTCTCTGAACCACCCGCCTCAATTGCTATCAGATCGGGTGATCCGGTCCAAACTGGGAGCATTTCACCCCTGCCCTGAGCACACAGAAATACCTCCAAGTAGCCTCAGTTACTCTCTAAAGCCAAAGCAGGGTCTTGAGAATTCATGATTCAGAGAAAGTTCTTCAAGATGAGATATGGGCAAATAGAATCAAGTGCATCCTGAGTGGATTTTTATGGGGAATTCAGATGAAACGCTTCCCCTTTATGGACAAGAAAAACCAAAAGTACACATATAGACTGGGTGAAACCAAGCCTTAGGACCAGGGTGAAATCCAGCAGGTTCTGACAGGTTCTGGAGAACCGGTAGCGGAAATTTTGAGCAGTTCAGAGAATCGGCAGTGGAAATTTTGAGCGGTTCAGAGAACCGGCAAATACCACCTCTGGCTGGCCCCAGAGTGGGGTGGGAATGGAGATTTTGCAATATCCTTCCCCTGCCACGCCCACCAAGCCACACCACACCCACCAAGCCACGCCCACAGAACCGGTAGTAAAAAAAATTGGATTTCACCACTGATCCAATGTATACTTTGTCCTCGTCTTTAGCTCACCATAGAAAAGCAAAATATGGCCCTAAAGCTTGAAAAATCTTTTGCTCCTGCATTTCAGGGGCTTTGGGTCATTTTGCCCGCTTTTGTGAGAGAGGAAATTTTCATCCTGAAGCTCTTTCCACACTTTTTGAAAGAATTTTCTGATTGTTTAGAAAGGTACACGAGTCGCACACTCGGACAATGCAAACAATTACTTGGTAGCTACCAAGTAATACTCCATTAACTACTATAACTTTTCAGAGTATAAGACACACTTCCCCCCACCAAAGGGGGTGGAAATGTTGATGCATCTTATATTTATTGGTTCAATTTATATGCCGCCCTTTCTCCGGAGACTCAGGGCGGCTTACAATGCATTTAAGCAATACCCTCCATACTTTGGTATATACCTGCTTAGTAGGACTTTTGGGCCCCCGCAAGCGGTGTTTTTGTTTTATACAAAGTCAGCTTATTGCCCCCACAATCTGGGTCCTCATTTTACCCACCTCGAAAGGATGGAAGGCTGAGTCAACCTTGAGCCTGGTGAGATTCGAATTTGCAATAATTGCAGGCAGCTGGTGTCACTTAACACCACTATAATCTGCTGCGACACCAAGGCTCTTGGTGGCGCAGCAGAATACACCAAATATAATCATTTTTGGCCTCCCAAAGCCCCGCCCCTGCGTCCCGTTTTTGTGAATAATGGGCCCGTTTTTCACAAAAACAGGGTGTGCAGATGCTTTGGGAGCCTGCAGAGTGCTTCTATGGCTGGGGAGGGCAAAAACACCACCGTTTTTGCAAACAACTGGGCCGTTTTTGGCCTCCGGAATCCGCCATGCATTGCGTTTTTGCCCTCCCCAGGCCCCAGGAGCACTCTGCAGCAGGGGTGGGTTCTATTTACCTTTCCTACTATTTACCTTGACAGAAGCTGCGTTCATGCATTTTGCTTAGTCCTATCATTCTTACCATGTTTCAAACTTGATATAGTCTCAATCTTGATATTTATGAAGGATTTAGTGAGTTGTTCAAGGGGAACCTAGCTTGTTTTGAGGTAAATAGCAAATAATGAATAATGTAGATAAAAGAAATAAAGTGAATAAAACAGGAATCATACAGAGTCAGATATATGGGCTCTGGGGGGACCCTTTCTATTCACATTATTATAAGGGGAAGACGTGCTTGGATACATGAACTCTGAGAGACCCTCTCTATTCACATTCAGGGCCGGATTTAGATGAAAAGAGGCCCTAGGCTATTCCACTTATGAGGCCCTTTCACCTATAGTGAAAGTGTAATTTTAATTTTGCTAACAATTTGAATGTAGGCCCCTCTTGATCTTGAGGCCCTAGGCTGAAGCCTAGTTAGCCTATAGGAAAATCCGGCCCTGTTCACATTATTATAAGAGAGGAAAGTGCTTGTTGGAAATTGCATTAACAAACAGTTAAACCCCTTTAAGTGGTAATATATCTTCTGAGACCTAGATGTCACAGAAAGGACTGCCATATGGAAAAACATCTGAGTGACCTCA
This sequence comes from Arizona elegans, assembly GCA_022577455.1. Classification (NCBI taxonomy): domain Eukaryota; kingdom Metazoa; phylum Chordata; class Lepidosauria; order Squamata; family Colubridae; genus Arizona; species Arizona elegans. Next base: position 1,936,163 of record JAKOOJ010000012.1, on the reverse strand, counting down.
CTGTGAATGACACAAAGACCTATATGTTACAAAGAGTTACTTAATCCAATAAACTTACCCAAGGACAGTAGTAACTCTCCCATTAGCAACTGAGAGCACTTAAGGAAAAGTTGTAAACTAGAAAGCAATGATTAACCATATATGGGGAAACGGATGGTAAAGTATAATGTAATTAACAAATTTATGTGACCATATAGGGAAAGTGTATGAGATCATTGAATCCTTTGTCTTAGAAATGTATAAAAACCATGGAATCAGAACATCCTTTGTTCAGTTTTGCGAGAATCAAAATGCACCGAACCTTTGCAAATAAATTCTGTCTCTGTCTGACCAGGAATGTTGTTTCGTCCCTTCATTCCATAACAGTTTGGTTAGTTGATTCAGTGATCAATCTAAGTACACTGTGTGAATGACAGGCCAGCTGACCATATTATCACTCCTGTATAGCCTGTGAATTAAAATGACTCTGGCTAACTATGGAAATGTTGTCCTGTAAACACAACCACTGTGGACCAAATATTTTGTCTGTCTTCAGATGACTGTAAGGTCACTCCCTTTCCCATTCATCCAGGCTGAGTACTCTTTTCCACCAGAAGCGTTCCAGAGTCATTGGAGTGCATGTCCCAGAGTTCCCAGCTGGTGAGCTCTCTAATAATAAACTTTGTTTACCTCCAGGCCTTCTCTGGACGCCTCTAACCGCTGATCAAGCTATCAGGTCACTTTCTTTGATTTTTGCAAGGCTACTTTGCGAGGTTTCTTAGACACCTGCTCTAAAAGTGTTTATTTATTTTATTTTATTAAATTTATATACTGCTGTAGGGTTATTACAATGCTCATCTGTATGGTTTTGGAAAATGCAGTTACACGAAATTGCAAACATCAGCAATTCTTATCTTTGAGCAGCGTTTCTAGCCTGTACAAGGACACAGGGTGAAATAGTGTATAACCTGCAACTTTTGCCGCTTTCATTGTATCTTTCATTGTGTGTGAATACATCCATATTCTCATGAAAACCAATGATGTAATTACTAACCAATTATTGTGCCTTGGAGATTTGTTAACCAATAATAAAGTAAGACGCATAGTAGGTGAGAACTAAGAAACTTAGAAACTATATAAACTATGTCTGATGCTCAATAAAGTTGCTGTTGATTCTGCTATCCGTGGATGGTTTCCTTTCACTCATCTCCAGTTTCTGGGAAACAAATACAACATTTGGCGCCCGGAACAGGAACTCATACTTCGTCCGGCAAGGACAGATGCGTCGTCAGTCTTTGGGCTTCTCAACCTTATCTCTTTAAAGGTTTCTGTAAGTATGGGACCTTCGTTTTCTCAAGAGCAACGGAAGCATGTTGATGATTTGGTGTATCTTCTTAAGAAGTCTGAATTGTCTGTCTCACAGAAGGCTCTTTATCGGCTGGTACGAGAAATTGCCTTAACTTGTTCATTCTATCCTGATAGGGGTTCTTTAAAATTGTCAGATTGGGAAAAAGTTGGCAAGGTTTTGCATTCTAAGATAAGTCCAGAGGTAGATATTTTGCATGCTTGGCATCTATGTAGACATGCTATAGAAATGTTTGGTCAGAAGGAAGAGAAGCTTTCTTCTCTTTTAACACCTCCCTCTCTTCAACATACTACTAATGTGATATGTCCTCCGCTGTCTGAAAAGGAAGTTTTGTCTCCTGATTCTAAGGCTATAATAATTCCTTCTGTGCCTGCATTAATACCTTCTGCTCCTTCTGCTTCTTCTGACATTGAACCAAAGTCTCCTCCTAATATTGTTCCAAAGTCTTCTTTTCAAAAGATGGTGGAAAATTGTAAGACGGATGTTGCTATTTCTGGGGAAGAGTTAGCTGAATTGTTATCAATATGTCCAGTGCAATATCAACAAGGACCACAAGCTGGACCAGAAGGTTTGCCATTTCAAATTTTACGGGAGTTAAAGAAGGCTATTTCTGATTATGGAGTTACTGGAAATTTTACTAGAGGTCTTTTAGAGGGAATTAAGAACAGGTATACTATGGTACCTCAAGATTGGAAGCAATTGTTTCGCATGATTTTTAACTCCGATGCAATATGTGGTTTGGGAAAGTGAATATTTGCATCATTCTCATGCAGCTGCTTTAAGGGGTTGGTGGTGCTTACACAGTAGAACAGTTATTTGGATCAGGTCAATTTGCAACTATTCCTACACAGCTTGTTCTTCCTCCTGCTACATTAGCTGTAGTTTCTGAGTGCGCCTTCAGAGCTTTTTTAAAAGTTCCACAAGCTGGTGAGCCTAAAATTAGTTTTTCTAACATACGCCAGGGAGCAACTGAGCCTTATGCTGATTTTGTAGAAAGACTTTCAAAAGCTTTACATCGACAATTGGATAACCAGGAAGCAGCAGCAGAATTACTGCGTCAGTTGGCTATTGAAAATGCTAATGTAGACTGTAAAGGTGCTCTCCGACCTTTAAAAGCTACAAATCAATATACTTTAGCAGACATGTTACGTGTTTGCCAGGATATTGGATCTCAATCATATAACATGCGTTTATTAGCTGCTGCAATTCAGAAAGGAACAAGGCCTGTGGGGAATTGTTTCAAATGTGGAAAAGTAGGTCATTTCCAGAAAGATTGTCGTTCAAAGCCATCTACTGGTGGCGATCGTCCTACAAAGAAATGTCCTATTTGTAAGAAAGGTTTTCATTGGGCTAATCAGTGTCGTTTTCGTTCGGGAAACTTGCAAGTGGGTGTGGCACCCACCCAGAAACAAAAGCGTGCCTTTCCCGTAAATCTTCTCCCCCTTCCTCCTCCTCCCTCTCTTGTGCATCCTCAGCCACAACAGGTAGCGCTGGGATCGATTTAATTACTCAAGAAGATTTGGATTTTAAATTTCCTTTAGAAGTTAAACTTGTTTCTTCTCAATACACTGGTCCTCTCCCTTCTGGATTAGTTGGTATTATTTTACCACGTTTTTCTGCTCATAAATTAGGATGTTTTGGAGTTCCAGGAGTTATTGATTCTGATTACACTGGAGTGATTCTTATGCAAATTTGAGTAAATATTCCACAATTTGAGCCTGGTGGCGCAGCAGACTAAAGCACTGTTATTAACATTAGCTGTCTGCAATTACTGCTAGTTCGAATCTCCCCAGGTTCAAGGTTGACTCAGCCTTCCATCCTTTCTAAGGTAGGTAAATTGAGGACCCAGTTTGTGGGGGCAATAAGATGACTTTGTATAAATATGCAAAAGTATGAAGGCTATTGCTTAACGCATTGTAAGCCGCCTTGAGTTTCCGGAGAAGGGCGGCATATAAATCAATTTTTTTTTTTAAAAAAAATTCTTCCTAAAGGATCTTCTGTTGCATCTTCTTTTCCTTCCTTATAGGGTACCTAATCCAGGTACTGGACAACGTGGTAATTCTGGATTTGGTTCAACTCTTAATTCTATAGGACTTCTTCAGTCTATTAATTCTTTTAGACCACTTCTTACTTTATATCTTAATAAACAACCTTTTCAAGGTCTATTAGATACAGGTGCCGATGTTACTGTCATCTCCCTTTTACAGTGGCCTGTGCAATGGCCTAAACGTGATGTTAATTCCTTGTGGGGCATTGGTGGGTCTACAACTGCTTGGCAAAGCACTCATCCCATTGCCATCACAACTTCTGCTGGTAAGTCTGTATCTTTACATCTTTACATTTTAGATATTCATACTAATATTTGGGGCAGGGAACTTCTTTCTCTTCTTAATGCTCATTTGATTTTAGATGATGGCACTTCCTCTTAAATGGCTTTGTTCTACACCTGTTTGGATTGAGAATGGCCTTTATCTTCTGAAAAATTGATTGCTCTTCATTCTTTAGTACAGGAACAATTGACTGCTGGCCGTATTGAACCTTCCACTAGTCCCTGGAACACTCCTGTGTTTGTTTATAAAAAAGAAAAGTGGAAAATGGTGTTTTTTATCTGATCTTAGAAAAATAAATGAATGCATTCAACCGATGGGGCCTTTACAATGTGATCTTCCTAATCCTAATTTAATCCCACAATTTTATAAATTATTAGTTGCATATTTGAAAGATTGTTTTTTCACCATTCCTTTATAGTCGCAGGATAAAGAAAAATTTGCGTTCACTGTGCCTGTTTTAAATAATAGTCAACCTACACAACGATATCATTGGTCTGTTCTACCACAAGGTATGCTCAATTCTCCTACTATTTGTCAATATTTTGTGGATCAAGCTTTGCAACCTTTTCGTGCTCAATTTTCTTCTTTTTTAGTTTATCACTACATGGATGATATTTTAATAGCAGGTCCAGATTTTGATGAAGAACAAGTGCTACAAGCGTTAACTACCATTGTAGCCAGCAGAGGGCTTTACATAGCTCCTGAAAAAATACAACACACTGAACCTTATTCATATTTGGGGTTTAAGTTTTACAATCTTCTTCCATTCCTATCTTACCTGAACTTAAAGTGCAATCTTCATATATCTTGGTTCAATAGCAAAAACTCTTAGGTATAATTAATTGGGCTCGTCCATTTTTTCAAATTTCTACAGGAGAAATGTTACCTCTCTTTTCCTTGTTAAAAGCTTCTAAGCATCCTGAGGATCTGGTGTCTCTTACCACTTTGCAGAAGAAATGTCTCCAGGACATTCTAAATAAACTTAAACTGAGATATGTTGATAGAATTGTCTCTATAGCTACTAAATTATGGTTAGCAATTCTTCCTACTTCACCACTACCTACTGGTTGTCTTTATTCTCTTTTAGATGAAAAAGTGATTCATATTCATGAATGGTTGAATTTGTCTGCTTCTCCTCCTAGAAATATTTTTCCTTATCAACAAGCTTTAGAAGAATTGATCATGAAAGCACGACGAAGATCTTTGCAATTAATAAGTCATGATTTGGATGGTATTGCTTTCACTCATACTAAACTTGAACATGAAAATTTAATGACTGTTTCTGACTCATATCAAATTGCTTTTTCCCAATATCTTGGTGATATTCAATATTCTTTACCTAAAGATCCTAGAATAGTTATTACAAATACATTAAATCTTTCATTTTCTTCTATTTTTACTCGTTCTCCTATTCATGAAGCTTTAACAGTATTCACAGATGGATCACCTACTCGTGGTGTTGTGGTTTGGACGGATGGTCAACAATGGTTTTCTAAATTCTAAATTCCGTTCAGACATCTGCCCAACGTTCTGAGTTGGTAGCTGTTATTTTGGCTTTAAGATTATTTTCTGATCAGCCTATTAATTATTGATACAAAATATGTATTTCTTGCAATGCAATCTCTTCCTTATGCCTCTTGATGTCAATCTTTTGTCTTTATTTTTATCTCTAAAACATGTTTTGGAAGAACGTGTCTTTCCTTTATATGTTGAGCACATTAGGAGCCACACTCCTTTTCAAAATTCTTTGACAGAAGGAAATCGACAAGCTGATGAAACTCTAAAAGATGTCGCAACTCTTTTTTCTGTTCCTGTTGCTAGTCATTCATATTTTCATCAAAATGCTAAATCTCTGGCTAAGCAATTTTCTGTTCCTCTTTCCCAGGCTCGTGATATTTTTCGAGGATGTACTTCTTGTCAACAATTTGCTGTTCCTTTTCCTATGGGAGTAAATCCTTGAGGAACAAAAGCCAACCAAATTTGGCAAATGGATGTCACACTATTTGCTACTTTTAAGCCATACACTTATTTACATGCAATCATTGACACATATTCTCACTTTTTATGGGTCACTGCCTCCAGACATGAACGCACTTCTGATGCAATGTCTCATTGTCTTTCTGCTTTTTCTGTCATGGGCCGACCAATTCAATTGAAAACAGACAATGGTCCACCATATACTAGTAAGGAATTTACTTCTTTTTGTCAACAATGGAACATTCAATTAATACATGGAATTCCTTACAACTCTCAAGGGCAAACTATCATTGAGCGAACTCATCGTACATTCAAAGCTACATTAACTAAATTAATAAAAACTGAATCCGGTCCATTCAATTTGCGAAAGATTCAAAATTTGATTTCAATTGCTCTGTTTATTTTATTTATTTATTTGTTTTAATTTGTATACCGCCCTATACCGTATACCGTTTACATGGACCTATACCGTATACCGTTTACCGTATACCGTATACGGTATACGGTATACCGTTTACATGGAATTATTTAACATCTTTAGATTCCTTTTCAGAAATTCCAGTCAATTTACATTTTCATATTCAGGATCCTGTTTCACGACCTTTAGTACTCTATTGTCAACTTCCTGATCCTGCCTGGCGTGGACCTACTAAACTTATAACCTGGGGTCGTGGTTACACTGCAATTGAAGATCTGCAAACGAAACAAGCTGTGTGGATTCCAGGCCATTGTGTTCGTCCTTACCATGGAAAAACGAATGAAAACTCTCAAGTCACAACATCCTCCACTCTTGACTTGGGACCAATTTGAAGTTCAACAACGATTCAACAAGTCCTTTCTTATGTGTTGTTTTTTCTTTTGTTTTATCTCTCTAGTTTCTGCTAACTCTGAGGCAATTCTTGATTTTCCCCTTAGTCTTAATCTTTGGATTCGTCATGCTCAATATATGTTTTTGATTCATGGTAGTAATGTAACTTTATATTATGAACCTCCTATGGCTCTTGGTCAAGTTGCTTTTATTCCTAATCTCATTAATTCTTCTGCTATCCGTGGATGTTTTCCTTTCACTCATCTCACATTTTATTGCTTCGCAACTTCAACATATTTCTTCTTGGTTATTTTCTAGTCCTCCACAAGAATTAAATTTAGTTAAATGGAAGTATCTTCGTATTAATCAATTTACTAGAGGTTTATGTTTTTGTTGTTATGCTCGTCATAATTGGCTTAATAAATGGTCTGATTACTCAAAAGCTAAACGTATTTTAGACAAAGTAGGGAATTATAGTTATTGTATTCAGAAATATTGCTTATGGGATAATATTAATGAAACATCACAAGGTCATAATCTTATATCCGATATGTATCCTGATGATTTTCCTATTTTTCAAGCTACTGAAGTTTCTGATATGGGATCAAGTGGATCAATCTGTGCTGGATGGCAATTAAAAGATCCTGCTATGTGGTTTTTCTTTGATAAATATGCAACAAATGTACACCCTCAGAACTACCAATGTGCTGCAATTGGATATTTGTCTTTATCTGTACAAATAGGTGTTTCTGATAGATTGTCAACTCGAAGGAGACGTGCAGCCTTGGGACCAATATGTTCTGATGAAGTCATTATTGATACTCAACTTTCTTCATTGCCTACTTTTGGACGTGCTTTAGCTGGAGCTATAACTGGAACTATTACTTTGGGATCATATCCAGGAATAATGGCTCAAGGAAATAGACATTCTATTCTGGGACTAACATGTCGATTGGAGAAATCTATTAATGCTACTGCTGCAATTATTCGTGAATTGCAGAATGAAAATGAAGAACTAAATCAAGATTTGATTCAACAATGTTTTGCTATAGACTATTTATTAGCTCGTCAAGGTGGATTTTGTACATTGGTTGGTCAACGTGCTTGTGCTGTACATTTCCATTCACTTAATAAGACTATTGAAGATGAATTAGTTAATTTACAAGCTTCCATACAAAATAATGTACATGAAGAATTTTCTCCTTTTGCTTGGCTAACTAATTGGTTACCTGATATTGCTTGGTTAAAACAATTGTTTCTCTATGGTGTAATTGTAATTGCATTACTTATACTTTTTTGTTGTTGTATGCAATGTATTCCTACATTTTTTGCAATGTTTCGTAAGTCACCTCAACCTACTTTGAATGTGATTCAATTGTGTGCTCTTGATAAATCTCGTTTTCCTTCATTAAAATAAAAAGCGAAGAAATGTAGGGTTATTACAATGCTCATCTGTATGGTTTTGGAAAATGCAGTTACACGAAATTGCAAACGTCAGCAATTCTCATCTTTGAGCAGTGTTTCTAGCATGTACAAGGACACAGGGTGAAACAGTGTATAACCTGCACCATTTGCCGCTTTCGTTGTATCTTTCATTGTGTGTGAATACATGCATATTCTCATGAAAACCAATGATGTAATTACTAACAATTATTGTGCCTTGGAGATTTGTTAACCAATAATAAAGTAAGACGCATAGTAGGTGAGAAGTAAGAAACTTAGAAACTATATAAACTATGTCTGATGCTCAATAAAGTTGCTGTTGATTCTGCTGTTGATTCTGCTATCCGTGGATGTTTTCCTTTCACTCATCTCCAGCCTCCGGGAAACAAATGCAACATACTGCCCTACTCCCAAAGGACTCAGAGGGGTGAACAGTCACAAGATAAAATACATCATACAAAAATGAAAAAACCATTTTAAAATATATTAAATACTTTAGGCCCAAGACAAATTTAAAATACCCAATTTATATAAAACTTAAAAGCCAATTTAAAAGGGAGAGTCAAGCCAGACCAGCCTGCTGGAATAAAAAATGTTTTGAGGGTGCGGCGGAAAGTGCGTAAATCTGGGATCCTCTGTATCTCCGGGGGGAACTCATTCCAGATGACGGGTGCCCCCACAGAGAAGGCTCTCCCCCTGGGGGCTGCCAGTCAACACTGTTTGGCCGATGGCACCCTGAGGAGCCCCTCTCTATGGGAGCGTACTGGTCGGTGAGAGGCTACTGGTGGCAGAAGGCGGTCCCATAAGTATCCTAGTCCTAAGCCATGGAGCGCTTTAAAGGTGGTAACCAAGATCTTGAAGCGCACCCGGAAGACCACTCGGAACCAGTGCAGCTCGCGCAGGAGGGGAGTCACATGGGAGAACCATGTCGCTCCCATAACCACCCGTGCGGCCGCATTCTGGACCAGCTGGAGCCTCCGGGTGCTCCTCAAGGGGAGCCCCATGTAGAGAGCATTACAGTAGTCCAGGTGTGAGGTGATGAGGGCATGAGTGACTGTACGTAATGAGTCCCGAACCAGAAAGGGACACAACTGGCGAATCAGGCGGATCTGATAAAAAGTCCTCCTGGCCACAGCTGTCAAATGCTCTTCTAAGGACAGCCGTGAGTCCAGAAAGACACCCAAGTTGCGAGCCCTATCCATGGCGGCCAACGACTCGCCCCCAATAGTCAGTGATGGCACCAACTGATTATATCGGGACGTCGGAAACCACAGCCACTCGGTCTTGGATGGGTTGAGTCTGAGTCTGTTTCTCCCCATCCAGATCCGCACAGTCTCCAAGCACCGGGACATCACTTCAACGGCATCATTGGGGTGATCAGGGGTGGGTGTTAGAGATGTTACTAAAAGTAGGGAAAAGCCTGACTAATAATTTTGGCTGATCTTAATTAAAAGTTTACAAAAGCCTCTAATTCATATTTATCAGCTAACAGATCATCAAACTGGAAAGGTATCATAACTCTGAAGTAAAAATTAGGCAAATTTCTCCTCATCCTAAACCCACTTGCACAGGGGAAAGACTCTAAGGCTGGGATGTTAGACAATTCATTTACAAGCAATTTAGCTTTGATTAGCTTTACATTTAGCTTTACATTTTCCCAATATATTTCTTTCTTATTTTCCTTTGCTGGACAAGAAGGTCGTGCACTGAAGGATCAGTGGAAGATGAACTCTCCCAATTCCAATTATTTGACTGCTTTCTCTCATAATTTTCTTTTTCCATTTTTACTGTACGTTTCTTTATTCTGTCTTCACGCTGGGTCACTTGGAATGGCTCTTCAGAATCTTTATTTGCCTACCCATTGTAGCCTCCAAAGGAAAGGGAAATGAAAATGATAACCAGGTTAGGGAAAAAGAGCAAAGTGTAAAAAAGTCAAGTGAACTTCCTTCTCAATTTTTGTGAAATTGCAATATATACGGAATCCTAGAGTCACAAATGGAATGGAGCCTGCCAATCACATTTGTACCACAATAATAATAATAATAATAATAATAATAATAATAATAATAATAATAATAGCCCTGATAGTACAGTGGTTTGGTGCACCCTGTCATTAACACAGCTGCCTGCAATTTCTGCTGGTTGGAATCTCTCCAAGGCTCAAGGTTGACTCAGCCTTCCATCCTTTCTAAGGTAGGTGAAATGAGGACCCAGTTTGTGGGGGCAATAAGCTGACTTTGTATAAATATACAAAAAGGATGAAGGCTATTGCTTAACGCATTGTAAGCTGCCCTGAGTCTCCGGAGAAGGGCGGCATATAAATCAAATAAATAAATAAATAAATAATAATAATAAATTATTATTATTATTATTATTATTATTATTATTATTATTATTATTATTATTATTATTTTATTTCTATACCGTCCTTCTCCCGAAGGACTCAGGGCGGTGTACAGCCAATTTAAAAACACAGGACACAACAATAATTAAAAATTAAAATAATTAAATAGATTTGGCCGATTCAAAACCCCCAAAATTTAAAAAAACCCAGTTTAAAATTATTATGTTGATAGCCCTGCCTGGCGGAACAACAGGGTCTTCAGTGCGCAGCGAAACACCCGGAGGTCGGAGATCTTATGTATTTCCGGGGGCAGTTCATTCCACAGGGCTGGGGCTCCCACAGAGAAGGCCCTCCCCGTGGGTGTCGCCAGCCGACATAACTTGGCTGATGGCACCCTGAGGAGACCCTCTCTGTGGGAACGGACTGGTCGTTGGGAGGCTATTGGTGGCAGAAGACGGTCTCAAAGGTACCCGGGTCCTATGCCATGGAGCGCTGTGAAGGTGGTAACCAACACCTTAAATCGCACCCGGAAGACCACTGGGAGCCAGTGCAGCTCACGCAGGAGGGGTGTCACGCGGGCACAACGAGTTGCGCCCATAACCACCCGCGTGGCCGCATTCTGGACCAGTTGGAGCCTCCGGGTGCTCTTCAAGGGGAGCCCCATGTAGAGAGCATTACAATAGTCCAGTCGGGAGGTGACAAGGGCATGAGTGACCGTGCGCAAGGCGTCCCGGTCCAGAAAGGGCTGCAACTGGCGGATCAGGCGAACCTGATAAAAGGTCCCCCTGGCCACGGCCGTCATATGCTCTTCTAAAGACAGCCGTGCGAATTTGTTAAGTGGATCCTGTTAATGAATCAGCCCCAATACCTATCCCCCCCAATGCATTAGTAAAGTGCCTTCTGTCAGGGTTCCAAGTAACACCCCCAACACAATCAACACTCCAAGGCAGGCATCTTCCTCAATGTACAAATTTATTAGAGATCATTTTGGCACATCTGGGGAAAACCCAAATCTGAAAGCCCTGCGTTTTCCCCACCCCAAAGTAAAAATCAAAGTTCTTTTCCCGCCAAGCACATATTGGCACCCATGGCCCAATCCGGTCACTGTCCCAACTTCAGTTAACTTCCAGAAATGCCTCCTCAGGTGCTGCCAAGATGTCCTTGACTCCCAAGGAAAAGAATGTTCTGATCACACACCCCACACTATCTCTACTTCCTCCTTCCCGTTCCCAAAGCTTGCCCAGCCACCGCTATGATAGCCCTGAAGACTCCCATTAAAGATGGCTCCAGGGATGACAGGCTGCCCCCACTCAGCAGATGAGGACATCCTGAAACGAGATAAGTGATAGGAGTTAATAATGCTGTTCCTAACCACCTCTCCCCCACCCCCCAACGGGGTCCCCTTTGGCTTGCTAGGGAATTTCTCATGGAATTGTTTTACTAACCTATATGATCCCATCCCATTGGGTTCACAACCCCTAGTGATCGCAGAAAAGGAAGTACAAGACCTATTTCACAGACAAAAGCCAGGAAAAGCTCCAGGCCCAGACAAGATAACTCCTTCTTGCTAAAAGTCTGTGCTGATCAATTGGCCCCCATCTTCACCCAAATCTTCAATAAATCGCTAGAGATGTGCTATATTCCTTCTTGCTTCAAACACTCTACTATCATCCCAGTGCTGAAGAAGCCCACCATCAACTGAATGACTACAGACCAGTTGCTCTAACATCTGTAGTCATGAAAACCTTTGAAAGGCTAGTGCTGTCCCACTTGAAAACCATCACGGATCCTCTGTTAGACCCTTTGCAATTTGCATACTGAGCAAATAGATCAACAGATGATGCTGTTAATATGGCTCTATGCTACATCCTACAACATCTTGAATCTCCAAAGACCTACACAAGGGTCCTCTTTGTAGACTAGTTCAGCATTCAAACCATCATTCCTGACTCTCTTCTAACCAGGGTGGATTTGATTTAAATCAAGTCGGTATAAATCCCGATTTAAATCCCGATTTAAATCACTAGTAAAAAGGCTTGATTTAAATCAACTCGATTTAAATCATAATTTTTAAAGAACACCTGTCATCTCTGTCCTGCAGCGGCTCCTCCTCTGACCTGCTGTTGATTCGCCGACAGTCCCAATATTACAGAATATACAGCCTCATGCTACATAACTAAGCTCCGTTTCATGCTGAATAAACTAAATTATTAATGTATCTTAAATAGAAGAGTATCTTTAGATAGATTTTTACTTTTCAAAGCATTTTATTAAAATTTAAATTTGATAATCAAAAAAATCCGATTTAAATTGGATTTTTTTAAAAAAAATCATTGATTTTTATCCACCCTGCTTCTAACTAAGCTAAATCAGCTAGAGGTACCTGAACACACTTGTAAGTGGATCATAAGCTTCCTAACGAACAGGAAGCAGCAATCAAGCTAAGAAGAATCACATCAGATACCTGTACAATTATAGCACAGCCCCCTCCCCCCGAGGCTGTGTGCTCTCCCCACTTCTCTTCTCTCTATATACCAATGACTGCATCCCTAATGATCCATCTGTTAAACTACTGAAGTTTGCACATGACACAACAGTGATCAGTCTCATTCAAGACAATGATGACTCCGCATACAGATGGGGGGGGTTGAACAACTAGCCTTGTGGTGCGACCAGAACAATCTGGAACTGAACATACTCAAAACTGTAGAAATGGTGGTAGACTTTAGGAGAAAGCCTTCCATACTTCCACCTCTTACAATACTAGACAACACAGTATCAACAGAAGAGACCTTCAAATTTCTAGGTTCTATCATATCTCAAGACCTAAAATGGACACCTAACATCAAAAAAGCACACCAAAGAATGTTCTTTCTGTGCCAACTCAGGAAGCTCAAACTACCCAAGAAGTTGCTGATAAGAGTTCTACAGAGGAATTATTGAGTCTGTCATCTGCACTTCTATGGTTTGGCTTGGTTCTGCAATCCAACAAGACAGACACAGACTTCAGAGGATAATTAGCACTGCAGAAAAAACAATTGCTACTAACCTGCCTTCCATTGAGGACCTGCATGAGTCAAAAAGAGGACTGTGAAAATATTTACAGACACCTTGCATCCTGGACAGAAACTGTTTCAACTCCTACCGTCAAAACGATGCTATACAGCACTGCACACCAGAACTAGACACAAGAAGTTTTTTCCCAAACACCATCACTGCTAAACAAATAATTCCCTCAACAGTCAAACTACTTACTAAGTCTGCACTACTATTAATCTCAGCATTCCCATCACCCATCTCCTTCCACTTATGACTGTAGCTTTGTTGCTTGTATACTTAAGATTTATATTGACTGTTTCCTAATGATTATTTGTACCCTATGATATCCTTAAGTGTTGGACCTTATGATGCTTGATGAATGTATCTTTTCTTTTATGTACACTGAGAGTTTATGCACCAAGACAAATTCCTTGTGTGTCCAATCACACTTGGCCAATAAAAAAAATCTGTTCTATTCTATGCTTTTACATCCCAGCTCTTCACTTATGTAGCCTCAAAGGATATCCCTTCCAGTGGACTAAATATTGCAAGCAACCCCAGTGTAACCTTGAGTCCAATATTTTCTTAACCTCATAGTGGGTCTCACCCTGTACCATAACCAGTTAGGGAGCTCCCCTGTTCCTCAGTGTTAACTGTGAGTTAACTACGGGCTTTTACAAGCTGCAATGGAAAACTGTATGCACTTTACCTAGCAGGTGTGGGAGACTAGGTTGTACTGTCACTGAGTTACTTTCTTTCACTATTGAGAATGGCCCTAGAAACTTAGGCCCCAGTTTCTTGCTAGGCAATTTTAGCTTAATGTATTTTGTTGATAGGTATACATGATCTCCCACCCGGAAGTGGGGATGGAAGGATCAGTGCTTATCAGCTTGTGTTTTGCCATCTCAGCCAGGGCTCACTTTATATTCTCCCAACCCAGCCTTAACAATTCCATTCACTCTGCCAGGGTCATGGATGATGGCAGCTCTTGAGGCAGCTCGGGCATGGGGACAAAGTCCGTACCCCTAGTGATTTGGAAGGGGAATCGGTCAGTGCTACTGTGCACTGTGTTATTGTAAGCTACCTCCAGGAAAGGCAGTAAGTCCGCCCAGTTGTTTTGTTGATAGTCTACATAGAATCTCAGATACTGCTCCACCATGGCATTTGCGTGTTCCACGGCTCCGTTAGTACTCAGATGAAATGCCGAGTTAAGCCCTCGAGTCAATCCTATGGAGTTTAGGAACTCCCTCTAGAACTGGGGCGCCCAATATGCTTCGAGAAAGTTGATGGGATGTTAATAGTCAAAGCCCGAGCCACTGTAGTCACTGAGCTTGTGAGAGTGGAGATGGGACACCAGTGGAAACCTATACACTTCGTGGTAGCCCCAAAGATGAAAGAGTTGGTCATCCTAGGCCTTGCTTGGTTGGACAAATGGGGTCCAGCCATAACGTGGGAAGATGGCTACTGGAAGCTAAAAATAGGCATCTGTCCACTATCACCGTCCCCTCAGGGCAAAGCTCAACCACTTCAGCCCCCAATCAGGCCTGGTTGGGGAGAGAGGGTAGCAGCCGCTGCGGATGGCCCACCTGGCTTCCCCCAGGTGCCCAAAGAGTACAGGTTCCTGGCAGATGCATTCAGCGAGCACAAATGTAATATCTTCCCCCTTTCCCCCCTCCCCGCCCCACCCACTGAGCAATAGAATTTGTGCCAAGAGCTAAGTGCCAAAAATCAAGACGTATTCCATGATCCCTAGAGATGGACAAATTGAGGAAGTACATCAACACCAATTTGCCAAGGGGTTTCATTCAGCCCGCCAAATCTAAAGTGGCGGCCCCAGTGCAGTAATTTCCTCCCCACCCCATCAAAAAAGGATGGGAGGGAGGAAATTAGAGTCTGTGTGAATTCCAATGGAATTAACGCCATGTGCGTGGAGAATACCTACCCTCTCCCTTAATAAAAGACATGCTAAGTCACCTATCAAAGGGCAAAGTGTTCAGAAAACTAGACCTGTCTTCTGGACAGTGGGGAGACTAATTAGGCATCTAGTACACCCAGTGTCTATGACAGCTTCTATGTTCCCCTGGGCCCATTCTGGGTACCACTGTTCGGAACTTTATGGCAAAGGGGCAGATGGCTTCATTTACCATCGGATCCTCTTCACTGGCCTTGCTTCTCTTTCTGGTGGTGCCTGGAGAGGGTTTCAGACCTGGAACTTCTTCCCCTTTTGAAGGTGGGGGAGGAACCTCAACAGCTTGCCGAGCGAGTTTTCGCTAAGATTATTTCCTGGTCCAATTGGTATTGAGCCCTATAACAGTAGAGATGGGACCAGATCCAGTTCAGAAAGTACACCAGCTTCCCTGGGGTTCCGTCGAAAGTAGCTCTGAACTGAAAGCAGCTCTGAAATTTCTGACATGGCTTCATCATGGAGTTGGGTGACCCAGTCTGCTGCATTCCCCTTCAAGTTTGTTGTTATGGCCCAGACCATGGTTTAGACGCTGAGGTAATCTGCACCATGATCGTCTACGTGGGCCCACCCCGGCTTGTTCGGGTCCCTTCGAAGGTGGCCTTCATTGATGGAAGGGCAGATTGGGGAAGGGGAGCAGGCTGCGGCAATGCCCAAGATGAAGTCCATTGCCCCAGGACCCAGCTGGCCCCAGGGTAATATGCCCGTGGTGGGGGTCCTTGCTAGGTGGTGTGGGTGGCCAGGTGGGTCACTAACTGATGAAAGGGCAGTGGGCTTTGCTGTGGATCCAGGCAAGACTGCCGACAGCACTGGGGGAGGGCTAGCCAACTGAGTCACTGCAACTGAAACTGGTGGGAATGTCAAAGTAGGCCAGTTCAGGATCACTCTGGGTGCTTCAGATCTGCATGGTTATCCTATGCTCTCGATGCTCATCTGTTTCAACCTTTCCAGCAGGTTCTCAATCAACTGGCTGGGAAAAGCCATCCAGTAACTCCGTTTCCCAGATTCGTCTAGCTCGGGTGTCGGCAGCCTGCAGTTCCAGAGCTGCATGCGGCTCTTTTGTCCCTCTGCTGTGGCTGTCACGTGATCTCACCACTGGCTGGCCCTGCCCCTCACCCTCCCCTCCCAGTCAGTCCTCTCCTGGCCTGAGAAGGTAAGGTCGACGGCAGGGGATGGAGACTCGCTCCATATTCCAGAGCAGAAGCAAAGCACCCCTGCACTTGCCTTATCTCTTGCTGGATCTCGCAGGCGCTTCTTCCGGCCTTTGTTGGTACTGTGCACACCAAAAAGGGCGGGGAGAAGCACCCGCAAAACCCAGCAAGAAATGAGGTGCTAGAGAATCAGAATCAGAGAGAAGGAAGGAAGGAAGGAAGGAAAGGACGGAAGGAGAAAGAAGGAAGGAGGGAGGAGAGAAAGAGAGAGAGTGCAGGATCAAATTCTGGGATGCAAAGGAGTCTTTGATGATGGAACACTGAGGCATGGATTTCCTCTGCCTTCTGTGTTCCCACCCCACGCTGAAGCAAACCAAATGGGCAGGAGTCTCCCTCCCTGCTAAGTGGCTCCACCGAGCCCGCTCGCACATCCCACCTGCTCCATCCCACCTGCTGCGGTGCCCATCTCCACCTGGATGGCTAAGCCAGACAGCGCAAAGCCTGCCTTCCCTCCTGGAGCAGGTGGGGGGTGCCCACCTGCCAGCTTCTGCCCAATTGTCCTCACTGTAAGGAAATTCCAGGTTGCTTCTCTCCATTATTAGTTTCCATCGTTTCGTGTCTTGCCCTCTGGTGCTTTAGAAAAAAAAATGATCCCCTCCTCTTTTGTGGCAGCCTCTCAAATACTGGAATACTGCTATCATGTCACTCCTAATCCTTCTTTTCTCTAGACTAGCCAAACCAAAATCCAAGGTCCCACTCACAGCTACTGTTTTTGAGCCAGGTTTTGACCATTTGCTGACTTTGTAAACTGCTGTTGCGGCTCTGTTCCCTGAGCCTGGATTATCAGCAGGAGAGGACTCCGAGAGTGAAGGAGAGGAGTTGACAAGGCCTCCCTCTCCAGGACCTTCCTCTCTGGCAATGCCTCCGGAGGACACCGAAGGCCAAAAGATAGGCCCGGGGCCAAGCACGTCCACGCAGCCACAGGTGGACAGTAATGAGGAAGATGAGTCTTGGCTGGACCCTCAACAGCGTCGCGGAGATAAGCGCGCGCAGCAGAGGAAGAGGCGTTTCAGGGATTAGGCTGAGTCACTGGACCACACCCCACAGAGTATAAAAGGGGGTGTGGTGGCTGTTCAAGCTCTATGACAAGCAAAAACTGGAAATAACTCATCCTCTCTGTGTTGCTGGAACTTTGCCTGACTTATCGGACTGAATTCGGACTAATCTCTTTGTTATTATGATTTTGTTTTGGTGTTCCGAACAAAGGGGAAACTCCTTCCTTGTGAGTAAAGATTATTGGCAGCCAGCCACCGGGTTGCTGCCAACTTTGTCATCAAAGAATCTTTCGTGTGTTGGCTTATTAACTCTTGGCCGTCTGTGGGGGTGCGTGTGTGAGGCGGGGACAGAACAACTGCTCAGAGAATGCTGTACAGCAGTTTGGAGTGGTATATAAGTTTAAGTGGAATGGCTATTGCTATATAGTTTCTCCCGAGCATGGATCCTTTTATGACAAGTAAGGCTATGATTCCGAGCAAAGCTCTTTCCACATTCCATGCATTTATATGGCTTCTCTCCTGTGTGGATTTTGTTATGGGAAGTAAGATCATAGCTCCGAGCATATGCCTTTCCACAATTCATGCATTTATATGGTTTCTCCCCTGTGTGGATCTTTTTGTGGATACTAAGCCTACTACTCAAAACAAAGGTCTTTCCACACTCCATGCATTTATATGGTTTGTCTTCTGTGTGGAGCTTTCGGTGGATAGTAAGAACACTTCTACGAGTAAAAGTCTTTCCACACTGTGTGCATTTATATGGCT
This sequence comes from Arizona elegans, assembly GCA_022577455.1. NCBI lineage: Eukaryota > Metazoa > Chordata > Lepidosauria > Squamata > Colubridae > Arizona > Arizona elegans. Next base: position 1,917,943 of record JAKOOJ010000012.1, on the reverse strand, counting down.
TCTCCCCCGTGTGGATCATCTTATGGGAAATAAGATGACCTCTTTGAGCAAAGGACTTTCCACACTCCATGCATTTAAATGGTTTCTCTGCTGTGTGGATCATTGTATGGGAAGCAAGATAACTGCGTTGAGCAAAGGTCTTTCCACACTCCATGCATTTATATGGTTTCTCTCCTGTGTGGAGCCTTTTGTGGATAGTAAGTCCACTGCTATGAGTAAAGGTTTTCCCACACTCCATGCATTGATACGGCTTTTCTCCTGTGTGGATCTTTTTGTGGATAGTAAGTGTACTGTTCAGAGCAAAAGCCTTTCCACACTCCATACATTTATATGGTTTCTCTCCTGTGTGGAGCCTTTTGTGGATAGCAAGTGAATTGCTATGAGTAAAGCTTTTCCCACACTCCATGCATTTATATGGTTTCTCTCCTGTGTGGATCATCTTATGGGAAGCAAGATATCTGTGTTGAGCAAAGGACTTTCCACACTCCATGCATTTATATGGTCTCTCTCCTGTGTGGAGCCTTTTGTGGATAGTAAGCCCACTGCTATGAGTAAAGGTTTTCCCGCACTCCATGCATTTATATGGTTTCTCTCCTGAGTGGACCCTTTTATGGGAAATAAGATGACATCTTTGAGCAAAAGTCTTTCCACACTCCATGCATTTAAATGGCTTTTCCCCTGTGTGGATCTTTTTGTGGATAGTTAGTCTACTGTTCAGAGCAAAGGTCTTTCCACAATCCATGCATTTATAGGGTTTCTCTCCTGTGTGGATCATTTTGTGGCTTCTAAGTCCGATGCTTTGAGCAAAGGTCTTTCCACACTCCATGCATTTATAGGGTTTCTCTCCTGAGTGGATCCTTTTATGGGAAATAAGATTACTACATCTTCTGAACCTGTTGCCACACTCTCTGCATTTGTATGGCTTCTCCCCAGTATGAATTCTTTCATGGGAACTAAGTTGCCCATTTGTTCTAAAACATTTTCCACATTCCAAACATTTGTAAGGCTTCTCTTTTGTGTCAATCACTTTTTGAGATGTAAGGAAGTTATTTCCAAGAGAAAGAAAGAATGTTCCATTGTAATTTTGTCCGTTGTGTCTTCTTATAGCATCTTCTCCTTTGTTTTGGCTTAAATAGTGTTCATTTACATTTAATTTAGCTTTGATTAGCTTCATACTTTCCCCAATGTAGTTTTCCCTTATTTTCTCTTGTTGGGCAAAAAAGTCTTGCATCAGAGCATCAGTGGAAGATGAGCTTTCCTGATACCAATTATTTGACTGGTTCCACTCATGGTTTTCTAATTCCATTTGAAATCCAAACTTCTCCATTCCATCTTTAGCATCCATCACTTGGAACGGTTCCCAGGAATCTTGATTCTCCTGCCCATTATTACCTTCAAAGCAAAAGAGAAATAAAAATGATAAGGTTAGAGAAAAAGATCAAACAGTAGAAAGTCAAGTGAATTTCCTTCTGAATTTTTCTGAAATTCCATTAGGTTGTATGTTTGCATGCTTACAGTGGTGTGATATAGACGGGATGATTTCTATATTCATGAGTCATGAAAGCTTTGAAAATATCTAGAAAACATCTTTCCTTACAATAATCTATTTATATGCAAACCTCACTCAAAGTCAGTTTTGAGTTAAGGAATAATCAGGGAAAACCTCCAAGGAGGAATTAGGGGAAAACTTAAAATTTATTGGGGTGGGTTAATTAGAATCGAATCAAATCAAATCAAATCTAATTAAATAGAATTCTTTATTGGCCAAGTGTGATTGGACACACAAGGAATTTGTCTTGGTGCATATGCTCTTGATGTACAAAAAATTACAGCAGAGACCTGTGAGAAACGATACAATTTTGAAACAAGCTCCTTCTTCCCCGGTGTACCTTGGAGCAGCTGCTCCATGATATGTGTCTGACAGGTGATGAGATTTTGAAGCTAAATCCTTGCTTGAAGCCTCCCATTGGCTTGTAAATGCTCTTCATGCTGAGACTGGAAAAGATGGGAGGCTTCAAGAATGGTTATTTTGCTGCACCAAAGTCTCATTGGCTTGCAAGGACTTTATGGTCAGATCTGGTACAGCCTTCTGTTCATAAGAGAATGGAGGCCTAAATTACTTTAGTGCGAGATCACACAAGACCAGTAGTGCAAGACCTCAGGGTACTCATCTCACGTGATCTTGCACTGCAATACTATAGACTTGTGTTCTTTATGAACTGAGAACTGCACAAGAGAGTCCAACTTTACAGCAGGGCAAAAGTCTTTGAAAACGAAGAGGCCTTCCCTCTATTTGCAAAGCATTTAGCCCGTGATCATAATTTTGGAACTGGGTCTTAACTACTTGGGGGATGTCTCCCTCCCCATTTGCCTCCGTCGCCCCATTTGCCTCCGCTGCCATTTGCCTCAGTGGCCCATGTCTCCCTCCCCACTTGCCTGTCGCCCTCATTTGTCTCCCTCCCCGTTTACTTCTGCTGCCCCCATTTGCCTCCGTTGCCCCGTTTGTCTCCACTGCCTCCCTCCCCGTTTGCCTCCGCTGTCCCCATTTGCCTCTATTGGCCCCATTTGTCTCCCTCCCCATTTGCCTCAGTCGCCCTCATTTGTCTCCCTCCCCATTTGCCTCAGTCGCCCTCATTTGTCTCCCTCCCCGTTTGCCTCCGTCGTCCCTATTTACCTCAGTTGCCGTTTGTCTCTCTCTCCACTGCCCCCATTTGTCTCACCCTTGTTTGTCTCCGCTGCCCCCATTTGCCTCCGTCGCCCATTTGTCTCCCTCCCTGTTTGTCACTGTTGCCTGCCTTGGCTGCTTGCCTAATTTTGGTAAGTTGCTCTGTCTCACATGTACAGGGACTGCGTGACCCCCTCTCCTACCCCTGTTGCATTGCCCATGGGAAAATCTGCTCCAAGGTTGAATAAATCCAGATTGAAATCTAGCAAGCTGTCACAGGGCATATACAACAATACTGAACTGCTTCTTTCACATTTTCTGACTGTGAGACCAACCAACCCATGAAACAGCTTGCCTTCAGAATTTTTGGAAGCTTCATCACTGGAAGCTTTCAAGAAAACCGGACATCTGTTAGAAATGGTGTAGGCAGTGGTGGGATTCAGCCAGTTAACCTTATGTTCAGTTTGGGGAATCAACTGAAGCCTCACCCCTCCCCATCCCTCACAGCCACAGCCACACCTCACCTTGTGGGGGATGGGGGAAGATCCCGTCCCGGTCCCAGCTGCAAGGAAACTCAGCATAAAGCTGGAAGAAGGCTACAAGAAGCTCAGCTTTTCCCATCTCTCATTCTTTCCCTCCCCAATGTCACAGCCTGCCTGGATGTCTTCTCCCTCACTGCCCGTCTTGCAGCCTTTTGTGGGGATTTATTTTTCTTTTTTCAGTCTCTTTTATTTTCTTTTTGAATTTTCTTTTTGATCCTCCATGTCAAAATTCAGCTGCTTCCAAGCTCCCATTACCTGCCTCCAGGGAAATGGGGCAAAACGCACTGAACCGCTTTAAGGCAGCTTAATTAAGTTTTTATGTCCACTGCAAACATCTCAGCTTCTGTTGCTGCAACTTCCTTCCTGGCTGCCACGTGCATGCTGGCCCCTCCTCCGCTGCTGCGGGCTTGGTTGGAAGCGAAGAGCATGTGTGCGTTTGTGTGCGTGTCTTGGGTTGAATAAGCCAGATAGTAATGGTCGGTTTCATCCAAAGGAGTTTTTGTTTCAGGTGGGTCTCACAGCTTTAGAAGGAGAAAGGGAAGGAGGAAGGGAAGGGATAGAAAGAGAAAGAGAGAGAAGGGAGAGATAAGAAAAGAAAAGAAAAAGAAAGAAAAAGGGAGAGAGAAAGAAAGAGAAAGGAAGAAAAGGGATAGACAAGAAAGAGGGAAGGAAGGAAAGGAAAGAAAGAGAAAGAAAGAAAGAAAGAGACAGAGAGAAGGAGGGAGGGAGGTGAAAGTGAATGAGATATAGAGGGATGGATGAATGGATAGATAGATAGATAAGATACATGGAGGGAGGGAGAGAGAGAAATAAGGAGAGGAAGGAAGGACCACAAACCCTGGCTTCAGAAGATTCTTTGAAACAGCAAAGCAATCTAGGGCTGGAAGGGATCTTGGAGGTCATCTTTCATCTCCGTGATGGCGAACCTATGGCACGAGTGCCAGAAGTGGTATGCAGAGCCATGTTGCCTGGCATGTGTGGCGTCACCCATTCCTCTTCCAGGTTTCCAGGGCACGCATGTGCACCAGCCAGCTAGTCTGCTGGTTACTGGTGCGCAAGCATGCGTGACGATCAGCTGGCCTTAACGTCTTAGCATGCATCCACACCAGCCATTCTGTTGTCACCCACATGCAACTCCAGGACATCCACCCTTTGCCAGCCAGGAGCACTGCCGCCAGTCACTACCCTGCGACTGGCTGCCTGCCGGCCTCGTCACCACCACTGCCACCGCAAGGAAAGGCCCCCAAGCTGCGCTGCCTGAGATCCACGTAGGCTGCTGCAGGGTATAGTCCCAGGCTTCTAGTGGGAGGGAGGGAGGGAAGCCCTGGCTTTTTACTCCTGCCACCATCACCCCTTGCCCCCGGCAACAGCGGTTCTTGTGCTGCCGCTTCTCTGGCAGCACCAAGAGCAGCTGGCAGGGCAGAGAGGGCGGTGGCAGGCTGCAGCGGCAGGCCGTTCTTGCTGCCTAAGAGACAGGCTGCTCCTGGAGCAGTCAGGAGAAACCGCCAGTAGGGAGGCGAGCTGCCCCAGGAGGACCAGAGAAAAGCGTAGCTTCTCACTCATGGAGATCCAGGGAAGCCATTGCAGTAAGCGGTAAGTAGCACGCCTTAGCGGGAGAGGGTTGCATGGCAGGCTGTTCGCGCTAGCAAAGGTTTGTGCAATCCTCTCCCGCCAGGGAGCATGATGTCAGGTTTTGAGGTCGTCTTCAAATAAATTGCATTTCAAACAAAGTCTTTGAGGAAAATCTTTCATTTATTAAGCACGACATTCTAGCTCCGACTCATCGTAGCCAACACTGACTTCCTGACCCAAAACCCTCTTCTTCCTTCCCCCCACTCCTCTGCATTCATTGGCCATCTTCCAAATCACTCCACCCCTAATCTACTGCTTCAGCTCAAAGGAATTTCCCCCCTCCCATCCCATCTCCTAGGGGATATTATCTCCAGGGAAATAACTAGGTGAAAAGTCAAACGTCCCTTTCCAGACTCCTCCGCTTCTCCTTCTTATGTCAGCACTAGAGTAAGTGCAGCTTGAAGTGCTGACACATGATCTCTGCAAAGGTTTGTGCAATCCTCTCCCGCCAGGGAGCATGACCTGTGCAAAGATTTGTGCAATCCCAATGGTGGATCTCCATGAGTGAGGAGCTGCACTCTCCTCCAGTCCTCCTGGGGCAGCTCGTCTCCCCACTGATAGCTTCTCCTTCTCCTGGCTGCTCCAGGAGCAGCCTGTCTCTTAGCCGGTGAGAATGGCCAGCCGCCGCAGCCTGCCACCACCCTCTCTGCCCCGCCAGCTGCTCCTGGTGCTGCCGGAGAAGCAGCAACACGAGAACTGCTGTTGCCGGGGGCAAGTGGGTGACGGCGGCAGGAGCAGCAGGCCGGGGCTTCCCTCCCTCCCCCTGGAGGCCTGGGGCTATGCTAGAAGCCCGCTCAGGTGGAAGCCCGGCCTGCCCATCCTCGCCGCCTTCTCCTCCTCTCAATCTGCTCCTTTCGGAAATTTGCTTTTCTTCCAATGCCAAGACTTGGATCCAGAGGACTGCAGACTGCCTCTGAGCACATGCAGAATGGAAGACTCCACTACACTTCAGGGCTGAATGCAGAAAAAGTCACCCCAAGGCAAGGGCTGAGTGACAGGAAGAAGCTGCTGCCAGTTCCGGACCTGGCAGCCCAGAGGCTCAGCCCAAGCTTTACAAGCCACTGAGGTAACCGCGCAGTCTCGCCAGCTCACCAGAAAGCCCAGCGCGTACAGACACAGCAAGAATCGGTTGGGCCAAACAGCCCTGCCTCGGAATAATGATATTCCAGACCCAAAACGGGGCGCAGAGGGCAAAGCACATGTGCGGGTGGGGACACATGTGCAGGGGGAGCACGGAGTGTCGTGTGCACATGTGCATGTGGGAGGGGTTCGCATTGCATTATGGGTGCTGGCACACGCGGTTGCACATGCACACACACACTTCCGGCACCGAAGGAGAAAAAAGTTTGCCACTACTGTTCTATCTGGTCCAACCTCCTGCTCCAGCAGGAGATCCTTACAGAATCATAGAATAGCAGGGTTAGAAAGGATCTTGGAGGCCATCTAGTCCAACCCCCTGCTCCAGCAGGAGACTTTATATCGTCTGGATTATTTTGGTGAGGAAAATTGTCAGAAAAGGGAAGTTTACTAGGACAAGGCTGCCATGCAGAGGAAGGCAGAGATAGTCCTTCACTTATGACCACAATTGAAGCCAAAATTTTGGTTGCTAAGCAAGAGCATTGTTAAGTGAGTTTTGCCACATTATACTCAATCCATGACATCTAATAGGCATGTGCAGGCTAGGGAAGTAAATCTGAAGGCGTGTGTAATGTTCTAATGTACAGAAGTTATAGTTAAATGTGTGGCAGAAAATGGACTCTGGGTGTTTTTCCAAACGCAGTGAGGTTGAATGTGTATAGTTTTAGAAGAGCTGTGTGTGTGTGTTTGTACATACACATATAGTATATATAGTAGATAATGTATCTTTTTGTGTGCCTATACACACAAGATACTATGTAATATGTACGTACACATATTGCACATATACATAGGATTAAATAGTGTATTTTGGATGTTCAGTAGCAGTAAATAAATAGACAGGGAAAATGTATCTCATTTAGGGTTTTGAGGCGAGGAGAGGCCAGGCAAGGCACCCTTTGACGTGAGTGACGTCAAGTTGGACATGCCCACCCAGTCACATGACCACTCAGACAGGCCCAGCCAGTCACATGACGACCAAGCCACGCCCACAGAACCGATTGTTAAAGATTTTGAATCCCAGTACTGATGGAGAATGCTTTTCCACGGCCTGAGCGTGAAAGTTCTGTCCTCACACAATTTGGGGAGGTTTCAGAGGACAAATGAAAACACATTCCTCTCACATGACCTCCAGAGGACACATAAAAGCACACTCCATTCTTCTCAGCCTCAGATAAGTTCAGATAAGACTTCACGGTTGTCTTTGGCAGATCATCTAACGGCCGTGATAAGGGGGGCTTTTGCACAGGTTCGCCTAGTGTGCCAATTGCGGCCTTTCCTAGACAGAGATGCCCTTTGCACAGTCACTCAAGCTCTCATTGTCTCTCGGTTGGACTACTGCAATGCCCTCTACATGGGGCTGCCCTTGGGGTGCACCCGGAGGCTCCAGCTGGTCCAGAATGCAGCTGTGCGGCTTGTTACGGGAGCCTCCCGTTACTCCCGGGCAACACCTCTTTTGCGCGAGCTGCACTGGCTGCCTGTGGCCTTCCAGATCCGCTTCAAGGTACTGGTAGTCACCCATAAAGCCCTTCATGGCATGGGCCCGAGGTACTTGCAGGACCACCTTCTACCAGCCTACCACCGATCTATGTGATCTCATAGAACTGCCCTTCTGCGGGTGCCGTTGGCCAGACAATATCAGCTGGCGACCCTCAGGTCGAGGGCATTCTCTGTGGCCGCACCGACCCTCTGGATTGGGTTACCCACCGATCTCCGCAGGCTCCCGATCTCCGCACTTTCCATGCTGGCCTGAAGACATGGCTGTTTCATCAAATTCCCTGACCGATTATGGGGATTTTAACTTGGGGATTTTAAATTTGACTGTCTTTTAGAATTTTGTTATTGTTGTTTTAACCTTGTGAGCCGCCCCGAGTCCCATGGGAGAAGAGCGGCATATAAATTTTAATAATAAAATAAATAAATAAATAAATAAATAAATAAATTAGAAATGGAAAAATACAAATAGGAAATGGCACAGAAAGCATGTAAGCAAAATGACATTGACCTCTTTCCTTCCTTGGAGTACAAGAAGGCAGATCCTTTCCTTCTTCCTCACAGGAGATGATATCGGATTAGTAACTTTTTTTAATAAAAAACTAATTATAATCTGTCTTTTTGAACTCTGATTGGGGACTAGAAAACGCTTACCCAGAGAGACCACGTTCCTATGGTTTTCAAGCATGACTTCCGAATGCAGCGCTTTTTGGTCAGGATCCAGCTGAGACCATTCCTCCTCAGAGAAAGACACAGCCACCTCCTCAAAGGACACAAAACCCTCCTGAACACGGGGGAAAAAAAACAGAATAGGAGGATTCGCAAGATCCATTCATCTTCATCAATGATTTAGACAAGAGGATAGAAGGGGAACTCATCGAATTTGCAGACATGACCAAATTGACAGGAATACCAACAGTCCAGAAGCTCGAGATATAGAAGGATCAACAGACTGGGCCCCATCTAACAAAATGAAATCAACAGTGAGAAATGTAAGGTTCTACATTTAGGAAAGAAAAACCAAATGCACAGGCACAGAATAGCCGATACCAGGCTCAACAGTAAAAAGTGCAACAGGGATCTTGGAGTCCTAATGGAAAATCACTTAAACATGAGCCAGCAGTGTAACTACAGTTGCCAAAACCCCCCCAACAGAATCATAGGCTGCATCAAGAGGGGGATAGAATCAAGATCACATGTTAGTACTACTTTATAATGCCTTGGTAAGACCACACTTGGAATATTGCATCCAGTTTTGGTTGCCAAATGTAAAAAAAGATATTGAGACTCTAGAAAGAGTGCAGAGAAGAGCAACAAAAATTATTAGTGGACTGGAGGCCAAAATATTATATGTTTTAGTCTCCAGCACCAATTCCAGCAACAGTTCATTATATAGTTGCTGGAATTGGGTATGTCTAGTTTAATGAAAAGAAGGACCAGGGGGGTGACATGATAGCACTCTTCCAAGAAGCAATTGATGGAAATTATTCAAGGAGAGAACCAACCTACAACTAAACAGGAATTTCCTGACAGTGAGAACAATTAATCAGTGGAATGACTTGCCTCCAGAAATTGTGGGTGCTCCAACATTGGAAATGTTTATGAAGAAATCTGAAATGTTATAAAGCTTCCTGTCTGAGCAGGGGGTTGGACAGAAGACCTCCAAGATCCCTACCAATTCTGATATTCTGGTTCATTGTTCCCAAATTCCCAAAGGAAAAATATGCACTAATTTAAATGGCTGTGTGACACACAAGTCCTATTTTTAGGTGAGAAAATTGACAATTCTCGAAATTTCTTTGACTGAAGAAATATTTGGGGAAGTGTCATCCAACTTCTTTACTGATTCTGCAAAACCTTCAGTGCCTTTCAGTAAAGTAGTCCCACTTCTGGATCAACTGATCTATCGCTCTGTCTATCATTGATTGATCTAGTAGTCTGAGCCATTGGCTGAATGGAAGAAAACAAAGAAGAAAAAATTCCCCACGAAAGTCATTTCTGTCTTTCGAAGCGGGAATCTATGATCTCCTAAACAAGGCTCAAATCAAAGGATTGGAAATTATCTTGTAGCCTAAAGTACCATGATTACATGTTCAACACGGCCACTCCCTTAGGATTTTAATACTCTGCTTTATTTTTTAATATGATTTTCTTATTTTTGAACTAGAGGTTATAAATAAGGCTTTTCAAAAATGGTAATGTGGCAATGTATTTTATTTATTTTTCATTAGTCTTGCATAATTCCAAGGCAATGAGTTACAAAAAGAATGGGTCTCTAGCAGTTCTTGCCACTGTGATACGTTTATTACTAATTCTTGAAGGACTTGTTAAAAAATTACTTCTTGTAAACTCATAGTTGGAAGAGTACCTAGCAGAACAAGATAACCAAAGGAAGCTATGCTGGCTGATAGCAACTTGAATCTGCTATTGTGATGTCCACGTTGTGGAAGAACACAAAAATAATCCAGTCCAAACAAGGGAGAGAAATAGAAGGAGAGAGCACTCTACACACCCGCTTCACTACCTGAAGGGAGAATACAAATCTAATAACTTTTCCCTTTCTTACTTGATTTGGAGGTTCAATCGCTGTTTGATCTCCGTCATAAAAACTAGAAAACTTCATTCTTTGTTTCTCTGTAAAGATAAAACAATTTCAAAATGCATAATTAACAAAGTAGAAGGAGGTATTCTATAGAAAAGAGGGAATGCAGGTAAGATAGATGGGTAATCAGAGGATCTCCAATTACCTCCTGATGTGTTCCAACCTGGATCTTCCCAAGGGATCCTCCTGAAAAATAGCTCCTGAGGGGGATTTGATGGATTCTTCTTTCCCTCAAAATCTCTGATCTCCACAGTGAAGCACTTCCAATAAGAGGAAGGAAAAATGAAGCAGAATTAATGTACATCACATGACATATAGTGGATTCTTATATTCAAAATGCAACCTCAAAGTCCCCAATATCCATCAGTGACGTTGAGTGAGAAAACAATGGAACAATGTCCTACAAGAATTGGTGGGACATCATCACATATTATGAATGTCAGAGAAGCTTGGGAAGGAGGGGTGAAGCATTCAAACACATTCTTTATTCCTTTCTGGGCTCCCTAAAGTGTCTCACCTGCAATTTGACCTGCTCCTTCTGCTCCTCCACCTGGCTCAGGAGGAAGCCTTCGGCCAGGGACACCGCCTGGGAGCTGGTCTCTGCTCCACATTCCCGCACCCAGGTCTCCATCTCTGGGGGCAGAAGGAACAGGAGCTGCTCCAGAACAACTAGGTCTAGCATCTGTGCCTTTGTATGTCTTTCTGGCTTCAACCACTGATGGCAGAGGTGATGGAGTCGGCTGCAAAGTCCTCGGGGACCTTCAGCCTCCTGGTATTGCATGAAATTCCAGGGCTGAACTTCTGAAGGGAGGATGGTTTCCTCCTCCAGGATCTCCTGCCCAGTCCTTGTCCGGATCTCCCCATAGCTCCCAGACTGAACAGCTGAAGGGCCTTTTCCGGCTCCCTCCTTTCCAAAAGGTTGTGTCTCCATCCTTTCTCTGTCCTGCAGAGCAACTTCAAATGGGTCCAAGGACTCTGGTGGGTCTCCAGATGCCTTTTCCTTCACGGGACCATTTCTCATTTCTGAGCCCTGCAAGTGATTCCGCTCTTTTTTTATTCCGGGAGAAAATTTTGGCTTGCAAAGATTTCAAATGGCTTCCAGTTTCTGTATCTGAGATGGAAAGAAAAATAAATATTAAGAATTAGAGAGTGGAATTCAGCCACTGAACAACCTTCACCCAAACTGCCAGGACTCCCAAGCGGTTCATCCCAGCCCAGGGCCGGGAAGGAGGCAGCTGGAAAGGCCGCCCCGCTTCTCTCCCCCTCCGGAGACAGGGAACCTGGTGCGAATCCTGCCTCCTCGCCAGGCTTCTCTCCTCTCCTGCTGGGCCTCCGCAAGGCCGACCCTCCCCTCCCCCACTCGGGCTCTTCCCCAGACAGGGGGCGGGGAGGGAGCCCCGATCCCAGCTTCATGGCATCCCCGCTTTTTCCGCTTCCCCCTACATGGAGAGGGTGGCTGGGGAACATGGGACCCGGGAAGAGCCCCTCTCCTCACCCGGGGTCATGTCCGCATCTCCCCCCGCCAGACTCTCCTGCAGCATCTCCACCTGCTGCGGAACCCAAGGGGTTAAGGGGAGCGAGTGCGGCGTCCTAGAGCAGCAAGCGTTTGTTAATGTCATTCGCAGCCTCCTCTGGAAGGGCAGCTGTGACGTTCGCCCTCCAGTGGACCAATGGGGAAGCGCCTGGACTTCCCTTGTCTTTGTGGAAGTCGCCCCCTGGTGGATTTGGCGCAAACTGCCAGGTTTCTAGAAAGGGCGGGAAAAAGGAGCGCGTCTGAGGGGAAGGGAGAGGGGCAAGGATGATGGGCATGGGAGTAGGAGGAAAGGGCCCTCTCGGTGGCTCCCTGTCCAACGTGGCGACCCTGAACAAAACGAAAAAAGAAAACCAGTTGTAAAATGGAGAAAAACTTGAAATCTCTGGATAGTCCGAAAATTTTACCTCATAACGAGGCTCTTCAATTGAGAAAGGAAGAGGGGGAAATGGCATTTCATCTCTGACTGGAGATGAAGATGGTGGAAAAGGAATTTCGATGTAAACTATGATGGCGGAAAAACAATTTTACTTAGGGATTGAGTAGGAAATTTGCCTCAATGAATGTGACTAGGAAGCTTAAGACCTTTGGAGAATTTAAGGGAGGGATATATCATTAGACCATAAATGAAGAGAAAATGAAAATATTCAACCACATTTGGAGTCAACAATGACACCCAAAGAAAAGGTAGAAGAGGAACTCCAAAAGTAATTAAAATATCTTATTTTAATGCTTTCTTTAAGGAAAATATATGATTAATTATAAGAAAATGTACATTTTATATTATGTATATAAAAAAAACTGAAAAAAACTTTTCAAAAAAAAAGACAAAGTGGTTAGCTACAGAGCAAAACAAAGAATTTAAAACGATGGGAAAGTAGTTAAAATCCATTTTAAAAGAATGGAAGTAATCTTTGATTTGTATGTATCTATATCTTTTTTTCTGCAATGTGACACAGAAAGTTTAATAATCTGTATTTAGAAAAACAGTTTCAACCCAGCAGGAGCTGAAATATACCACCCCCCCAAGGCCATCCAAACACTTTAGTGTGTTAGTAATTTTTAATGCAACAAAGAGAATTTTATGCATGTTGTTAGTAATTGTTGCTTCACCCAGCACACATTCAAAGAATTGAGCAGGATTCATAATATAGAAAAACTCCTTTATCTACAAAAATATAAAAATATGATACAAGCAAACAATACCTATGCAGTTCTGGCAACATGGTAGAAAGAACAAACTCTGAACACAGAATAGCTAAACCTCACCCAGAATAAAGCCGGCTCACATGGCTCTCACAGCAAATTCTGTGTCTCAGTCAAAAAACAGTTCCCATTGGCCATCATTGCCATTGTATAAATTCTTTATACACTGACACTCCTCCCTTTATGACTGGAATAGACAAAAAACCATAATATTCTTCCCATGGTGCAGTCCACCCAATGGCTTGGTCATTACATCTGCTAAATTGTCTTCTGAAGAACAGTGAAGCAAGCAAATTTGAACATCTTCAAACACTGTTACAGCTTCATTGACTAAGTTTAAATCCTTTAACAGCTGTACATACCAAGTTACTTCTGAACAAAGTTCAGATAGTTCAGAATAGAGCAATAAATTCTGCCTCCGCAGTAGAAATGGTGACAGTAGTTTGTTTTCTAGACTTCCATCCAATTAAAGTCCCTGGGTTATTCCATGTTAAGGGGTCTGGGGCTCCCAGCTCGACCATCACAGATTTTGATGAAATTTGGTGTGAACATGCACACATGTTCCCAATGAACATTGGTAAAGTGTTATGTTTGCCGATGCAATACTTGTGGAGATACAGTAATTTGTATGACCCCATACCACAGTCTTCGACAGTATGACTCTGAGGTTTCAGCAACTTTGAGACATAATATCTCCAGCAATATTTTGTTGAGAGAAACAAAACTTGGCCATCTTGTACAACTTGTGCTCTATTAAACAAAATAATAAAAACATTCTCATGAGCGATTTCCAGTCAGTTTTGAGTTAAGGAATAATCAGGGGAAGCCTCCAAGAAGGAATTAGGAGAAAATTTTTTATTGGGGTAAGTTAATTTGAGCAGAGACCATTGAGAACTGAAACTATTTTGAAAAGCTCCTTCCCTGGTGTACCTTGGAGCAGCTTCTCTGCATCGTGTACTATAAAAAGATAGTAAACTTTTTATTAATAGTAAGTCTACTGCTCAGAGCAAAGGTCTTTCCACACTCCATGCATTTATATGGTTTCTGTCCATTCTAGATTTTTTTCCTTGCAGAGAACAGAGACCGAAACTAGTTTAATGCAAGATCATGTGAGACTAGTAGTGCAAGATCTCAGGCTACTGATCTTTTGTGATCTCGCACTGCAGTATTTTAGGCCTGTTCTTTAGGAATTGAGGACTGCACAAGATACAGGGCAAAAGTCTTTGAAAACAAAGAGGCCTTCCCTTTGTTTGCAAAACATTTTGCCCTGGATCTCATGTAGGTTTTGGTTAGCAGAGAACAGAGACCTAATATACTGTAGTATGAGATCACATGAGATCAGTAGCGTGAGATCTCATGTATTTCTCACAACTTTAGCCCTCCATTTTCTGCAAATGGACCAAAGCAGGCAAAGGAACTGATGTCTGGCAACATCATCACACATTTAAGACCCAGCAGGGTGGGATGGGGGAATAGGCTCTCTGGGAAACAAGCTTGTGTCTGGCGGTTGTTGCGAACTCCAGTGTTAAGTGGGGGAAGATGGGACACAGGCAGGGAAGCCACAATCTGGAAAATGATTTTTATGCATTTGTTTTTTATTTCTTGAACTCAATACATACAGGGTGCCCTATTCGAATTATTCACTCAGCCTCAAATTGAAGGAGGGAAGCAGAAAGGGCTTAGACCTCTCCAATCTCTTCTGATGAACACTACAGGTGACCAGTCTCTTGTGCCCCCGAAAAAACTCTGAATGAAAAAAGAAAAAAGAAAACCAGTTCCAAAATGGGAGGAAAAACTGAGTTCGATCTGACCGGCTCATGGTTCATTCAATCTTTTAATGTTTCTCAGGTCAGTAAAAGGAGGACCCAGATTTCTGGGGACAATATCCTGATTTTGTAAACTGCTCAAAGGCTGCTATAAAGCTTTGTGGAGTGGTATGTGAGTCTGAAGTGGAATTACTATAAACTTTCTCCCGTGTGTGGATCCTTTTATGAGAAGATAGATTACCATTCTGAGCAAAGGTCTTTCCACACTCCATGCATTTAAACGGCTTTTCCCCTGTGTGGATCATTTTGTGGATAGTAAGTCTACTGCTCAGAGCAAAGGTCTTTCCACATTCCATACATTTATATGGTTTCTCTCCAGTATGAATCTTTTTGTGGCTTCTAAGCACACTGCTATGAGTAAATGTTTTCCCACACTCCATGCATTTATATGGTTTCTCTCCTGTGTGGATCTTTTTGTGGGTAGTAAGTTCATTGCTACGAGTAAAGGTTTTCCCACACTGCATGCATTTATATGGTTTCTCTCCCATGTGTCTCTTTTCATGGATAGTAAGTTCATAGCTACGAGTAAACTTTTTACCACACTGCATGCATTGATATGGTTTCTCCCCTGTGTGGATAATCTTATGGGAAATAAGATGACCCCATTGAACAAAGGTCTTTCCACACACCATGCATTTATATGGTTTCTCTCCTGTGTGGATCATCTTATGGGAAATAAGATGACCTTTTTTAGTAAATGCTTTCCCACACTCCATGCATTTAAATGATTTCCCCCCTGTGTGGATCTTTTTGTGGTTTCTAAGTCCATTGCTATGAGCAAAGGTTTTCCCACACTCCATGCATTTAAATGTTTTTTCATCGGTGTGGATCTTTTTGTGGTTAGTAAGACTACTGTTGTAAACAAAGGTCTTTCCACACTCCATGCATTTATATGGTTTCTCACCTGTGTGGATTGTTTTGTGGTTTCTAAGTCCATTGCTTTGAGTAAAGGCTTTCCCACACTCCATGCATTTAAATGGTTTTTCCCCTGTGTGGGTCTTTTTGTGGATAGTAAGTTCATTGCTACGAGTAAAGGTTTTCCCACACTGCATGCATTTATATGGTTTCTCTCCCGTGTGTCTCTTTTTGTGGATAGTAAGTTCATAGCTACGAATAAAGGTTTTCCCGCACTGCATGCATTTATATGGTTTCTCTCCCGTGTGTCTCTTTTTGTGGATAGTAAGTTCATAGCTACGAGTAAAAGTTTTCCCACACTGCGTGCATGTATATGGTTTCTCTCCCGTGTGTTTCTTTTTGTGGATATTAAGTTCATAGCTACGAGTAAAGGTTTTCCCACACTCCATACATTTACAGGGCTTCTCCCCTGTGTGGATAATATTATGGCAAATAAGATTATCTCTTTGAGCAAAGGTCTTTCCACACTCCATGCATTTAAATGGCTTTTCTCCTGTGTGGATCTTTTTGTGGTTTCTAAGATCACTGCTACGAGCAAAAGTCTTTCCACAACTCATGCATTCATATGGTTTCTCTCCTGTGTGGACCACCTGATGGGAAATAAGATTACCTCTGTGAGCAAAGGTCTTTCCACAATCCATGCATTTAAATGGCTTTTCCCCTGTGTGGATCATCATATGGGAAATAAGATGACCACTTTGAGTAAATGTTTTCCCACATTCCATACATTTAAATGGCTTTTCCCCTGTGTGGATCTTTTTGTGCACAGCAAGTCTATTGCTCAGAGCAAAGGTCTTCCCACACTCCATGCATTTATATGGTTTCTCTCCTGTGTGGATCATTTTGTGGTTTCTAAGTCCATTGCTATGAATAAAGGTTTTCCCACACTCCATGCATTTATAGGGTTTCTCTCCTGCTGCCTGGAGAGACTGGGTTGCATGGGCTACAGGTGCATCTGAACACTGTTTCTCCCCAGTGTGAATCCTTTCATGGGACGTAAGTTGCCCACTTGTTCTAAAATGTTTTCCAGATTCCAAACGTTTATAAGGATCCTTTTTTGTGTGAATCACTTTTTGAGTTGTAAGGAACTTATTTCCAAGACAAAGAATGAATATCTCGTTGTAATTTTGTCCGTTGTGTCTTATAGCATCTTCTCCTTTGTTTTGTGTTAAATGGTGTTTGTTTACATGTAATTTATCTTTGATTAGCTTCACACTTTCCCCAATATATTTTTTCCTTATTTTCTCTTGTTGGACAAGAAAGTCTTGCATAGGAGCATCAGTGGAAGATGAGCTTTTCTGATTCCAATTATTTGGCTGGTTTCTCTCATTGGTTTCTAATTCCATTCGAATTCCAAATTTCTCTGTTCCATCCTTAGCATTGATCACTTGGAACAGTTCATAGGAATCTAGATTCTCCTGCCTCTTATTACCTTCAAAAGAAAAGAGAAATGAAAATGGTAACAAAGTTAGAGAAAAAGATCAAACTGTAGAAAGCCAACAAATTATCTTCTGAATTTTTCCAAAATTCCATTATGTTGTATTTTGCAGGCCTACAGTGCTGTGATATAGACATGATGATTTCTATATTCATGAATCATGAAAGCTTTGAAAATATCTAGAAAATCTCTTTTTTTTTTTTACAATTATCTATATGTATGCAAATGTCACTCAAAGCCAGTTTTGAGTTAAGAAATATTCAGGGGAAACATCCAAGGACTTTGAAGCAGCTTCCCTGTGGCCATGTGTCTGATGGGCCTGACCCCCCACTCAGCCCATTCCTCGATTCTAGTGATGAGACTTTGGGGCAAAATCCTTTGCTTGAAGCCTCCCATTGGCTTGTAAACGCTCTTCGCGCAGAGACTGAAAAGTTTGGAAGGCTTCAAGAAAGGCTATTTCACTGCCCCAAAGTCTCATCAGCTTGCAAGGGCTCTTTGGCCAGATCTGGTACAGGTCTCAGTTAGCAGAGAACGTACTTTAGTGTGAGATCATATGAGATCAGTAGCAGGAGATTTCACGCTACTGAACTCACGTGATCTCTCACTACTGTAGCCCTATATTTTCTGCAAATGTACCAAAGCAGGCAAAGGAACCAATGGCTCGTAACATCGTCGCAGGGTAAGTCTCGGCAGGGTGGGGTGGGGGAGTACGTAGGGCGAATGTTGCAGTGCCTCAGCCGTCATTCATAAGTATGGAAGGCTGTAGTGCTGCAACATTTGTAATTCGGCACTGGCTCTCAAGTTTTTGGAGGGGGCAGATCATAACTTCAAATGGTCTCTAAGTGAACTGTGGTAACTTGGGCATTACCTATACCCTAGGATGCTCTGAGTCACATTGCATGAGGCCTTTGTTTTTGAATTAGATTGGGAGAATGCTCTTCCATAGCCTGAACTTGAAAGTTCTGTTCTCACACAATTTTGGGAGATTTCAGAACACAAATGACAACACATTCACCTTACATGAGGAGGTTCCAGATGACACATAAAAGCATACCTCATTCTTTTCACCCTCCCAGGAGACGATATCTGATTAGTGATTTTTTAATAAAAAAAACTAACTATAATCTGTCTTCTTAAACTCTCTGATTGGGGACTAGAAAACTCTTACCCAGAGAGACCACGTTCTTATGATTTTCAAGCATTACTTCTGAATGCAGGGCTTTTTGGTCAGGATCCAGCTGAGACCATTCCTCCTCAGAGAAATATACAGCCACCTCCTCGAAGGACACAAGAGTCTCCTGAACATGGAAAAAAGAACAGAACAGGAGGATTTGCAATATCTGATCATCTTCGTCAATCATTTAGACAAGAGGATAGAAGGGGAACTCATCCAATTTGCACACAAGACCAAATTGACAGGAATAACAACATTCCAGAAGATAAGCTCCAGATATAGATGTTGTTCGACAGATCAACAGGATCGACAGATTGGGCCCCATCTAACAAAATGGGAATCAACTGTGAGAAATGCAAGGTTCTTTATTTAGGAAAGTAAAAGCAAATGCACAGGCATAGAATAGGTGATACCTGGCTGAACAGTAGAAAATACAACTGGGATCTTGGAGTCCTAGTGGACAATCACTTAAACATGAGTCAGCAGTATGCTACAGTTGCCAAAAAACCTCCAACCCTATTATAGGCTGCATTAAGAGAGAGAGAATCAAGATTGCATGAAGTGTTAGCCTTGGTAAGATCACACTTGGAATATTGCATCCAGTTTTGGTTGCAAGATGGAGTACAGAGAAGAGCAACCAAAATGATTAGGGTCCTTGAGGCTAAAACATATTAAGAATGGTTGCTGGAATCGGGTATGTCTAGTTTAATGAAAATAAGGACTAGAAATGACATAATAGCAGTGTTCCAATATCTCAGGGGCTGCCAGAAAGAGGAAGCCAACCTATTCTCCAAAAGACCTGAAGGCAGGACAAGAAGCAATGTATGGAAACTATTCAAGGAGAGAACTAATCTACAACTAAAGAGAAATTTCCTGACAGTGAAAACAATTAATTAGTGGAGTGACTTGCTTCCAGAAGTTGTGGATGCTTCAACTCTGGAGGAGTTTGAGAAGAAATTGGACACCCATTTATCTGAAACGTTATAGGGCTTCCTGTCTGAGCAGGGGGTTGGACTAGAAGGCCTCCAAGATCCCTACCAATCTGTTATTCTGCTCCATTGTTCCCAAATTTCCAAAGCAATACACAAACTTAAAAGGCAGTGTTTCACACTATCATTTATTGATCTAGTAGTTTGAGCCAGTGGCTGAATGGGAGAAAACAAAGAAAAGAAAATTCTTTGCGAAGGTCTTTTGCGAAGGCCATTGCAAAGCGGAAATGTTTCATCTCCTAATCCAGGATCAAATCAGAGGATTGGAAATTATTTTATAGCCCAAAGTATCGTGATTACATGCTCTATGTGGCCATTCTCTTTGGATATTAAAATTCTGCTTATTTTTTAATATGGTAATGTGACAATTTGAGTATTTAGTTATTTTTCATTAGCCTTGGAGAATTCCAAGTCAAAGAATTAGAAAAAGAATGGTTCTCTAGCAGTTACCACCACTGTGATATGTTTATTCCTATTTCTTGAAGGACTTGTTAAAAAATTACTTCTTGTAAAAACATAGTTGGAGGAGTACCTAGCAAAAGAAGATAACCAGAAGAAGCTATATGGTCTTTAAAAAAACATTTCCTAAACAGAAACTGAGAGTAGAAATGACAAACCATTGTGTCCCAGTAATAGTCTACAGAAGAAGTTATGCTGGTTGATAGCAACTTGAACCTGCTATTATGCTGTCCATGCTGTACAGGAAAACAAAAATTACCCAGTCCAAACAAGGGAGGGAAATAGAAGAAGAGAGCACTCTGCACACCTGCTTCACTTCCTGAAGGAAAGGAGAATACAAATCTAATAATGTTTCCCTTTCTTACTTGATTTGGAGGTTCAATCACAGTTTGAGCTCCATCGTAAAAACCAGAAAACTTCATGCTTTGTTTTTCTGTAAGGAATAAATAATTTCAAAATGCATATTTAACAAAATAAGAGGAGGTATATTACAGAACAGAAGAAGGTAAGACAGATGGGATCTCTCTGGGAAATTGGAGGAGCTTGGATTACCTCCTGAGGTGTCCTGACTTGGGTCTTCCCAAGGGATCCTCCTAGAAAATACCTTCTGATTTAATGGATTCTTCTTTCCCTCAGGATCTCTGATCTCCACAGTGCAGCACTTCAAATAGGAGGAAGGAAAAAAGAAGCAGAATCAATGTACATCACATGAAATAAAGTGGATTCATATTCGGAACACAACCTCAAATTCTCCAATAGTGAGGCTGAGTGAGAAAACTATGGAACACTGTCCTACAAGAATTGGTGGGACATCACAACATATTATGAATGTCAGAGAGGTTTGGGAAGGAGGGGTGAAGTATTCAAACAGATTCTCTATCCTCTATTGAACTCTTACCTGCAACTCGACCTGCTCCTTCTGCTCCTCCACCTGGCTCAGGAGGAAGCCTTCAGCCAGAGCCACCGCCTGGGAGCTGGTCTCTGCTCCACACTCCCGCACCCAGCCCTCCATCTCTGGAGGCAGAAAGGACAGGAACTGCTCCAGAACAACCAGGTCCAGCATCTGGGCTTTGGTGTGCTTTTCTGGTCTCAGCCATTGCCTACAAAAGCCATGGAGTCGGCTGCAAAATATTCGGGGACCCTCAGCCTCCTGGTACTGGAGGCTCCTGAAGTTCCAGGGCTGAACTTCTGAAGGGAGGATGGTTTCCTCCTCCAGGATCTTCTGCCAAGTTCTTGTCCAGAGCTTCCCCCCCTTTCCAGGCTGAGCAGGTGAAGGGCCTTTTCCGGCTCCCTCCTTTGCAAAAGGTTGTGTCTCCATCCTTTCTCTGTCCTGCAGAGCAACTCCAAATAGGTCCAAGGACTCTGGTGGGTCTCCAGATGCCTTTTCCTTCACGGGACCATTTCTGGGGCTGCAGGACTGATCCTCGATTATTCAGCTCTTTTTTCCCCCAAGAGAAAATTATGGCTTGCAAAGATTTCAAATGGCTTCGAGCTTCTGTATCTGAGATTGGAAGAAAACCAAACTTAGAAAGTGGAATTCAGCCACTGAACAACCTTCACCCAACCTTCCAGGAGTCCCAAGCGGCTCATCCCAACGCAGGGCTGAGGTCCCCCAGAGCAGGGCTGGGAAGGAGGCAGCTGGAGAGGCCACCCCACTTCTCTCCCCCTCTGGAGACAGGATGGGGCCCTCGGGGAGCCTGGTGCGAATCCTACCTCCTCCTCGCCCGGCTTCTCTCCTTTCCTGCTGGGCCTCCGCAAGGCTGACTCTCCCCTCCCCACATTCAGGCTCTTCACATGTAGAGGGCGGCTGGGGAACATGGGAGCCGCGGTGGAAGCCGGAGGAGGGCCGGGCGAGGGTCTCTCCCTCCTCCGCCTCCCTTTGCCCGGGAAGAGCCCCCACCTCACCCGGTGCACGTCTGGATCTCCTCCCCCACCCCCGACTCTCCCGCAGCCTCTCCGCCTCCTGCGGAGTCCCAGGGGTTAAGGAGAGCGAGCGCAAGGTCCTAGACAAGCAAGCGTTCGTGAGGTCACTCCCGTCGCCGTCTCCTCTGGAAAGGCAGCTGTGACGTTCGTCCTCCAGGGGACTAATGTGGAACCGCCTGACGTTAACTTCTCCTAGCCGAGGGCGCCCCCTGGTGGATTAGGGGCAAAGTGCCAGGATTGTAGAAAGGGCGGGAAACAGGAGCGCGCCTGAGGAGAACGGAGAGGGCAGGGAGGATGGGCATGGGAGTGGGGGGGGGGGAACCCTTACAATTCCTCCCTGCCCAAGAAAAGTTTTGTGTTCTCCAGAGGCACCAATTCCTCCATCTTCCTCTCATTTCCTGTCAAGGAACCATCTGTGGAGATGGAGAAAAATCTCTCTGGAGGATTTGAACTCGCTTCCCTCAAGAACAGCCACCCTGAAAACTGGGCAGATTGGAGGAGGCTTCAAAAGAGTCAAATCCAGGAGAGTCTCTGGGAAACACAGCTTGTGTCTTGAGGTTGTTGTGAACTCCAGTCTTAAGTGGAGGAAGGTGGTACACAGGCAGGAAAGCCACAATCAGGAAAATGATTTTCATGCATTTGTTTTTTATTTCTTGAATTCAATACCTACAGGTGCCCTTTTGAAATCATTCGCTCAGCCTCACAGCAAAGGAGGGACCAGAAAGGGCAGAGACCCCTCCAGCCTCTTCTGATGAACACCCCAGGTCACCCGTCTCTTGTTCCTGCGGAAAGACTCTGAAGAAAAAGAAAAACCAGTTCCAAAATACTAGGAAAAGCTGAAACCCATGGATATTCCAGAAATTTTACCTCATGAGGCTCCTTAATTGAGAAATAGAGAGGGAAATGGTGTTTCATCTCTGACTGGAGAAAAGGTGAAATTACAAAACGAGGAACGGAAGATCGTGAAAAAGGAAGATAAAGCTAAGCTATGATGAAGGAAAAACCATTTTACATAGGGATTGAGTAGGAAATTCGCCTCAACAAATTTGACTAGGAAGCTGAAGCCCTTGGGAGAATTTAAGATAGGGATATATAATTAGACCATAAATAAAAAGGAAAAAAGAAAATAAAAAAGCAAAATAAGAAGAGCTCAAGACTCCATTGATGTGAAAAGATTCAATTACATTTTGAGTTGACAATGACATGCAAAGCGTTAGCTACAGTGAGCAAAACAAAGAAGCTAAAATGATGGAAAAATGGTTAAAATCCAACTGAAAAAATGGAGCGAATGTATTTCTTTTTTTTTTCCTCCAGTTTGACACATAACCTTTAGTAAGCCATATTTAAAAAATAGCATCAACCCAGCAGGGAATATGCCCCTCCCCCCCACAAGGCTATCCAAACAATTTAGTCTGTTAGTATAGTAATTTTTAATGTAACGAAGAGACTGTGATGTTGACGCTATTATATATCTTAACACAAATGATCTGTCCCCAAAAGATGTCAACTCTGAAGCTGGCCGGACTGAGACCATCTTGGAGGCTTCAGTGTTGCCCCAGTGGATAGGGAGAAGGGAATAGAGATAGCTGGGGTTTTGTAGCCAAAACAAAATAGTTTCCCCTGAGAACCAAGGACATTTTCATAAGTGGCTGAAGAGCAGACGAGTGAAGTTTCCAAGCAACCGGACAGCATCTTGATTGGATCATGTGACTGATTGTTTTGGAAAAGGGGGAAAACTTTAACTTTTAATTAGGTGAAAACCTTGGGGACCTTTAGAGTTGGTTTTCACCAGTCTCTGCCAATATCCAATAAACTTGTTCTTTGAGGAACCTGCTTGCCTCGGAATTCTGTTTGCTAAGGGTGTATTACTTGGAACCCTGACAGATGTACTTTCTTCACTTATCAAATTTAATACTTTTTATTGTATAAAATACAAAAAAGAGAGAAGGAAATAGGAAATTAAGGGAAGGAAAGGGGACGGGAAGGGGGAGGAGAAAAAGAAAGAAAAGGGGGGCATTGACTTCCAACTCTTCCTATCACAGTACAAGATAACCCACTCCAACCTCTACCTTTTGCTTTTACATATTAATATATAACTAGCCATTTCTATAACACCAAATCTTTCTAATCAACAAAACCAAGAATAAAATTTTATTTTTTTTCTTCACCAAGCACAAATTCCAGAAGTGATATCCAAATAAGAACACAGAGTACAGAGCCTGGTAGTACAGTGGACTAAAGCGCTGTTATTAACATCTGCTGCTTGCAATTACTGCAAGTTCAAATCTCATCAGGCTCAAGGTTGACTCAGCCTTCCATCCTTTCAAAGGTAGGTAAAATGAGGACCCAGATTGTGGGGGCAATAAATGGACTTTGTATAATTATACAAAAGTATGAAGGCTATTGCTTAACGCATTGTAAGCCGCCCTGAGTCTCCGGAGAAGGGTGGCATATAAATTAAAGCAAAAAAAACAACATGTTCCTCTTTAAATAAAGTATTCTATTTAATCATTTCTGCTTTATCTTCCTTGCTATGGAAATAGTATATATTTCTATTTGCACCTAGTAGTCTTTGTGAACTGTCACCATTTTATTTCCCTCAAAGTACTAAACTTTTTAAAAACAAAGAAACAAAGCACTTTTTGTGTTATGTATTGATACTTTTAAGCGGGAGATTCAAACCTGCATACGTTTCTGATTGGCTGACAGTCCCTCCTGGATTGTATATAAGGAGGACTGCAGCCCCTGAGTTTTTGCTGAAGTCTCACTGTATATTAAAGAGCTGTTGTCACTTGCTTGCTTGTACCTCTCGTTATTCCCGAACCACTTCATTGGCGACGAAGGTGGGATCGAGGCTACAAGAAGCCAACCAGTGAGACCACGAGCTTCAGCTAGGCGACGAGGCGAACCACAGGAGGCATACCAAACATGTCTGCCTACGTTCCGCCCAAGCCTTTCGATCCGACCCGCGAAAAATGGGTCTCATACCTAACGAGGTTTGAATGCTCGCTAGAAGCCAGCGACATGCAGGGCCTCTCGGCTAATCGAAAGAGAGCCCTATTCCTAAGCCACTGCGGACCGGACGTGTTCGAGATGGCCGAGTCACTGTGTGAGCCAACGCCGGTTCAAACAGTCTCCAGGGACACCCTGATGGCAACTCTCCGGGCTCACTACGCTCCCGTCCCCTCCAGGTTCGTGCAGCGATACCAACTGAGGCAGCGCGTTCAACGAGAGGGAGAGCCGGTCAGCGCGTACATGGCCAGCCTGAGAAAAGCCGCAACCCATTGCGACTACAGAGACTTGGACGATGCGTTGCTTGAGCAAATGATCTGTGGTGTTCGGGACATTAGGCTGCAACGGCGTCTGCTCGCCAAGCCTGATTTGACGCTTGCCGGAGCCCTAGACGAGGCCAGGGCTCACGAAGCCTCCACAAAGGCCGCTGAAACGCTGCAGCGTCCGCTGACCAGCAAAGACAGCCCCAAGTCTGCCCCGGTGCACAGAGAAGACGCCGGATCCAGCTCGGAGTCCGAGTCGGATGAGGACGTCTTCCGAACGGAGCACCAGAGAAAAGACACTGGCAGCCCCCGGCGAAGCTGTCCCAGCTGTGGCGGGCACCATGATAGACTGTCCTGCAAATACAGAGAGGCTATTTGCAGGTGCTGCGAGAAGAAAGGGCACTTGGCGTGAGTCTGCAGAGCCATTCTGCCCAGAAGACACAAACCACGTGAGCGCCGCAGCCAACCGGAATCAGCGCGCCAGAAGCAGCCAACGAGAGAAGGCGGCGCGAAAAAACGGCACGAATTTGAACCGCGAGATGGCCGCAGCATACACATCGACCAGGCCAGCACGGCAATCGAAGACAAGGTCAGCACGGTGGTCGAGATCAACGGAAAGCCGTGCTCAATGGAGATCGACACCGGATCAGCTCTCTCCATAATGTCGTGGACGACCCTAAACACCCTCCTGCCGTCGTTCCGGAAGGATCAACTCTCCAAGCAGAGACTACGCATCCTAGACTACCAGGGGAACCGAGTCCCCCTCGAAGGCGTGGGCACGTTCCGGGTCACCTACGGAGACTACGAAAGAGACCTGCCGCTGACCATCGTCACGAAGCAGCTTCCTAGCCTCCTGGGCATGGGGTGGTTCCGAGCCCTTGGCATGGGCTTCACCGGCGTCCACCTGATGTCCAGATCAACCCTGAAAGACAGCCTCCTGTCCGAGTTCCAAGACGTCTTCGGGGACACGTTGGGCAAGTATGTGGGGACCCCTATTTCACTAAACTTAGACCCCAACGTAGCCCAAGTAAGACTGAAGGCCAGACGAGTACCGTTCGCATTGAAACCGAAGATCGATGCGGAACTAGACAAGTTGATTAAGCAAGGGGTGTTGGTTCCCGTTGACCATGCTAAGTGGGAGACCCCCATAGTGACCCCAGTTAAATCCGACGGCTCAATAAGAATTTGCACCGACTACAAGTGCACGATCAACAAGGCTTTGCAGCCGAGCGCCTATCCGGTGCCGATCGTGCACCATCTACTACACTCCCTGGGGCCCGGAAAAATTTTTGCCAAATTAGACCTGGCCCAAGCCTACCAACAGTTACCAGTCGACGACGCCACGGCAGAGGCACAAACGATCGTAACTCATAGGGGTGCATTTAAATGCACCAGGCTCCAGTTTGGGGTGAGCGTCGCACCCGGTTTATTTCAAAGCACCATGGAGCGCCTATTGCAAGGACTCCCGGGAGTGGTGCCCTATTTCGATGACGTCTTAGTCAGCGCTCAGGACGAAAACCAGCTGGGGGACAGGGTACGGAACGTCCTGTCTAGGTTCAGAGAAGCGGGACTAAGACTCAAGAGGAACAAGTGTAGGATAGCTGTTCCCTCTGTGGAATTCTTGGGGTACAGGGTGGACGGCACAGGCATCCACCCTACCGAGAGCAAGGTGAGAGCTATTAAGAGCGCACCAGCCCCCAAATCCAAAGCAGAGCTCCAAGCCTTCCTTGGACTGCTCAATTTTTACTCCATGTTCCTAAAAGATAAAGCCACAGTTGCAGATCCCCTTCACAAGCTTTTGGGAAAGAACGTACCATGGGTCTGAGGGAAACCGCAAGCAGCCGCTTTTGAGGCAGTGAAAAGACTCCTATCCGAGGACAGCTTCCTGATACAATACAATGCAGAGCTGCCGCTCGTCTTAGTCTGTGACGCCTCCCCCGTAGGAGTTGGTGCCGTCCTAGGCCATAGACTGCCGAACGGCCTAGAGGCGCCCATTGCTTTCTATTCCCGAACTCTGTCCAGCACAGAACGAAACTATAGCCAATTGGACAGAGAGGCTCTGGCTGCGATTGCGGGGGTTAAGAAGTTCCACGAATACCTCTATGGCCGAAAATTTGAACTTGTGACTGACCATAGACCGTTGCTAGGACTGCTAGCAGGCGACAGGCCAACCCCCGCTGCCCTCTCCCCCCGTTTGACTAGATGGGCGATTTTTTTGTCGGCCTACTCGTACCAGCTCGTCCATTGACCTGGGCGGACCCTGGGTCATGCGGATGCCCTTAGCCGTTGCCCCTTTCCCGACCTGCTGGACAACCCAACGCCGGAAGCCTCCGTCCTTTTGTTGGACACGTTAACTTTGGGGCCCATCTCCTCCGGCGAGGTGGCGAAAGCATCAAATAGAGACCCAGTTATCCGGACTGTTATGGGTTGGGTTTTGAAAGGGTGGCCGGACAAGGTGGTCGGGGAGGAGTACCAAGGGTTTGCCAACAAACGAAATGAACTGTTTATGCAAGGGGGGGTGCTTACTGTGGGGTGACAGAGTGGTAATTCCTACGAAACTACGGGATAGGGTTTTGGAGTTACTGCACGAAGGGCACCCGGGCATCGTTAGGATGAAGTGTTTAGCCCGCAGCTATGTCTGGTGGCCCAACATGGACCAGGTCATTTCCGAGTGGGTGGGGAAGTGCAGACCCTGCCAGGAGTCTCGCCCCGATCCCCCAGTAGCGCCCATCCGAGAGTGGGAGAAACCAAAAGGCCCATGGGGGAGGATCCACATTGATTTTGCCGGCCCGTTCCATGGCCAAACGTTTTTAATAGTTGTGGATGCCTACTCAAAATGGCTAGAAATTATATTGATGCCATCTACAACGGCCGAAGCCGTTATCAAGGTCCTAAGGAAGTTGTTTGCTACCCACGGCCTGCCGGATACCTTGGTATCGGACAACGGGCCTCAATTTACAGCAACCCTTTTTGAAAGTTACTTGGCCGGCCTGGGAATCCGCCATGCCCTATCAGCTCCATTTCACCCGGCTTCCAACGGATTGGCTGAACGTTTTGTCAGGACAGCTAAGGAAGCACTGTCCAGATTAGACAATGGGGACTGGCAGGCCAGGATAGATCAATTCCTAGCGGTTCAGCATGCATCACCATGCACAGCAACAGGGAGAAGCCCAGCAGAGCTCCTCATGGGGAGGAAGCTCCGGTGCGTGTTAGACAGGCTTCACCCTAACTACTCGCACGAAAACTTTAAGGGAGAGACCTGTGGTCTAAGGCAGTTTCAGGTCGGGTCCCCGGTGTTCGCGCGCAATTATGCCAGCGGTCCTCTATGGGTTGCAGGAACCATAGTGGGAATAACTGGCCCAAAATCGTACACGGTGGACGTTGGGGTAGATAGACTCTGGAAGCGCCACATAGACCAGCTTAGGAAAAGGGTGGTAGGCGAGGCGAATATTAACTTAGACATCTCCGAGCCTAACTCTGACCACTTCTCCAAAACAGCTAACTCAAGCCCGGGGTCGCGAGAATACTTAGCTGACAAGCCCTGGTTCCAGCGCCGCCCCAGCGAGTCGCCACTCCCAGCCGGGGATAACCACGCCCCGGACAAAATCCAGGAGGTTCCATTGGCGGAGCCGGGAGAGACAAAGAGTCCCTCCGACCAGCTCGACGCCCCACCAGACTCTGAACTGCGCAGGTCAACTAGGGCGAGAACTCATCCTAAGCACCTGCGAGATTTTGTCTGTACATATGTTAATTTTTGAGTATTAGTGCCTTCTGGGAAGGGAGGGGTGTTATGTATTGATACTTTTAAGCGGGAGATTCAAACCTGCATACGTTTCTGATTGGCTGACAGTCCCTCCTGGATTGTATATAAGGAGGACTGCAGCCCCTGAGTTTTTGCTGAAGTCTCACTGTATATTAAAGAGCTGTTGTCACTTGCTTGCTTGTACCTCTCGTTATTCCCGAACCACTTCATTTTTCTTTTCTTTTTTTAAAATCCAAAACTTTCTAATACATCTTATTTTTTGACTTTAACATACATGCTTTAAGGCTCCTGGATTGGAGCTGAAAGGCGAAAAGGATGCAGTACGCTCCCTCCCACATACTGGGGTAGACCAAGTGTCTCGATAGGAAAACACTTTATATATATATAAAGAATATATATATTCTTTTATAAACATCCTTTTTAATCTTTTTCTTTAAACTGTTACATCATTTTCTTTAACTTTCTCTTAATAAAGGTACTCTCGAATATTGTCAATAGCTTTTGCCTAATTTAAGAGTTATTTAAGCATTATATATATATGTTTAAAAAATACATGAATTTTGAGTTAAACTTTTCCTTCAGTTGCACATATCAAGCAGAGAAAAATGCATCCTGATTCCAGTTAAGTAATTCCTTCCAGCTTATCTTCATGGAGTAAAATCTTTTTCTTCTCTGGAAGTATCAGAAACTTGTTCTTTTTATCATGAGATCCTCAACCTTGTTAATGTCCTTAAAGAAAAAGTCCCAAATTTATCTTTTTTCCCACCACTCTTCTTTCAGTTGTGTTGAGAGGTTTACATTTGAACCATAATATGGATGAAAATGAAAGTTAATATCCGGTTCTTCCAAGGCTGCGATACATTCCTCTGCATTTTCAACTTCTTGTGAAGTTGCCTCGGCAGTTTGATAACATTTTCCACGTTTGCATCTCAAAAGTACTTTGAGAGCATTTTTTTTTGAAAAAAAGTTTTATTTTAATTAAAAATAAAAAACAACATAAAAATATCATCCTTATAAACAATTACAGACAGCATCTCAATTGGTTAAAATCATTTTGTGCTTACAATTTTCCAAATCTCATCATACAATTATTCTTTACTCGAACAGAAGATAGATATTTAAACATTTCATCGAAATTTCATTTCATATATACTATCTCATCTCCATACTTTATTGTCAAACCATTGATAGAATATCTCCCATATCAAATAATACTGTTTATCTTCCTGTTCTCTTATTTCAAATGTCAATCTATTCATTTCAGCAGAGTCCAACATTTTCTTAATAATTTCTTCATCGGTGATTATCTTCTCTCCTTTCCAATTTTTTGCAAATTTCAATTCTAGCCGCTGTTAAAATGTTCACAATTAAATATTGTAGTTCTTTTATATTGAAGTTGCTGGTTTGAAAATTAATAAAGAAAAGACGAAGATAATGACTAAAAATATGTTAAAAAAACAAAAAGAATTGATGGAGATTTCAAAGATGCAGGTAATAAATAAGGTAAAGTATTTGGGGATTTAACTGACAACAAGATGTAGTTCTCTTAAAGAAAATAATTACAAAAAGCTTAAGCAACAGATAGGACAAGACTTGGTGAAATGGGGAAATTTGCAGTTATCTTTGATTGGTAGAATTGCAACTATTAAGATGAATATTTTACCTAGAATTTTATACCTTTTTCAGACAATTCCAATAAAGCTGGGTAAGGAATTCTTTGCAGATTTAAATGAAAAGGTTTTGAAATATATTTGGCAGGGAAAGAAGGTAAGAATAAAACTTAAGCTGTTACAAGATGCTAAGAAGAGGTGGCTTTGGTTTACCGAACTTTGAATTGTATTATCATGCGGTTTGTTTAATGTGGATTAAAGAATGGGTAACATTGAAAAACACTAGGTTATTGAATTTAGAGGGACATGATTTGTTGATGGGGTGGCATGCTTTTTTATGGTATAAAGGAACCAAAATTCAGGGGTATTTTAGAAGACATCAGATACGTGAAGCTTTGTTTTTGACTTGGGAGAAGATAAAAAAATATTATTTTTCTGCTTTTGCAGAAAAAATGCTTTGAAAAGTTTTTTTTAAAAAAAGTTGGACACGCCCACCCAGTCACTTAACCCCCCCCACCAAGCCACGCCCACAGAACCGGTAGTAACAAATTTTACATTTCACCCCTGGTTCAATCCTAGATAGAGGCTAATATTTCTCTCTCTGGGCACAATGAGAATATATGTGCTGAACAAAACTCTGCATTGGTGACAGGAAGAGCATCCAGCCAGTAAACACTCAGCTCCATTCAGTTGCCGAGACTCCACCCCGCAAGGGATTAGAGAGTTGTTAAAAGATGACAATGGGGAATTCATCAAATTTGCAGATGACACCAAGCTAGCAGGAATAGCCTACACTTCAGAAGATAGGCTTAAAATACAGAAGGATCTTGACAGACTTCAGCATTGGGTGCTATCTAGCAAAATGAAATTCAATGATGAAAAAAGTAAGGTTCTACATTTAGGCAAGAAAAATAAAATGCACAGGTACAGTATATGTGGTACCTCACTCAATAGTAGAAAATGTGAGAGGGATCTTGGCATCCTGTTTCGACTTGTTTTTCCCTCTATCCCTTTTTTTAAAAAGCATAGCAATTAAAATATAAAGCGGGCAAGAGATGATGGAAGGATGATTCTCCCAGTTGCTGTTTTGAACTGTCTTTCCCTATCTCTCCCTCTTTATTCTCTTTCTCTTTTTTTGTAGGCAGATGATATGATTAGAAGTTAGACAGGAAAGAAAGAAAAAGCTTTTTAATATAGGGTGATATGATTAAAAGCTAGAGTAAGAGATAGAAATAAAGGGAACATTAATGTGTTACATTTTTAGTTGCTAAAATGGAAGCAATAATGAGAAATAGGTGGCATAATTGAATAATGATTGTAACCTACTATAGATGTGTATTGTAATAGGAATTTCATAAATTGATTGAATGTAACAATAATCCTTAATTTGCTCACTTTTCTTTGTGTTGGAATGTATGGCCCCCAGATGCTACACTGTTCACACATTGATTTGACATTTTTATTAAAAAAAAAAACTTTAAAAAAAAGCTACTTGCTTTAATGCTCCATGTTGGACAAAGCTCGGAACAGACACAAAGGTATGCATATTTCCAGAATGCTAGAACTATCTGAGTTCAAGCAGCACTTTTTTTACACAACTCTGTGAAGGCAAACAAAATTCTCAAATGCCTCACCAGATGTATTGCAAACAACAAAAGAGAAAGTCCTAACCTGCTACATAGGGCTTTAGTCAGTCCCCAATTTGAATACTGTGTCCAGTTCAGGAGACCTCACTTTAAAAAGGTATTGATAATATTGCATGTGTCCAGAGATGGGCAACATGAGGGAAGGCAAGAAAGATCACCACAAAATTAGGACAAAGAACCTATGAGTTCCATTTTCTAATTCAGACTCACTATAAACCAGTTCTCCTTATGTTTTTGTTTCTCAATTATCACTTGCATTACATAATGTGAAGCGGGTGGAAAGGCAGATTTTGACAATATGAAGCAAAGTAAGAAAAGCCGAAACAATAGTAAGGGATTCAGGACCTCTGCATTTCTGCCTGCAGAATACTCTGATGAGTATTTCTAGTGGAAATGCTCATCAGAGGGAGCTTCTTGAAATGATTGGGGAATCTCCACCACTTAAATATTGGCAGCCGCACATCACTTTCAGGCCAAATGATAATCTTAATCTCCACTGATGCTCGTGTTTGCTTTAAAACCTCCTACTTAGCAAAAAAGCACAAGAAAAAATTGAGGATTCAGAATCAGAATCAGGAGCTGGAAGGGAACTGGTGCTTTGGAAAATAAATTGACCCCCTCCTCTTTGTGGAAGCCTCTCAAGTCCTGGAATACTGCTATTACGTCACTCCTAATCCCTCTTTTCTCTAGAATAGTCAAATCAAAATCCTGCAACAATTCTTCATATGTTTTAGTCTTCAGGCCCTTAATCATCTTAGCTGCTTTTCCTTACACTTTTTCTAAAGACTAAACATCTTTTTTGTAATGTAATGTCCAAAACTGGATGCAGTATCCCAAGTGTGGTCTTCCTAAGGCTTTATAAAGTGGTACTAATACTTCATGAGATTTTGATTCTATGTCTCTGTTTATACAACCAAGGATTGTCTCAGCATTTTTGGCTGCCACCGCACATAAGTCATTCATATTCAAGTGATCATCCATTCGGATTCCAAAGGTCCCTTCAGAGAGTTACTGTTTTTGAGCCAGGTTTCATGTAATCTGTTTTTCCCACCCAGGTGCAAAACTTTACTTTTCTCCACATTAAATTTCACTTTGTTCGATTGAATCTTGAATCATTTGGATCAGAAAGGCACAATATGCATACACATAAAAATCTATACATATGGTGGGTCAGAGGTTAGAATGCAGTACTATAAGTTAATTGCCCACAGCCAGGAGTTCGATTTGACCGGCTCATGCTTGATTCAGCCTTTAATCTTTGTCAGGTCGGTAAAATGAGGACCCAGATTTCTGGGGACAATATGCTGACTTTGTAAACTGCTCAAAGACTCCTAAAAAGCTTTGTGGAGTGGTAGATAAGTTTAAAGTGGAATTGTTATTGCTACATACTTTCTCCCGAGCGTGGATCTTTTTATGAGAAGTAAGATTACCATTCTGAGCAAAGGTCTTTCCACATTCCATGCATTTATATGGCTTCTCTCCTGTGTGGATTCTGTTATGAGAAGTAAGAGTATTGCTCTTAGTAAACGTCTTTCCACACTCCATGCATTTAAATGGTTTCTCTTCTGAGTGGATCTTTTTATGGGAAGCAAGATAACGGCGTTGAGCAAATGTCTTTCCACACTCCATGCATTTAAATGGCTTCTCCCTTGTGTGGATCGTCTTATGAGAAATAAGATTCCTACTTTGAGCAAAGGACTTTCCACACTCCATGCATTTATATGGCTTCTCCCCTGTGTGGACAATCTTATGGGAATTAAGTTTACTTCTATGAGCAAAGGTCTTTCCACACTCCATGCATTTATACGGCTTCTCGCCTGTGTGGATAATTTTATGGGAAATAAGATGACAATGTTGAGCAAAGGTCTTTCCACACTCCATGCATTTAAATGGCTTTTCACCTGTGTGGATCATTTTGTGGATAGTAAGTCTATTGCTCAGAGCAAAGGTCTTTCCACACTCAGTGCATTTATATGGTTTCTCTGCAATGTGGATCCTTTTGTGGTTTTTAAGTACACTGCTGAGAGCAAAGGTCTTTCCACACTCCATGCATTTAAATGGCTTTTCCCCTGTGTGGTTCTTTTTGTGGATAGTAAGTTCATTGCTACGAGTAAAGGTTTTTCCACACTGCATGCATTTATGTGGTTTCTCTCCAGTGTGTCTCTTTTTGTGGATATTAAGTTCATAGATACAAGTAAAGGTTTTACCACACTGCGTGCATTTAAATGGTTTCTCCCCTGTGTGAGTCATTTTATGGGAAAGAAGATGACCACGCTGAGCAAAGGTCTTTCCACACTCAGTGCATTTATACGGCTTCTCCCCTGTGTGGATCATTTTGTGGTACCTAAGTCCATTGCTATGAGTAAAGGTTTTCCCACACTCCATGCATTTATATGGTTTCTCTCCTGTGTGGATCATTTTGTGGATTCTAAGTCCATTGCTACGAGTAAAGGTTTTCCCACACTGCAAGCATTTATGTGGTTTCTCTTCAGTGTGTCTCTTTTTGTGGATATTAAGTTCATAGATACGAGTAAAGGTTTTACCACACTGCGTGCATTTAAATGGTTTCTCCCCTGTGTGAGTCATTTTATGGGAAAGAAGACGACCACGCTGAGCAAAGGTCTTTCCACACTCAGTGCATTTATACGGCTTCTCCCCTGTGTGGATCATTTTGTGGTATCTAAGTCCATTGCTATGAGTAAAGGTTTTCCCACACTCCGTGCATTTATATGGTTTCTCTCCTGTGTGGATCATTTTGTGGATTCTAAGTCCATTGCTACGAGTAAAGGTTTTCCCACACTGCAAGCATTTATATGGTTCCAAACGTTTATAAGGGTCCTTTTTGAGGCTCACTTTTTGAGATTTAAGGAAGTTATTCCCAAGAGAATGAATGAATGTCCCATTGTAATTTTTTCCGTTGTGTCTTATAGAATCTTCTCCTTTGTTTTGCGTTAAATGGTGTTTGTTTACATGTAATTTATCTTTGATTAGCTTCACACTTTTCCCAATATATTTTTTCCTTATTTTCTCTTCTTGGGCAAGAAAGTCTTTCATCAGAGCATCAGTAGAAGGTGATCTTTCCTGATTCCTACGATTTGACTGTTTTCTCTCATGGCTTTCTAATTCCATTCGAATTTGAAATTTCTCCATTCCATCTTTACAATTGATCACTTGGAACAGTTCACAGGAATCTTGATTCTCCTGCCCATTATTATCTTCAAAGGAAAAGAGAAATGAAAATGATAACAAGGTTAGAGAAAAAGATCAAACTGTAAAAAGTTAACAAATGTTCTTCTGAATTTTTCCTAAATTCCATTATGTTGCATTTTGCATGCCTACAGTGATGTGATATAGACAGGATGATTTCTATATTCATAATTCATGAAAGCTTCGAAAATATCTAGAAAATATCTGTCAGCCCTGGAGGCCATCTTTTTCTTTGGAGCTTCAGGGCTGCCACATTTAGTGCCTGGGAAAACAAGGAGCCGGTGGAGAATTAGCCATAACAACATTCCTTTTTCTGGAAGTCAAGGACACTCAGCCTGCACCTAGATGGGATTGACTGGGAGTTGTCTCCAGTTGGGACGGTGAAATAATTGGACAATGTGACATATTGTTTTGAAAAATTGAGAAAATCCTATTTATAGTGTCATGGAAAGCCTGGGAACTTTCAGTACTGGCTTTCCACTAGTTAGTACCAAGATGGTATTTCTAAATAAATTTGTTCTTTGAGGAACCGGAATGCCTCGGAGTTCATTTTATGATGGATGCATTACTTGGAGGCTGACATTAAGCCAGTACTCCCTAAACTTTGCTCCAAGCAGAGTTACATTCTGGGATCCTGAGCCCTGGCTGCTCCTTGGACACCCCAGGGAGTTGGAAGACTCAGGGAAGGTGGAGAGATGGAGGAAAAAGTAGGGAGCAAAGCAGGGAAAGCTGGGGGCGGGGGGGAGGCCTGAACAAGCGGCAGCCCCCAAAAGAGCCCAGTGGCCAGTCGAAGTGGCGGTGGAGAACTTTCGGTGAGGAAGCACTGTCCCAATACCACTAGATGAGCTCACTAGGGCTTGTTGCCTTACAAAAATGAGGAAAATTCTCAGGGACAACTCTCACCCTGGTCATCACTTCACTGCATTGAGGGAGCTCAACCAATCTCATTGTACATATGTTGTGCACTGACAATAAAGATTTGAAATTGAAATTGAAATGTTTTCTGCAAATGCACCAAAGAAGGCAAAGGAACTCTACATGATCGCAAGGCAAGTCTTGGCAGGGTGGGATGGGGGAATAGGTAAGGCAAATGTTGCAGTACCTCTGCTGTCATTAGTAAAATGTGGACGGCCATTTGAAATTTCAGGATTGGGTCTAAAGTAGTGGGTGGGGGGATCATAACTTTGAATGGTTGTTAAGTGAACTGTGTAACTTGGCCATAACCTATACCCTAGGACCGTGATGGAGAACCTATGGCATGTGTGCTACAGGTGGCATGTGGAGCCATCTCTGCAAGCATGCAAGCCGACACCCAGGTCAGCTCCACCATGCATAGCCGTGCGCTTCCTGCTGGCCAGCTGATTTTTGGGTGTCTACCAGGAGACACGTGCACGTCGCCAGGGGCGTGTGTGTCACGAGCGCAGGCGTGGGGAGGGGGGCGTGGCGCAACTGTGCCCCATTTTTGGTCCTAGGAGGCTTCAGGGAGGCCTGCTAGCACCAAAACAGGGGTTGCATGTGCATGGGGGAGAGCGGTGTTCAGGCACGCATGCATGGGGGCCATGGCCTATGGGGCAGCATTGCATTATGGGTGTAGCACGCGTTTGGACATTGTCGTGCATACGCACACTTTCGGCACCCAAGGAAAAAAAGGTTTGCCATCACTGTCCTAGGATGCTCTGAGTCACATTTCATGAGGCCTCAGAGTGAAAGTTCTGTTCTCACACAATTTTGGGAGGTTTCAGAGGACAAATGATAACACATTCCTATCACATGAGCTCCAGAGGATACATAAGAGCACACCTCATTCTTTTCACCCCCACAGATAAGTTCAAATAAAAATGGAAAAATACAGCTAAGAAATGGCACAGAAAGCATGTAAGCAAAGAAACATTGACTCATTCCTTCCTTGGAGTATGAGAAGGTCAGATCCTTTCCTTCTCCCTCTCTAATTGGGGACTAGAAAACTTACCCAGAGAGACCACGTTCCTGTGATTTTCAAGCATGACTTCCGAATGCAGCGCTTTTTGGTCAGGATTCAGCTCAGACCATTCCTCCTCAGAGAAATATACAGCCACCTCTTCAAAGGACACAACACCCTCCTGAACAAAAAAGAACCGAAAAGGAGGATTTGCAAGATCTCTTCATCTTCATCAATGATTTAGACAAGAAGATAGAAGGGGAACTCATCAAAGTGGGCAGCGGCTCCAGGGCAAGGCTGGATCCAGGGAAGCACACGTTCCCTGACCCAGCTGAGGCGGGCAGTGGCTCCAAGACCTCAGGAAATTGCGTGTCCCTGGGCCCCGACCCAAGGCGAAGAGCAAGCAGAAGGCATGCATTGATTACATTTCGTGAGCTGAGCAGGCATTAGTGAGCTGACTAGCGAGGCGATTAGCTGGGCCATGTGGCGAAGGCAATATATATAGGGCAGGGGTGGCTGGGGTAAGCATCGAGCAGCTGGAAGGGGTGAGCAAGTGGCAACCGGTCGAGTGAGTGGCGACTGGGCAGGGGGCGTGGCCAGCCAGAAGTTGCTACCAGTTCAGTGATCCAGGCCAAATTGCTGCTACCGTTTCGCCTGAATTGGTGCAAACCGGCTGAATACCACGTCTGCTTTCCAGGCCCAAAATGGGGGGGGAGGGGCCCTCACGCGACACCCCCGTGGACCGTTTTTGCTTCCAGGTTGGTGCAGGAGGCCTTCCAGGGTAAAACAGAGCACATTGCATTTTGGGGTTTTGTGCACCTGCACGCGTCCCACCGCATGCCCTGCCCCCGTGGATATGCAGCAGAGACCCGAAAACCAGCTGGCCGGTGGGAGGAGTGCGTGTATGCATGGTAGAGCTGGGCTGGGTGATGACTGACATAAAAAAGATCTTGAGACTCTAGAACGATGATGATGAATATATGGCACATGTGCCCAAAGTACCACTTGGAGCCATGTCACCTGGCATGCACGGTGTCACCCGTTGCTGTTCCGGGATTCTGGCACACATGCACACGCGACGATCATTTGGCCTTTGTGCAAGTGGAAGTGCCGGAAAACCGGAAGAGCTGGTCTGTGAGCCAGGAACGGGGCTTCCTCAAACTTCGAATTGTGAGTGTCCAGAAAGAAGGAGGACCAATAGGAATTCGGCCTTCTGCAGTGTCATCGGTCTCTGGGCAGAGTCTCCCTTGACTTCACCCACTGGAGGAGAGAGTTCTGCGCAGAGAAGAAGCCAAGTTGGTTATTCGGGCCAAGATCCTCCCTCCCACTTTCTCCTCTTCTCTCTCTCCGCAGAACTGTCTTTCCTCTTTCAGGTGAAGTCCCAAAGGACTCTGTCCAGAGACCGATGACGCTGAAGCAGGAAGAATTCTCATTGGTGCTGCCCTTTGTTCTGGCATCTCATCTCAAAAGTCCGAGATAAACACTTGGTGCTGCCCCTTGTCCCTCCCATCACAAAAGGCCAAGATAAACACTTCCTTCCAGAACTGCAGATTCCTCCTCTGGGGCTAGAAGCATCTGGCCTGGCACACATGCATGTGAGCATAGGTGCCATGAGCATGCAGGCTGCCAGCTGATCAATGCATGTGTATGCATGGCAGTAACTGGAAGATTTGCTGGCCAGTGCGCATGCGCATGCCCGAACCCAAAAGTACCTTATCCAGCGCGCGCATGCCCCCTGGGCAGTTCCTCTTCCAGGTTGCGGCCTTGATGAGTGCACACAAGCGTGCACCCCCTTTTTGGCACTGGGTGCCAAAAAGGTTCGCCGTCACTGTTCTAAAAAGAATACAGAGAAGAGCAACCAAAATGATTTAGTCCGGGAGGGTAAAACATAAAAAATGGTTGCTGGAATTGGGTATGTCTAGTTTAATGAACAGAAGTAGGGGTGACATGATAGCAGTGTTGCAATTATTTAAGGGGCTGACACAAAGAAGAGGAACCCAACCTATTCTCCAAAGCACCTGAAGACACGACAAGAAGCAATGAATGGAAACTAATCAAGGAAAGAACCAACCTAAAACTAGAGAGAAATTTCCTGAGAGTGGGAACAATTAATCAGTGGAATGACTTGCCTCCAGAAATTGTGGGTGCTCCAACACCAGAGGTGTTGA
Organism: Arizona elegans; assembly: GCA_022577455.1. Classification (NCBI taxonomy): domain Eukaryota; kingdom Metazoa; phylum Chordata; class Lepidosauria; order Squamata; family Colubridae; genus Arizona; species Arizona elegans. The sequence continues at coordinate 1,878,823 of JAKOOJ010000012.1, read as the reverse complement.
TGAAGAAATTGGATAGCCATTTATCTGAAATGTTATAGGGCTTCCTGTCTGAGTAGGGGGTTGGACTAGAAGACGGACCTCCAAGTTCCCTAACAACTCTGATATTCGGTTCCATTGTTCCCAAATTCCCAAAGCAAACATGTGCACTAAGTTCAATGGCTGTGCTTCATACAAGTTCTAATTTTAAGGGAGAAAATGGACAATTCGGAAAATTTATTGACTGAATAAATATTTGGGGCAAGTATTATCAAATTGATAGATTCTGCAGAACTTTCAATGCCTTTCAGCAAAGTAATCCCACTTCTGGATCAACTGATCTATCCTCCTATCATTTATTGACCTAGTAGTCTGAGCCATTGGCTGAATGGGAGAAAACAAAGAAGGGATTATTCTTTGTGAAGTTCATTTCTCAGCCTTTGCAAAGCGGGAATATTTGCTCTCCTAATCTGGGCACAAATCAGAGGATTGGAATTTATTTTGTAGCCCAAAGTACTGTGATTACATGATGTGGCCAACCGCTTTAGATTTTAAGATTCTGTGTTGTTTTTTAACATGATTGGCTTATTTTTTTAAACCACTGGTTATGAACAAGGCTTTTTAAAAATGATAATGTGGCAATGTATTTAGTTATTTTTCATGATATTATGCTGTCCATGTCGCGTAGGAACACATAATCCAGTCCAAGCAACGGGGAAAATAGGAGAGAGCACTCTCCACACCCACTTCACTTCCTGAAGGAAAGGACCATACAAATCTAACAATGTTTTTCCTTTCTTACTTGATTTGGCAGTTCAACCACTGTTTGAGCTCCATCGTAAAAACCAGAAAACTTCATGCTTTGTTTCTCTGTAAGGAATAAATAATTTCAAAATGCATATTTAACAAAATAAGAGGAAGTATTCTACAGAAGAGAAGAAGGTAAGGCAGATGGGTAATCGGAGGATTTTCGATTACCTCCTGATGTGTCTTGACTTGGATCTTCCCAAGGGATCCTCCTGAAAAATAGGTCTTGAGGGGGATTTGATCGATTCTTCTTTCCCTCAGGATCTCTGATCTCCACAGTGCAGCACTTCAAATAGGAGGAAGGAAAAAAGAAGCAGAATTAATGTACATCACATGACGTAAAGTGGATTCATATTTGGAACACAACCTCAAAGCCCCCAATATCCATCAGTGAGGTTGAGTGAGAAAACAATGGAACACTGTCCTACAAGAATATGTCGGACATCCCAACATATTATGAATTTCAGAGAAGTTTGGGAAGGAGGGTTGAAATATTCAAACACATTCTCTATTCTCTTTTGAGCTCCCTAGATTAAAATGCCTCACCTGCAATTCAACCTGCTCCTTCTGCTCCTCCGCCTGGCTCAGGAGGAAGCCTTCCGCCAGGGCCACCGCCTGGGAGCTAGTCTCTGCTCCACACTCCCGCACCCAACCCTCCATCTCTGGGGGCAGAAGGAACAGGAGCTGCTCCAGAACCACCAGGTCCAACATCTGGGCTTTGGTGTGCTTTTCTGGTCTCAGCCATCGCCTACAAAAGTCATGGAGTCGGCTGCAAAGTCCACGGGGACCCTCAACCTCCCGGTATTGGATGAAGTTCCAGGGTTTAACTTCTGAAGGGTGAATAGTTTCTTCCTCCAGGATCTCCTGCCCAGTCCTTGTCCAGATCTCCCCACAGTTCCCAGGCTGAGCAGCTGAAGGGCCTTTTCCGCCTCCCTCCTTTCCAAAAGGTTGTGTCTCCATCCTTTCTCTGTCCTGCAGAGCAACTGCAAATGGCTCCAAGGACTCTGGTGGGTCTCCAGATGCCTTTTCCTTCAAGGGACCATTTCTGGTGCTGCAGGACTGATCCCTACAAGGGATTCCGCTCTTCTTCTTCTTCCACCAAGAAAAAAAAATTGGTTTGCAAAGATTTCAAATGGCTTTCAGTTTCTGTATCTGAGATGGAAAGAAAAACAAACGCCAAGAATTAGAAAGTAGAATTTAGCCAATGAACAACATTCACCCAACATGCCCAGAACCCCAAACGGCTCATCCCAGCGCAGGGCCGAGGTTCCCCCTGAGCAGGGCCGGGAAGGAGGCAGCTGGAGAGGCCGCCCGCTTCTCTCCCCCTCCGGAGACAGGCCGGGCTGCGGAGGATCGGGCCCTGTGGGAGCCTGGTGCGAATCCTGCCTCCTCCTCGCCCGGCTTCTCTCCTCTCCCCTTGGGCCTCCGCAAGGCCGACCCTCCCCTCCCCCCACTCCGGCTCTTCCCCGGACACGGCGCAGGAAGGGATCCCCAATGCCTTCCCGGCATCCCCGCTTCTTCTGCTTCCCCCTGCATGGAGAGGGGAGCTGGGGAGCATGGGAACCGGAGTTGAAGCCGGAACAGGGCCGGGCGAGGGTCTCTCCTTCCTCTGCCTTCTTTTGCACGGGAAGAGCCCCCAACTCACCCTGGGAACGTCTGGATCTCCCCCCGCCAGACTCTACCGCAGCCGCTCCGCCTCCTGCTGAGCCCCAGGGGTTGAGGAGAGCGAGTGCGGCGTCCTAGAGCGTCACGTGAACGTCAACCGGGTTCCTTCGTAGCCTTCTCTGGAAAGGCAGCTGTGACGTTCGCCCTCCAGTGGACCAATGGGGAAGCACCGGGAGTTCACTTGTCTTAGCAGAGAGCTCCCCCTGGTGGATTTGGCGCAAAGTAGCGGGATTGTAGAAAGGGCGGGAAAGAGGAGCGCGTCTGAGGGAAAGGGAGAGAGCAGGGATGATGGGCTTGGGAGTAGGAGGAAAGGCCCTTCTCAATGTCTCCCTGTCAGACAAAAGCTCAACGTCTCTAGTGGTGCCACTTTCTCCATCTTCTCCTTCCTGTCCCAGAAGTAGGAACTGTTTGTGGAGATGGAGAAAAATCTCTCTGGAGGATTTGAACTCCCTCAAGAACAGCCCTCTTGAAAGCTGAGCAGCGATTGGAGGAGGCCTCAAAAGGGGCCAAATCCTGTCAGAAACAGTTGAAGAGAAAGACCAGGAGGCTCTCTGGGAAACACAGCGTGTGTCTTGCGGTTCTTGCGAACTCTGGTCTTAAGTGGTGGAAGATGGGACACAGGCGAGAAAGCCACAATCAGGAAAATGATTTTCATGCATTTGTTTATTTCTTTAATTGAATACATACAGGTGCCCTTCTCAAATTATTCACTCAGCCTCACATTGAAGGGGGGAAGCAGAAAGGGCAGAGACCCTAATTCTGATAAACACTCCAGGTGACCTGCGGAAAGACTCTGAAGAGAAAGAAAAAAGAAAACCAGTTCCAAAATGGAGGAAAAGCCTAAAGCTGAGTTTGATGGGACTGGCTCATAGTTGATTCAGCCTTTAATCTTTCTCAATATGGTAAAATGAGGACCCAGATTGCTGGGGACAATATGCTGACTTTGTAAACTGCTCAGATTGCTCTAAAGCTTTGTGGACTGGTATATATAAGAGCTGTGGTGGCACAGTAGTTAGAATGCAGTGCTGCAGGCTACTTTTGCTGATCACGGGCTGCCAGCACTTTGGCAGTTCAGGTCTCAGCAGCTCAAGGTTGACTTAGCCTTCCATCCTTCTTTCCGAGGTCTGTAAAATGGGGAGCCAGACTGTTGGGGGCATTATGCTGATTTTCTAAAACTGCTTAGAGAGGTTGTAAAGCACTGTACTGTAAGTCTAAGTGCTCTTGTTATGGAAATGGGACCCGGGTACCTTCGAGACCGACTTCTGCCACCAATAGCCTCCCACCGGCCAGTTCGCTCCCACAGAGAGGGTCTCCTCAGGGTGCCATCGGCCAAGTTATGTTGGCTGGCGACACCCAGGGGGAGGGCCTTCTCTGTGGGAGCCCCAGCCCTGTGGAATGAACTGCCCCTGGAAATGCGTAAGATCTCCAACCTCAGGGCATTTCGTTGTGCACTCAAGACCCTGTTGTTCCGCCAGGCTGGGCTATCAACATAACAATTTTAAATTGGGTTTTAAATTCCTGGGGTTTTAAATTGAGCCGAATTCATTTAATAATTTTAAACAATTTTAACTGATGTTGTCTTGTGTTCTTAATAGGCTGTACACTGCCCTGAGTCCTTCGGGAGAACGGCGGTATAGAAATAAAATTATTCTATTCTATTCTATTCTATTCTATTCTATTCTATTCTATTCTATTCTATTCTATTCTATTCTATTCTATTCTATTCTATTCTAAATGTAAAGTGAAATTGCTATATACTTTCTCCGGAGCATGGATCCTTTTATGAGAAGTAAGATTACTATTCTGAGCAAAGATCTTTCCATGTTCCATGCATTTATATGGCTTCTTCCCTGTGTGGATCATCTAACTGTAAATAAGATGACCACTTTGTCTTTCCACTCTCCATGCATTTATATTTCTCCCCTATGTGGATCATGTGATGGGAAATAAGATTACCTTTTTGAGCAAAGGTCTTTCCACACTCCATGCATTCAAATGGTTTCTCCCCTGTGTGGATCATCTTATGAGAAGTAAGAGCACTGCGCTTAGTAAACATCTTTCCACACTCCATGCATTTAAAAGGTTTCTCTTCCAAGTGGATCTTTTTATGGGAAGCAAGATAACTGCGTTGCGCAAAGGTCTTTCCACACTCCATGCATTTAAATGGCTTCTCCCCTGTGTGGATCTTCTTATGGGAAATAAGATTACGTCTATGAGCAAAGATCTTTCCACTCTCCATGTATTTATATTTCTCCCCTATGTGGACCATATGATGGGAAATAAGATTACCTTTTTGAGCAAAGGTCTTTCCACACTCCATGCATTCAAATGGTTTCTCCCCTGTGTGAATCATCTTATGAGAAGTAAGAGCACTGCGCTTAGTAAACATCTTTCCACACTCCATGCATTTAAATGGTTTCTCTTCCAAGTGGATTTTTTTATGGGAAGCAAGATAACTGCGTTGAGCAAAGGTCTTTCCACACTCCATGCATTTAAATGGCTTCTCCCCTGTGTGAATCATCTTATGGGAAATAAGATGACCTCTTTGAGCAAAGGTCTTTCCACTCTCCATGCATTTAAATGGCTTTTCCCCTGTGTGGATTACCTGATGGAAAATAAGACTGCTTTTTTTAGTAAAGGTTTTTCCACACTCCATGCATTTATATTTCTCCCCTATGTGGATCATATGATGGGAAATAAGATTACCTCTTTGAACAAAGGTCTTTCCACAATCCATGCATTTAAATGGCTTTTCCCCTGTGTGAATCATCTGATGGGAAATAAGATTACCTCTTTGAGCAAATGTCTTTCCACACTCATTGCATTCAAATGGTTTCTCCCCTGTGTGGATCATCGTATGAGAAGTAAGAGCACTGGTCTTAGTAAACATCTTTCCACACTCCATGCATTTAAATGGTTTCTCTTCCAAGTGGAACTTTTTATGGGAAGCAAGATAACTGCGTTGAGCAAAGGTCTTTCCACACTCCGTGCATTTATATGGTTTCTCCCCTGTGTGGATCACCTGATGGGAAATAAGAGTACTTTTTTTAGTAAAGGTTTTCCCACACTCCGTGCATTTATAGGGTTTCTCTCCTGCTGCCTGGAGGACCTGGGCTGTGTGGGCTACATGTGCTTCTGAATACTGTTTCTCCCCAGTGTGAATCATTTCATGGGAAGTAAATTGCCCACTTGTTCTAAAATGTTTTCCAGATTCCAAACATTTATAAGGATCCTTTTTTGTGTGAAACACGTTTTGAGATATAAGGAAGTTATTTCCAAGAGAATTAATGAATGTCCCATTGTAATTTTGTCTATTGTGTCTTCTTATAGCATCTTCTCCTTTGTTCTGGGTTAAATTGTGTTCGTTTAGACTTTCTCCAATATATTTTTTCCTTATTTTCTCTTGTTGGGCAAGAAAGTCTTGCATTGGAGCAACAGTGGAAGATGAGCTTTCCTGATTCCAATCATTTGACTGGTTTCTCTCATGGGTTTCTAGTTCCATTTCAATTCCAAAGTTCTCTATTTCATCTTTAACAATGATCACTTGGAACAGTTCAGAGGAATCTTGATTCTCCTGCCCATTATTAGCTTCAAAGGAAAAGAGAAACGAAAATGATAACAAGGTTAGAGAAAAAGATCAAACTGCAAAATGTCAACAAATGTTCTGATTTTTTTCCAAAATTCCATTAAGTTGTATATTGCATCCCTACAGTGCTGTGATACAGACATGATGATTTCTATATTCATGAGTCATGAAAGCTTTGAAAATATCTAGAAATTATATCTCTCTTTACATAGATAGATAGATAGATATGCTCACCCAAAGCCAGTTTTGAGTTAAGGAATAATAAGGGGAAACATCCAAGGAGAAATTTGGGTTAATTTCAGCAGAGACCTATGAGAACTGAGACCATTTTGAAAGAAGCTCCTTCTCCAGTGTACCTTGGAGCAGCTTTTCTGCAATATGTCTCTGGCGTGCCAGACCCCCACTCGCCCGTTCCTCGATGCCAGTGATGAGATTTTGGGGCAAAATCCTTTGCTTGAAGGCTCCCGTTGGCTTGTAAACGCTCTTCATGCCAAGACTGGGAGACCCAAAGTCTAACTTGTGAACCCTGGTAACTTCGGCATTCAAGGCCTTCATTCTTGAATTGGATTGGGAGAATGCTCTTCCATGGCCTGAGCTTGAAAGTTCTGTTCTCACACAATTTTGGGAGGTTTCAGAGGACAAATGACAACACATTCCTCTCACATGACCTCCAGAGGACACATAAAAGCATACCTCATTCTTTTTGGCCTCCACAGATACGTTCAAAGAAAAATGGAAAAATACAGCTAAGAAATGGCACAGAAAGCATCTAAGCAAAGAGACATTGACTTTTTCCTTCCTTGGAGTACGAGAAGGTCAAATCCTTCTCCCTCCAAGAAGACGATATCTGATTAGTGATTTTTAAAATAAAAAACTAAATATTATCTGTCTTCTTGAACTTTCTGATTGTAGAGTAGAAATCTCTTACCCAGCATGACTACATTCCTATGATTTTCAAGCATGACTTCTGAATGCAGCACTTTTTGGTCAGGATCCAGCTGAGACCATTCCTCCTCGGACAAATACACAGCCACCTCATCGAAGGACACAAGACTCTCCTGAACATGGAAAAAAAGAACAGGACAGTCTAGTTTAATGAAAAGAAGAACTAGGGGTGACATGATAGCAGTGTTGCAAGATCTAAGGGGCTGCCACAAAGACAAGGAGGTCAACCAATTCTCCAAAGCACCTGAAGGCGGGACAAGTAGTAGTGGATGGAAACAAATCAGGGACAGAACTAACCTACAACTAAAGAGAAATTTCCTGACAATGAGAACAATTAATTAGTGGAGTAACTTACCTCCAGAAATTGTGGGTGCTCCAACACCAGAGGTGTTGATGAAGAAATTGAATATTTATCTGAAATGTTATAGGGCTTCCTGTCTGAGTAGGGGGTTGGACTAGAAGACCTCCAAGATCCCTAACAACCCTGGTATTCGGTTCCATTGTTCCCAAATTCCCAAAGCAAACATGTGCATTAAGTTCAATGACTGTGCTTCATACAAGTCCTAATTTTAAGGGAGAAAATGGACAATTCGGAAAAGTTATTGCCTGAATAAATATTTGGGGCAAGTATTATCAAATTGATAGATTCTGCAGAACTTTCAGTGCCTTTCAGCAAAGTAATCCCACTTCTGGATCAACTGATCTATCCACCTATCATTTATTGACCTAGTAGTCTGAGCCATTGGCTGAATGGGAGAAAACAAAGAAGGGATTATTCTCTGTGAAGCTCATTTCTCAATCTTTGCAAAGCGGGAATGTTTGCTCTCCTAATCTGGGCACAAATCAGAGGATTGGTAATTATTTTGTAGTCCAAAGTATTGTGATTACATGCTCTATGTGGCCATCCTCTTTCAATTTTAAAATTCTGTGTTTATTTTTAACATGATTAGCTAATTTTTTTAAACTACTGGTTATCAACAAGTCTTTTTAAAAATGGTAATGTGGCAATGTGAGTATTTAGTTATTTTTCATAATATTATGCTGTTCATGTCGCATAGGAACACATAATCTAGTCCAAGCAACGGGGGAAATAGGAGAGAGCACTCCGCATACCCACTTCACTTCCTGAAGGGAGAGTACAAATCTAACAACGTTTTTCCTTTCTTACTTGATTTGGCGGTTCAACCACTGTTTGAGCTCCATCGTAAAAACCAGAAAACTTCATGCTTTGTTTCTCTGTAAGGAATAAATAATTTCAAAATGCATATTTAACAAAATAAGAGGAGGTATTCTACAGACGAGAAGAAGGTAAGACAGATTACCTCCTGATGTGTCCTGACTATGATCTTCCCAAGGGATCCTCCTGAAAAATACCTCCTGAGGGGGATTTGATGGAGTTGTCTTCCTCTCAGGATCTCTGATTTCCACAGTGCAGCACTTCAAATAGGAGGAAGGAAAAAAGAAGCAGAATTAATGTACATCGCATGACGTAAAGATTCTTATATCCAGAACACAACATCAAAGCCCCCAATATCCATCAGTGAGGTTGAGTGAGAAAACAATGGAACAATGTCCAACAAGAATTGGTGGGACATCACCACATATTATGAATGTCAGAGAAGTTTGGGAAGGAGGGGTGAAGCATTCAAACACCTTCTCTATTCTCTTTTGAGCTCCCTAGATTAAAATGCCTCACCTGCAACTTGACCTGCTCCTTCTGCTCCTCCACCTGGCTCAGGAGGAAGCCTTCAGCCAGGGCCACTGCCTGGGAGCTGGTCTCTGCTCTACACTGCCGCACCCAGCCCTCCATCTCTGGGGGCAGAAGAGCCAGGAGCTGCTCCAGAACCACCAGGTCCAATATCTGGGCTTTGGTGTGCTTTTCTGGTCTCAGCCATCGCCTACAAAAGTCATGGAGTCGGCTGCAAAGTCCTCGGGGACCCTCAGTCTCCTGGTATTGGATGAAGTTCCAGGGCTTAACTTCTGAACGGAGGATAGTTTCCTCCTCCAGGATCTTCTGCCCAGTTCTTGTCCAGGTCTCCACACAACTCCCAGGCTGAGCAGCTGAAGGGCCTTTTCCGCTTCCCTCCTTTCCAAAAGGTTGTGTCTCCATCCTTTCTCTGTCCTGCAGAGCAACTGCAAATGGCTCCAAGGACTCTGGTGGGTCTCCAGATGCCTTTTCCTTCACGGGACCATTTCTGGGGCTGCAGGACTGATCCCTGCAAGGGATCCCGCTCTTTTTTTTTCCCCAAAAGAAAATTTAGGCTTGCAAAGATCTTAAATGGCTTCGAGTTTCTGTACCTGAGATGGAAAGAAAAATAAATACCAAGAATTAGAAAGTGGAATTCAGCCACGGAACAACCTTCACCCAACCTGCCAGGAGCCCCAAGCGGCTCATCCTGGGGCAGGGCATCCCCCAGCAGGGCGGGGAAGGAGGTAGCTAGGGCGGCCGCCCTGCTTCTAATGCTCTCCGGACACAGGCTGGGCTGTAGAGGATGGGGCCCTCGGGGAGCCTGAATCCTACCTCCTCCTCTCCCGGCTTCTCTCCTCTCCTGCTGGGCCTCCGCAAGGGCGACCCTCCCCTCGCCCCACTCAGCCTCTTCCCTGGACATGGGCGGGAATGGAGCTCTGGATCCCCCAGCCTTCCTGGGATCCCCGCTTTACCCCTGCATGGAGAGGGTGGCTGGGGAACATGGAACACGGGGTTGAAGCCGCAGGAGGGCCGGGCATGAGTCTCTCCCTCCTCTTCCTCCCTTTGCACGAGAAGAGCCCCCAACTCACTGGAGGAACGTCTGGATCTCCGCCCCACCCAGACCCTCCCTCAGCCTCTCCGCCTCCTAGGGATCCCCAGGGGTTAAGGGAAGCGAGTGCAAGGTCCTAGAGAGGCAAGGATCTTTGACGTCATTTCCTCCTGGCCTCCTCTGGAAAGCCAGCCCTGTCTTTCGCCCTCCAATGGGCCAATAGGGAATCGCCTGATGTTCCCTTCTCTTGACAGAAGGCGACTCCTAGTGGATTTTGCGTAAATTTACAGGGTTCCCTGCAAAGCGCAGGAAATAGGAGCCTCCCTGTCAGAGAAAGTCTTCAACATTTGCAGAGGTGGCACTTTCCTCCATTGTTCTGACCTAGACTTCCCCAAACCATGAAGTAGACTCCTTCTCCAGACGGAAACCCCTTTTTATTAAGTTACTGTGAATTTCTCTCTTTTACATCCATCGAAGTCTTTCAAGGGAGAATTTACAGTCACAGACCATATCTGGCTTGGAGAGGTGCCAGGCCGATATCTATGATGAAAAAAAGAAACATTTTTACATAGGGATTGAGTAGGAAATTTACCACACACAGTTTCACGTAGAACGTTTAATAAGCAATTTTTGAAAAAACAGCTTCAACCCAGCAAGACCCGGAATATGCCACCCTCAGGCATTCAAACAGTTGACTGTGTTAGCAATTTTTAAGGCAACAAAGAAAAGAGAATTGCAGCACCGAGTAGACACGCAGGATGGCGCTCAGCAGCTTGAACATGGAGGCGGGCAAGGTGGTGGGGTCACATTGGTAGCCGTGGGGAAGGGCCCTGGCAGACCGGGGGTGGGGGAGAGCGCCAGAGGTTGTAAATGTGTGCCTCCCCACCAGTGGTGGGTTTCAACATCTTTTACTACTATTTCTTTAGGTGTGGCTTGGTGGGCGTAGTTTGGTGGACATGGCAAGGGAAGGATACTGTAAAATCTCCATTCCCACCCCACTCCAGGGGAAGGTTACTGCAAAATCCCCATTTCCTCCCGATCAGCTGGGACTCGGGAGGCAGAGAATAGATGGGGCAGGGCCAGTCAGAGGTGGTATTTACCGGTTCGCCAAACTATTGAAAATTCCAACTACCGGTTCTCCAGAACTGGTCAGAACCTGCTGAAACCCACCTCTGCTCCGCACCCACTGGTCAAGCAGGAGCAGCATAGCAGGGTGGCCAAGAGCAGTGCTATCAGGAGGACAAAGAGCCCTCATGAGTCACTCATGCCAATTGTTGTAAGTGGTGAGGGTGTCAAAAGAGAAAAGCAGAACTCCTTTATCGTCCGTATGTTTTGGAAGGGAGATAAAAATAAATCCTGCAGAACTTGCAAACCCCAGCACGGGAAACAGCAGCTACACCTTCTCCCTTCCAAAACAGGCTGGGATGTGATCTGAATAGCTTGACCTGCTATTGAAACACCTCCTGGTTCTTTCCCAAAAGGAGGGTAGCTGTTTTGTACGTTTTGCCACCTTCTGCGGGGCAAGTGGCAAGTCCCACTTTTTGCTCTCGACATGCTCGCTGCTTGCTTGCAGCAACTGGGACTGCTGCAGGAGGCACAGGCAGCAGCAGAGGCATGGGACCGACTGCTCCGCATCCAGCAGCCACTGTAAGCACATTCTGGCAAAGAGCCAGGAAGTGTTTCAACAGCAGGTCAAGCCGTGTCTTATTCACCTCACATCCCGTCGTGTTTTGGGACAAGGTGGGATGTGATCTGAATAACACCAGACTTGACCTGGTATCCAAACGCTTCCTGAAAAGGGAGACAACAGAGTGGAAGAGCCCGCGGACTTCCAGCACTCTTTCCTTCAGGCACTGCTGCTGACTTGGAAGGAGAGGCTTTTACATTTGCACACCGGTTCTCGCAGGAGGTCTTATAGAGAGGCTGGAGAGCCCCTCATCTTTTGCTGCACAGCTTCTCCTGCCTCCTCCCCTTTCTCCTCTGCTTCAGCCCAGCCCAGCCCTCCATCTCCCTCTGAGGATAGAGACCAGGTTCAAAGGGGATGGGAGAGTCAGGACAAATCTGCAAGAAACAGAGCCTTGCCTCCATGCTGGGTTCACACAACCACAACTGCTCTCTTTTTCCTCCTTCCCCTTCCCCTTACTACTGAGGTGAGGGATGAGAAGTTTGTTTGTTTGTTTGTTTGGATTTATATACCACCCTTCTCCCAAAGGACTCAGGGCAGTGAATAGCCAAAATAAAACACATACAATATCAAATTTAAAAAACAATTTAAAACATATTAAACAAATTTGGCCCATACTAATTAAAACACCCCATTTTTAAAACAAATTAAAATTAAGCGATTAAAAAGAGTTAGGCCAGCCCAGCTTGTTGGAATAAAAAATTCTTGAGGGCATCATCCATATCTCGGGGGGGTGAGCTCGTTCCAAAAGGCAGGTGCCCCCACAGAGAAGGCTCTCCCCCTGGGGGCCGCCAGTCGACACTGTTTGACCGATGGCACCCTGAGGAGCCCCTCTCTGTGGGAGCATACTGGCCGGTGGGAGGCTATCGGTGGCAGAAGGCGGTCTCATAGGTACCCAGGTCCTAAGCCATGGAGCGCTCTAAAGGTGGTAACCAATACCTTGAAGTGCACCCGGAAGACCACCGGGAGCCAGTGCAGCTCGCACAGGAGAGGTGTTACATGGGAGCGCCATGTCGCTCCCATAACCACCTGCGCGGCCGCATTCTGGACTAGTTGTAGCCTCCGGGTGCTCCTCAAGGGGAGCCCCATGTAGAGAGCATTACAGTTGTCCAGGTGGGAAGTGACAAGGGCATGAGTGACCGTGCATAAGGAGTCCCGATCCAGAAAGGGATGCAACTGGCGGATCAGGCGAACCTGATAGAAAGTCCTCCTGGCCACAGCCATCAGATGCCCCATTGTTCCCCGTCATTTCCCCCCCCCCCTTCCTTGCTTGCAGAGTATGCAGCAGAGCTGGAGGACCAGATTCGACAGCGGAGGCCAAATGGGCTGGGACTGTTGCATGGCACCAGAGGTGGGTTTCAGCAGGTTCTGACCAGTTCTGGAGAACCCGTAGCAGAAATTTTGAGTACTTCAGAGAACTGGTAGTAAAAATTCTAACTGGCCCCACTCCCATCTATTCTCTGCCTCCTGAGTCCCAGCTGATTGGGAGGAAATAGTGATTTTACAGGATCCTTACCCTGGAATGGGGTGGGAATGAAGATTTTGCAGTATCCTTCTCCTGGAGTGGGGAGGGGATGGAGATAATTCAGTATCCTTCCCCTGCCACACCCACCGAGCCATGCCATGCCCAATAAACCACACTCACAGAACCAGCAGTAAAAAAATTTTGAAACCCACCCCTGCATGGTATCACCCCTGCCCCGCCACTCCTCATGGCAGCACCATCACTCACATACAAAGGGAAAGGCATGAGGTGTCGGAGACGCATGCAATGCAACCCCTGGACACATCACGCAGCTGCCTGCCCCATCACTGCTTCAGCCAGAGATAGAGAGAATGGGCAGGTGGCTGCGCATCCGGCGGGCTGGATCGCATGCCTCCTCCAAACCTCTGCTGGTGTTTCTGCCATGAGGTGAGGCAAGAGGTGGTGCAAGGATGGCACCTCGCCACGCCGTCCAACCTCATACTCCAGGTCTGCTGCACACTCCACAAGCAAAGATAGACGGACAGGACTGAAGTAGTTGACAACTGTTTGACAACACCGTCAAACTATTCACATTAGGCTGCATTGCTATTGGACTTCTCATCGTTCCTGTTGCCCATCTCCTCTCACTTGTGACTACATGACTGTAACTTTGTTTCTTGTATCCTTGTGATTTATATTGATATTGTTTTCTAGTATGACTTGATTGCTTATTGTACCGTATGACTGTCACTGGCTGTTGCGCCTTGTGATTCTCGGCGAGTGTATCTTGTCTTTTTATGTACACTGAGAGCGTATGCACCAAAGACAAATTCCTTGTGTGTCCAATCACACTTGGCCAATAAAGTATTCTATTCTATTCTAGTTTTTTGAAGTAGTTCTTAATTTCACCTTAGTTTGACCCCAAAGATTTTCAAAGGTCTCCCTGCTTGTTTGATCATTTGCAATGTTAGTACACTGACTGGAGTGATTTTCATTCTGATTCTCTAGAGCAGTGGTTCTCAACCTGTGGGTCGCAACCCCTTTGGGGAGCACAGGGGACTCCTAAGACCATCGGAAAACATATTTTCAATGGTCTTAGTAATAATTTAATGGTTGGGGGTCACCACAAGAGGAACTGTATTAAAGGGTTGCAGCATTAGGAAGGTTGAGAACCACTGCTCTAGAGTATCCCTAATTTGGGACAAGGGAGGGAGGGAGGGTTGGAGGGGGAAGGAACAAAAGGAGGGAGGAAGGAACAAAAGGAGGGAGGAAAGAAGAAAGGAAGGAAGGCAGTTAGAACCATCATTAATTCAGTGCCATTGTGATTTCAAAGGTTACTTAATAAATTATTGTAAATCAAGAACTACCTGGGTTGCTCAGTAAGCTGGCTAGTTGGGGGATATGCATCCACATTTCCCTACCACTGTTTTCTCTTAATAAAACTACTTGCTTCAATGCTCCATGTATGGACAAAGGTCGGAAGAGACACAAAGGCATGTGTATTTCCAGAATGCTAAAGCTATTCTTAGTTTAAGCAGCACTTTTTTCACAGAATTGTGTGAACAAATTTACCATGGTACTGAAAAAATGATAACTGCAAAACGAGTAAACTGTGTGGCCCGGCAGCTGTGAAGGCAAACAAAATTTGGGATGCCTCACCAGATGTATGTATGTATGTACCTAAGCGTAGTGCATAAAATTATCTGCTACCATATCCTTCTTCTCAGTGACTAATTCAGCTTCAACCACAATACCAGAACACAGAATAGACACAAACTTTAAGGTAAACCGCTCCCATTCCTACAAGGTCTGTAAGAGGCGTGCATAAGTGCACCACCATGCCTACCGTCCCAGGGATAACCCCATTATCCTTATGGTTTTCTCTCATTTATAACTTGTATTACATAATATGAAGCAGGGTGAAAAGACAGATTTCGACAATATTAAGTAAATATTAAGCAAGTAAGAAAAGCTGAAACAATAATAGGGGATTCAGGACTTCTGCATTGCTGCCTGCAACTCTGCTCTAGTGGAAATACTAATCAGAGGGAACTTCTTGAAATGATTGGGGAATCTCCACCACTTAAATATTGGCAGCCACACATCATTTTCAGGCCAAACGATAACCTTCATCTCCACTGATGCTCATGTTTGCTTTCAAACCTCCAGCTTAGCAAAAAAGCACAAGAAAGGATTGAGGATTCAGAATCAGAATCAAGCTGGAAGGGAACTTGGAGCTCTTCTAGTCCAGCGCCCTGCGCAAGCAGGAGTTCCTATAGCATTTCTGACGAGTGACTGTCCAGTTCTTCTTAAAAACGTGCCGTGATGAAGCACCCACAATGTCTGAAGGAAAGCTGCTCATTGGTCAATTGTCCACACTGTAAAGAAGATTCTTGTTAATTCCAGGTTGCTTCTCTCCTGGATTAGTTCACATGCAGTTTCTTGTCCTTCCCTCTGGTTCTTTGGAAAATAAATGGACCTCCTCCTCTTTGTGACAGTACTGGAATACAGCTATCATGGCCCTCCTAATCCTTCTTTTCTCTAAATTAGCCAAACCCAAATTCTGCAACAGTTCTTTATCTGTTTTAGTCTTCAGCCCTTGAATCATCTTAGCTGTTCTTCTTTGTACTTTTTCCAAAGTCTGAACATCTTTTTAATAATGTAATGACCAAAACTGGATGCAGTATCCCAAGTGTGGTCTTACTAAGGCTTTATAAAGTGTCATGTCTGGATCTTTCACCCTCCAGTGGGCCAATAGGGAACTACCTGATGTTCCCTTCTCTTGGCGGAGAACGCTCCTTGGTGGATTTGGTGCAAATAATCAAATTTGGTGGCATATAAATCAAACCAAAAAAAAAAAGGAAATAGGAGCCTCCCTGTCAGAGAAAATCTTCAACATCTGCAGAGGTGGTACTTTTTCCATTGTTCTGTCCTAGGCTTCCTCAAACCACGAAGTAGACTCCTTGTCCGGACAGAAACAGATGACTCACATTTAAGTGACGATCCATTAGGATTCAAAGGTACTTCTCACAGTTACTGTATTTGAGCCAGGTTTCATGTAATCTGTTTTTCCTGCCCAGGTGTAAAACCTTACTTTTCTCCACATTAAATTTCACTTTGTGGGATTCAAACTTGTCTCATTTGGATCAGAAAGGCACAATATGCATACACATAAAAATCTATAGACATGGCGGGTCAGAGGTTAGAATGCAGTACCAGAAGCTAATGACCCACAGCCAGGACTTCGATCCTGACCGGCTCATTGTTGAGTCAGCCTTTCATCCTTTTGAGGTTGATAAAATGAGGATCCAGATTCCTGGAGACAATATGCTTACTTTGTAAACTGTTAAGACAGTGCTGTGAAGCATTGTGGAGTAGTATAAAGTTGAATAGCTATTGCTATATAATTTCTCCTGAGCGTGGATCCTTTTATGAGAAGTAAGATTACCATTCTGAGCAAAGGTCTTTCCACATTCCATGCATTTATATGGCTTTTCCCCTGTATGGATCTTTTTGTGGCAACTAAGTCCACTGCTCTGAGCAAAGGTCTTTCCACATTCCATGCAAATGGCTTCTCCCCTGTGTGGATCATCTAATGGGTAATAAGATGACCACTTTGAGCAAAGGTCTTTCCACTCTCCATGCATTTAAATGGCTTTTCCCGTGTGAATTACCTGATGGAAAATAAGACTGCTTTTTTTACTAAAGGTTTTTCCACACTCGATGCATTTATATTTCTCCCCTATGTGGATCATATGATGGGAAATAAGATTACCTTTTTTAGCAAAGGTCTTTCCACACTCCATGCATTCAAATGGTTTCTCCCCTGTGTGGATCATCTTATGAGAAGTAAGACCACAGCTCTTAGTAAACCTCTTTCCACACTCTATGCATTCGAATGGTTTCTCCCCTGTGTGGATCATCTGATGTGAAATAAGATTACCTCTTTGAGCAAAGGTCTTTCCACACACCATGCATTCGAATGGTTTCTCCCCTGTGTGGATCATCTGATGGGAAATAAGATTACCTCTTTGAACAAAGGTCTTTCCACACACCATGCATTCGAATGGTTTCTCCCCTGTGTGGATCATCTTATGAGAAGTAAGAGCACTGGTGTTAGTAAACATCTTTCCACACTCTATGCATTTAAATCGTTTCTCCCCTGTGTGGATCATCTTATGGGAAATACGATGACCACTTTGAGCAACGGTCTTTCCACTCTCCATGAAATTGAATGGCTTTTGCCCCGTGTGGATTACCTGATGGAAAATAAGGCTACTTTTTTTATTAAAGGTTTCTCCACACTTCATGCATTTATATTTCTCCCCTATGTGGATCATATGATGCGAAATAAGAGTACCTCTTTGAGCAAAGGTCTTTCCACACTCCATGCATTCAAATGGTTTCTCCCCCGTGTGGATCCTCTTATGAGAAGTAAGAGCAGTGCTCCTAGTAAATGTCTTTCCACACTCCATGCATTTAAATGGTTTCTCTTCCAAGTGGATCTTTTTATGGGAAGTAAGAGAACTACGTTGAGCAAAGGTCTTTCCACACTCCGTGCATTTATACGGCTTCTCCCCTGTGTGGATCATCTTATGGGAAATAAGATGACCTCTTCGAGAAAAGGTCTTTCCACATTCCATGCATTTATATGGTTTTTTCCCTGTGTGGATCATCTTATGGGAAAAAAGATGACCACTTTGAGCAAAGGTCTTTCCACACTCCATGCATTCAAATGGTTTCTCCCCTGTGTGGATCTTTTTATGGGAAGCAAGATAACTGCGTTGAGCAAAGGTCTTTCCACACTCCGTGCATTTATATGGTTTCTCCCCTGTGTGGATCACCTGATGGGAAATAAGATTACTTTTTTTAGTAAAGGTTTTCCCACACTCCGTGCATTTATAGGGTTTCTCTCCTGCTGCCTGGAGGACCTGGGCTGTGTGGGCTACATGTGCTTCTGAATACTGTTTCTCCCCAGTGTGAATCTTTTCATGGGAAGTAAGTTGCCTGCTAGTTCTAAAATGTTTTTCAGATTCCAAAGATTTATAAGGATCCTTTTTTGTGTGAAACAGGTTTTGAGATGTAAGGAAGTTATTTCCAAGAGAATTAATGAATGTCCCATTGTAATTTTGTCCGTTGTGTCTTCTTATAGCATCTTCTCCGTAGTTCTGTGTTATATAGTGTTCGTTTACACTTTCCCCAATATATTTTTTCCTTATTTTCTCTTGTTGAATAAGAAAGTCTTGCATCGGAGCAACAGTGGAAGATGAGCTTTCCTGATTCCAATCATTTGACTGGTTTCTGTCATGGGTTTCTAGTTCCATTCGAATTCCAAAGTTCTCTATTTCATCTTTAACAATGATCACTTGGAACAGTTCAGAGGAATCTTGATTCTCCTGCCCATTATTAGCTTCAAAGGAAAAGAGAAACAAAAATGATAACAAGGTTAGAGAAAAAGATCAAACTGCAAAATGTCAACAAATGTTGTTTTCCCAAAATTCCATTAAATTGTATATTGCATCCCTACAGTGCTGTGATACAGACATGATGATTTCTATATTCATGAGTCA
Source organism: Arizona elegans (assembly GCA_022577455.1). Lineage (NCBI taxonomy): Eukaryota > Metazoa > Chordata > Lepidosauria > Squamata > Colubridae > Arizona > Arizona elegans. The sequence goes on along the minus strand of JAKOOJ010000012.1, from coordinate 1,860,387 downwards.
TGAAAGCTTTGAAAATATCTAGGAAATATCTTTTTTTACATATCTATCTATCTATCTATCTATCTATCTATTTATCTATCTATCTATATCGATCGATCAATTGATATAGAGATAGATAGACAGATATGGAAATCTATCCAGTTTTGAGTTAAGGAATAATCAGGGGAAACATCCAAGAAGAAATTAGGAGAAAACTTAAGTTTTATTGAGGTGGGCTAATTTCAGTAGAGACCTATGAGAACTGAGACCATTTTGAAAGAAGCTCCTTCTCCGGTGTATCTTGGAGCAGCTTCTCTGCAATATGTCTCTGGTGTGCCAGACCCACTTGCCCGTTCCTCGATCCCAGTGATGAGACTTTGGGGCAAAATTCTTTGCTTGAAGCCTCCCATTGGCTTGTAAACGCTCTTCACGCCGAGACTGGAAAGATTGGGAGACCCAAAGTCTCATCAGCTTGCAAGGGCTCTTCGACCAGATCTGGTACGGGCCTCAGTTAGCAGAGAACAGAGGCCTAACGAACTAAAGTGCGAGATGACATAACATCAGTACTGAGAGATTTCACGCTACTGATCTCAAATGATCTCTTACTCCTCTAGCCCTATATTTTCTGCAGAAATGCACCAAAGCAGGCAAAGGAACCAATGCTCTTCCATGGCCTGAGCGTGACAGTTCTGTTCTCACACAATTTTGGGAGGTTTCAGAGGACAAATGACAACACATTCCTCTGACATGACCTCCAGAGGACACATAAAAGCATACCTCATTCTTTTTGGCCTCCACAGATACGTTCAAAGAAAAATGGAAAAATACAGCTAAGAAATGGCACAGAAAGTATCTAAGCAAAGAGACATTGACTTTTTCCTTCCTTGGAGTACGAGAAGGTCAAATCCTTCTCCCTCCAAGAAGACGATATCTGATTAGTGATTTTTAAAATAAAAAACTAAATATTATCTGTCTTCTTGAACTTTCTGATTGTAGAGTAGAAATCTCTTACCCAGCATGACTACATTCCTATGATTTTCAAGCATGACTTCTGAATGCAGCACTTTTTGGTCAGGATCCAGCTGAGACCATTCCTCCTCGGACAAATACACAGCCACCTCATCGAAGGACACAAGACTCTCCTGAACATGGAAAAAAAGAACAGGACAGTCTAGTTTAATGAAAAGAAGAACTAGGGGTGACATGATAGCAGTGTTGCAAGATCTAAGGGGCTGCCACAAAGACAAGGAGGTCAACCAATTCTCCAAAGCACCTGAAGGCGGGACAAGTAGTAGTGGATGGAAACAAATCAGGGACAGAACTAACCTACAACTAAAGAGAAATTTCCTGACAATGAGAACAATTAATTAGTGGAGTAACTTACCTCCAGAAATTGTGGGTGCTCCAACACCAGAGGTGTTGATGAAGAAATTGAATATTTATCTGAAATGTTATAGGGCTTCCTGTCTGAGTAGGGGGTTGGACTAGAAGACCTCCAAGATCCCTAACAACCCTGGTATTCGGTTCCATTGTTCCCAAATTCCCAAAGCAAACATGTGCATTAAGTTCAATGACTGTGCTTCATACAAGTCCTAATTTTAAGGGAGAAAATGGACAATTCGGAAAATTTATTCGATTGAATAAATATTTGGGGCAAGTATTATCAAATTGATACATTCTGCAGAACTTTCAGTGCCTTTCAGCAAAGTAATCCCACTTCTGGATCAACTGAACTATCGCCCTATCATTTATTGACCTAGTAGTCTGAGCCATTGGCTGAATGGGAGAAAACAAAGAAGGGATTATTCTCTGTGAAGCTCATTTCTCAATCTTTGCAAAGCGGGAATGTTTGCTCTCCTAATCTGGGCAGAAATCAGAGGATTGGTAATTATTTTGTAGCCCAAAGTACTGTGATTACATGCTCTATGTGGCCATCCTCTTTCAATTTTAAAATTCTGTGGTTTTTTTTAACATGATTAGCTAATTTTTTTAAACTACTGGTTATGAACAAGTCTTTTTAAAAATGGTAATGTGGCAATGTGAGTATTTAGTTATTTTTCATATTATGCTGTTCATGTCGCATAGGAACACATAATCCAGTCCAAGCAACGGGGGAAATAGGAGAGAGCACTCCGCACCCCCACTTCACTTCCTGAAGGGAGAGTACAAATCTAACAACGTTTTTCCTTTCTTACTTGATTTGGCGGTTCGACCACTGTTTGAGCTCCATCGTAAAAACCAGAAAACTTCATGCTTTGTTTCTCTGTAAGGAATAAATAATTTCAAAATGCATATTTAACAAAATAAGAGGAGGTATTCTACAGAAGAGAAGAAGGTAAGGCAGATGGGTAATCAGAGGATCTTCGATTACCTCCTGAGGTGTCCTGACTTTGATCTTCCCAAGGGATCCTCCTGAAAAATAGGTCCTGAGGGGGATTTGATGGATTCTTCTTTCTCTCAGGATCTCTGATCTCCACAGTGCAGCACTTCAAATAGGAGGAAGGAAAAAAGAAGCAGAATTAATGTACATCACATGATGTAAAGTGGATTCATATTCGGAACACAACCTCAAAGCCCCCAATATCCATCAGTGAGGTTGAGTGAGAAAACAATGGAACAATGTCCTATAAGAATTGGTGGGACATCGCCACATATTATGAATTTCAGAGAAGTTTGGGAAGGAGGGGTGAAGCATTCAAACACCTTCTCTATTCTCTTTTGAGCTCCCTAGATTAAAATGCCTCACCTGCAATTCAACCTGCTCCTTCTGCTCCTCCGCCTGGCTCAGGAGGAAGCCTTCCGCCAGGGCCACCGCCTGGGAGCTAGTCTCTGCTCCACACTCCCGCACCCAACCCTCCATCTCTGGGGGCAGAAGGAACAGGAGCTGCTCCAGAACAACCAGGTCCAACATCTGGGCTTTGGTGTGCTTTTCTGGTCTCAGCCATCGCCTACAAAAGTCATGGAGTCGGCTGCAAAGTCCACGGGGACCCTCAACCTCCCGGTATTGGATGAAGTTCCAGGGTTTAACTTCTGAAGGGTGAATAGTTTCTTCCTCCAGGATCTCCTGCCCAGTCCTTGTCCAGATCTCCCCACAGTTCCCAGGCTGAGCAGCTGAAGGGCCTTTTCCGCTTCCCTCCTTTCCAAAAGGTTGTGTCTCCATCCTTTCTCTGTCCTGCAGAGCAACTGCAAATGGCTCCAAGGACTCTGGTGGGTCTCCAGATGCCTTTTCCTTCACGGGACCATTTCTGGGGCTGCAGGACTGATCCCTGCAAGTTATTCCTCTCTTTTTATTTTTATTTTTTTGCCCAAAAGAAAATTTTGGCTTGCAAAGATCTCAAATGGCTTCGAGTTTCTGTACCTGAGATGAAAAGAAAAATAAATATTAAGAATTAGAAAGTGGAATTCAGCCATGGAACAACCTTCACCCAGCCTGCCAGGAGCCCCAAGCGGCTCATCCCAACGCAGGGCCGAGTTCCCGCCGAGAAGGGCCGGGAAGGAGACAGCTGGAGAGGCCGCGCTGCTTCTCTCCCCTTCCAGACGCAGGCCGGGCTGCAGAAGATGGGGCCCTCGGGGAGCCTGGTGCGAATCCTGACGCCGCCTCGCCCGGCTTCTCTCCTCTCCTGCTGGGCCTCCGCAAGGCCGACCCTCCCCTCCCCCCACTCAGCCTCTTCCCTGGACATGGGCGGGAATGGAGCTCTGGATCCCCCAGCCTTCCTGGGATCCCCGCTTTACCCCTGCATGGAGAGGGCAGCTGGGGAGCATGGGCTCTGGAGTTGAAGTCGGAGGGGGGCCGGGTGTGAGTCTCTCCCTCCTCTGCCTCCCTTTGCACGAGGAGCCCCCAACTCACCTGGGGAATGTCTGGATCTCTCCCCACCCCCACCCCCGGCCAGACTCTCCCGCAGCCACTCCGCCTCCTAGGGATCCCCAGGGGTTAATGGAAGCGAGTGCAAGGTCCTAGAGAGGCAGGGGTCTATGATGTCATTTCCTCCTGGCCTCCTCTGGAAAGCCAGCCCTGTCTTTCGCCCTCCAATGGGCCAATAGGGAATCGCCTAATGTTCCCTTCTCTTGACAGAAGGCGACCCCTAGTGGATTTTGCGTAAATTTACAGGGTTCCCTGCAAAGCGCGGGAAATAGGAGCCTCCCTGTCAGAGAAAGTCTTCAACATTTGCAGAGGTGGCACTTTCCTCCATTGTTCTGACCTAGACTTCCCCAAACCACGAAGTAGACTCCTTCTCCAGACGGAAACCCCTTTTTATTAAGTTACTGTGAATTTCTCTCTTTTACATCCATCGAAGTCTTTCAAGGGAGTATTTACAGTCACAGACCATATCTGGCTTGGAGAGCTGTCAGGCCGATGTCTTCAAAACGTGGCAAGGAACCAATTAAGCAAACTAATTGTCTCCTGCAAACTCCACTCCACTCCCCTTTCGCTCCTCTTTTATTCCCCCTGGAGGGGCCATTCATCGTCCACCTGTGGCCTTACTCCCAAATCGACTCTTGTTCTTTAGCTGTTCCCTTCATCTGGCAACTCTGCACATGCACATACTGGGAAAGGCTCCAGCTGTTTGTCTGCCTCACTGATGTCTGACTCCGATGGCAACTGATAACTGGCATACAGTCCTGGCCCCCTCTCTGCCTCTGATGCAAAGCCTTTCCCAGACTCTAGGACAGGTCCATGTTCACCCCCAACCTCACTGTACAACTCTGCTGCCAGCATCCATCTCCCATTCCTTTCTGTCCAGGACACCTGTGGAGATGGACAAAACTCGCTTCCCTCAAGAACAGCCACCTGGAAGGCTGGGCAGAGATTTTGAGGAGGCCTCTAAATCTTGTCAGAAACAGCTGGGCAGTCAGAAGAGAAGGACCAGGAGGCTCTCTGGGAAACCAAATAGAATAGATGGGGCGCGGCCAGTCAGAGGTGTATTTACTGATTCTCCAAACTACTCAAAATTCCCACTACCGATTCTCCAGAACTGGTCAGAACCTGCTGAAACCCACCTCTGCTCCCCACCCAATGGTCAAGCAGGAGAAGCCCTGCAGGGTGCCCAAGAGCAGTGCTGTCAGGAGGACAAAGAGCCCCATGAGTTGCTGGTGCCAATTGTTGGGACTGGTGAGTGTGTCAAAAGTGAAAAGCAGGACTCCCCTGTCATCCGTATGTTTTGGAAGGGAGATAAAAATAAATCCTGCAGAACTTGCAAACCCCAGCACGGGCAACAGCAGCTACACCTTCTCCCTTCCAAAATAGGCCAGGATGTGATCTGAATAGCTTGACCTGCTATTGAAACGCCTCCTGGCTCTTTCCCAAAGGGAGGGTAGCTGTTCTCTATGTTTCGCCGCCTTCCGCAGGGCAAGGGTTGGCAGGCGAGTCCCACTTTTCGCTCTCTACATGCTCACTGCTTGCTTGCAGCAACTGGGACTGCTGCAGGAGGCACAGGCAGTGGCAGAGGCATGGGACTAGCCGCTCCATATCCAGCAGCCACTGTAAGCACATTCTGGCAAAGAGCCAGGAAGCATTTCAATAGCAGGTCAAGCAGTGTCTTATTCACCTCACATCCCGGCGTGTTTTGTTGGATACCCAACTTGACCTGGTATCCAAACTCTTCCTGAAAAGGGGGGCAACAGACTGGAAGAGCCCGCGAACTTGCAGCGTGCTTTGCTCCAGGCACTGCTGCTGACTTGGAAGGAGAGGCTTTTACATTAGCACACCGGGTTTTCTGGGATGTCTTGTGGGCTGAAGAGCCCCTCATCCTTTGCTGTGCAGCTTCTTCCCACCCCCCCTTTCTCCTCTGCTTCCATCTCCCTCCGAGAATAGAGATCAGGTTCAAAGGGGATGGGAGAGTCGGGACAAATCTGCAAGAAACAGAGCCTTGCTTCCACGTCGGGTTCCCACAATCACAACCTCCTTTTCCTACTTCCCCTTCCCCTTACTTCTGAGGTGAGGGATGAAAAGTCCCATTGTTCCCCGTCATTGCCCCACTGTCTGTCTTTGCTTCCAGAGTGTGCAGCGGAGCTGGAGGACCATATTTGACAGCGGAGGCCGAATGGGCTGGGACTGTTGCATGGCATCAGAGGTGTGTTTCAGCAGGTTCTGACCAGTTCTGGAGAACCGGTAGCAGAAATTTTGAGTACTTCAGAGAACTGGTAGTAAAAATTGTGACTGGCCCTGCCCCATCTATTCTCTGCCTACCGAGTCCAAGCTGATTGGAGGGAAATGGGGTCTTTATAGCATCCTTCCCCTGGAGTGGGGAGGGAATGGAGATTTTATATCCTTCCCCTGCCATGCCTACTAAGCCATGCCATGCGCACCAAGCCACACTCACAGAACCGGTAGTAAAAAATTTTGAAACCCACCACTGCATGGCACCACACCTGCCCCACCACTCCTCGGGGCAGCACCATCACCCACATACAAAGGAGAGGCACGGGGTTTGGGGGAGGCATACGATGCAGCCCCTGGACACATCACGCAGCTGCCTGCCCCATCACTGCTTCGAATAAGAGAGAATGGGTAGGTGGCCGCGCATCCGGCAGACTGGATTGCATGCCTTCTCCATACCTCCACTGGTGTTGCTGCCATGAGGTGAGGCAAGAGGTGGTGCAAGGATGGCATCTCGCCATGCCATCCAACCTCATTCTCCAGCTATGCTGCACATTCCGCAAGCAAAGATAGACGGACAGGACTGAAGTAGTTGACATGTTTTTGACAACACCGTCAAACTATTCACATTAGGCTGCATTGCTATTGGTTTTCTCATTGTTCCTGTCGCCCATCTCCTCTCACTTGTGACTACATGACTATAACTGTTTCTTTTTTTTTTTTTTTTTTTTATTGAAAAAGTTTTAAAACAAACACAATTTCCCCACAACCCTCCCTCCCAACCCCCTCCCCCTCCCCGACTTCCCAGAGCAGAACACAAGGTATTTCTATTAACCTTAACAATGAACTAAATTGCATAACCATTCATCAAACTAACACCCCCTAAAAAAAAAATTCTTAACCCCCCATATATAAAATCTTATTTCTTAAACATAATACTTCTAATATCACTTATATAGCGCTTATACAAATAAAAGAAATCATTCATAAGCTATTTGATATTTTTTGGTCTGATACTTATTTTGTATATAATCAATCCATCTTCTCCAGTCCTGAATATACCTTTCTTGTGTGTGATCCTTCAGATATGCTGAAATTTTAGCCATTTCAGCTAAATTAGTTACTTTCAATATCCAATCATCAATAGTAGGCAAATAGTCCTTCTTCCAGTGTTGTGCTACCAACAATCTTGCTGCTGTTATCAAGTTCAAAATCAATTTAGTCTCTGCAACTGTACAGTCCGTAGTTATACCCATTAAGAACAACTGTGGAGTAAATTTCAGTCTCTTTTTAAAAATATTCTGCATCACCCACCAAATCTTTATCCAAAATGCTTTGATTTTTCTACAAGTCCACCATATATGATAATAAGTTGCATCATCACAATCACATCTCCAACATTTAGCTTGCACATTAGGATACATACATGATAATTTTTTGGGATCTAAGTGCCATCTATAGAACATTTTATAAAAATTTTCTCTTAAATTTTGTGCTTGTGTAAATTTCACATTTCTAATCCAAATCTTTTCCCAAGTCTCCATCATTACTGGCTCTTGAAAATTTTGTGCCCATTTAATCATACAATCTTTAACCAATTCCGTCTCAGAATCTATTTCCAATAAAGCATTATACAACCTTTTAATATGCATTTGTTTTTGATCTCTAATTTGTTTTACCAAATTCTCCTCATTTTGCACAAAGCCACTATAACTGTTTCTTGTATCCTTGCGATTTATATTGATATTGTTTCCTAGTATGACTTGATTGCTTATTGTACCGTATGACTGTCACTGGGTGTTGCACCTTGTGATTCTCGGCGAGTGTATCTTGTCTTTTTATGTACACTGAGAGCGTATGCACCAAAGACAAATTCCTTGTGTGTCCAATCACACTTGGCCAATAAAGAATTCTATTCTATTCTAGTTTTTTGAAGTAGTTCTTAATTTCACCTTAGTTTGACCCCAAAGATTTTCAAAGGTCTCCCTGCTTGTTTGATCATTTGCAATGTTAGTACACTGACTGGAATGATTTTCATTCTGATTCTCTAGAGTATCCCTAATTTGGGACAAGGGAGGGAGGGACGGGGAGGCGGTGAAGGAACAAAAGGAGGGAGGAAAGAAAAAATGAAGGAAGGCAGTTAGAACCATCATTAATTCAGTGCCATTGTGATTTCAAAAGGTTACTTAATAAATTATTGTAAATCAAAAACTACCTGGGTTGGTCAGTAAACTGGCTAGCTGGGGGATATGCATCTAAATTTCCCTACCACTGTTTTCTCTTAATAAAAGTACTTGCTTCAATGCTCCATGTATGGACAAAGGTCGGAAGAGACACAAAGGCATGCGTATTTCCAGAATGCTAGAACTATTCTGAGTTTAAGCAGCACTTTTTTCACAGAATTGTGTGAACAAATTTACCATGGTACTGAAAAAATGATAACTGCAAAATGAGTAAACCGTGTGGCCCGGCAGCTGTGAAGGCAAACAAAATTTGGGATGCCTCACCAGATGTATCTATGTATATACCTAAGCGTAGTGCATAAAATTATCTGCTACCATGTCCTTCCTCTCAGGGACTACTTCAGCTTCAACCACAATACGCGAGCACACAATAGATACAAACTTTAAGGTAAACCGCTCCCATTCCTAAGAGGTTTGTGAGGGGCGTGCATAAGTGCACCAGCATGCCTACGGCCCAGGTCCTAATGTCCCCGGTTATTTATACTTATATCTTTTATCTTATAAATTCTTCACAAAATAAATAAATAAAATCATTTTCATTTCATTTTATTAAATTTGTATACCGCCCTACTCCCGAAGGACTCAGGGCGGTGAACAGCCATAAAATAAAACATATAAAGTACAAAATTTAAAAGAGAGATAAAACAGATTAAATAAATTTGGCTGACCATATTAAAACCCCAAATAATTTAAAACTGAATTTAAAATACCCATTTAAAAGAGGAGAAAGTTTAGGTCAGGCCAGCTTGTTGGAATAGGAACGTCTTAAGCATGCGACGGAAGGTACGCAGATCCGGAATCCTCCGTATCTCGGGGGGGAGCTCGTTCCAGATCGTAGGTGCCCCCACAGAGAAGGCTCTCCCCCTGGGGGCCGCCAGTCGACATTGTTTGGCCGACGGCACCCGGAGGAGCCCCTCTCTATGGGAGCGTACTGGTCGGTGGGAGGCTATTGGTGGTAGCAGGCGGTCTCGCAAATAGCCAGGTCCTAAGCCATGGAGTGCTCTAAAGGTGATAACCAAAACCTTGAAGCGCACTCGGAAGACCACCGGGAGCCAGTGCAGCTTGCGCAGGAGAGGTGTTACATGGGAGCGCCACGTTGCTCCCATCACCACCCACGCGGCCGCACTCTGTGCCAGTTGGAGCCTCTGAGTGCTCCTCAAGAAAAAGGAGATCCTAACCCCCTACATAGGGCTTTAGTCAGTCCCCAATTTGAATACTGTGTCCAGTTCTGGAGACCTCACTTAAAAAAAGATATTGGTAAGATTGTGTGAGGCTGGAGATGGGCAACACGAGGGAATGCAAAGAAAGTCCACCACAAATTAAGGAGAAAGTGCTTATGAGTTCCATTTTCTAATTCACCATCATTATAACCCCATTATCCTTATGGTTTTCTCTCATTTATAACTTGCGTTACAGAATATGAGGCAGGGTGAAAAGACAGATTTTGACAATATTAAGTAAATATTAAGCAAGTAAGAAAAGCTGAAACAATAGTAAGGAATTCAGGATTTCTGCCTGCAACTCTGCTCTAGTGGCAATACTAATCAGAGGGAACTTCTTGAAATGATTGGGGAATCTCCACCACTTAAATATTGGCAGCCACACATCATTTTCAGGCCAAACGATAACCTTCATCTCCACTGATGCTCATCTTTGCTTTCAAACCTCCAATTTAGCAAAAAAGCACAAGAAAGGATTGAGGATTCCAAAACTGGAAGGGAACTTGGAGCTCTTCTAGTCCAGCGCCCTGCGCAAGCAGGAGTTCCTATAGCATTTCTGACGAGTGACTGTCCAGTTCTTCTTAAAAATGTGCCGTGATGAAGCACCCACAATGTCTGAAGGAAAGCTGTTCACTGGTCAATTGTCCACATTGTTGTTGTGGCTCCGTCCTCTGAGCCTATCTTATCGGAGGGAGAAGGCTCCGAACATGAAGGAGAGGAGTCGGCCAGGCCTCCCTCTCCAGGCCCCTCCCCTCTGGCACTGCCTCAGGTGCCGGCCGAGGAAGAGGAGATTAGCCAGGAGCCAGGTGACTCCGATGATAGCGATGGAGGCGATCTGTCATTCCTGGATCCATGCCAACGAAGGCGTGATAAACGGTTGCAGCAGTTGAGGAGGCGTGCCAGGGATTAGGCTGAGTCACTGGACCACACCCCAGAGACTATATAAGAGAGTGTGGTGGCCATTTAAGACTCTGTGACAGACAAAAACTAACTCTGGCTAGTCACTTTGAACAACACTTAAATCTGCCGAAGGTTTCTTGTTTTGAACTGGACTATTTGCAAACTGTGTGTATTTCTGTTTATATGGTGAAGGGATACTCCCATTTATTGAAGTAAAAGCACTTGGCAGTGGGTGCTCGTCTTGCTGCCAAGTTTCTGATAACAAACGGTGTGCATGCCAAGTGCTTCCTTTAACCCTCGGCTGGCTGTGTGTGTGTGTGTGTGGAGACGGGGACAGAACAACTGTAAGGAAAATTGTTAATTCTAGATTGCTTCTCTCCTCGATTAGTTCACATGCATTGTTTTTTGTCCTGTCCTCCGGTGCTTTGGAAAATAAATGGACCTCCTCCTCTTTGTGGCAACCTCTCAAGTACTGGAATACTGCTATCACTCCTAATTCTTCTTTTCTCTAGACTAGCCAAACCCAAATCCTACAACAGCTCTTCATTTTAATCTTCAGGCCTTTAATCATCTTAGCTACTCTTCTTTGCATCTTTTTTTGTAATGTAATGACCAAAACTGGATGCAGTATCCCAAGTGTTATCTTACTAACGCATTATAAAGGCAGCCTCTCTGCTTCTGCCAGAGCCCCATGGATTAAGGGATGCGAGTGCAAGGTTCTAGAGAGGCAAGGCTCTATGATGTCATTTCCTCCTGGCCTCCTCTGAAAAGCCAGCCCTGTCTTTCCCCCTCCAGTGGGCCAATAGGGAATCGCCTGATGTTCCCTTCTCTTGGCAGAAGGCGACCCCTAGTGGATTTTGCGTAAATTTACAGGATTCCCTGCAAAACATAGGAAATAGGAGCCTCCCTGTCACAGAAAGTATTCAACATCTGCACAGGTGGCACTTTTTCCATTGTTCTGATCTAGGTTTCCCCAAGCCACGAAGTAGACTCCTTGTCCCGACAGAAACAGGTGACTCATGTTTAAGTGACCATCCATTAGGATTCAAAGGTACTTCTCACAGTTACTGTATTTGAGCCAGGTTTCATGTAATCTGTTTTTCCTGCCCAGGTGTAAAACATTACTTTTCTCCACATTAAATTTCACTTTGTTGCACTCAACCTTGTCTCATTTGGATCAGAAAGGCACAATATGCATACATATAAAAATCTATAGACATGGTGGATCAGAGGTTAGAATGCAGTACTACAAGCTAATTGCCCACAGCCAGGAGTTCAATCCTGACCAGCTCATTGTTGAGTCAGCCTTTCATCCTTTTGAGGTTGATAAAATGAGGATCCAGATTCCTGGCGACAATATGCTGACTTTGTAAACTGCTCAGACAGTGCTGTGAAGCATTGTGGAGTAGTATATAAGTCTAAAGTTGAATTGCTATTGATATATACTTTCTCCCGAGCATGGATCCTTTTATGAGAAGTAAGATTACTATTCTGAGCAAAGGTCTTTCCACATTCCATGCATTTATATGGTTTTTCCCCTGTATGGATCTTTTTGTGGCAACTAAGTCCACTGCTCTGAGCAAAGGTCTTTCCACACGCCATGCATTTGTATGGCTTCTCCCCTGTGTGGATTCTGCTATGAGAAGTAAGAGCACTGCTCTTAGTAAACGTCTTTCCACACTCCATGCATTTAAATGGTTTCTCTTCTGAATGGATCTTTTTATGGGAAGCAAGATAACTGCATTGAGCAAAGGTCTTTCCACACTCCATGCATTTAAAAGGCTTTTCCCCTGTGTGGATCATCTTATGGGAAATAAGATGACCTCTTTGAGCAAAGGTCTTTCCACACTCCATGCATTTAAAAGGCTTTTCCCCTGTGTGGATCTTTTTGTGCATAGTAAGTCTACTGCTCAGAGCAAAGGTCTTTCCACACTCCATGCATTTGTACGGCTTCTCTCCTGTGTGGATCATCTTATGGGAAATAAGATAACAATTTTGACCAAAGGTCTTTCCACACACCATGCATTTATACGGCTTCTCTCCTGTGTGGATCACCTTATGGGAAATAAGATTACGTCTATGAGCAAAGGTCTTTCCACACTCTATGCATTTATACGGCTTCTCCCCTGTGTGGATCACCTGATGGGAAATAAGACTACTTTTTTGAGTAAAGGTTTCTCCACACTCTACGCATTTATACGGCTTCACCCCTGTGTGGATCATTTTATGGGAAATAAGATTACCTTTTTGAGTAAAGGTTTTCCCACACTCCATGCATTTAAATGGCTTTTCCCCTGTGTGGATCTTTTTGTGCATAGTAAGTCCACTGCTCTGAGTAAAGGTCTTTCCACACACCATACATTTATATGGTTTCTCTCCTGTGTGGATCTGTTTGTGGTTAGAAAGTTCCCTGCTACGAGTAAAGGCTTTCCCACACTCCATGCATTTATACAGCTTCTCCCCTGTGTGAATCTTTCTATGCATAGTGAGTCTATTGCTCACAGCAAATGTCTTTCCATACTCCATGCATTTATAGGGTTTCTCTTCTGCTGCCTGGGCTACAGGTGGTTCTGAAAACCGTTTCTCTCCAGTGTGAATCCTTTCATGGGAAGTAAGTTGGCTGCTTGTTCTAAAATGTTTTCCAGATTCCAAACATCTATAAGGCTCCTTTTTTGTGAGAATCACTTTTTGAGATGTAAGGAAGTTATTTCCAAGAGAAAGAATCAATGTCCCATTGTAATTTTTTCCATTTGGCCGTATAGCATCTTCTCCTTTGTTTCGGGTTAAATAGTATTCGTTTACAGTTTTCACACTTTTCCCAATATATTTTTTCCTTATTTTCTCTTGTTGGGCATCAGTGGAAGATGAGCTTTCCTGATTCCAATCATTTGACTGGTTTCTGTCATGGGTTTCTGGTTCCATTCGAATTCCAAAGTTCTCCGTTCCATCTTTAACATTGATCATTTGGAACAGTTCAGAGGAATCTTGATTCTCCTGCCCATTATTAGCTTCAAAGGAAAAGAGAAATGAAAATGATAACAAGGTTAGAGAAAAAGATCCAACTACAAATCTCACTCAAAGCCGGTTTTGAGTTAAGAAATAATCAGGGGAAACATCCAAGAAGGAATTAGTGCGAGATCACGCAAGTTCACTACCCTGAGGTATTGCACTACTGACCTTGCACGATTTCGAAGTTTAGGCCTCTGTTCTCTATGAAGTGAGGTGTAAACTACTTTAGTGCAAGATCACGCAAGATTAGTAGTGCAAGATCTCAGGCTACTGATCTCGCGTGATCTCGCATTACATGCTCTTCCACGGCCTGATCTTGAAAGTTATGTTTTAACGTAATTTCTAGAGATTCCAGAGGACACATCACAACTCATTCCTCTCACATGACGTCCAGAGGACATATAAAAGCACACCTCATTCTTTTCAGCCTCCACAGATACGTTCAAATAGAAATGGAAAAATACAGGTAAGAAATGGCACAGAAAGCATATAACCAAATAGACATTGACTCTTTCCTTCCTTCGAATACGAGAAGGCCAGATCCTTTCCTTCTCCCTCCAAGGAGACATTGATTAGTGATTTTTTAAATATATAACGAACTATAATCTGTCTTCTTGAATTCTCGGATTGGGGATTAGAAAACTCTTACCCAGAGAGACTACATTCCTATGGTTTTCAAGCATGACTTCCAAATGCAGCGCTTTCTGGTCAGAATCCAGCTGAGACCATTCCTCCTCAGAGAAATACACAGTCACCTCCTCGAAGGACACAAGACTCTCCTGAACATGGAAAAAAGAGCAGAACAGGATTCAGAAGATCTGTTAATCTTCATCAATGATTTAGACAAGAGGATATAAGGGAAACCCATCAAATTTGCAGAAAAGACAAAATTGACAGGAATACCAACACGCCAGAAGATAAGAAGGAGCGACAGATTGGGCTCCGTTGAACAAAATGAAATTCAATAGTAAGAAATGTAAGGTGCTACATTTACCAAATGCATGGGCATAGAATAGGTGATACCTGGCTCAACAGTAGAAAGTGCAACAGGGATCCTGGAGTCCTAGTGGACAATCAATTAAACATGAGTCAGCAGTATGCTTCAGTTGCCAAAAAAAACCCAGTCATAGGCTGCATTAAGGTAGGGATAGGATCAAGATCACATGGTTAGTACCACATTATAATGCCTTTGTAAGATCAGGACTTGGATTGTTGTATCCAGTTTTGGTTCCCATATGTAAAAAAGATCTTGTGACTCTAGAAACAATACAGAGAAGAGCAACCAAAATAATTAGGGTCAGGAGGCTAAAACATATGAAGAACAGTTGCTGGAATGGGGTAGGTCTAGTTTAATGAAAAGAAGGACTTGGGGTGACATGATAGCAGTGTTGCAAGATCTAAGGGGCTGCCACAAAGACAAGGAGGCCAACCTATTCTCCAAAGCACCTGAAGGCGGGACAAGAAGCAATGGATGGAAACTAATCAAGGAGAGAACTAATCTGCAACTAAAGAGAAATCTCCTGACAGAACAATTAATCAGTGGAATGAATAGCTTCCAGAAGTTGTGGATGCTCCAATACTAGAGGTGTTTAAGAAAAAATTGGAGCCATTTCTCTGAAATGTTATAGGGCTTCCTGTCTGAACAGGGAGTTGGACTAGAAGACCTCCAAGATCCCTACCAACTCTATTATTCTGTTCCCAAATTCCCAAAGCAAAGATATGCACTAGGTTCAATGGCTGTGCGTCACACAAGTCCTAAATTTAGGTGAGAAAATGGACAATTCTCAAAATTTGTTTGACTGAAGAAATATTTGGGGCAAGTTTTATCAAATTGATTGATTCTGCAGAACTTCCAGTGCCTTTCAGTAAAGGAATCCCATTTCTGGATCAACTGATTTATCACTCTATTATTTATTGATCTAGTAGTCTGAGCCACTGGCTGAATGGGAGAAAACAAAGAAAAGAAAATTCTGTGCGAAGGTCATTTTTCAGCCTTTGAAAAGTGGGAATGTTTGATCTTCTAATCTGGGCACAAATCAGAGGATTGGAAATTATTTTGTAGCCCGATGTACTGTGATTACATGCTCTATGTGGCCATTTTCTTTGGATTTTAAAATTCTGCTTTATTTTTTAATATGATTTGCTTATTTTTTTGAACGACTGATTATGAACAAGGCTTTTTAAAAATGGCAATATGGCAATGTGAGTATTTAATTATTTTTCATTAGCCTTGCAAAACTCCAAGTCAAATAATTTCAAAAAGAATGGGTCTCTAGCAGTCACTACTATAGTGATACATTTATTCCTATTAGTTGAAGGACTTGTTAAAAAATTACTTCTTGTAAACTCATAGTTGGAAGAGTACCTCGGAGAATTAGTTAACCACTGGTCTTTAAAAAACATTTCCTAAACAGAATCTGAGGGTAGAAATAACAAACCTCTGTGTCCAATAATACTCTACAGAGGAAGCTATGCTGGTTGAGAGCAACTTGAACCTGCTATTATGCTGTCCATGCTGTACAAGAAAACAAAAATAATCCAGTCCAAACAAGGGGGAAAATAGAAGGAGGGAGAACTCTGCACACCCGCTTCACTTCCTGAAGGAAAGGAGAATACAAATCTAATAACTTTTTTCTTTCTTACTTGATTTGAAGGTTCAACCACTCTTTGAGTTCCATCGTAAAAACCAGAAAACTTCATTCTTTGTTTCTCTGAAAGGAATAAATAATTTTAAAATGCATATTTAATAAAATAAAAGAAGGTATACTACAGAAGAGAATAAGGTAAGACAGACGGGATCTCTCTGGGTAATCGGAGGATCTTCGATTACCTCCTGATGTGTCCTGAATTTGATCTTCCCAAGGGATCCTCCTGAAAAATAGCTCCTGAGGGGGATTTGATGGATTCGTCTTTCTCTCAGGATCTGTGATCTCCACAGTGCAGCACTTCCAATAGGAGGAAGGAAAAAAGAAGCAGAATTAATGTACATTACATGACATAAAGTGGATTCTTATATTCGGAACACAACCTCAAAGCCCCCAATATCCATCAATGAGGTTGAGTGAGAAAACAATGGAACAGAATTGGTGGGACATCATGACATATTATGAATGTCAGAAGTTTGGGAAGGAGGGGTGAAGTATTCAAACACATTCTCTATTCTCTCTTGAGCTCCCTAGATTAAAGTGTCTCACCTGCAACTCCACCTGCTCCTTCTGCTCCTCCACCTGGCTCAGGAGGAAGCCTTCAGCCAGGGCCACCGCCTGGGAGCTGGTCTCTGCTCCACACTCCCGCACCCAGCGCTCCATCTCTGGGGGCAGAAGAGCCAGGAACTGCTCCAGAACCACCAGGTCCAGCATCTGGGCTTTGGTGTGCTTTTCTGGTCTCAGCCATCGCCTACAAAAGCCATGGAGTCGGCTGCAAAGTCCTCGGGGACCCTCAGCCTCCTGGTATTGGATGAACTTCGAGGGCTGAACTTCTGAAGGGAGGAGGGTTTCCTCCTCCAGGATCTCCTGCCCAGTCCTTGTCCAGAGCTTCCCCCCCTTCCCAGGCTGAGCAGCTGAAGGGCCTTTTCGGCTTCCCTCCTTTCCAAAAGGTTGTGTCTCCATCCTTTCTCTGTCCTGCAGAGCAGCTCCAAATGGCTCCAAGGACTCTGGTGGCTCTCCAGATGCCTTTTCCTTCACGGGATCATTTCTGGGGCTGCAGGACTGATCCTTGCGATCCCGCTCTTTTTTTTCTGAAGAGAAACTTTTGGCTTGCAAAGATTTCACATGGCTTCGTGTTTCTGTACCTGGAAAGAAAAATCAACGCCAAGAATTAGAAAGTGGAATTTAGCAATTGGATAATATTCACCCAACCTGCCCGGAGCCCAAAGCAGCTCATACCAGCGCAGGACCGAGATCCCCCCCCGCCCCTCCACCCAGCAGGTCCGGGAAGGAGGCAGCTGGAGAAGCCGCCCTGCTTCTCTCCCTCTCCGGAGACAGGGAGCCTGGTGCGAATCCTGCCTCCTCCTCGCTCGGCTTCCCTCCTCTCCTGCTGAGCATGGAGAGGGCGGCTGGGGAGCATGGGAGCCGCGGTGGAAGCCGGAGGAGGGCCGGGCGAGAGTCTCGCCCTCCTCCACCTCCCTTTGCCCGGGAAGCGTCTCCCCCTCACCCGGGGCATGTCTGGATCTCCCCCCGCCAGACTCTCCTGCAGCCACCCCGCCTCCTGTGGAGCCCCAGGGGTTAAGGAGAGCGAGTGCGGCGTCCTAGAGCGTCAAGCGGGTTCCTTCGCAGCCTTCTCTGGAAAGGCACCTGTGACGTTCGCCCTCCAATGGACCAATGGGGAAGCACCGGGAGTTCACTTGTTTTAGCAGAGGGTGCCCCCTGGCGGATTTGGCGTAAAGTGCCCGGGATTGTAGAAAGGGCGGGAAAGAGGAGGTGTCTGAGGGGAAGGGAGAGGATAGTGATGATGGGTTTGGGAGTAGGAGAAAAGGCCGCTCTCAAGGGCTCCCTGCCCGAGAAAGGCATCAACTTCAGAGGCGGCACTTTTTCCATCTTCCTCTCTTTCCTGTTTAGGAACCCTCTGTGGAGATGGAGAAAAATCTCTCTGGAGGATTTGAACTCGCTTCCCTCAAGAACCACCGCCCTGAAGACTGGGCAGAGATTGGAGGAGGCCTCAAAAGGGTCCAAATCCTGTCAGAAACAAAGAAAAGGAGTAGCGAAGAGCCCCAAGGAGTGGTCACTGGGCTTTCTGAGAGAATGAGGAGATATACAGAGGGAGAGAGAGAGAGAGAGAGAGTAATATGCATCCATATTTCCCTACCACTTTCTCTTAATAAAATTACTTGCTTTAATGCTCCATGTATGGACAAAGCTTGGAACAGACACAAAGGTATGCGTATTTCCAGAATGCTAGAACTATTCTGAGTTCAAGCAGCACTTTTTTCACACAACTGTGTGAACAGTTTCCACAGCACTGAAAAAATGATACCTGCAAAATGAGCAAAGTGTGGCCCAGCAGCTCTGAAGGCAAACAAAATTCTGGGATGCCTCACCAGATATATCACCATCAATGAAAAGGAGGTCCTAACCCACTACATAGGGCTTTAGTCAGATCCCATTTGGAACACTGTGACCAGTTCTGGAGACCTGAGTTTAAAAAGATATTGATAAGATTGTGTGAGTTCAGAGATGGGCAACATGAGGGAAAGCAAGGAAAGATCAGCACAAAATTAGGACGAAGAGCCCATGTGTTGCATTTTCTAATTCAGGGTGGCATACAAATCAAATTAATAATAATAATAATAATAATAATAATAATAATAATAATAACCTCATTCTCCTTATGGCAAAGGTCCTCAAAGTATGGCCTGCGGGCTGCATGCAGACCGTCGAACCCATTAATCCGGCCGACACAGGACCACAAGGCTGCCCCAACCATCCATTGGCCCCCACACTTCGGCCAAGCACAGGATTTACCTTTTTGAGCTCTGCGGGCTGGAACTGGAAGGTAAGGCCAACAATTTTGGTCTCCACATATGTTCTGGAGGCTGGGAAGGTGAAAAACGGGGCCGTTTTAGCTTGTTTTTGGCCAAAAAATGGGGCCATTTTTAGCCTGCAGAATGCTTCTGCAGAAGGGGAAGAGAAAAACAAGGTGCGCAGATGCCCCAGGAGGCCAAAAACCGGCCCGTTTTAGGCCAAAAACTGGCCCATTCTAGCCTGTTTTTGGCTTGCTGAGACGTTCTGGAGGCAGGGGAGATGAAAAACGTGACACGCAGATGCCCTGGAGGGCCCAAAACAGGCCACTTTTTCACACACCCCACCTCCAGAAGATAGACAGAGAGAGAGATAGACAGGGAGAGAGAGATATATAGACATAGACAGAGAGGGAGAGAGACAGAGACAGAGACAAGAGACACAGAGAGAGACTTCTTGATTGTAAGCTCTTTGAGGCTGAGAAGAATTGCTGCAAAACTGAGTTTCCTTAAGTCGACCACTAGACACCTAAACAACTGAAAAAACAATGTAGTAAAAAGAAAAGTCAACCAAAAGAGCAACATGCAAACAAAAGCAAATAAAACACTCCCAGGAGCAAAAGAAATTAGTTTAATTTGTGTGCATTGTTTAATGGACTGTTAAATTGGCCACACCCACCCAGTAACATGACCACCTAGTCACGCCCACCCAGCCAGTCCAGCCGCCCAACAGACAGAGGGACCGTGAATTTAAAAAGTTTGAGGACCACTTATGAGGTCCCTATGGCCTTATGGTTTTCTTTCCCAGTTATCACAAGAAAGGATTGAGGATTCAGAATCAGAATAAAGCTGGAAGGGAACTTGGAGCTCTTCTAGTCCAGCCCCCTGCTCAAGGAGGAGATCCTATACCATTTCAGACAAGTGACTTATCCAGTCTCTTCTTTTTTTTTTATTAAAGAATTTTACAAAAAGAAAAAAAAAAAATTTTTTTACAAGTATTTCCCCCTCTCCCCTCCCTTACCCCCCCCACCCCCCCCCACCCCGAACTTCCCAGAACAAAATACAGGGTATAACAATTAACAATCATATGCTAAACTAAGCTAATAAACTAAGGATTCCTATCCCTCCCTTCACACTTTAACTCCCCTTTTACTTAACTAAACATAAATACTCTTAATTTTTCTATTCATTCATAAGCTATGTGATACTTTTTAGTCCGATATTTGTTTTGAATATAATCAATCCATCTTCTCCATTCCGATATATATCTTTCTTGTGAGCGATCTTTCAAATATGCTGAAATCTTCGCCATTTCTGCCAAATTCGCTACTTTTAATGTCCATTCTTCAATAGTAGGCAAATCTTCCTTCTTCCAATATTGCGCCACCAAAAGTCAAGCTGCAATTATTACATTTAAAATCAATTTAGTCTCTATAACCGTACAATCTGTAATTATACCCAACGAAAACAATTGTGGAGTAAACCTTATCTTCTTTTTAAGAATATTTTGGATAATCCACCATATTTTAATCCAAAATGCTTTAACTTTTTTACAATGTATCCGAGAGGAGCGTCTGTCAGCGCCTGTGGTGCTGATTTGCGTTGTCTTGGCGGTTTTAACGAAATCGCGGGGCTGACGGTCCGAGAGGAGCGTCTGTCAGCGCATGCGGTCCCACCAGAAGTCCTTATCCAGTCTCTTCTTAAAAACGTCCAGTGATGAAACACCCACAATGTCTGGAGGAAAGCTGTTCCACTGGTTAATTGTCCTCACTGTAAGGAAGATTGTTAATTCCAGATTGCTTCTCTCCTCGATTAGTTCATATCCATTATTTCTTGTCCTGCCCTATGGTGCTTTGGGAAATAAATTTACCTCCTCCTCTTTGTACCTCCTCTCAAGTACTGGAATACTGCCATCGCTCCTAATCTTCCTTTTCTCTTGTCTAGCCAAACCCAAATCCTGCAACAGTTCTTGTTTTAGTCTTCAGGCTTTTAATCATTTTAGCTGCTCTTCTTTGCAAAGTCTCAACATCTTTTTTGTAACGTAACGACCAAATCTGGATGCAGTATTCTAAGTGTGGTCTGTTTATACAAACCAAGGATTGTATTAGATTTTTTGGCGGCTGCTGCACACAAGTGACTCATGTTTAAATGACCATTCCTTCAGACTCCCAAGGTCCCTCTCAGTTACTGTTTTTGAACTAGGTTCCATGTAATCTGTTTCCCACCCAGGTGTAAAATCTTACTTTTCTCCATATTAAACTTCACTTTGTTGGATTGAATCTGGAATCATTTGGATCAGAAAGGCACAATATCCGTACACATAAAAATCTATAGACATGGTGGATCAGAGGTTAGAATGCACTACTACAGGTTAATTGCCCACAGCCAGGAGTTTGGTCCTGACTGGCTCATTGTTGATTCAGTCTTTAATCTTTGTCAGGTCAGTAAAATGAGGACCCAGCTTCCTACGGACAATATGCTGACTTTGTAAACTGCTCAAAGACTGCTATAAAGCTTTGTGGAGTGGTAGAGAAGTCTAAAGTGGAATTGCTATTGCTATATACTTTACCCTTACCGTGGATCGTTTTATGAGAAGTAAGATTACTATTCTGAGCAAAGGTCTTTCCACACTCCATGCATTTATATGGCTTCTCTCCTGTGTGGATTCTGTTATGAAAAGTAAGAGCATTGCTCTTAGTAAACGTCTTTCCACACTCCATGCATTTAAATGGTTTCTCTTCTGAGTGGATCTTTTTATGGGAAGCAAGGTAACTGCGTTGAGCAAAGGTCTTTCCACACTCCATGCATTTAAATGGCTTTTCCCCTGTGTGGATCATCTTATGGGAAGCAAGGTACCTGCGTCGAGCAAAGGTCTTTCCACAGTCCATGCATTTAAATGGCTTTGTCCCTGTGTGGATCATCTTATGGGAAATAAGATTACTTCTATGAGCAAAGGTCTTTCCACACTCCATGCATTTATATGGTTTCTCTCCAGTGTGGATTCTGTTATGAGAAGTAAGTTCATTGCTCTGAGCAAAGGTCTTTCCACAGTCCATGCATTTATATGGTTTCTCTCTTGTGTGGATCATTTTGTGGCATCTAAGTCCATTGTTACAAATAAAGGTATTTCCACACTCTGTGCATTTATATGGTTTCTTCCCTGTGTTGATCATCTTATGGGAAATAAGATTACTTCTATGAGCAAACGTCTTTCCACACTCCATGCATTTAAATGGCTTTTCACCTGTGTGGACAATCTTATGGTAAATAAGATTACTTCTATGAGCAAAGGTCTTTCCACACTCCATGCATTTATAGGGTTTCTCCCCTGTGTGGATCATCTTATGGGAAGCAAGATACCTGCGTTGAGCAAAGGTCTTTCCACACTCCATGCATTTATAGGGTTTCTCTCCTGCTGCTTGGAGGGACTGGGCTACAGGGGATTCTGAACACAGTTTCTCCCCAGTGTGAATCCTTTCGTGGGAAGTAAATTGCCAGCTTGTTCTAAAATGTTTTCCAGATTCCAAACATTCATAAGGCTCCTTTTTAGTGTGAATCACTTTTTCAGATGTAAAGAAGTTATTTCCAAGAGAATAAATGAATGTCCCATTGTAATTTTGTCCATTGTATCCTATAGCATCTTTTCCTTTGTTTTGGGTTAAATAGTCTTCATTTACACTTTTCCCAATATATTTTTTCCTTATTTTCTCTTGTTGGGCAAGAAAGTCTTGCATTGGAGCATCAGTGGAATATGAGCTATCCTGATTCCAATTATTTGACTGGCTTCTCTCATGGCTTTCAAATTCCATTAGAAATCCAAACTTCTCTGTTTCATCTTTAGCATTGGTCACTTGGAACAGTTCACAGGAATCTTGATCCTCCTGCCCATTATTACCTTCAAAGGAAAAGAGAAATGAAAATGATAACACGGTTAGAGAAAAAGATCAAACTGTAGGAAGTCAGCGAATATTCTTCTGAATGTTTCCAAAATTCCATTATGTTGTATTTTGCATGCTTATAGTGGTGTGATATAGACATGATGATTTCTATATTCATGAGTCATGAAAGCTTTGAAAATATCTAGAAAATACCTTTCTTTACAATTATCTATATACAGGTGAAACTCGAAAAATTAGAATATCGTGCAAAAGTACATTTATTTCAGTAATGCAACTTAAAAGGTGAAACTAATATATGAGATAGATTCATTACATGCAAAGCGAGATAGTTCAAGCCTTGATTTGTCATAATTTTGATGATTATGGCTTATAGCTCATGAAAACCCCAAATTCACAATCTCAGAAAATTAGAATATTACATGAAATCAATAAAACAAGGATTGTACATAGAACAATATCGGACCTCTGAAAAGTATAAGCATGCATATGTACTCAGTACTTGGTTTGGGCCCCTTTTGCATCAATTACTGCCTCAATGCAGGGTGGCATGGATGCTACCAGCCTGTGACACTGCTGAGGTGTTATGGAAGACCAGGATGCTTCACTAGTGGCCTTCAGCTCTTCTGCATTGTTCGATCTCATGTGTCTCATCTTTCTCTTGGCAATGCCCCATAGATTCTCTATGGGGTTCAGGTCAGGCGAGTTTGCTGGCCAATCAAGCACAGTAATCCCATGGTCATTGAACCAGGTTTTGGTACTTTTGGCAGTGTGGGCAGGTGCCAAGTCCTGCTGGAAAATGAAGTCAGCATCCCCATAAAGCTCATCTGTGGTAGGAAGCATGAAATGCTCCAAAATCTCCTGGTAGACATCTGCATTGACTCTGGACTTAATGAAGCACAGTGGACCAACACCAGATGATGACATGGCTCCCCAAATCAACAGAGACTGTGGAAACTTCACACTGGACTTCAAGCATCTCTCCATTCTTCCTCCAGACTCTGGGTCCTTGGTTTCCAAATGAGATGCAAAACTTGCTCTCATCAGAAAAGAGGACTTTGGACCACTGAGCAACAGACCAGTTCTTTTTTTCTTTAGCTCAGGTAAGACGCTTCTGACGTTGTTTGTTGTTCAGGAGTGGCTTGATGAAGAATACGACATTTGAAGCCATGTCCAGGATCCGTCTGTGTGTGGTGGCTCTTGATGCACTGACTCCAGCCTCTGTCCATTCCTTGTGAAAGTCCCCAACATTTTTGAATGGCCTTTTCCTGACAATCCTCTCCAGGCTGCGGTCATTCCTGCTGCTTGTGCACCTTTTTCTTCCACACTTTTCCCTTCCACATAACTTTCTATTAATGTGCTTTGATACAGCACTTTGGGAACATCCAACTTCTTTTGCAATTACCTTTTGAGACTTTCCATCCTTATGGAGGGTGTCAATGATGGTTTTCTGCACAACTGTCAGGTCAGCAGTCTTTCCCATGATTGTGATTCCTACTGAACCAGACTGAGACCATTTAAAGGCTCAGGAACCCTTTGCAGGTGTTATGACTTAATTAGCTGATTAGAGTGGGACACTTTGAGCCTAGAATATTGAACCTTTTCACAATATTCTAATTTTCTGAGATTGTGAATTTGAGGTTTTCATGAGCTGTAAGCCATAATCATCAAAAGTATGACAAATCAACGCTTGAACTATCTCGCTTTGCATGTAATGAGTCTATCTCATATATTGGTTTCACCTTTTAAATTGCATTACTGAAATAAATGAACTTTTGCACAATATTCTAATTTTTTGAGTTTCACCTGTATATATATATATATATGCAAATCCCACTCAAAGTCAGTTTTGAGTTAAGAAATAATCTTGGCTTGTAAACGCTCTTCGTGCTGAGACTGGAAAGGTTGGGAGGCTCAAGAAAGGCTATTTCACTGCTCAAAAGTCTCATTGGCTTGCAAGGGTTCTTTGCGAAAGAAAGTTCGGTGGCAGTGAGCTCCAGGCAGAGGGTGAAAGGTGAGTGAGGATTCCCCCTCAGAACATTTTCCCGCCATTGGAAAAAGTGCTGAGAGCTCACCCTGCCACAGCCTGCCACTTGGAGCTCCAAGTGGGGGAGGGGGGCCCGACGGCTTCGGGAAATACTAGCCCAGTGGGGAGGGGGGGGCAGCCCGGCAAGCTTCGCAGCAACATGAAGCACCACCAGCAGGTGCGGAAAGGCCTTCCGGGACGCCACGCCATCCCCGAGACTGCCTGGCCACAAAGCCACTCTATGCCCAGAGGAGGAAGAGGCTTTCCGCCCCAGCCGCCTCCTCGGAAGCAGCCCCAGCACTCTGCGCTCCCCTGCTGAGGCCCATGGGAGTCGTGGTCGGCCTGGCGGCCCCATTCCCTGCCACCCCTCCCCAGTGGACACCGCTTACCTGGGTCAGCTGCTCCTATCAGCAGATGGACTGAAAAGCTTGCCAGCCCCCACCCCCACCCCCACCCGGGCTAGAGTCTCCCGAAGCCGTCAGAGTTGCGCAGGCGAGGCGGGCCGAGAGTTGGCCGGGGTGAGCAACCAGCGACAGGGGAACCGGTTCAGGGGCGTGGCCAGTCGGCCATTGCTACCAGTATTCTGACCTCCAGGAAATGGCCACCACCGGTTCTGGCAAACCGGTGCGAACTGGCTGAATACCACCTTTGATTAAGAGTACTGGGCCTGTTCGGCGGCGACGGTGCTTTCTTTTGGCACCGCCACCCCCGCCGCTTGTAGAGCCGCTTCCTGATTGCGAAGCGGCTCGAAATCTTCGAAATCCTTAGGATTGAAGAAGAAGAGGCAGCAGGGCACAGGTAGAGCCCCTGCAACCCCCCCAGGGAACTGTTTCTGGGGAGGAAGCAGGCGCGGCTCCCTTACAACCTGCTGAAACTCCGGGCGGCGTGGGACGTCTTCTGCTTGTGCGGAACAAGCCGACCTCAGGAAACCTTTAAAGAGCGAGGAAATAACTCAAATAAACATCCGCAATCCACTTGAACCCTGAAACTTTGAACTGCAAGTATTAGTCCTTTGCTGAACTTTTTTACTGAAGTGAAAGTCTCGGAATGAGTGAAAGTGATTGAAAAAATATGGCGCTCAGCAAATGAATTAGTGGGTGTGGATTGGTGAAGTTATCTTGTCTTGCTACAAAGTTAAAAAGTTGTTACAGAGTTGCTCCGGCTGCAACAGAAATAAGAGGAAAATCTCTCCCTTTTACTTGTCTTTGCTGCATTATAGCTTTGCTTTGAGTAATTCTGGGGGACTTTTTTAGAAGGTATTGTGGAGGTGGCAGAAGAGGCGGACCCTCCCTTTTTAAGAAAGCTAGCTTACGTGGCAGGATGGCTTCAAAAAAGCAGGAAGGCAAAGCAGGGGGGGGATCCCCCCCACGTAAGCAGGATACGCAGTCACAAGCCCAAAAAAAAGATTTGGATATGGGAGAATTAAAAGCATTCATCTCAAATATTTTGGATGAGAAATTTCAAGACATGGATGACAAAATAAATAAAATAGATGAAAAAATTCAAAAGTCACAACAGGAAATCATGCAGGAAATGCAGCAGAACCAAAAGATGGTGACCAAAAAAATAACGGATGTGGCGTCTGGTCTGGCAGGATTTATTATGAAAGTTGAGACAAAAGTGGATGAATTTAAATTAGAAGTTAATGCTAAGATGAAAAATAATGATCATAAATTTTTTGATGTTGATGACAAGATGCAGAGAGTTGAGAATGATATTGTTATGATGCAATTTCGTGCAATGGAATTTGCTATAAGGCTTCGAGGAATTAGAGAAGAGGAGAGACAAGATTTGAGACAGATCTGTGCTGAAGCCCTAGCTGTGATTTTAAAAGTTGAACCTGAGATGGTTTTTTGCAAAATAGATAAAATCTATAGAGTTAACTCGTGGGTGGCCAGACAAAGACAACTGCCTAGAGATGTGGTCATATATTTTACAGATAGAGCAATAAGAAATGACATTTTGCAAAAATCTTTTCTCACTTCTGTCCAAGTGAGTGGATCCAAGATTACAGTTTACAAGGAGCTCCCACCTAAGATGTTGAAATCTAGAAAAGAGTATGGTTTTCTTGTTAAAGAACTGCAGAATAATCAAATCCCATTTCGTTGGGACGCCCCAACTGGCATAATTTTGAGATATAAGGGAGAGAAACACCGTCTGAATACTGTGGAGAAGGCGGAGCAATTTTATAATGACATCTTTAAAGAAAGAACTCCATCCCCACGTACATCTACAGTTTTGGAGATTAAAGAACAACAATCTAAGCAGGAATTAGCAGAGCTGAAGGGTGCTGAAGGAGGCTTTTTGGATGAGCCTTTGCTGGAACCTTCTCCAGTCTCGGAGCTGGCTTGGGCGGCTGAAGTTAAGGATCAGCGTATAACTCGAGCAAAAGCCAAGGAACTTAAAGAAAAGATACAGCAGGAGAGTCAAGACAAGGCTGGGGCTGTGGGAAAAGCAGGACAGAGGATCTCAGATGACATCCTAAGGTTCTGCGCTTCGCTCCAGAAGGAGAATAAGGATGATTAAATGTTTATCTTGGAATGTGAATGGGTTAAATGCAACACAAAAAAGGAAGAAAATATTTGCATATTTAAAACAACATAATAATGATATAATTTGTTTACAAGAAACGCATATTACAGTTCAAGATCAAAACTATTTGAAAAATTCCAAATTAGGAACACATTTTATATCCTCAACTAACCAAAAAAAGAATGGTGTGGTTATTTATGTAAACAAAAAATTAACAGCCAAACTTATAGAAGCTGATCAAGATGGTAGGTTTGTAGCAATTGAATTACTTTCTGCTAATAGTCAAATTCTTCTGATAGGAATTTATGCTCCTAATCAACAACAGGACTATTTTTATAAAATGCTGCATACTAAAATACTTCAATGGGATTATAGATCTATTTTAATTATGGGAGACTGGAATGGAGTAATTGACTCTAAATTAGATAAAAAGACTTTGGCAAAATCAAGAATTAGATTACCACAGACTTTTTTTGATATGAAAGAAGACCTGGAATTAAAAGATATTTGGAGAATACATAACCCAAAAGAACTGGACTATACTTTCTTTTCTGACAGACATAGATCCCTTTCCAGGATTGATTTTATTTTGTTGTCTGATGACTTACTTGTTAGGACAAAAAGAACAAAGATTCTGCCAAGAACTTTGACTGATCACAGTCCAGTCTGGATAGAAATTGAGACATGTAAGAATGAGAGACGCTCTTGGAGATTAAATGAAAACTTGTTTAGATATGAGAAAAATATAATAGAACTTAAAAAGCATCTGAAAGAGTTTTTTGAAATGAATTTGAATAAAGGCACCCCAATGGAAATTGTGTGGGACGCAAGCAAAGCTTATATGAGAGGGGTGCTTATATATATGAACTCTAAACATAAGCGGAATCGACAAAAGAAAAGACTTGAATTGGAAGCAGAAATAAAGGACAAAGAACAGTTACTTATTAAAAACCCAACAGATGAAAGAATACTTAGTGTTATAAAACTTCTGAAAGACCAATTCCAAATGCTTATAGCGGAACAAGTTGCAACAAACTTACAATATGCGAAGCATAATACATTCTGCAATGCTAATAAACCAGGCAGGTGGTTGGCTTACACATTAAGGAAGAAACAAAGCATACGGACTATTGATAGTGTTGATATTGGGGGGAAAGAAGTTTTTCAACAGAATTTAATAAAAGAAGCCTTTCTTCAATATTACACTAAACTATATGCCAGAGAGGAGGTGCAGAATGGACTTATAGAAAAATATTTGGACAATAAAAGAGTTACAAAAATCACTGAACAACAAAAGGAAAGAATGGATTATCCCATAACAGAGGAGGAGATAATAGCAGCAATAAAACAATTAAAAACAGCCAAAGCTCCTGGAACGGATGGTCTGACAGCAGTGTATTATAAAACTTTACAGGCAGAAATGGTGGAACAACTCAGAGACTTATTTTGCAACATACAACAAGGGGGAAAAGTACCTCCATCGTGGACTACAGCTTATATTTCTTTGATACCAAAAGAGCAAGCAGGTCCCAAAAAACCGGAGAATTACAGACCAATATCTCTTTTGAATACGGATTATAAAATTTACGCAAAAGTATTAGCCAACAGACTGATGCCAGTAATTCAAAAGGTGATTCATGATGACCAAGCGGGATTTATTGAGGGTAGGCACATGAAGGACAATGTAAGGCAAGTAATAGATTTATTGGAATATCTTGAGAAGAATAAACAGATCCCTGCAGTGCTGGTCTTTCTGGATGCAGAGAAGGCCTTTGATAGAGTGGATTGGAATTTTCTATTAAAGACATTAAAAAAGATGGACTTTGGGGACCAATATATACAGGCGGTCTCAGCAATTTATCAAGAGCAAAAGGCACAGATCATTATCAATGGAAGTTTGACAACAGAGTTTAAAATTGAAAAAGGTACAAGACAGGGATGTCCATTGTCCCCATTGTTGTTCATTTTAACACTAGAAGTCTTGTTAAATACAATAAGGGACTCTAACACATTGAAAGGTATAATGATAAGGCAAGAGGATTACAGAATAAAGGCATTTGCAGACGATCTGGTTGTTACCCTAACACAGCCAATGGAATCGATAATCCAGATGAAGGACATTATACAAGACTTTGGTAAAGTTTCAGGTTTCAGATTGAATCAGAGAAAAACTAAGATGGTAGTTAAAAATATGACACAAGATCGTAAACTGGAGTTAGAAAGGAGGGCAGGTTTTGAGATTGTACCAAAGGTAAAATATCTAGGAGTTCAGGTTGCAGAATCAAATATGAAATTGTTTCAAAATAACTATGAGGCGTTGTGGCGAGAGGTGCAAAAAGATATGGAGATTTGGAAAAAACTGCAGCTGTCTTTACTTGGAAGAATAGCAGCAGTTAAGATGAACATTTTGCCAAGATTTCTTTTTTTGTTTCAAATGATTCCGGTGCTCAAAAATGATAAACAACTAAAAGCATGGCAAACTGGTATCAACAAATTTGTCTGGAACGAGAAAAAACCAAGAGTAAAAATGAAAATTATGCAAGACATCCCAGAAAGGGGAGGTCTCAAACTTCCAAACCTACAATTATATTATGATGCAACAGCTTTGACTTTAGTAAGTGATTGGTTTGGAGGAAAAAAGACTGGAATATTGAATGCAGAAAGTTTTGATTTGGAATTTGGATGGCACGCTTACTTATTTTATGACAGCAAAGTGGATAAAGTGTTTAAAAGCCATATACTTAGAGATTCTTTGCTGAGAGTTTGGAAGAAGCACCGAAACAACTGGAATTATAAAATACCGCTATGGCTGGATCTTGGTCATACCTTGTGGAATACAAATATAATGTCACTCGGGGGGTTTTTATATAAAGAGGTTCTTTTTACAGATGCGGGCAAATGGCAGCTGAAGACATTACAGACATTGTTGGCTGAAGGGATTAATTTAACTTGGTTACAATATAATCAACTGCAATTGAGATGGAAAGAGGACCAAAAAACTGGTATTATGATGTATGAGGAAGAATTAGTTAGACATATAAAAGAGAAAGGCCCAATGCATATTAAAAGACTTTATAATGTTTTGTTAGAAAGGGATTCAGAAACTGAACTAGTTAAAGACTGCATGGTTAAGTGGGCACAAAATTTTGAGGAACCAGTGATGTTGGAAACATGGGAAAAAATTTGGGTTCAGAATGTTAAATTTACACAGTCGCAGAATCTGCGGGAAAATTTCTATAAAATGTTTTATAGATGGCATTTAGATCCAAAAAAATTGTCGTGTATGTACCCTACTGCCCAGCCTAAATGTTGGAGATGTGACTGCTTAGACGCTACATATTATCATGTTTGGTGGACCTGTAAGAAAGTTAAGGCTTTTGGGGTAAAAATTTGGTGGGTCATGCAGAATGTTTTGAAGAGAAAAATTCAATTTTCTCCACAACTGTTTTTATTGGGTATAGTTAAGGGTTTTACATTGGGGGAAACAAAAATGATATTGTACATGATAACTGCAGCAAGATTGTTGATAGGTAAATACTGGAAAAATGAAGCGCTGCCTTCGATTGAGGAATGGACTTTGAAGATGGCCAGTTTTGCGGAGATGGCGAAGATTTCAGCATATTTAAAAGATTGTTCTCAAGAGACTTATGAATGGGAATGGAAGAAGTGGATAAATTATGTTCAGCATAAATATCAAACTAGGAAGTATCAAATAGCCTTTATTTAAAAATGTTATATAAGATAGAAACATTTTAGGGTTGAGGATAAAAATTTGTTAGAAAATGTTATATTAAGATAGAAATATTTTAAGGTTAAGGATGAAAATTTGTTAGAAAATGTTACATTATGATAGAAATATTTTTAAGGTAATCAGGATGAAAATTTATCTGAAAATGATATACCAAGATAGAAATAGATTAATGTAATGAAGATGAAAATTTGTAAGGGGGAGGGAGGGGTTCAAGTTTTATATACAAAGGAGGGTTTTTTCCTTTTATCTGACATGAGCATGCTTGGAAGTCTGGGGGGAGGGGAGGGTTAGGGTGGGCTGGGGAGGTTGGGAAGTTTGGGGGGGGTAGTGGGGGGGGGGAAAAGGGGGTGAAAATGTAATTGTAAAACTTTTGCAATAAAAAAAAAAAAAAAGAGTACTGGGCCTAAAACAGAGACTTGGGCTATCCCATTGCATACTTCCCTCCATGTAAATGAAGTTCCATTGACAACTACACATTGAGTGTGGTTGGTTTGTCAGTTACGAATCCATGTGGTGGTGATCGGGGGGAAAAGTCTTTGAAAATGAAGAGGCCTTCCCTCTGTTTGCAAAGCCTTTTGCCCCGGATCTTGTGCAGGCCTGAGTTAGCAGAGAACAGAGGCCTAATGTACTATAGTACGAGATCACACAAGATCAGTAGTGCAAGGTTTCTCACCACTTTAGCCCTATATTTTTTGCAAATGTACCAAAGCAGGCAAAGGAACCGATGGCTTGCTACATCGTCGCAGGCTAAGTCTTGGCAGGGTGGGGTGGGGGAATAAGTAGGGCAAATGTTGCAGTGCCTCTATTGTCATTCGTAACTATGGACAGCTGTAGTGGTGCAACATTCGTAATTTCAGGACTGGGTCTAAAGTACTGAGAGGGGTAAATCATAATGTCCGCTAAGTGAACTGTGGTAACTCAGGGATTCCCTATACCCTAGGATACAGTGAGTCACATTGCATGAGGCCTTCATTCTTGAATTGAGAGAATCCCTCTCACATGACCTCCAGAGGACACATAAGGGCACACCTCATTCAAAGAAAGAGTTTAAACAAAGAGACATTGACCTCTTTCCTTCCTTGGAGTACGAGAAGGCCAGATCGTTTCCTTCTCCCTCCAAGGAAATAATATTGGATTGATGATTTTTTAAAACAAAAAAACTAACTATAATCTGTCTTCTTGAGTTCTCTGATTGGGGACTAGAAAACTCTTACCCAGAGAGACCACATTCCTATGGTTTTCAAGCATGACTTCCGAATGCAGGGCTTTTTGGTCAGGATCCAGCTGAGACCATTCCTCCTCAGAGAAATACACAGCCACCTCCTCGAAGGACACAAGACTCTCCTGAACATGGAAAAAAGAACAGAACAGGAGGATTTGCAGTATCTGATCATCTTAATCAATGATTTAGACAAGAGGATAGAAGGGGAAGTCCTCAAATTTGAAGACAAGACTAAATTGACAGGAATACCAATACTCCAGAAGATAAGCTCGAAATATAGAAGTATCGACAGATTGGGCCTCATCTAACAAAATGAAAATCAACGGTGTATAATGCTTTGGTAAGACAGCACTTGGCATCCAGTATTGGTTACCACGATGTAAAAAAGATCTTTTGCCCACGATCGAGGAATGGACTCTGAAGATGGCCAGTTTTGCAGAGATGGCGAAGATTTCAGCATATTTAAAAGACTGTTCACAAGAGTCTTATGAATGGGAATGGAAAAAGTGGATAGATTATGTTCCAAACAAATATCAAACTAGGAAGTATCAAATAGCTTTTATTTGAAAATGATATATTAAGATAGAAATATTTTATTGTAATGCAGATTAAAAAATTATAAGGGGGAGGGAGGGGTTCAAGTTTTATATAAGTTTTATATTAAGGGGGGTTTTTTACTTGATATGAGTATATTGTGTGGAAGTCCGGGGGGAGGGGAGGGTTAGGGAGGTTGGGAAGTTTGGGGTGGGATGAGAGGGGGGAAAAAAAGGGGTGAAAATGTAATTGTAAAACTTTTGCAATAAAAAAAAAAAAAGATCTTGAGACTCTAGAAAGAGCAACCAAAATGATTAGGGTCCTGGAGGCTAAAACATATAAAAAATGGTTGCTGGAATTGGGTATATCTAGTTCAATGAAAAGAAGAACGAGGGGTGAGATGGTAGCAGTGTTGCAATATCTCAGGGGCTGCCACAAAGAAGAGGAGGCCAATTTATTCTCCAAAGTACTTGAGAGCAGGACAAGAAGCAAAGGGCTTCCTGTCTGAGAAGGGGTTTGGACTAGGAGATCTCCAAGATCTCTACCAATTCTGCTCCATTGTTCCCAAATTCCCAAAGCAAAGATTTGCACCAAGTTAAATGGCTGTGAGTCACACAAGTCTTGAGCCTTGGTAGTACAGTGATCTAAAGCACCCTGTTATTAACACCAGCTGCCTGCAATTACTGCAGGTTCAAATCTCACCAGGCTCAAGGTTGACTCAGCCTTCCATCCTTTCTAAGGTAGGTAAATTGAGGACCCAGTTGTGGGGGCAATAAACTGACTTTGTATAAATATACAAAAGTATGAGGGCTGTTGCTTAGCGCATTGTAAGCCGCCCTGAGTCTCCGGAGAAGGGTGGCATATAAATCAAATTTAAAAAAAAACAAAAACCCGAAACTTAATATGGACAATTCTCAAAATTTGTTTGAAGAAATATTTGGGGCAACTTTTATCAAGCTGATTGATTCTGCAGACCTTTCAGTGCCTTTCAGTAAAGTAATCCCATTTCTGGATCAACTTATATATCATTTACTGATCTAGTAGTCTGAGCTATTAGTTGAATGGGAAAACCAAAGAAGAGAAAATTCTCTGCGAAGGCCATTTCTAAACCTTTGCAAAGTGGGAATGTTTGATCTCCTAATCCAGGCACAAATCAGAGGATTGGAAATTATTTTGTAGCCCAAAGTACTGTGATTGCATGCTCTATGTGGCCATTCTCTTTGGATTTTAAAATTCTGCTTTATTTTTTAATATGATTTGCTTATTTTTTGAATGACTGGTCATAAATAAGGCTTTTTAAAAATGGTAAAGTGGCAATATGAGTAATTAGTTATTTTTCATTAGCTTTGCACAACTCCAAGTCAAACAATTGCAAAAAGAATGGGTCTCTAGCAGTTACTACCACTGTGATAGTTTATTTCTACCTCTTGAACCACTTTTAAAAAATTACTTCTTGTAAACTCATAGTCTACAGAGGAAGCTATGTTGGTTGAAAGTAACTTGAACCTGCTATTATGGTGTTCATGTTGCACAGGAACATAAAAAGAATCCAGTCCAAACAAGGAAGGGAAATAGAAGGAGAGCGAACTCTGCATACCCGCTTCACTTCCTGAAGGAAAGGAGAATAGAAATCTAATAACTTTTCCCTTTCTTACTTGATTTGGAGGTTCAATCACAGTTTGAGCTGCATCGTAAAAACCCGAAAACTTCATGCTTTGTTTCTCTGTAAGGAATAAATAATTTCAAAATGCATATTTAACAAAATAAGAGGAGGTATACTACAGAAGAGAAGAAGGAAAGACAGATGGGATCTCTCTGGGAAATCAGAGGATCGATTACCTCCTGAAGTGTCCTGACTTTGATCGTCCCAAGGGATCCCCCTGAAAAATAGCTTCTGAGGGGGATTTGATGGATTCTTCTTTCCCTCAGGATCTCTGATCTCCACAGTGCAGCACTTCAAATAGGGGGAAGGATGGAAGAAGCAGAATTAATATACATCACATGACATGAAGTGCATTCTTATATTCGGAATGCAACCTCAAAGCCCCAATATCCATCAGTGACACTGAGTGAGAAAACAGTGGAACAATATACTATAAGAATTGGTGGGACATATTATGAATGTCAGAGAGGTTTGGGAAGGAGGGGTGAAGTATTCAAACACATTCTTTATTTCCTTTTGACCTCCCTAAAGTGTCTCACCTGCAACTCAACCTGCTCCTCCACCTGGCTCAGAAGGAAGCCTTCAGCCAGGGCCACTGCCTGGGAGCTGGTCTCTGCTCCACACTCCCGCACCCAGCCCTCCATCTCTGGGGGTAGAAGAAACAGGAGGTGCTCCAGAACCACCAGGTCCAGCATCTGGGCTTTGGTGTGCTTTTCTGGTCTCAGCCATCGCCGACAAAAGCCATGGAGTCTGCTGCAAAGTCCTCGGGGACCCTCAGCCTCCTGGTATTGGATGAAGTTCCAGGGCTGAACTTCTGAAGGGAGGATGGTTTCCTCCTCCAGGATCTCCTGCCCAGTCCTTGTCCAGAGCTTCCCCCCCTTCCCAGGCTGAGCAGCTGAAGGGCCTTTTCCGCTTCCCTCCTTTGCAAAAGGTTGTGTCTCCATCCTTTCTCTGTCCTGCAGAGCAGCTCCAAATGGCTCCAAGGACTCTGGTGGGTCTCCAGATGCCTTTTCCTTCACGGGACCATTTCTGGGGCTGCAGGACTGATCCCTCCAAGTTATTCCGCTCTTTTTTTTCCGAGCAAGAGAAAATTTTGGCTACCAAGGATTTCAAATGGTTTTGACTTTGTGTATCTGAGATGGATAGAAAAATAAATACCAAGAATTAGAAATTGAATTCAGCCACTGAACTCAACCTGCCCAGAGCCCCAAGAGACTCAGCCCAGCGCAGGGCCTGGAAGGAGGCAGCTGGAGAAGCCGCCCCGCCTCTCTCCCCCTCCGGAGACAGGGAGCCTGATGCGAATCCTGCCTCCTCGCCAGGCTTCTCTCCTCTCC
Source organism: Arizona elegans (assembly GCA_022577455.1). NCBI lineage: Eukaryota > Metazoa > Chordata > Lepidosauria > Squamata > Colubridae > Arizona > Arizona elegans. Next base: position 1,824,526 of record JAKOOJ010000012.1, on the reverse strand, counting down.
TGCTGGGTCTCTGCAAGGCCGACCCTCCCCTACCCCCACTCGGGCTCTCCCTGGATACGGGGAGGCTGTTGAAGCCGGAGGAGGGCCGGGCGAGGTTCTCTCCCTCCTCCGCCTCCCTTTGCCCGGTAGGAGCCCCCAATTTACCCAGGGCACGTCTGGATCTCCCCCCGCCAGACTCTCCCGCAGATCCTCCGCCTCCTGCGGAGCCCCAGGGATTAAGGAAAGCAAGTGCGGCCTCCTAGAGCAGCAAGGTTGTGTGACGTCATTTCCTTCCAAGCCTCCTCTACAAAGGCAGCCGGGTCTTTCGCCCTCCAGTGGCCCAATGGGAAAGTGCCTCGTGTTCCCTTCTCTTGGCAGAAGGCGCCCCCTAGTGGATTTTCCCTAAATTTACAGGATTCCCTGAAAAGGGCGGGAAAGAGGAGCGCATCTGAGGGAAGGGCAGGGATGATGGGCATGGGAGTAGGAGAAAAGGCCCCTCTCAATGCCTCCCTGCCCAAGAAAAGCTTTTTGGTCTCCAGAGGCAGCAATTCCGCCATCTTCCTCTCCTTCCTGTCCAGGAACCGTCTGTGGAGGCCTCAAAAGGGTCCAAATCCTGTCAGAAGAGGAGAACCAGGAGGCTCTCTGGGAAACACAGCTTGTGCCTTGCTAGCCTGAAGCGGAGAAAGATGGGATACAGGAAGGGAAGCCACAATGAGGAAAATTATTGTTTTCTATTTCTTTAATTCAATACATACAGATGCCCTTCCCAAATTATTTCCTCAGCCTCACAGCAAATTGGGGAAGCAGAAAAGGCAGAGACCCCTCCAGCCTCTTCGGATGAACACCCCAGGTGACCCCGTCTTTTGTGCCCGCGGAAAGGCTGTGAAGGAAAAGAAAAAAGAAAAAAAGTTCCAAAATGGAGGGAAAGCTGAAATCCATGGGTATTCCAGAAATTTTACCTCATGATGAGGCCCGGCCGCTTGAGGTGGCTCTTCCTGCTCGTGCGCATGCTCCCAGCCCCGCCACAGCCAGCCAGGGTGTTGTGAGAGGAGGTGGAGGAGGATGCAAGTTGCCAAGAAGAAGAAAAAGGAGTAGCGAAGAGCCCCAAGGAGAACTTGCTGGGTGCGCATGTGCTCGCACACACAGATATACACACACAGAGACAGACAGAAGGACATAAAGAGACAGATACAGAGAGAGAGGGAGGGAAAGATAGGGAGAGGGGGAGATAGAGAGACAGAGATAGAGGGGGAGAGAGATACAGAGAGGGGAGATAGGAGAGGAGGAGAGAGACATAGATACAGAGAGGGGAGAGGGCGTGATAGATACAGAGGAAGAAGGGCGGAGAGGAGAGATACAAAGAGGGGGGAGATGGGGAGAGAGACATAGAGAGGGGAGAGGTGGATGGAGAGAGAGAAAGACAGATACAGAGGGGGGAGAGAGATACAGAGAGGGGAGAGAGGGAAGATGGGGAGAGAGAGATACAGAGTGAGAGAGGGAGAGAGGTACAGGGTGGGGGGAGAGAGAGATACAGAGGGGGAGGAGAGAGGGGAAGATAAAGGGAGGGGGATTTGTTGTTCCCGGGGGTTGTTTATTAATAACTGGTTGTCTGCCCTAATGACCTGCTGGGTAGGCATGGCTAAAGGGTCATGAGACTGGGGGGAATGAGTGACATGGAGTTGGCCACACCCACCCAGGTTTTGTGGCACCCAGTGGTTTTTTTCCTATGGGAAACGGGTCCAAATGGCTCTTTGGGTGTTTAGCCGCTTTGGGTGTTTAGCCGCTGAGGAAGGGGCCCTGGCAGGCCGGTGGCAGAGGAGTGCTCCATAGATCTGGGCCTCCCCCCTCCCCTGTCAAGCAGGAGCAGCCCAGCAGGGCAGCCAAAGCAGTGCTGTCAGGAGGATGAAGAGCCCCCATAAGTCGCTCGTGCCAGTTGCGAGTGGTGAGTGTGTCAAAAGCGGGACTCCCCTGTCATCCATATGTTTTGGAAGGGAGATATTAAAAAATCCTGCAGAACTTGCCAATCCCAGCACCAGCAATAGCAGCTGCACCTTCCCCCTTCCAAAACATGCCAGGATGTCATCTAAATAAGACCTGGCTTGAACTGCTATTGAAACACCTCCTGGTTCTTTCCCACAGGAACGGTGGCTGTTCTCTACATTTTGCCGCCTTCCGCAGTGCAAGGGGCGGCAGGTGAGTCCCACTTTTTGCTTTCAACTGCTGCAGGCGGCACTGGCAGCAGGCAGAGGCATGGGACAAGACACTCCGTATCCAGCAGCGGTTGCAAGCATTTTTCAGGCAGCTGCTGCAATAACACTTTGAGAAAGAGCTGGAAAGTGTTTCAATAGCAGGTCAAGCCATGTCTTATTCAGATCACATCCCGATGTGTTTAGGGAGAAGGCACAGCTGCTATTGTCCGTGATGTGATCTGAATAATTGAAACACTTCCCTAAAAGAGGGCACCAAAGAAAAAGGGCACACGGACTTGCGGTGCTTTTTGATTCAGGCGCTGCTGCTTACCTCGTGGAGAGGCAAGTGAGCCCCTTGTCCTTAGCTTTTCACCTCGCTCTTTCTCCTCTGCTTCAGCCCAGCCTAGCCCTCCATCCAGCAGTTAAGGATAAGGGACTCACCTGTCTCTTCCCGAACAATCTCAGGAAACACAGCATGCAAATGAAAACATAGCGTCTTTCAACTTTCAACTTTCCATGCATTTATACAGCTTCACTCCTGTGTGGATCATCTTATGGGAAATAAGACTACCATTTTGAGTAAAGGGCTTCTCACACTCCATGCGTTAAAATGGCTTTTCCCCCGTATGGATCGTTTTGTGGATAGTAAGTTCATTGCTACAAGTAAATATTTACTTAGTGGATCCTTTTATGGGAAATAAGATTACTGTATCTTCTGAACCTGTTACCAGACTCTGCATTTTTATACCTTCTCTCCAGTGTGAATCCTTTCATGGGAAGTAAATTGTCGTCTTGTTCTAAAACATGCCCCACATTCCAAACATTTAAAAGGCTTCTCTTTGGTGTCAATCACTTTTTGAGATGTAAGGAACTTATTTCCATGAGAAGGAATGAATGTCCCATTGTAATTTTTTCCATTGTATCTTCTTATAGCACCTTCTCCTTTGTTTTGGGTTACATAGTGTTCATTTACATATAATTAGTTTCACACTTTTCCCAATACATTTTTTCTTTTTCTCTTGTTGGGCAAGAAATTCCATTATGTTCTATGTACCACATGCCTACAGTGGTGTGATATAGACATGATGATCTCATGAGAACTGAAACAATTTTGAAACAAGTTCATTCCCCGGTGTACCTTGGAACAGCTGCTCCACGGCGCCTGTTTGGCAGGCAGGACTCCCGCTCAGCCCATTCTTCGATCCCAGTGATGAGATTTTGGGGCGAAATCCTTTGCTTGAAGCCTCCCCTTGGCTTGTAAACACTCTTCGCGTTGACATTGGAAAGGTTGGGAGGCTCAAGAAAGGCTATTTCACTGCCCCAAAGTCTCATCAGCCTGCAAGGGCAGAAAACAGAGGCCTAATGTACTATAGTGCGAGGTCACATGTGATCAGTAGTGCGAGATTTGCTTGCGGGGAACAGGTAGGGTGAATGTTGCAGGGCCCCTGCTGTCATTCGTAAGTATGGATGGCCGTAGTGCTGCAACATTCATAATTTTGAGACTTCATCTAAAGTATGGGGGGAGGGGGAATCATAACTTTGAATGGTCACTAAGTGAAGTGTCATAACTTGGGGATTACCTATACCATAGGATACTCTGAGTCACATTGCATTAGGCCTTCGTTCTTCAATTGGTTTGGGAGAATGTTCTTCCATGGCCTGTTCATGAAAGATCTGTTCTCACACAATTCTGGGAGGTTTCAGAGGACAAATGACAACACTTTCCTCTCACATGACCTCTAGGGGACACATAAAAGCACACCTCATTCTTTTCAGCCTCCACAGATAAGTTGAAATAGAAATAAATTAGTGGACCAGAGGAATACTGTTGAGATAATTTTCTTGGCCTACAGTAAGGCATTGGATAAAGTAGACCATAACCTACTTCTAGATAAAGTAGAAAAATGTGGGTTAGACAGCATCACCACCAGATGGATACATAAGTGGCTGACCAACCACACTCAACGTGTAGTCCTCAATGGAACTGTAGCTACATGGAGGAAAGTATGCAGTGGGATAGCCCAAGGCTCTGTTTTAGGCCCAGGACTCTTCAACATCTTCATCAATGACTTCGACGAGGGGATAGATGGGGAACTCATCAAATTTGCAGATGACACCAAATTGGCAGGAATAGCCAACACTTCAGAAGATAAGTTTAAGATACAGAAGGATCTTGACAGACTTGAACATTGGGTGCTATCTAACAAAATGAAATTCAATGCTGAAAAAAGTAAGGTTCTATATTTAGGCAAGAAAAACAAAATGCACAGGTACAGTATATGTGGTACCTTTCTCAATAGTAACTGTGAGAGGGATCTTGGAATCCTACATGACATGATAGCAGTGTTCCAATATCTCAGGCATTGTCACAAAGAAGAGGGAGTGAAACTATTCTTCAAAGCACCTGAGGGTAAAACAAGAAGCAATGGGGGAAAACTAATCAAGAAGAGAAGCAACTTAGAACTAAGGAGAAATTTCCTCACAGTTAGAACAATCAGTGGAACAACTTGCCTCCAGAAGCTCTGAATGCTCCAACACTGGAAGTTTTTAAGAAGATGTTAGATAACCATTTATTTGAGGTGGTGTAGGATTGGACTAGAAGACTTCCAAGGTCCCTTCCAACACTGTTATTCTATTCTATTCTAAATGGAAAAATACAGATAAGAAATGGCACAGAAAGGATCCAAGCAAAGAGACATTTACCTCTTTCCTTCCTTGGAGTACAAGAAGGCCTGATCCTTTCCTTCTCACTTTTTTAATTTAAAAAAACCTATAATCTGTCTTCTTGAACTCTCGGATTCAGGATAAGAACACTCTTACCCAGAGAGACCCACATTCTTATAGTTTTCAAGCATGACTTCTGAATGCAGCGCTTTTTGGTCAGGATCCAACTTAGAGCATTCCTCCTCAGAGAAATACACAGCCACCTCCTCAAAGGACCACAGCTGCGATATAAGGATATCTGCAAGAGGGACCTAAAGGCCCTGGGAATGGACATTAACAACTGGGAAACCTTAACCTCCAACTGTTCAGTTTGGAGGCTAAAGACGCAGCATGGCCTTCTCCAATTAGAAGAGACACTTGTTCAGTAGGCTGAGGCAAAGAAACAGTCCCGGAACCAGCGAAATCTGCGGGCTGGGCGCAGGGGACAGAATGTATCTGCCCTCAGTGTGAAAAGAATTGCCACTCTTGAGTTGGCCTTTTTAGTCACACTAGATGCTGTTTTAGGACCTCTTTCCGGAGGTCCTAAATACCATAGTCTTTTGAGACTGAAAGATGCCAATGTCATGCCAATGTCCTAGAAGGACACAAGACTCTTGAACATGGAAAAAAGAAGAGAACAGGAGGATTCGCAAGATCTGTTCAACTTCATCAATGATTTAGGCAAGGGAATAAAACAGGAACTCATAAAATTTGCAGACAAGACCAAATTGACAGGAATAACAACACTCCAGAAGATAGGCTCAAGATATAGAAGGATCAACAGATTCGACCCCATCTAGGAAAATGAAAAACAATATTTGAGAAATGTAAGGTTCTTTATTTAGGAAAGAAAAACTAAATACATAGGCATAGAATAGGTGATATCTGGCTCAACAGTAGAAAGTGCAACGGGGATCTTGGAGTCCTAGTGGACTAGGACTCCACTTAAACACAAGTGGACAATTACTTAAACACAAGCCAGCAGTTGCCAAAAAAACCAACTCAATCATAGGCTACATTAAGAGGGATAGAATCAAGACCACATTTATTTATTTATTTATTTATTTATTTATTATTTATTTATTATTGATTGATTGATTGATTGATTGAATTTATATACCGCCCTTCTCCCCGAAGGGACTCAGGGCGGTGAACAGCCGAAAACGAAGATAACATACAATATAAAAGTTAAGATAACTAAAAATAAATAAATTAATCGGCCTCCCAATTTAAAACCCCAAGCTATTCAATTAAAAACTAACCCATAAAACCTATTCAGGCCAGGCCGGCTTGCTGAAATAAAAACGTCTTCAGGGTCTTGCGGAAAGTACGGAGATCTGGAATCAGTCGTATTACGGGAGATAGCTCGTTCCAGAGGGCGGGTGCTCCCACACTCCCACATGAAGTGTTAGTACAGCTTTACAATGCCTTGTAAGACCGCACTTGGAATATTGTCAAAGTTGGCTCCTTATGGGACGTGCAGCCGCTCCCGATCTGGTGTGAATGCCCCAGGCTGCCCAAGTTCAGCTTGTTGAATTTCTCAGGCAGCCGCTCCAAGATCTGGCTGCGGAGCACGCTCTGGTATTTCCACTCCACAGACTTGCTCAGGTCTATGGCTTCCATCTTTCCACACTCCATGCATTTATACAGCTTCTCTTGTGTGGATCATTTCATGGGAAGCAAGATAGCGGCGTTGAGCAAAAGTCTTTCCACAATGCATGCATTTAAATGGCTTTTCCCCGGTGTGGATCTTTCTGTGGTTAGTCAGTCCACTGCTCTGAGCAAACGTGTTTCCACACTCCATGCATTTAAATGGTTTCTCCCCTGTGTGGATCATCTTATGAGAAGTAAGAGTACTACTCTTAGTAAACATCTTTCCACACTCCATGCATTTAAATGGTTTCTCTTCTGAGTGGATCTTTTTATGGGAAGTAAGATAACTGCATTGACCAAAGGTCTTTCCACAGTCCATGCATTTATATGGCTTCTCCCCTGTGTGGATCATCTTATGGGAAATAAGATTACCTCTTCGAGGAAAGGTCTTTCCACACTCCATGCATTTGTATGGCTTCTCCCCTGTATGGATAATCTTATGGGAATTAAGTTTACTTCTATGAGCAAAGGTCTTTCCACACTCCATGCATTTAAATGGTTTCTCTTCTGAGTGGATCATCTTATGGGAAGTAAGATAACTGCGTTGACCAAAGGTCTTTCCACAGTCCATGCATTTAAATGGTTTCTCTTCTAAGTGGATATTTTTATGGGAAGCAAGATAACTGCGTTGAGCAAAGGTCTTTCCACACTCCATGCATTTGTATGGTTTCTCCCCCGTGTGGATCATCTTATGAGAAGTAAGAGCCCTACTATCAGTAAATGTCTTTCCACACTCCATACATTTAAATGGTTTCTCTTCTAAGTGGATATTTTTATGGGAAGCAAGATAACTGCGTTGACCAAAGGTCTTTCCACAGTCCATGCATTTATACGGCTTCTCCCCTGTGTGGATCACCTTATGAGAAGTAAGAGCCCTACTATCAGTAAACGTCTTTCCACATTCCATGCATTTAAATGGTTTCTCTTCTAAGTGGATATTTTTATGGGAAGCAAGATAACTGCGTTGAGCAAAGGTCTTTCCACACTCCATGCATTTGTATGGTTTCTCCCCCGTGTGGATAATCTTATGAGAAGTAAGAGCACTGCGCTTAGTATACATCTTTCCACACTCCATGCATTTAAATGGTTTCTCTTCCAAGTGGATCTTTTTATGGGAAGCAAGATAACTGCGTTGAGCAAAGGTCTTTCCACACTCCATGCATTTAAATGGCTTCTCCCCTGTGTGGATCATCTTATGGGAAATAAGATGACCTCTTTGAGTAAAGGTCTTTCCACACTCCATGCATTTGTATGGCTTCTCCCCTGTGTGGATCATCTTATGGGAATTAAGTTTACTTCTATGAGCAAAGGTCTTTCCACACTCCATGCATTTATATGGTTTCTTCCCTGTGTGGATCATCTTATGAGAAATAAGATGACCTCTTTGTGTAAAGGTCTTTCCACACTCCATGCATTTAAATGGCTTCTCCCCTGTGTGGATCATCTTATGGGAAATAAGATGACCTCTTTGAGTAAAGGTCTTTCCACACTCCATGCATTTATATGGTTTCTTCCCTGTGTGGATCATCTTATGGGAAATAAGATTACGTCTTTGAGCAAAGGTCTTTCCACACTCCATGCATTTAAATGGCTTTTCCCCTGTGTGGATAATCTTATGAGAAGCAAGATACCTGCGCTGAGCAAAGGTCTTTCCACACTCCATGCATTTATAGGGTTTCTCTCCTGCTGCTTGGAGGGACTGGGCTACAGGGGATTCTGAACACAGTTTCTCCCCAGTGTGAATCCTTTCATGGAAAGTAAGTTGCCAGCTTATTCCAAAACGTTTTCCAGATTCCAAACATTCATAAGGCTCCTTTTTAGTGTGAATCACTTTTTCAGATGTAAAGAAGTTATTTCCAAGAGAATCAATGAATATCCCATTGTAATTTTGTCCATGGTATCTTAAAGCATCTTTTCCTTCGTTTTGGGTTAAGTAGTCTTCATTTACACTTTTCCCAATATATTTTTTCTCTTGTTGGGCAAGAAAGTCTTGCATTGGAGCATCAGTGGAATATGAGCTATCCTGATTCCAATTATTTGACTGGCTTCTCTCATGGCTTTCAAATTCCATTAGAAATCCAAACTTCTCTGTTTCATCTTTAGCATTGGTCACTTGGAACAGTTCACAGGAATCTTGATCCTCCTGCCCATTATTACCTTCAAAGGAAAAGAGAAATTAAAATGATAACACGATTAGGGAAAAAGATCAAACTGTAGGAAGTCAACGAATATTCTTCTGAATGTTTCCAAAATTCCATTATGTTATATTTTGCATGCTTACAGTGGTGTGATATAGACATGATGATTTCTATATTCATGAGTCATGAAAGCTTTGAAAATATCTAGAAAATATCTTTCTTTACAATTATCTATCTATATATATATGCAAATCCCACTCAAAGTCAGTTTTGAGTTAAGGAATAATCTTGGCTCTTCGCGCCAAGACTGGAAAGGTTGGGAGGCTCAAGAAAGGTTAATTCACTGCTCAAAAGTCTCATTGGCTTGCAAGGGTTCTTTGGCCAGATGTAATCCTGGTGGGGCCTGCCAGCGGCAAGTGGAGCTGACAACAGATTTGTATAGTGAGGAGGTTGGGGAGAAACATGGGCCAGTCCTGGATTCTGGGGAAGGCTCTGATGAGGGCTCTGCATCGGAGGCAGAGAGGAAGCCAGGGCTGGATGCCAGTTATTAGCTGCCTTCAGAGTCAGACATCATTTAGGCAGACGAACAGCTGGAGCCTGTTCCCAATGTGCGCATGTGCAGAGTTGCCAGACAAAGGGAACAGCTAAAGAACAAGGGTCGACTTGGGAGTAAGGCCACAGGTGGACAATGAATAGCCCCTTCTAAAGGGAATAAAAGAGGAGCGAAAGGGGAGTGGAGTTTGCAGGAGACAGTTACCGTATTTTTCGGAGTATAAGATGCTATAAGACACACCTACCTTTTTTGGGGAGGAAAACAAGAAAATAACAAATAAACAAATAAATAAATAAATTAATAAATAATAATAATAATAATAATAATAATAATAATAATAATAATAATAATAATAATAATAATAATAATTTTATTTATATACTGCCCTCCTCCCGAAGGACTCGGAGCGGTGTACAGCCAATTAAAAACATAAATATACAATATCATAGTTAAAATTAATTAAAATCATTAAATAGTTTTGGCCGAATTTTAAAACCAAAAGTTAAAACCCAATTTAAAATCATTCAATTAGACAGCCCCACCTGTCGGAACAGTAGGGTCTTGAGGGCACAGCGAAAGACCCGGAGATCAGAGATGTTACGAATATCCGGGGGCAATTCATTCCAAAGGGCAGGAGCTCCGACAGAGAAGGCTCTCCTCCTGGGTGTCGCCAACCGGCACAACTTGGCCATTGGCACCCTGAGGAGTCCCTCTCTGTGGGAGCGAACTGGTCGGTCGGAGGCTGTTGGTGGCAGAAGGCGGTCCCGTAGATATCCTGGTCCTATGCCATGGAGCGCTTTGAAGTTGGTAACCAGCACCTTGAATTACACTCGGAAGACCACTGGGAGCCACTGCAGCTTGCGCAGGAGAGGTGTTACATGGGCGTAATGAGGTGCGCCCATAACCACCTGCATGGCCGCATTCTGGACCAGTTGGAGACTCCGAGTGCTCTTCAAGGGGAGCCCCATGTAGAGAGCATTACAATAGTCCAGACAGGAGGTGACGAGGGCGTGAGTGACTGTACGCAAGGCATCCCGATCCAGAAAGGGACGCAACTGGCGGATCAGACGAACCTGATAAAAAGCCCCCCTGGCTATAGCCATCATGTGCTCTTCTAAAGACAGCCGTGAGTCCAGAAGGATGCCCAGATTGCGAGCCCTCTCTGTGGGGGGCAGAGATTTACCCCCAATAGTCAGCGATGGCACAGGCTGACTATACCGAGACGCCGGAAGCCACAGCCACTCACTCTTGGAAGGGTTGAGCCTATTTCTCCCCATTCAGACCTGCACGGCCTCCAGGCAGCGGGACATCACATCAAGGGCATCATTGGGGTGGTTTGGGGTGGAGATGTACAAATCTACCTCTGCCTCCCAGCAATTTGTCTCTTTGCAGCAAACAGCCTGTTTCATTTTCATTTTGCAATGCTGCAAAACCCTCTACATGGGGCTCCCCTTGAGGAGCACCCGGAGGCTCCAGCTGGTCCAGAATGCAGCTGCGCGGGTGGTTATGGGAGTGACGTGGCACTCCCATGTGACCCCCCTCCTGCGCGAGCTGCACTGGCTCCCAGTGGTCTTCCCGGTGTGCTTCAAGGTTTTGGTTACCACCTTTAGAGCGCTCCATGGCTTAGGACCGGGGTGTCTACGAGACCGCCTTCTGCCATCAGTAGCCTCTCACCAACCAGTACGCTCCCATAGAGAGGGGCTTCTTAGGGTGCCGTCCGTCAAACAGTGTTGACTGGTGGCCCCCAGGGGGAGAGCCTTCTCTGTGGGGGCACCTGCCATCTGGAACAAGCTCCCCCCGGAAATTCGGAGGAATCTGTGCGATTTCTGCTGTGCCTTCAAAACATTCCTATTCCAGCAGGCCGGCCTGGCCTATCCTCTCTTTTAAACTGTTTTTAAATTTTTTAAATTTTAAATTTGTCTTGTAAATATGGGGTGTTTTAAATTTTGTTCTCTGGGCCAATTTATTTAATTGTATTTTAATAGTTTTTTAACATTTGTATTATATGTAATTTATCTTTTGGCTGTTCACCACCCTAAGTCCTTCGGGAGTAGGGCGGTATATAAATTCAATAAATAATAATAATAATAATGATAATAATAATAATTTTCATCACAGCCTGATTAGCACAAGCAACTGATTGTCAGTTGGATTGGCCTCACCTGTTTCAGGCTGCAGGGATTGCCATAGCCTATTGCTGCCTCCGTGCACCCCATTTTCTGGGGGGGGGGCGGTGGGTGGGCTGGGCTACATTCGGTGTATAAGACGCACCCAAATTTTCATCCTCTTTTAGGGGAGAAAAAAGTGAGTCTTATACTCCGAAAAATACAGTAGTTCCCCTAATTGGTTTGTGACTCTCGGAGACTCCTTGCCCAGTTTTGAAGATACCGGCCTGACAGGTCTCCAAGCCATATAAGGTCTGTGACTGTAAATTCTCCCTTGAAAGACTTTGCTGAGTGTGAATGAGAGAAATTCACAGTAACTTAATAAAAGGGGATTTTTGTTGGGATAAGGAGTCTGCTTCGTGGTCTGGGAACGCCTAGGCCAGAAAAGATACAGGCCTCAGTTAGCAGAGAACAGAGTAGTACGAGATCACACAAGATCAGTAGTGCAAGATTTCTCATCACTTTAGCCCTATGTTTTTTGAAAATGTTCCAAAGCAGGCAAAGGAACCGATGGCTCGCTACATCGTCACAGGGTGGGGTGGGAGAATAAGTAGGGCGAATGTTGCAGTGCCTCTATTGTCATTCGTAACTGTGGACAGCCGTAGTGGTGCAACATTCGTAATTTTAGGACTGGGTTTAAAGTATTGAGGGGGGTAAATCATAACTTCAAATGGTCGCAAAGTGAACTGTCGTAACTTGGGGATTACCTATATCCTAGGATACTCTGAGTCACATTGCATGAGGCCTTCGTTCTTGAATTGGGAGAATGTACTTCCATGGCCTGACCATGAAAGTTCTGTTCTCATACAATTTTGGGAGGTTTCAGAGGACAAATGACAACACATTCCTCTCACATGACCTCCAGAGGACACATAAGAGCACACCTCATTCAAAGAAAGAGTTTAAACAAAGAGACATTGACCTCCTTCCATCCTTGGAGTACGAGAAGGCCAGATCGTTTCCTTCTCTCTCCAAGGAAATAATATTGGATTAATGATTTTTTAAAACAAAAAAACTAACTATAATCTGTCTTCTTGAGTTCTCAGATTGGGGACTAGAAAACTCTTACCCAGAGAGACCACGTTCCTATGGTTTTCAAGCATGACTTCCGAATGCAGCGCTTTTTGGTCAGGATCCAGCTGAGACCATTCCTCCTCAGAGAAATACACAGCCACCTCCTCGAAGGACACAAGACTCTCCTGAACACGGAAAAAAGAACAGAACAGGAGGATTTGCAGTATCTGATCATCTTAATCAATGATTTAGACAAGAGGATAGAAGGGAAAGTCCTCAAATTTGAAGACAAGACTAAATTGACAGGAATACCAATACTCCAGAAGATAAACTCGAAATATAGAAGTATCGACAGATTGGGCCCCATCTAACAAAATGAAAATCAATGGTGTATAATGCTTTGGTAAGACAGCACTTGGCTTCCAGTATTGGTTACTACAATGTAAAAAAGATCTTGAGACTCTAGAAAGAGCAACCAAAATGATCAGGGTCCTGGAGGCTAAAACATATAAAAAACGGTGTTGGAATTGGGTATATCTAGTTCAATGAAAAGAAGAACGAGGGGTGAGATGGTAGCAGTGTTGCAATATCTCAGGGGCTGCCACAAAGAAGAGGAGGCCAACCTATTCTCCAAAGCACCTGAAGGCGGGACAAGAAGCAATGGATGGAAACTAATCAAGGAGAGAACTAATCTGCAACTAATAATAACAAATTTACTGACAGTGAGAACAATTAATCACTGGAATGCCTTGCTTCCAGAAGTTGTGGATGCTGCAATACTGGAGGAGTTTAAGAAGAAATTGGACAGCCAATTATCTGAAATATTATAGGGCTTCCTGTCTGAGAAGATGGTTGGACTAGGAGATCTCCAAGATCCCTACCAATTCTGTTAATCTGCTCCACTGTCCCCATAGCAAAGATTTGCACCAAGTTAAATGGCTATGAGTCACACAAGTCCTAAATTTATTGATTGATTGATTGATTGAATTTGTATACCGCCCTACTCCCGAAGGACTCAGGGCGGTGAACAGCCAAATAAAATACATATAATACAAATGTTAAAAAAGCATTAAAATACAATTAAATAATTGGCCCGGAAAATGAAATTTAAAACACCCCAAATTCTTAAGACAAATTTAAAATTGAAGAATTTTAAAATTTTAAAAAGTTTAAAAGAGAGGTTAGGCCAGGCCGGCCTGCTGGAAAAGAAATGTTTTGATGGCATGGCGAAAAGCGCGCAGGTCCGGGATCCTACGTATCTCCAGGGGGAGCTTGTTCCAGATGGCAAGTGCCCCCACAGAGAAGGCTCTCCCCCTGGGGGCCGCCAGTCGACATTGTTTGACGGACGGCACCCTAAGAAGCCCCTCTCTATGGGAGCGTACTGGTTGGTGAGAGGCTACTGATGGCAGAAGGCGGTCTCGTAGACACCCCGGTCCTAAGCCATGGAGCGCTCTAAAGGTGGTAACCAAAACCTTGAAGCACACCGGGAAGACCACTGGGAGCCAGTGCAGCTCGCGCAGGAGGGGGGTCACATGGGAGTGCCACGTCGCTCCCATAACCACCCGCGCAGCTGCATTCTGGACCAGCTGGAGCCTCCGGGTGCTCCTCAAGGGGAGCCCCATGTAGAGAGCATTGCAGTAGTTCAGGCGGGAAGTGACAAGGGCATGAGTGACCGTATTTAACGAGTCCCAATCCAGAAAGGGACACAACTGTCGAATCAGGCGAACCTGATAAAACGCCCTCTCAGCCACAGCCGTCAAGTGGTCTTCTAAAGACAGCTGTGAGTCCAGGAGAACTCCCAAGTTGCGAGCCCTCTCCGTGGGGGCCAATGACTCACCCCCAATAGTCAGTGATGGCACCAACTGACTATATAGGGATGTCGGAAACCACAACCACTCGGTCTTGGATGGGTTGAGCCTGAGTCTGTTCCTCCCCATCCAGATCTGTACAGCCTCCAGGCACCGGGACATCACTTCAAGGGCATCATTGGAGTGGTCTGGGGTGGAGATGTACAGCTGGGTATCATCAGCGTACTGGTGGTACTTCACCCCAAAACCACGGATGATCTCACCCAGCAGCTTCACATAAATGTTGAACAGAAGGGGCGAGAGGACTGACCCTTGTGGCACCCCACATACAAGGGGCCTCGGGGTCGACCTCTGCCCCCCTGCCAACACTGACTGCAACCAGTCGGAGAGGAAGGAGAACCACCGCAACACGGTGCCTCCCACCCCTAGCTCTTCCAGCCGGTGCAGCATGATACCATGGTTGTTGGTATCAAAAGCCGCTGAGAGGTCTAATAGGACCAGGACAGAGGAGCAACCCCTGTCCCGAGCCCTCCAGAGATCATCAACCAATGCAACCAATGCCGTTTCTGTGCTGTACCCAGGCCTGAAGCCCGACTGGAACGGATCCAGATAAGCAGATTCATCCAGGTACTGTGGGAGCTGTCATGCTACCACATTCTCAACAACCTTCGCAACAAAGCGAAGGTTGGAGACTGGACAGTAATTCGCCAATATTGCCGGCTCCAGGGAAGGCTTCTTGAGGAGAGGTCTCACCACCGCCTCTTTCAAGGTGGCGGGAAAGACACCCTCATTCAGAGAAGCATTTATAATCCCCTGGAGCCAGCCTCGTGTAACCTCCCGAGAGGCCAGCACCAACCAGGAGGGACATGGGTCCAATAAACATGTGGCAGCATTCAGTCTACTCAGTATCCTGTCCATGTCTTCGGGAGTCACAGAATCGAACTCTTCCCAGATAATATTCTCAAGGCCTGCCTCCATTTTCCCCCCTGAATCTACCGTCAGAATCCAGATGTTCCTGAATCTGAGCGATTTTATCATACAGATACTGTACAAAGTCCTCAGCTCTACCCTCCAAGGGGTCCTCCCGCACTTTCTGAAGGAGCAGGGAGCGGGTCACCCTCAACAGGGCGGCCAGGCGGTTATCTGATGATGCAATAAGAGCGGAAAAATAGTTACATTTTGCCGCTTTTATCACCACAAAGTCTTAATATGAGACCTTACCAGTGTTCAGTCAGATTCAGACCGGCTGGCCCTCCAACCGCTCTCCAGGCGTCTTTTCCGGTGCTTCATTTCCCTCAGCTCCTCGGTGAACCAAGGAGCCAAGCAAGATCGGCGCCGGGTCAGAGGCCACAAAGGCATGACCCGATCCAAAGCTCCAGCGGCCACCCTACCCCAGGCGGCCACCAGGTCTTCGGTCGAGCTGTGAGACAGAGCCTCAGTAAACGGCCCAAGCTCTGTCTGGAACTGATCCGGGTCCATCAGGTGCCTGGGCCAGAACCACCTCATCGGTTCCGCCTCCCTGCGGCGGGGTGTAGCGGATCGAAGGTCAAGGCGAAGGAGGGAATCATCCGACTAAATCCGACCATTTAGGTGAGAAAATTGACAATTCTCAAAATTTGTTTGACTGAAGAAATATTTGGGGCAACTTTTATCAAGCTGATTTATTCTGCAGAACTTTCATTGAAGTAATCCCATTTCTGGATCAACTGATTTATCGCCCTATCATTTATTGATCTAGTAGTCTGAGCTATTGGCTGAATGGGAGAACCAAAGAAGAGAAAATTCTCTGCGAAGGCCATTTCTAAACCTTTGCAAAGTGGGAATGTTTGATCTCCTAATCCAGGCACAAATCAGAGGACTGGAAATTATTTTGTAGCCCAAAGTACTGTGATTGCATGCTCTGTGTGGCCATTCTCTTTGGATTTTAAAATTCTGCTTTATTTTTTAATATGATTTGCTTATCTTTTGAATGACTGGTCATAAATAAGGCTTTTTAAAAATGGTAAAGTGGTAATGTGAGTAATTAGTTATTTTTCATTAGCCTTGCAGAACTTTTAAGTCAAATAATTGCAAAAAGAATGGGTCTCTAGCAGTTACTACCACTGTGATACGTTTATTCCTACCTCTTGAAGCACTTTTTAAAAATTACTTCTTGTAAACTCATGGTTGCAGGAGTACCAATCAGAACCAGTTAACTAGTGGTCTTTAAAAAACATTTCCTAACCAGAATCTGAGGACAGAAATGACAAACCATTGTGTCCCAGTAAGAGTCTACAGAGGAACCTATGCTGGTTGAGAGCAACTTGAACCTGCAATCATGCTGTCCACGTCGCACAGGAACATAAAAAGAATCCAGTCCAAACAAGGGAGGGAAATAAAAGGAGAGTCAACTCTGCACACCCGCTTCACTTCCTGAAGGAAAGGAGAATACAAATCTAATAATGTTTCCCTTTCTTACTTGATTTGGAAGTTCAACAAGTGTCTGATCTCCATCGTAAAAACCCGAAAACTTCATGCTTTGTTTCTCTGTAAGAAATAAATAATTTCAAAATGCATATTTAACAAAATAAGAGGAGGTATACTACAGAAGAGAATAAGGTAAGACAGATGGGATCTCTCTGGGAAATCAGAGAATGTTCAATTACCTCCTGAAGTGTCCTGACTTTGATCTTCCCAAGGGATCCTCCTGAAAAATAGGTCCTGAGGGGGATTTGATGGATTCTTCTTTCTCTCGGGATCTCTGATCTCCACAGTACAGCCCTTCAAATAGGAGAAAGGATGGAAGAAGCAGAATTAATGTACATCACATGACATGAAGTGCATTCTTATATTCGGAATGCAACCTCAAAGCCCCCAATATCCATCAGTGACGTTGAGTAAGAAAACAATGGAACAATATTCTACAAGAAATGATGGGACATAGTCACATATTATGAATGCCAGAGAAGTTTGGGAAGGAAGGGTGAAGCATTCAAACACATTTTTTATTCCCTTCTGGGCACCCTAAAGTGTCTCACCTGCAACTCGACCTGCTCCTTCTGCTCCTCCACCTGGCTCAGGAGGAAGCCTTCAGCCAGGGCCACTGCCTGGGAGCTGGTCTCTGCTCCACACTCCCGCACCCAGCCCTCCATCTCTGGGGGCAGAAGAGCCAGGAGCTGCTCCAGAACCACCAGGTCCAGCATCTGGGCTTTGGTGTGTTTTTCGGGTCTCAGCCATTGCCTACTAAAATCATGGAGTCGGCTGCAAAGTCCTCGGGGACCCTCAGCCCCCCAGTATTGGGTGAAGTTCCAGGGCTGAACTTGTGAAGGGAGGAAGGTTTCCTCCTCCAGGATCTTCTGCCCAGTCCTTGTCCAGAGCTTCCCCCCCTTCCCAGGCTGAGCAGCTGAAGGGCCTTTTCCGCTTCCCTCCTTTCCAAAAGGTTGTGTCTCCATCCTTTCTCTGTCCTGCAGAGCAGCTCCAAATGGCTCCAAGGACTCTGGTGGGTCTCCAGATGCCTTTTCCTTCACGGGACCATTTCTGGGGCTGCAGGCCTGAGCCCTCAAAGTTATTCCGCTCTTTTTTTTCCGAGCAAGAGAAAATTTTGGCTACCAAGGATTTCAAATGGTTTCGACTTTGTGTATCTGAGATGGATAGAAAAATAAATACCAAGAATTAGAAATTGAATTCAGCCACTGAACTCAACCTGCCCAGAGCCCCAAGAGACTCAGCCCAGCGCAGGGCCGAGAAGAAGGAAGCTGGAGAGGCCGACCCGCTTCTCTCCCCTCCGGAGACAGAGAGCCTGGTGCGAATCCTGCCTCCTCCTCGCCCGGCTTCTCTCTTCTCCTGCTGGGCCTCCGCAAGGCCGACCCTCCCCTCCCCCCACTCGGGCTCTCCCCGGACACGGGGCGGCTGGAGAGCATGGGACCCGGAGTTAAAGCCGGACGAGGGTCTCTCCCTCCTCCGCCTCCCTTTTCCCACGGAAGAGCCCCCAACTCACCAGGGGCACGTCTGGATCTCCCCCCGCCAGACTCTCCCGCAGGTCCTCCGCCTCCTGCGGAGCCCCAGGGATTAAGGAAAGCAAGTGCGGCCTCCTAGAGCAGCAAGGCTGTGTGACGTCATTTCCTTCCAAGCCTCCTCTTTCGCCCTCCAGTGGCCCAATGGAGAAGCGCCTGGTGTTCCCTTCTCTTGGCAGAAGGCGCCCCCTAGTGGATTTTCCGTAAATTTACAGGATTCCCTGAAAAGGGCGGGAAAGAGGAGCGCATCTGAGGGAAGGGCAGGGATGATGGGCATGGGAGTAGGAGAAAAGGCCCCTCTCAATGCCTCCCTGCCCAAGAAAAGCTTTTTGGTCTCCAGAGTCAGCAATTCCGCCATTTCCTCTCCTTCCTGTCCAGGAACCATCTGTGGAGGCTTCAAAAGGGTCCAAATCCTGTCAGAAGAGAAGAACCAGGTGGCTCTCTGGGAAACACAGCTTGGGTCTTGCTAGCCTGAAGCGGAGAAAGATGGGACACAGGAAGGGAAGCCACAATGAGGAAAATTATAGTTTTCTATTTCTTTAATTCAATACATACAGATGCCCTTCCCAAATTATTCCCTCAGCCTCACAGCAAACGGGGGAAGCAGAAAAGCCTCTTCTGATGAACACCCTGGGTGACCCCGTCTCTTGTACCTGGGGAAAGACTGTGAAGGAAAACAAAAAAGAAAAAAAGTTCCAAAATGGAGGGAAAGCTGAAATCCATGGATATTCCAGAAATTTTACCTCATGATGAGGCCCGGCTGCTTGAGGTGGCTCTTCCCACTTGTGCGCATGCTCCCAGCCCTGCCACAGCCAGCCAGGGTGTTGCGAGAGGAGGTGGAGGAGGATGCACTTGTTCCTCAGCCAGCTCTGATTATCAAAAACTTGCCAAGAACAACAAAAAGGAGTAGCCAAGAGCCCCAAGAAGAGTTTCCTGGGCGTGCGCGTGCTCGCACACACAGACATACACACACCCAGACAGAGAGACATAGAGAATCACATACAGAGAGAGATACAGAGAGAGAGGGAGAGTGAGGGAAAGACAGAGAGACAGATACAGATAGAGGGGGGGAGAGATACAGAGAGGGGAGATAGAGAGGAGAGTAGGAGACAGACATAGATACAGAGAGGGGAAAGGGGTCGAGAGATACAGAGGAAGAGAGAGGCGGAGAGGAGAGATACAAAGAGGGGGGAGATGGGAGAGAGACATAGAGAGGGGAGAGATAGATGGAGAGAGAGAGAGAAAGACAGATACAGAGGTGGGAGACAGAGACATAGATACAGAGAGGGGAGAGAGGGAAGATGGGGGGAATGAGAGATACAGAGTGAGGGAGGGAGAGAGGTACAGGGTGGGGAGGAGAGAGAGAGACAGATACAGAGGGGGAGGAGAGAGGGGAAGGTAAAGGGAGGGGGGGTTTGTTGTTCCCGGTGGGTTGTTTATTAATAACTGGTTGTCTGCCCTAATGACCTGCTAGGTAGGCATGGCTAAAGGGTCATGAGACTGGAGGGAATGAGTGACATGGAGTTGGCCACGCCCACCCAGGTTTTGTAGCACCCAGTGTTTTTTTTCCTATGGGAAGCGGGTCCAAATGGCTCTTTGGGTGTTTAAGGTTGCAGACCCCTGGTTTAGTGTGTTAGTAATTTTTAATGCAATGAAGAGAATTGCAGCAGATTAGATGCGCAGGACAGTGCTCAGCAGCCTGAATGCAGTGGCGGGGGAAGCGGCGTGTTTACAGTGGCAGCCGCTGAGGAAGGGGCCCTGGCAAGCCGGTGGCAGAGGAGTGCTCCATAGATCTGGGCCTCCCCCCTCCCCTGTCAAGCAGGAGCAGCCCAGCAGGGCAGCCGAAGCAGTGCTGTCAGGAGGATGAAGAGCCCCCATAAGTCACTCGTGCCAGTTGCTGCGAGTGGTGAGTGTGTCAAAAGCGGGACTCCCCTGTCATCCATATGTTTTGGAAGGTAGATATTAAAAAATCCTGCAGAACTTGCCAACCCCAGCACCAGCAATAGCAGCTGTGCCTTCCTCCTTCCAAAACATGCCAGGATGTCATCTAAATAAGACCTGGCTTGAACTGCTATTGAAACGCCTCCTGGCTCTTTCCCAAAGGGACGGTGGCTGTTCTCTACATTTTGCCGCCTTCCGCAGTGCAAGGGGCGGCAGGTGAGTCCCACTTTTTGCTTTCAACTGCTGCAGGTGGCACTGGCAGCAGGCAGAGGCATGGGACAAGACACTCCGTATCCAGCAGCCGTTGCAAGCATTTTTCAGGCAGCTGCTGCAGTAACACTTTGAGAAAGAGCTGGAAAGAGTTTCAATAGCAGGTCAAGCCATGTCTTATTCAGATCACATCCCGATGTGTTTAGGGAGAAGGCACAGCTGCTATTGTCCGTGATGTGATCTGAATAATTGAAACACTTCCCTAAAAGAGGGCACCAAAGAAAAAGGGCACACGGACTTGCGGTGCTTTTTGATTCAGGCGCTGCTGCTTACCTCGTGGAGAGGCAAGTGAGCCCCTTGTCCTTAGCTTTTCACCTCGCTCTTTCTCCTCTGCTTCAGCCCAGCCTAGCCCTCCATCCAGCAGTTAAGGATAAGGGACTCACCTGTCTCTTCCCGAACAATCTCAGGAAACACAGCATGCAAATGAAAACATAGCGTCTTTCAACTTTCAACTTTCCATGCATTTATACAGCTTCACCCCTGTGTGGATCATTTTATGGGAAATAAGACTACCATTTTGAGTAAAGGGCTTCTCACACTCCATGCGTTAAAATGGCTATTCCCCCGTACGGATCGTTTTGTGGATAGTAAGTTCATTGCTACGAGTAAATATTTACTTAGTGGATCATTTTATGGGAAATAAGATTACTGTATCTTCTGAACCTGTTACCAGACTCTGCATTTGTATACCTTCTCTCCAGTGTGAATCCTTTCATGGGAAGTAAATTGTCGTCTTGTTCTAAAACATGCCCCACATTCCAAACATTTAAAAGGCTTCTCTTTGGTGTCAATCACTTTTTGAGATGTAAGGAACTTATTTCCATGAGAAGGAATGAATGTCCCATTGTAATTTTTTCCATTGTATCTTCTGATAACACCTTCTACTTTGCTTTGGGTTACATAGTGTTCATTTACATATAATTAGTTTCACACTTTTCCCAATACATTTTTTCTTTATTTTCTCTTGTTGGGCAAGAAAGTCCATTATGTTCTATGTACCACATGCCTACAGTGGTGTGATATAGACATGATGATCTCATGAGAACTGAAACAATTTTGAAACAAGTTCATTCCCCGGTGTACCTTGGAACAGCTGTTCCACGGCGTCTGTTTGGCAGGCAGGACTCCCGCTCAGCCCGTTCTTCGATCCCAGTGATGAGATTTTGGGGTGAAATTCTTTGCTTGAAGACTCCCCTTGGCTTGTAAACACACTTCGCATCGACATTGGAAAGGTTGGGAGGCTCAAGAAAGGCTATTTCATTGCCCCTAAGTCTCATCGGCCTGCAAGGGCTCTTTGGCCAGATCTAGTACAGGCCTTAGTTAGCAGAAAACAGATGTACTATAGCCTAATGTACTATAGTGCGAGATCACATGAGATCAGTAGTGCGAGATTTGCTTGCGGGGAATAGGTAGGGCAAATGTTCCAGTGCCCCTGCTGTCATTCGTAAGTATGGATGGCCGTAGTGCTGCAACATTCATAATTTCGAGACTTCATCTAAAGTATGGGGGGAGGGGGAATCATAACTTTGAATGGTCACTAAGCGAACTGTCATAACTTGGGGATTACCTATATCATAGGATAGAGTCACATTGCATTAGGCCTTCATTCTTCAATTGGTTTGGGAGAATGTTCTTCCATGGCCTGTTCATGAAAGATCTGTTCTCACACAATTCTGGGAGGTTTCAGAGGACAAATGACAACACTTTCCTCTCACATGACCTCTAGGGGACACATAAAAGCACACCTCATTCTTTTCAGCCTCCACAGATAAGTTGAAATAGAAATAAATTAGTGGACCAGAGGAATACTGTTGAGATAATTTTCTTGGCCTACAGTAAGGCATTGGATAAAGTAGACCATAACCTACTACTAGATAAAGTAGAAAAATGTGGGTTAGACAGCATCACCACCAGATGGATACATAAGTGGCTGACCAACCGCACTCAACGTGTAGTCCTCAATGGAACTGTAGCTACATGGAGGAAAGTATGCAGTGGGGTAGCCCAAGGCTCTGTTTTAGGCCCAGGACTCTTCAACATCTTCATCAATGACTTGGACGAGGGGATAGATGGGGAACTCATCAAGTTTGCAGATGACACCAAAGTAGCAGGAATAGCCAACACTTCAGAAGATAAGCTTAAGATACAGAAGGATCTTGACAGACTTGAACATTGGGCTCTATCTAACAAAATGAAATTCAATGCTGAAAAAAGTAAGACTCTATATTTAGGCAAGAAAAACAAAATGCACAGGTACAGTATATGTGGTACCTTTCTCAATAGTAACTGTGAGAGGGATCTTGGAGTCCTAGTGGACAACCATTTAAATATGAGCCAGCAGTGTGCAGCAGCTGCCAAAAAAGCCAACACAATTCTAGGCTGCTTAAACAGAGGGATAGAATCAATATCACATGAAGTGTTAAGACCACTTTATAATCCCTTGGTTAGGCCACACTTGGAATAGTGCATTCAGTTTTGGTCATCACGATGTAAAACAAATGTTGAGACTCTAGAAAGAATGCAGAGAAGAGCAACAAAGATGATTAGGGGACTGGAGGCTAAAACATACGAACAACGGTTGGAGGAACTGGGTATGTCTAGTTTAATGAAAAGGACTAGGGGGAGACATGATAGCAGTGTTCCAATATCTCAGGCATTGCCACAAAGAAGGGGGAGTGAAACTATTCTTCAAAGCACCTGAGAGTAGAACAAGAAGCAATGGGGGAAAACTAATCAAGGAGAGAAGCAACTTAGAACTAAGGAGAAATTTCCTCACAGTTAGAACAATCAGTGGAACAACTTGCCTCCAGAAGCTCTGAATGCTCCAACACTGGAAGTTTTTAAGATGTTCGATAACCATTTATTTGAGGTGGTGTAGGATTGGACTAGAAGACTTCCAAGGTCCCTTCCAACACTGTTATTCTATTCTATTCTAAATAGAAAAATACAGATAAGAAATGGCACAGAAAGGATCTAAGCAGAGACATTGACCTCTTTCCTTCCTTGGAGTACAAAAAGGCCTGATCCTTTCCTTCTCACTTTTTTAATTTAAAAAAACCTATAATCTGTCTTCTTGAACTCTCGGATTCAGGATAAGAACACTCTTACCCAGAGAGACCCACATTCTTATAGTTTTCAAGCATGACTTCCAAATGCAGTGCTTTTTGGTCAGGATCCAGCTTAGAGCATTCCTCCTCAGAGAAACACACAGCCACCTCCTCAAAGGACCACAGCTGCGATATAAGGATATCTGCAAGAGGGACCTAAAGGCCCTGGGAATGGACATTAACAACTGGGACAACTTGACCTCCAATTGTTCAGCTTGGAGGCTAAAGACGCAGCATGGCCTTCTCCAATTAGAAGAGACACTTGTTCAGTAGGCTGAGGCAAAGAGACAGTCCCGGAACCAGCGAAATCTGGGGGCTGGGCAGGGGACAGGATCTATCTGCCCTCAGTGTGGAAGGGATTGCCACTCTCGACTTGGCCTTTTTAGTCACACTAGATGCTGTTTTAGGACCTTTTCCAGAGGTCCTAAATACCATAGTCTTTTGAGACTGAAGGATGCCAATGTCATGTCAATGTCCTAGAAGGACACAATTATTTATTTATTTATTATTTAAATTTCTCCCGAGGGACTCAGGGCGGTGCACAGCCACAATAAAAGAACATATCGCCATAAAATTTAAAAACAGTGTAAAACATATTAAATAATTTGGCCCTTATATTAAAATCTAAAAAACTAAAACACCCATTAAAATTCGTTATTTAAGCCAGCCCAGCTTGTTGAAACAGTAAAGTCTTAAGGGCACGGCAAAAGGTACGTAGGTCAGGGATAATACGTATCTCTGGGGGCAATTCATTCCAGAGGGCAGGTGCCCCCACAGAGAAGGCTCTCCCCCTGGCGGTCGCCAGTCGACATTGTTTGGCTGATGGCACCCTGAGGAATCCCTCTCTGTGTGAGCGTATTGGCTGGTGGGAGGCTATCGGTGGCAGAAGTCGGTCTCGTAAGTACCCAGGGCCTAAGCCATGGAGCGCTTTAAAGATGGTAACCATCACCTTGAGTCGCACCCGGAAGACCACCTGGAGCCAGTGCAGCTCGTGCAAGAGACGTGTTACATGGGTGCGCTGTGTCACTCCCGTAATCACCCGCGCGGCCGCATTCTGGACCAGTTGGAGCCTCCGAGTGCTCTTCAAGGGGAGCCCCATGTAGAGAGCATTACAGTAGTCCAGACGGGAAGTGACGAGGGCATGAGTGACCATGTGCAAGGCGTCCCGGTCCAGAAAGGGACGCAACTGGTAAATCAGGCGAACCTGTTAAAAAGCCCCCCTGGCCACCGCCGTCATATGATCTTCTAAAGGATGAAGGCTATTGCTGAGCACATTGTAAGCCGCCCTGAGTCTTCGGAGAAGGGCGGCATATAAATCAAATTAAAAAAAAAATAAAAAAAATAAAGACAGCCATGCATCCAAGAGGACACCCAAGTTGCGAGCCCTCTCTGAGGGGACCAAGATCTCACCCCCAATAGTCAGCGATGGAGCCAGCTGGATATACCGGGACAGCCACTCGGTCTTGGAGGGGTTGAGTCTGAGCTTGTTTCTCCCCATCCAGATCCGCACGGCCTCCAGGCACCAGGACATCGCGTCAAGGGCATCATTGGGGTGGTCCGGGGTGGAAATGTACAGCTGAGTATCATAAGTGTACTGATGGAACTTCACCCCAAAACCACGGATGATCTCACACAGCGGCTTCACATAAGTGTTAAACAGGAGGGGTGAGAGGACCGACCCTTGCAGCGCCCCACAAACAAGGTGCCTTGAGGTCGACCTCTGTCCCCCTGCCAACACAGACTGCGTATCGTCAGAGAGGAAGGAGAACCACCGCAACACGGTACCTCCCACTCCTAGCCCCTCCAACCGGCTCAGCACGATACCATGGTCGATGATATCAAAAGCCGCTGAGAGATCTAATAGGACCAGGACAGAGGAACAATCCCTGTCCCGAGCCCTCCAGAGATCATCAACCAATGCAACTACTGCCGTTTCCATGCTGTAACCCGGCCTGAAGCCCGACTGGTACGGATCTAGATAGACAGCTTCATCCATGTACTGGGGAAGTTGTCACACCACCACACTCTCAACAACCTTTGCCACAAAGCGAAGATTGGAGACTGGATGATAGTTCGCTAATACAGCTGGGTCCAGGGAAGGCTTCTTGAGGAGGGGCCTCAACACCGCCTCTTTCAAGGCGGAGAGGAAGAAACCCTCACTCAAAGAAGCATTAATAATCTCCTGGAGCCAGCCTCGTGTGACAGCCCGGGAGGCCAGCACCAACCAAGAGGGACACCGGTCCAATAAACATGTGGCAGCGCTACCCAGAATCCTGTCCATGTCCTCGGGAGTCACATGGTCACACTCCTCCCAGATAACACTCTCAGGACCCACCTCCATCACCCCATCTGAACCTACCCAATCGGAGTCCAAGCCTTCCCGAATCTAAGCGATTTTATCATGCAGGTATTGCACAAAATCATCAGCCCTACCCTGCAAGGGGTCTTCCCGCGCTCCCAAATGAAATAGGGAGTGGGTCACCCTAAACAGGGCGGCTGGCCGGTTATCTGCAGACGCAACAAGAGCGGAAAAATAATTAGATTTTGCCGCTCTTATCGCCACTAGGTAGATCTTAATATGAGACCTCATCAGTGTTCGGTCAGATTCGGAACAGCTGGCCCTCCAATCACTCTCCAGGCGTCTTTTCCGGTGCTTAATCTCTCTCAGCTCCTTGGAAAACCAGGGAACCAATTGGGATCGGCACCGGGTCAGAGGCCGCAAAGGCACGACGCGGTCTAAAGCTCCAGCGGCCGCCCTATCCCAAGCGGCCACCACTTCTTCAGTCAAGTCGTGAGCCAGGGCCTCAGGGAATGGCCCAAGCTCCGTTAGGAACCTATCCGGATCCATCAGGCGCCTGGGACGGAACCACCTAGTCGGTTCCGTCTCCCTGCGGCGGAGGGTAGCGGCTCGAAAGTCTAGTCGAAGGAGTGAATGATCTGACCATGACAAGGGATTGATGGCTATATCCCCCGTTTCTAGACTATTCAGCCACTGAATAGAGACAAAAATCAAGTCCAGAGTGTGTCCCCCCGTGTTAGTAAGGCCTTGAACTAACTGGTTCAAGTCCATGGCCGTCATGGAAGCCATGAGCTCCCGAGCTGCCTCTGACGTTTCACCGACAGATGGCAGGTTGAAATCCCCCATGACCATAAGTCTGGGGGTATCCACCGCCACCTCGGCTATTACGTTGAGCAGCTCGGGCAGGGCCGCCGCTACGTGACAGGGAGCCAGATATGCAATCAGCAAGCCCATCTGCACCCCACGACCCCACTTCACAAGGAGGGACTCAAATCCGGCTATCTGAGGTACAGTGGCCTCCCTCGGACAAAGACTTTCCTTTATAATAGCCGCCAACCCCCCGCCCCTACCCTGAGCCCTCAGCTGATGGAATGCGCGGAAGCCTGGTGGGCACATTTCAACGAGGGGAACTCTTGAACACGGAAAAAAGAAGAGAACAGGAGGATTCGCAAGATCTGTTCAACTTCATCAATGATTTAGGCAAAGGAATAAAACAGGAACTCATTAAATTTGCAGACAAGACCGAATTGACAGGAATACCAACACTCCAGAAGATAGGCTCAAGATATAGAAGGATCAACAGATTGGACCCCATCTAAGAAACTGAAAAACAATATTTGAGAAATGTAAGGTTATTTATTTAGGAAAGAAAAACTAAATACATAGGCATAGAATAGGTGATACCTGGCTCAACAGTAGAAAGTGCAAGTGATTAGTGAAAGTGAAAGTGTTAGTACAGCTTTACAATGCCTTGTAAGACCGCACTTGGAATATTGTCAAAGTTGACTCCTTATGGGTCTTCCGGCCGCTCCCAATCTGGTGTGAATGACCCAGCTTGTTGAACAAGTTCAGCTTGTTGAATTTCTCAGGCAGCCGCTCCAAGATCTGGCTGCAGAGCATGCTCTGGTATTTCCACTCCACAGACTCGCTCAGGTCTATGGCTTCCATCTTTCCACACTCCATGCATTTATACGGCTTCTCTTGTGTGGATCATTTCATGGGAAGCAAGATAGCGGCGTTGAGCAAAGGTCTTTCCACACTGCATGCATTTAAATGGCTTTTCCCGTTTTTTTTTTAAATTTGATTTATATGCCGCCCTTCTCCAGAGACTCAGGGCGGCTTACATTGTGCTAAGCAATAGACTTCATACTTTTGTATATTTATACAAAGTCAGCTTATTGCCCCCACAAACTGGGTTCTCAATTTACCTACCTTAGAAAGGATGGAAGGCTGAGTCAACCTTGAGCCTGGTGAGATTCAAACCTGCAATAATTGCAGGCAGCTGGTGTTAATAATAGGGTGCTTTAGACCACTGTACTACCAAGGCTCTTGGTAAGAGATCCTGTGTGGATCTTTCTGTGGTTAGCCAGTCCACTGCTCTGAGCAAACCTGTTTCCACACTCCATGCATTTAAATGGTTTCTCTTCTGAGTGGATAATCTTATGGGAAGCAAGATACCTGCGTTGAGCAAAGGTCTTTCCACACTCCATGCATTTATAGGGTTTCTCTCCTGTGTGGATTTTGTTATGAGAAATAAGAGCATTGCTCTGAGCAAAGGTCTTTCCACACTCCATACATTTGTATGGCTTCTCCCCTGTGTGGATAATCTTATGGGAATTAAGTTTGCTTCCATGAGCAAAGGTCTTTCCACACTCCATGCATTTAAATGGTTTCTCTTCTGAGTGGATCATCTTATGGTAAGCAAGATTACCTTTTTGAGCAAAGGTCTTTCCACACTCTATGCATTTAAATGGCTTCTCTCCTGTGTGGATTCTGTTATGAGAAGTAAGAGCACTGCTATAAATAAAGGTCTTTCCACACTCCATGCATTTATATGGCTTCTCTCCTGTGTGGATTCTGTTATGTGAAATAAGACTACCTCTTTGAATAAAGGTCTTTCCGCACTCCATGCATTTAAATGGTTTCTCTTCTGAGTGGATCATCTTATGGTAAGCAAGATTACCTCTTTGAGCAAAGGTCTTTCCACACTCCATGCATTTAAATGGTTTCTCTTCTGAGTGGATAATCTTATGGGAAGCAAGATACCTGCGTTGAGCAAAGGTCTTTCCACACTCCATGCATTTATAGGGTTTCTCTCCTGCTGCTTGGAGGGATTGGGCTACAGGGGATTCTGAACACTTTTTCTCCCCAGTGTGAATCCTTTCGTGGGAAGTAAGTTGCCAA
The DNA here is from genome assembly GCA_022577455.1 of Arizona elegans. Lineage (NCBI taxonomy): Eukaryota > Metazoa > Chordata > Lepidosauria > Squamata > Colubridae > Arizona > Arizona elegans. The sequence continues at coordinate 1,795,811 of JAKOOJ010000012.1, read as the reverse complement.
CTTGTTCTAAAATGTTTTCCAGATTCCAAACATTCATAAGGCTCCTTTTTTGTGTGAATCACTTTTTCAGATGTAAAGAAGTTATTTCCAAGAGAAGAAATGAATGTCCCATTGTAATTTTGTCCATTGTATCTTATAGCATCTTTTCCTTTGTTTTGGGTTAAATAGTCTTCGTTTACACTTTTCCCAATATATTTTTTTCTTATTTTCTCTTGTTGGGCAAGAAAGTCTTGAATTGGAGCATCAGTGGAATATGAGCTACCCGGATTCCAATTATTTGACTGGCTTCTCTCATGGCTTTCGAATTCCATTCGAAATCCAAACTTCTCTGTTTCATCTTTAGCATTGGTCACTTGGAACAGTTCACAGGAATCTTGATCCTCCTGCCCATTATTACCTTCAAAGGAAAAGAGAAATGAAAATGATAACACGGTTAGAGAAAAAGATCAAACTGTAGAAAATCAACGAATATTCTTCTGAATGATGCCAAAATTCCATTATGTTGTATTTTGCATGCTTACAGTGGTGTGATATAGACATGATGATTTCTATATTCATGAGTCATGAAAGCTTTGAAAATATCTAGAAAGTATCTTTCTTTACAATTATCTATCTATATATATGCAAATCCCACTCAAAGTCAGTTTTGAGTTAAGGAATAATCTTGGCCTGTAAACACTCTTTGCGCCAAGACTGGAAAGGCTGGGAGGCTCAAGAAAGGCTATTTCACTGCTCAAAAGTCTCATTGGCTTACAAGGGTTCTTTGGCCAGATCTGGTCCTGTTGAGGCCCGCCAGTGGCAAGTGGAGCTGACAGCAGATTCGTACAGTGAGGAGGTTGGGGAGGAACATGGACCAGTCCTGGATTCTAGGGAAGGCTCTGATGAAGGCTCTGCGTTGGAGGCAGAGAGGGGGGAAGGGCTGAATGCCAGTTATTAGCTGCCTTCAGAGTTAGACATCTGTTAGCCAGACGAACAGCTGGAGCCTGTTCCCAATGTGCGCATGCGCAGAGTTTCCAGACAAAGGGAACAGCTAAAGAACAAGGGTTGACTTCGGAGTAAGGCCACAGGTGGACGATGACTAGCCCCTTCTAGAGGGAATAAAAGAGGAGTGAAAGGGGAGTGGAGTTTGCAGGAGACAGTTACCGTATTTTTCGGAGTATAAGATGCTCCGGACAATAAGACACGCCTACCTTTTTTGGGGAGGAAAACAAGAAAAGAAAAATCTATCTCTTCCTCCCAGCAATTTGCCTCTGCAGCAAACAGCCTGTTTCATTTTCATTTTCATTACAGCCTGATTAGCACAAGCAACTGATTGTCGGTTGGATCGGCCTCACCTATTTCAAGCTGCAGGGATTTCCATAGCCTATTGCCGCCTCCATGCACCTCATTTTCTGGGGGGCCGGAAGGTGGGCGGGACTACATTTGGTGTATAAGACGCACCCAAATTTTCATCCTCTTTTAGGGGGGAAAAAGTGAGTCTTATACTCCAAAAAATATGGTAGTTCCCCTAATTGGTTTGTGACTCTCAGAAACTCCTTGCCCGGTTTTGAAGATATCGGCCTCACATCTCTCCAAGCCAGATAAGGTCTGTGACTGTAAATTGTCCCTTGAAAGACTTTGTTGAGTGTGAATGAGAGAAATTCACAGTAACTTAATAAAAAAAGATTTTTGTTGGGATAAGGAGTCTGCTTCGTGGTTTGGTAACGCCTAGGCCAGAAAAGGTACAGGCCTCAGTTAGCAGAGAACAGAGGCCTAAACTACCTTAGTGCCAGATCACGCAGGTTCAGGAGTGCAAGCTCTCATTCTACTGGTCCCACACTATAGAACTTTAGGCCTGAGTTTTCTACGAACTGAGGACTGCACGAGATAAAATAGAATAGAATAACAGAGTTAGAAGGGACCTTGGAAGTCTTCTATTCTAATCGCATGCTTAGGCAGGAAACCCTATACCATTTCAGACAAATGGTTATCCAATCTCTTCTTAAAAACTTCAAAAATCCAGAACACACACAGAATTATCCACACCATACACTGAAAGAAAGAGGGCCTAGCCGCAGCATCCATGTGTGCAGCCATCTCTTTGGGCGATTCTTCCCTCCTTGATTAGTTTCTACACATTGCTTCTTGTCCTACCCTCAAGTGCTTTGGAGAATAGCTTGATTCCCTCTTCTTCTTAATGGTAGCCTCTGAAATATTGGAACACTCTGAGTTATGGCGGGAGCAGCGGCAGCGAGCTCCCAGCACTTTTTCCAGTAGCAGAAAAAAGTTCTGAGGGGGAATCCTCGCTCACCTTTCACCTGACGCTTTGATTCACCACCGCCCCACTGCCTCTTCGAGCTCCAGAGGTTGAAAGGTGAGTGAGGATTCCCCCTCACGTTTTCCTGCCACTGGAAAAAGTGCTAAGAGCTCACCCCTGCTGCCGCCCGGAGCTCCAAGCGGGGGCGGGGGGGGGGGGGCTGCAACGCCGGCAGCTTTGGGAGATGCTAGCCCTGTGGGAAGGGGGGTCAGCCCAGCAAGCTTCGCAGCAACATGAAGTGCTGCCAGCAGGCATGGGAAGGAATTCCGGGACGCCCTGCAACCCCTGAGACTGCCTGGCTGCAAAAGTCACTCTGTGCCCAGAGGAGGAGGAAGCCCCCCACCAGTCGCCTCCTCAGCAACGGCCCCAGCACTCTGCGCTCCCCTGCCGAGTCTGATGGGAATAGTGGTTGGCCTGGCGGCCCCATTCCCTACCACCCCTCCCCGGTGGACAACGCTCACCTGGGTCAGCTGCTCCTCTCAGCAGACGGGCTGAAAAGCTTGCCAGGCTGCCCCCCCACCCCACCCAAGCTAGAGTCTCCCGAAGTCGCCAGTTGCGCAGGTGAGGCGGGGCAAGCATTGGGCGGGGTGAGCAACCAGCGACAGGGGGACCGGTACGGGGGTGTGGCCAGTCAGCCATCGCTACCAGTTCGCTGACCTCCAGGAAATGGCCACCACCAGTACTAGCGAACAGTGCAAACCGGCTAAATACTACCTCTGATGAAGATGTTGAAGAGTACTGGGCCTAAAACAGAGACTTGGGCTATCCCACTGCATACTTCCCTCCATGTAGATGCAGTTCCCACGTTGAGTGTGATTAGTTTGTCAGTTACAAATCCACGTGGTGGTGATCGGGGGGAAAAGTCTTTGAAAAAGAAGAGGCCTTCCCTCTGTTTGCAAAGCCTTTTGCCCGGGATCTCATGCAGGCCTCAGTTAGCAGAGAACAGAGGCCTAATGAACTATAGTACGAGATCACACAAGATTTTGCACAAGTGCAAGATTTCTCATCACTTTAGCCCTATGTTTTTTGAAAATGTACCAAAGCAGGCAAAGGAACCGATGGCTTGCTACATCGTCGCAGGGTGGGGTGGGGGAATAAGTAGGGCGAATGTTGCAGTGCCTCTATTGTCATTCATAACTGTGGACGGCCGTAGTGGTGCAACATTCGTAATTTTAGGACTGGATCTAAAGTATTGAGGGGGGTAAAGCATAACTTCAAATGGTTGCTAAGTGAACTGTCATAACTCCAGGATTACCTATGTCCTAGGATACACTGAGTCACATTGCATGAGGCCTTTGTTCTTGAATTGGGAGAATGTACTTCCATGGCCTGTTCATGAAAGATCTGTTCTCACACAATTTTGGGAGGTTTCAGAGGACAAATGACAACACATTCCTCTCAGTTGACCTCCAGAGGACACATAAGGGCACACCTCATTCAAAGAAAGAGTTTAAACAAAGAGACATTGACCTCTTTCCTTCCTTGGAGTACGAGAAGGCAAGACCGTTTCCTTCTCCATCCAAGGAAATAATATTGGATTAGTGGTTTTTTAAAATAAAAAAACTAACTATAATCTGTCTTCTTGAGTTCTCTGATTGGGGACTAGAAAACTCTTACCCAGAGAGACCACGTTCCTATGGTTTTCAAGCATGACTTCCGAATGCAGGGCTTTTTGGTCAGGATCCAGCTGAGACCATTCCTCCTCAGAGAAATACACAGCCACCTCCTCGAAGGACACAAGACTCTCCTGAACACGGAAAAAAGAACAGAACAGGAGGATTTGCAGTATCTGATCATCTTAATCAATGATTTAGACAAGAGAAAAGTCCTCAAATTTGAAGAAAAGACTAAATTGACAGGAATACCAATACTCCAGAAGATAAGCTCGAAATATAGAAGTATTGACAGATTGGGCCCCATCTAACAAAATGAAAATCAATGGTGTATAATGCTTTGGTAAGACAGCACTTGGCTTCCAGTATTGGTTACTACAATGTAAAAAAGATCTTGAGACTCTAGAAAGAGCAACCAAAATGATCAGGGTCCTGGAGGCTAAAACATATAAAAAACGGTGCTGGAATTGGGTATATCTAGTTCAATGAAAAGAAGAACGAGGGGTGAGATGGTAGCAGTGTTGCAATATCTCAGGGGCTGCCACAAAGAAGAAGAGGCCAACTTATTCTCCAAAGCACCTGAAGGCGGGACAAGAAGCAATGGATGGAAACTAATCAAGGAGAGAACTAATGTGCAACTAAAGCGAAATTTGCTGACAATGAGAACAATTAATCAATGGAATGACTTGCTTCCAGAAGTTGTGGATGCTGCAATACTGGAGGACTTTAAGAAGAAATGGGACAGCCATTTCTTGGACTAGGAGATCTCCAAGATCCCTACCAATTCTGTTATTCTGCTCCAATGTCCCCAAAGCAAAGATTTGCACCAACTTAAATGGCTGTGTGTCACACAACTCCTAAATTTAGGCGAGAAAAGGGACAATTCTCCAAATTTGTTTGGCTGAAGAAATATTTGGGGCAACTTTTATCAAGCTGATTGTTCTGCAGAACTTTCAGTGCCTTTCAGTACAGTAATCCCATCTCTGGTTCAATTTATCTATTACCCTATCATTTATTGATCTAGTAGTCTGAGCTATTGGCTGAATGGGAGAACCAAAGAAGAGAAAATTCTCTGCGAAGGCCATTTCTAAACCTTTGCAAAGTGGGAATGTTTGATCTCCTAATCCAGGCACAAATCAGAGGACTGGAAATTATTTTGTAGCCCAAAGTACTGTGATGGCATGCTCTGTGTGGCCATTCTCTTTGGATTTTAAAATTCTGCTTTATTTTTTTAATATGATTTGCTTATCTTTTGAATGACTGGTCATAAATAAGGCTTTTTAAAAATGGTGAAGTGGCAATGTGAGTAATTAGTTATTTTTCATTAGCGTTGCACAACTCCAAATCAAATAATTGCAAAAAGAATAGGTGTCTAGCAGTTACTACCACTGTGATACATTTATTCCTACCTCTTGAAGCACCTTTAAAAAATTACTTCTTGTAAACTCATAGTTGCAGGAGTACCTACCAGAACCAGTAAACTAGTGGTCTTTAAAAAACATTTCCTAACCAGAATCTGAGGACAGAAATGACAAACCATTGTGTCCCAGTAAGAGTCTACAGAGGAAGCTATGCTGGTTGAGAGCAATTTGAACCTGCAATCATGCTGTCCACGTCGCACAGAAACATAAAAAGAATCCAGTCCAAACAAGGAAGGGAAATAAAAGGAGAGCCAACTCTGCACACCCGCTTCACTTCCTGAAGGAAAGGAGAATACAAATCTAATAATGTTTCCCTTTCTTACTTGATTTGGAAGTTCAACCAGTGTCTGATCTCCATCGTAAAAACCCGAAAACTTCATGCTTTGTTTCTCTGTAAGAAATAAATAATTTCAAAATGCATATTTAACAAAATAAGAGGAGGTATACTACAGAAGAGAATAAGGTAAGACAGATGGGATCTCTCTGGGAAATCAGAGAATGTTCGATTACCTCCCGAAGTGTCCTGACTTTGATCTTCCCAAGGGATCCTCCTGAAAAATAGGTCCTGAGGGGGATTTGATGGATTCTTCTTTCTCTCGGGATCTCTGATCTCCACAGTACAGCCCTTCAAATAGGAGAAAGGATGGAAGAAGCAGAATTAATATACATCACATGACATGAAGTGCATTCTTATATTCGGAATTCAACCTCAAAGCCCCAATATCCATCAGTAACATTGAGTGAGAAAACAATGGAACAATATTCTACAAGAATTGATGGGACATAGTCACATATTATAAACGTCAGAGAAGTTTGGGAAGGAAGGGTGAAGCATTCAAACACATTTTTTATTCCCTTCTGGGCACCCTAAAGTGTCTCACCTGCAACTCCACCTGCTCCTTCTGCTCCTCTGCCTGGTTCAGGAGGAAGCCTTCAGCCAGGGCCACCGCCTGGGAGCTGGTCTCTGCTCCACACTCCCGCACCCAGCCCTCCACCTCTGGAGGCAGAAGGAAGAGGAGCTGCTCCAGAACCACCAGGTCCAGCATCTGGGCTTTGGTGTGCTTTTCTGGTCTCAGCCATCGCCTACAAAAGTCATGGAGTCTGCTGCAAAGTCCTCGGGGACCCTCAGCCTCCCAGTATTGGGTGAACTTCCAGGGCTGAACTTGTGAAGGGAGGATGGTTTCCTCCTCCAGGATCTCCTGCCCAGTCCTTGTCCAGAGCTTCTCCCGCTTCCCAGGCTGAGCAGCTGAAGGGCCTTTTCTGCTTCCCTCCTTTGCAAAAGGTTGTGTCTCCATCCTTTCTCTGTCCTGCAGAGCAGCTCCAAAAGGCTCCAAGGACTCTGGTGGGTCTCCAGATGCCTTTTCCTTCACGGGACCATTTCTGGGGTGCAGGACTGAGCCCTCCAAGGGATTCTGCTCTTTTTCTTCTTCCCCCAAGAGGAAATTTTGCCTTGCAAAGATTTCAAATGGTTTCGACTGTGTGTATCTGAGATGGAAAGAAAAATAAATACCAAGAATTAGAAATTGAATTCAGCCATTGAACAACCTTCACCCAACCTTCCAGGAGCCCCAAGAGGCTCATCCCAGCGCAGGACTGAGGTGCCCCCGAGCAGAGCTGTGAAAGAGGCAGCTGGAGAGGCCGCCCCGCTTCTCTCCCCCTCCGGAGACAGGGAGCCTGGTGCGAATCCTGCCTCCTCCTCGCCCGGCTTCTCTCCGCTCCTGCTGGGCCTCCGCAAGGCCGACGCTCCCCTCCCCCCACTCGGCTCTTCCCCGGACACTGGAAGGGAAGGGAGCCCCGGATCCTGCTGAGCATGGAGGGCGGCTGGGGAGCATGGGATCTGGGGTTGAAGCCAGAGGAAGGCTGGGCGAGTTTCTCTCCCTCCTCCGCCTCCCTTTGCCCGGGAAGAGCCCCCACCTCACCCGGGGCACGTCTGGATCTCCACCCGCCAGATTATCCGCCTCCCGCGGAGCCCCAGGGGTTAAGGCGAGCGAGTGCGGCATCCTAGAGCGGCAAGCGGGTTCCTTCGCAGCCTCCTCTAGAAAGCGAGCTGTGACGTTCGCCCTGCGGTGGACCAATGGGGAAGCACCGGGAGTTCCCTTGTCTTAGCAGAGGGGTCCCCCTGGCGGATTTGGTGCAAACTGGCAGGATTGTAGAAAGGGCGGGAAAGAGGAGCGTGTCTGAGGGGAAGGGAGAGGGTAGGGATGATGGGCTTGGGGGTAGGAGAAAAAGCCCCTCTCAAGGGCTCCCTGCCTGACAAAGGCTTCAACTTCTTCAGAGGTGGCACTTTCTCCATCTTCCTCTCTTTCCTGTCCAGGAACCATCTGTGGAGATGGAGAAAAATCTCTCTGGACGATTTAAACTCGCTTCCCTCAAGAACAGCCACATTATAACTTGCATTACATAATATGAAGCAGGGTGAAAAGACAGATTTCGACAATATTAAGCAAATATTAAGCAAGTAAGAAAAGCTGAAACAATAGTAAGGTATTCAGGACTTTTGCATTTCTGCCTGCAACTCTGCTCTAGTGGATATACTCATCAGAAAGAGCTTCTTGAAATGATTAGGGAATCTCCACCACTTAAATATTGACAGCCACACATCACTTTCAGGCCAAACGATAACCTTCATCTCCACTGATGCTCATGTTTGCTTTCAAACCTCCAATTTAGCAAAAAGCACAAGAAAGGATTGAGGATTCAGAATCAGAATCAAGCTGGAAGGGAATTTGGAGGTCTTCTAGTCCAGCCCCCTGCTCAAGGAGGAGAACCTATACCAGTGATGGCTAACCTTTTTGCCATCGTGTGCCAAAAGCGGGGCCATGAGGGAGTCGTGTGCGTGCATGCCCATACCCATTATTCATTGCCCCCTGCACCCCCACGCACGTGCACGTGACTCCCCCACGCTCCCCATGCTCCAGAGGCTTTATGGAGCCTGGGGAGGAAGAAAATGGCTTTCCCCACTCCCCCCGGAGGCCCTCCAGAGCCGGAAACATCCTGTTTCCCGGCTTCCCCTGGGCTCGGAAGGCCTGAAAATCAGATGGCCGGCATGCGCATGCGAGCTGGAGCTGAACTAGGGCAATGCTTGCGTGCCCACAGATATGGCTCCGTGTGCCACCTGTAGCACGTGTGCCATAGGTTCGCCATCACGAACCTATACCATTTCAGACAAGTGACTATCGAGTCTCTTCTTAAAAATGTCCAGTGATAAAGCACCCACAATGTCTGGAGGAAAGCTGTCCCATTGGTTAATTGTTAATTGTTAATTCCATGTTGCTTCTCTCCTTGATTAGTTCACATGCATTGTTTTTTGTACTGCCCTCCAGTGCTTTGGAAAATAAATTTACCTCCTCCTCTTTGTGGCAGCCTCTCAAGTACTGGAATACTGCCATCGCTCCTAATCCTCCTTTTCTCTTGTCTAGCCAAACCCAAATCCTGCAACAGTTCTTGTTTTAGTCTTCCGGCCTTTAATCATTTTAGCTGCTCTTCGTTGGAAAGTCTCAGCATCTTTTTTTGTAATGTAATGACCAAATCTGGATACAGTATTCTAAGTGTGGTCTTACTAAGGCTTTATTAAACGGTACTAATACTGCATTTGATTTTGATTCTGTCTCCGTTTATACAAACCAAGGATTGTATTAGCTTTTTTGGCTGCCGCCACACACAAATGACTCATGTTTAAGTGACCATTCCTTCGGACTCCCAAGGTCCCTCTCACAGTTATTGTTTTTGAACTAGGTTTCATGTAATCTGTTTTTCCCACCCAGGTGTAAATCCTTACTTTTCTCCACATTAAACTTCACTTTGTTGGATTGAATCTTGAATCATTTGGATCAGAAAGGCACAGTATCTGTACACATAAAAATCTATAGACCTGGTGGATCAGAGGTTAGAATACAGTACTACAAGTTAATTGCCCACAGCCAGGAGTTCGGTCCTGACTGGCTCATGATTGATTCAGTCTTTAATCTTTGTCAGGTCAGTAAAATGAGGATCCAGTTTCCTGCGGATAATATGCTGACTTTGTAAACTGCTCAAAGACTGCTATAAAGCTTTGTGGAGTGGTAGAGAAGTCTAAAGTGGAATTGCTATTGCTATATACTTTACCCTTAGCATGGATCATTTTATGATAAGTAAGATTACTATTATTAGCAAAGGTCTTTCCACATTCCATGCATTTATATGGCTTCTCTCCTGTGTGGGTTCTGTTATGAGAAGTAAGAGCATTGCTCTGAGCAAAGGTCTTTCCACACTCCATACATTTATATGGTTTCTCTTCTGAGTGGATCCTTTTATGGGAAGCAAGGTAACTGCGTTGAGCAAAGGACTTTCCACACTCCATGCATTTATATGGCTTTTCGCCTGTATGGATTATTTTATGAGAAATAAGAGTACATCTCCGACCAAAGATCTTTCCACATTCCATGCATTTAAATGGCTTTTCCCCTGTGTGGATCTTTTTGTGGATAGTAAGTCTATAGTTCAGAGTAAAGGATTTTCCACACTCCATGCATTTATATGGTTTCTCTCCTGTGTGGATTGGTTTGTGGTTTCTAAGTCCTTTGCTATGAGTAAAGGTTTTTCCACACTCCAGGCATTTATATGGTTTCTCTCCTGAGTTGATCCTTTTATGGGAAATAAGATTACTATAACTTCTGAACCTATTATCATACTCTCTACATTTGTTTTGGGTTAAATAGTGTTCATCTACATGTAATTTATCTTTGATTAGCTTCACACTTTTCCCAATATATTTTTTTCTTATTTTTTCTTGTTGGGCAAGAAAGTCTTGCATCGGAGCATCAGTGGAAGACGAGCTTTCCTGATTCCAATTATTTGACTGGTTTCTTTCATGGCTTTCAAATTCCATTCGAATTCCAGACTTCTCCCTTCCATCTTTAGCATTGATCACTTGGAGCAGTTCACAGGAATCTTGATTCTCCTGCCCATTATTAGCTTCAAAGGAAGAGAGAAATGAAAATGATAACACAGTTAGAGAAAAAGATCAAACTGTAGAAAGTCAAGTGAATTTACTTCTGAATTTCTCTGAAATTCCATTAGGTTGTATGTTTGCATGCTTACAGTGGTGTGATATGGACATGATTTCTATACTTATGAGTCATGAAAGCTTTGAAAATATCTAGAAAATAGCTATTTCTTTATAATTATCTCATTATCTATATATATATATGCAAATCTCACTCAGTTTTGAGTTAAGGAATAATCAGGGGAAACCTCCAAGGAGGAATTAGGAGAAAACTTAAGATTTATTGGGGTGGGTTAATTACAGCAGAGACTTGTGAGAAATAAAACAACTTTGAAACAATCTCCTTCTTCCCGGGGATACCTTGGATCAGTTGCTCCACGGCATCTGTCTTCCAGGTGGGACTCCTGCTCAGCCCATTCCTTGATCTCAGCGATGAGACTTTGGAGCGAAATCCTTTGCTTGAAGCCTCCCATTGGCTTGTAAACACTCTTTGCGTGGAGACTGGAAACGTTGGAAGGTTTCAAGAATGACTATTTCGCTGTCCCAAAGTCTTATCGGCTTGCAAGGGTTCTTTGACTGGATCTGGTACAGGCTTCAGTTCATAGAAAACAGAGGCCTAAACTACTTTAGTACGAGATCAAACAAGACAAGTAGTGCAAGATCTCAGGCTACTGATCATGCGTGATCTCGCACTGCAGTATTTCTGGCCTGTGTTCTTTATGAAGTGAGGACTGCACAAGATCCAGGGGCAAAGTCTTTGAAAACAAAGAGGCCTTCCCTCTGTTTGCAAAGAATTTTGGCTTGGATATCATGCAGGCCTTGGATTAGCAGAGAACAGAGGCCTAAAGTACTGTAGTGCAAGATCACTTGAGATACTTAGCGTGAGATTTCGTGCTACTGATCTCATGCATCTCTCACTACTTTAGGCCTCTGTTTTCTGCAAATGCATCGAAGCAGGTAAAGGAACCGACGTCTCGCTACATCATTGCAATGTAAGTCTCAGCAGGGTGGGGTGGAGGTATAGATGGCGCAAACATTGCAGCGTCTCTGCTGTCATTTGTAAGTGTGAATGACAGCTGTAATGCTACAACATTTATAATTTCAAGACTGGGTCTTAAGTACTTGAGAGACGGCTAGGTCGTAACTTGGAACAATCATGTAGTGCGTGTCAGGTTCCAATGTCATCTCAAATAAATTGCATTCCCAAACAATTAATCTTTGCTGAAATCTTCCATTTATTGAGTACGACAAATCTGGCCCCGACTTCGTCATAGCCGATACTAACCCTCTGACCCCAAACCCTTCCCTTTCCGTTCCCCAATTCTCAGCATATCATTGGCCATCTTCCAAGTCAGTCTCCCCAGCTCCTGACTTCAACCCACAGGAATGTCCCCCCTCCCATCCCATCTCCTAGGGGATATTATCTACAGAGAAAATAAGTAGGTGAAAAGCCAAGCCTCGTCTTCTTCTCTTTATGGCAGCATTAGAATGCTGACAGTGGGATTACCTGTACCCTAGGATGCAGAGTCACACTGCATCAGGCCTTTGTTCATGAATTGGACTGGGAGAATGCTCTTCACAGAAAGCATCTAAGCAAAGAGATATTGACTCTTTCCTTCCTTGGAGTACGAGAAGGCCAGATAGTTTCCTTCTCCCTCCCAGGAAATAATATCGGATTAGTGATTTTTTAAAATAAAAAACTAACTATAATCTATCTCCTTGAGCTCTCTGATTAGGGACTAGAGAACTCTTACCCAGAGAGACCACGTTCCTATAGTTTTCAAGCATGACTTCCGAATGCAGTGCTTTTTGGTCAGAATCCAGCTGAGACCATTCGTCCTCAGAGAAATACACAGCCACCTCCTCGAAGGACACAAGACTCTCCTGAACACGGAAAAAAGAACAGAACAGGAGGATTCGCAATATCTGTTCATCTTCATCAATGATTTAGATAAGGGGATAGAAGGGGAAGTCCACAAATTTGCAGACAAGACCAAGTTGACAGACATAACAACACTCCAGAAGATAAGCTCAAGATATAGAAGTATCAACAGATTGGGCCCCATCTAACAAAATGAAAATCAATGGTGAGAAATAGAAGGTGCTACATTTAGGAAATAAAAACTAAATGCACTGGCATAGATTAGGTGATACCTGGCTCAATAGTACAAAGTGCAAAAGAAATCTTGGAGTCCTAGTGGACAATCGCTTAAACAAGAGTCAAGCAGTATGCTAGTTGCCAAAAAAAACCCCAACTCAATCATAGGCTGCATTAAGAGAGGGGTAGAATCAAGATCACATGAAGTGTTAGTTCCACTTTATAATGGAACTGGGAATATTGCATCCAATTTTGGTTGCCAGATTGAAAAAAAGATCTTGAAACTCTAGGAAGAGTACAGAAAAGAGCAACCAAAATGATTAGGGTCCTGGAGGCTAAAACATATAAAGAATGGTTGCCGGAAGAACTAGGGGTGAAATGGTAGCAGTGTTGCAATATCTAAGGAGCTGCCACAAAGAAGAGGAGGCCAACCTATTCTCCAAAGCACCTGAAAGTGGGACAAGAAGCAATGGATGGAAACTAATCAAGGAGAGAACTAATATGCAACTAATGAGAAATTTCCTGACAGAACAATTAATCGGGAATGTTTGATCTCGTAATCCAGGAACAAATCAGAGGATTGGAAATTATTTTATAGCCCGACATACTGGGATTAAATGCTCTATGTGGCCATTCTCTTTGGATTTTAAAATTCTGCTTTATTTTTTAATGTGATTCGCTTATTTTTTGAACTATAGGTTATGAACAAGGCTTTTTAAAAAAATGGTAATGTGGCAATGTGAGTATTTATTTTTCATTAGCCTTGCAAAACTCCAAATCAAGTAATTGCAAAAAGAATGAGTCTCTAGCAGTCACTACAACTGTGATACATTTATTCCTATTTCTTGAAGGACTTGTTAAAACATTACTTCTTGTAAACTCATAGTTGGAAGAGTACCTCGGAGAATTAGTTAACCACTGGTCTTTAAAAAACATTTCCTAAACAGAATCTGAGGGTAGAAATAACAAACCATTATGTCCCAGTAAGAGTCTACAGAGGAAGCTATGCTGGTTGAGAGCAACTTGAACCTGCTATTATGCTGTCCAGGAAAACAAAAATAATTCAGTCCAAACAAGGGGGAAAATAGAAGGCGGGAGAACTTTGCACACCCGCTTCACTTCCTGAAGGAAAGGAGAATACAAATCTAATAACTTTTTTCTTTCTTACTTGATTTGGAAGTTCAACCACTGTTTGAGCTCCATCGTAAAAACCCGAAAACTTCATTCTTTGTTTCTCTAAGGATAAAATAATTTCAAAATGTATATTTAACAAAGTAAGGAGAGGTATACTACAGAAGAGAAGAAGGGTAAGACAGATCGGATTTCTCTGGGTAATTGGAGGATCTTTAATTACCTCCTGAGGTGTTCTGACTTGGGTCTTCCCAAGGGATCCTCCTGAAAAATAGCTCCTGAGGGGGATTTGATGGATTCTTCTTTCCCTCAGGATCTCTGATCTCCTTAGTGCAGCAGTTCAAATAGGAGGAAGGATGGAAGAAGCAGAATTAATGTACATCACACAACATAAAGTGGAATCTTATGTTCAGAACACAACCTCAAAGCCCCCAATATCCACCAGTGAGGTTGAGTGAGAAAACAATGGAACAATATTCTACAAGAATTGATGAGACATAGTCACATATTATGAATGTCAGAGGGGTTTGGGAAGGAGGGGTGAAGTATTCAAACACATTTTTTATTCCCTTTTGAGCTCCCTAAAGTGTCTCACCTGCAACTCGACCTGCTCCTTCTGCTCCTCCTCCTGGCTCATGACGAAGCCTTCAGCCAGGGCCACCGCCTGGGAGCTGGTCTCTGCTCCACACTCCCGCACCCAGCCCTCCATCTCTGGGGGCAGAAGGAAGAGGAGCTGCTCCAAAACCACCAGGTCCAATATCTGGGCTTTGGTGTGCTTTTCTGGTCTCAGCCATTGCCTACTAAAATCATGGAGTCGTCTGCAAAGTCCTCGGGGACCCTCAGCCTCCTGGTATTGGATGAAGTTCCAGGGCTGAACTTCTGAAGGGAGGAAGGTTTCCTCCTCCAGGATCTCCTGCCCAGTCCTTGTCCAGAGCTTCCCCCTCTTCCCAGGCTGAGCAGCTGAAGGGCCTTTTCCGCTTCCCTCCTTTCCAAAAGGTTGTGTCTCCATCCTTTCTCTGTCCTGCAGAGCAGCTCCAAAGGGCTCCAAGGACTCTGGTGGGTCTCCAGATGCCTTTCCTTCACGGGACCATTTCTGGGGTGCAGGACTGATCCCTGCAAGGGATTCTGCTCTTTTTCTTCTTCCCCCAAGAGGAAAGTTTGCCTTGCAAAGTCCACAAATGGCTTCCAGTTTCTGTATCTGAGATGGGAAGAAAAACAAATAGCAAGAATTAGAAAGTGGAATTCAGCCACTAAGCGACCTTCCCCCAACCTCCCCGGAGCCCCAAGAGGCTCATCCCAGCGCAGGTCCGAGATCCCCCCTCCCCCCGCCCCGAGCAGGGCCTGGAAGGAGGCAGCTGGAGAGGCTGCCCCACTTCTCTCCCCCTCCGGAGACAGGGAGCCTGGTGCGAATCCTGCCTCCTCCTCGCCCGGCTTCTCTCCCCTCCTGCTGGCCAACCCTCCCCTCTCCCCACTCGGGCTCTTCCTCAGACAGGGGGCAGGAAGGGAGCCCCGGATCCTCCTGCATGGAGAGGGCGGCTGGGGAGCATGGGACCCGGGGTGGAAGCCGGAGAAAGGCTGGGCGCGGGTCTCTCCCTCCTCCGCCTCCCTTTGCCCGGGAAGAGCCCCCAACTCACCCGGAAAACGTCTGGATCTCCCCCCCCCCCCCCCCCCAGAGTCTCCCGCAGCCTCTCCGCCTCCTGTGGAGCCACAGAGGTTAAGAAGAGCGACTGCGAAGTCCTAGAGCGGCAAGTGCTTGTGATGTCATTTCCTTCCCAGCCTCCTATGGAAAGGCAGCTGTGACGTTCGCCCTCCGCTGGACCAATGGGGAAGCGCATGACCCTACCATCTCTTATCAGAGGGTTCCCCCTGGTGGATTAGGGGCAAAGTGCCAGGATTGTAGAAAGGGCGGGAAAGAGGAGTGCGTCTGAGGGGAAGGGAGAGAGTAGGGATGATGGGCATGGGAGTAGGAGAAAAGGCCCCTCTCAATGCCTCCCTGCCCAAGAAAAGCTTTGTGGTTTCCAGATACAGCACTCTCTCCCTCTCCCTCTCCTTACCTCTCTAGGAACCGTCTGTGGAGATGGAAAAAAAAAATCTCTCTGGAGGATTTAAACTCGCTTCCCTCAGGAAGAGCCACCCTCAAGGCTGGGCAGAGATTGGAGGAGGCCTCAAAAGGGTCCAAATCCTGTCAGAAACAGCGGGGCAGTCAGAAGAGGAGGACCAGGAGAATCTCTGGGAAACACAGCTTGTGTCTTGTGGTTGTTCAGAACTCTGGCCCCCTTTCAAGCAGGAGCAGCCCAGCTCTGCGGCCGAGAGCAGTGCTGTCAGGAGGACAAAGAACACCCCCCCCCCAAGATTCGCTTGTGTCAGTGGCTGCCAATATTGTGGTCGAAAGCGAAAACCAAGAATCAGCCATCGTCAGTATGTTTTGGAAGGGAGATAAACATGAATCTTGCAATATCTTGCTGCCACTGTGCAAACCTCAGCACAGGCAATAGCAGCTGAGTCTTCCTCCTTCCAAAAAGAGCCTGGTGGCGCAGCAGACTAATAGCCTGTTATTATCATTCAGCTGCCTGCAATTACTGCTAGTTCAAATCTCCCCAGGCTCAAGGTTGACTCAGTCTTCCATCCTTTCTAAGGTAGGTAAATTGAGGACCCAGTTTGTGGGGGCAATAAGCTGATTTTGTATAAATATACAAAAAGTATGAAGGCTATTGCTTAACGCATTGTAAGCTGCCCTGAGTCTCCGGAGAAGGGCGGCATATAGATCAAATTTAAAAAAAAAAAAAAAACATGCCAGGATGTGATCTGAATAAGACCCAGCTTGACCTGCTATTGAAATGCCCCCTGGCTCTTTCCCAAAAGGAGGGTGGCTGTTTTCTACGTTTTGTAGTGCAAGGGGCGGCAGGTGAGTCCCGCTTTTCACTTTTGAGATGCTCACTGCTCGCTTGCAGCAACTGGGACTGCTGCAGGTGGCACTGGCAGCAGGCAGAGGCACAGGACCGGCCACTCCGTATACAGCAGCCACTACAAGCACATTTAAGGCGGCTGCTTCAAGCACACTTTGGAAAAGAATCAGGAAGTGTTTCAGTAGCAGGTCAAGCTGTGTCTTATTCGGATCACATCCCGATATGTTTAGGTGTTTAGCGAGAAAGCACAGCTCCTATTCTCTGTGATGTGATCTGAATAACACCCAATTTGACCTGGTATTGAAACACTTCCCGGAAAGAGGGCAACAAACACAAAGGACACCCAGACTTGTGGTGCTTTTTGATTCAGGTGCTGCTGCTTAATTTGGAAGGAGAGGCTTTTACATTTGCACAATGTGTCTCCTGAGAGGTAACAATAACAGAGTTGGAAGGGACCTTGGAGGTCATTTAGTCCAACCCTGCTCACGTAGGAGACCTATACTTGCCGGCTGGCGACCCCCAGGGGGAGAGCCTTCTCTGTGGAAGCACCTGCCCTCTGGAATGACCTGCCCCCTGAGATACGCACGATATTAGACCTCCGGACCTTTCTTCGGGCCCTGAAAACACACTTATTCCATCTAGCCAGGCTGGCTTGATCCCATCCTCTCAGTTTTTAATTAAATTCGGTTTTAATTGGGTTGTTTTAAACTTGGGCCAAAATTATTTGTTTTTTAAATTGTTTTTTTAAAATTTATATGCTATACACGGCCCTGAGTCCCGCAGGAGAAGGGCGGTATAGAAATAAAATAAATTAATAATAATAATAATAATAATAATAATAATAATAAACCGCCGATCTTTCTGATCCACAAGCCACCTAGCCACCATCTTAGCCCCTGAGCCACCTAGCCAGGACAGGCTTTTACGTTTGCACAATGTGTCTCCCGACAGGTCTCGTGGACAGGCAGGTGGGCCTCTTGTCCTTAGCTTCTTACCCTGCTCTTTCTCCTCTCCTTCAGCCCAGCCTAACCCTCCATCCAGCAGTTAAGGATGAGGGGCTCACCCGTCTCTTCATGAAGAATCTCAGGAAACACAGTGTGCAAATCAAAACAAATCTGGGCTCCCTTTCCGTTTGTTTCCCCTCCCCACTCTCACACTCCTCTCTCTCTCCCTGGGAACTGGGTGGTGGGAGAAGAAGGGCCATCAAGGGGATGCTGGCAAGACAATCCTGAAGAAAGGACAAAATGACCCCACTGCCAGTGTCCAGGTACTGCCGCTGACTTGGAATGAATGGCTCTTTCATTTGGACACCATGTCTCTTTAGAGGTCTAATGGAAAGGCAGGAGAGCCCCTTGTCCTTAGCTACACAGCTTCTGCCCCCCCCCCCCCACATCTTTCTCCTCTGCTTCACCTCAGCCTAATCCTCCATCTCCCTCAGAGGTGGGAGGCCAGTTTCAAAGGGGATGGGAGAGTTGGGACAAATCTGCAAGAAACAAGACTCTTTCTTCCGTGCCAGGTTCCCAAATCCACAACCGCTCTCCTTTCCTCCTTCCTCTTGCTTCTTAGGTGAGAGATGAAAAGTCCCATTGTTCCCAGCCGCTCTCCCACCGTCTGACTTTGCTTGTGGAGTGTGCAGTGGAGCTGGAGGACCATGTTCGACAGCGGCCGCCGAATGGGCTGGGACTGTGACGTGGCACCACCCCTGCCCCACCACTCCTTGCAGCAGAAGCAGGAGCACCACCAACAGATGAAGGCACACAGGGTGTGTGGGAGGCATGCAATATAGCCCGCTGGACACACCATACAGCTGCCTGCCCTGTTACTGCTGCGGGCAAAGATGGAGTGAGTGAGCAGGCAGCCACACATCCAGCACGTTATATTGCATGCCTTCTCCATTCCCCAACGCCTCTACAGGTGCTGTGAAGTGAAGCAAGGGTGGCACCTCACCACGCCCCCTACACTCTCAACCCCACAATCCAAGCTCATTCTCCAGCTCTGCTACACACTCCGCAAGTGAAGACGGATGGTAGGAAATTCTCACCCCCCGCACCTCTGCCTCCGCTTGCTGCTTTGAGGCTCTGGGCTGCTTTTTGCACACACTCCACATTGACATCTGTCATTATTCCCTCAGAACAGGTCTCGGAGAGAAAAAAGTCGCCTGCTTTTGCATTCATACCGGTTGACTCATCTTAATTTGACACAGCAGACACAAGTTGGATGGAGGGTCCTTGGTGCACTGATGTTGTTCCCTAGTTTGGTTAATGAAATGTCTGCAACAAAACAATCAAGCTCAGGGAGCATCAAAGACCCTTCGTTTCAACCGTGAGCTACAAATTTTCTCCTATATTGGCAGGTTGATTATTTTTTGGTATCTTCATATCCCAGAGAAAGTTCCCATTCGCATTTCTACATATTTCATCAGGAAGGATTGAAGTAGTTTTTTTCAAGTAATTCTTCTTAATTTCACGTTATTGTGACCCCATTGATTTTCAAAGGTCTTTCTTCTTGATTGATCATTTGCAATGTTAGCACAGTGAAGTGATTTTGATTCTGATTCTCTGGAGTATCTCTAATTTGGGACAAGGAAGGAAGGTGGGGTGTATGGGGAGTCTGCAAGTGTTTGAGCAGAGAAGACTGAAGATGCCCAGCAATTGGACTATATGCTGATTAGACCATGTGGCTGGAGACTTTGGGGGAAGTGACAAACTTTTATTTTTAATTGGGTGGAAAACTAGCAGGAACCCAGAGCCAGTTTGCCACCAAGTTGTGCCAATAAGACATGTCCCAATAACGTTCTTTTTTTTTTTAATAAAAATTTATAAATTTTATTAACAAATAGAAAAAGAAAAATGCATACAAAACATATATACAAAAATAAAACAATATACAATAAAAACAATTTGTATATTCAATTTATGAAGCATCCATTTCGAAGTGTTGTATCCAATTACACAATTCTATATATTCCCATAGATCTAAACTCCCTACTTCTTCTTTGTTTATTAACCCTTTATCTGTTCTGCATTCTATTCCATTATTCCCGAACACTTTATTCTCTTTTGTTCTTACTGCCTACGTAAGGATAAGTTAAGTACTGCTGTGTTTTAATCTATCCGATTTGTCCCTTTTGTCCATAACTAGTTTGCGCCAATGGTACCAATTGTTCCAAACTTTGTAGAAATCAGTGTCTTCTTTTTCCTTTAATTCCTTGGTCAACCTATCCATCTCTGCACATTGTGTTATTTTGTCTATAATTTCTTCTTCGGAAGGGATTTTCTCCAATTTCCAGTTTATTTATTTATTTATTTATTATTCAAACTTCTATACCGCCCTTCTCCTTTCGGACTCAGGGCGGTGAACAGCCAAAATAAAAACATTTATACATAACATTGCAATTAAAAATAGATTTAAAATAATTAATAAATTTGGCCCATAATTTAAAACTTGTCAATTTAAAATCAGTATCAAAATTTTAAAACCAACCCTAAAATCAAGACAGACCGGCTAACTGAAAAAAGTAAGGTTTTAGGGCCCGACGAAAAGTCCGGAGGTCGGAGATCGCTCATATCTCTGGGGATAGATTATTCCAAAGGGTAGGTGCCACCACAGAGAAGACTCTCCTCCTGGGGGTCGCCAGCTGGCATTGTCTGGCCGACGGCACCCTGAGGAGCCCCTCTGTGGGAGCAAACTGGCCGGTGGGAGGCTATTGGTGGCAGAAGGCGGACCCATAAGTACCCCGGCCCTAAGCCATGGAGCGCTTTAAAGGTGATCACCAACACCTTGAAGTGCACCCGGAAGTCCACTGGAAGCCAATGCAGCTTGCGCAAGAGAGGAGTCACATGGGAGCGCCCCGTCGCTCCCATAATCCCCCGCGCGGCCGCATTCTGCACCAGTTGGAGCCTCCGGGTGTACCCCAGGGGGAGCCCCATGTAGAGAGCGTTACAATAGTCCAGATGAGAGGTGACGAGTGCTTGAGTGACTGTGCGTAGGGAGTCCCGGTCCAGAAAGGGGCGCAACTGGCTAGCATATGTTATCCTGGCCACTGTTAAGATGTGTGTTAACAGATATTTTATTTCTTTGGGATAATTTCTGGTAAAGATTCCTAATAGGAAGGTTTCAGGTTTCTTGTATATCTGTACTGATGTAATTTGTTCTAACCAGTTTTTAATCATAGACCAAAATTTTTTTGCCGCTGGACAGGTCCACCATAGGTGGTAAAAGGTGCTTTGGGCTTTCTTACATTTACAACAGGTCGAGCTGTTTTTTGGATTTATCTTTGGCAGTCTTGTTGGGGACATATGCCACCTAGAGAACATCTTTAGTTGGTTTTCTTTGTATGCCACCGTCAGCATTGATTTTATATTCATCTTCCAGAGTTCTTCCCATTTAGCCAATTCTACTGAATATTTAAAATTCTGCATCCATTTGATCATATTATGTTTGACTAGTCAATAACATGTTCTTTGAGGAATATGCTTGCCTTGGAGTTCTTAGTTTTGGGAATGTATTACTTGGAACCTTGATGTTGGGATGGGTGGAAGGAAGGAAGGAAGGAAGGAAAAACCATCATTAATTCAGTGCTACTGTAACTTCGAATGGTTACTTTATTAATGATTGTAAATCAAAGTCTACCTGGGTTGGCCAGTAGGCTGGCTAGCTAGGGGAACTTAATAAGCATCCATATTTCCCTGCCGCTGCTTTCTCTTAATAAAACTACTTGCTTTAATGCTCCATGTGTGGACAAAGCTCGGAACAGCCCAATATTTCCAGAACGCTAGAATTATTGAGTTCAACAGCGCTTTTTTCACACAACTCTGTGAACAAAGTTACAATTGCACTGAAAAAATGAAAACTGCAAAATGAGTAAATATTGTGGCCTGGCAGCTGTGAAGGCAAACAAAATACTGGGATACTGGGATACCTCACCAGTTGTATCACCATCAAGAAAAAGGAGGTCCTAACCTGTTAATGCTTCTTTGAGTGAGGGGGTCCTGCCAGCCGCTTTGAAAGAAGCGGTTGTGAGGCCCCTCCTCAAGAAGCCCTCTCTGGATCCGGCTGTTTTGGCTAACTATCGTCCAGTCTCCAACCCTCGCTTTGTTGCGAAGGTTGTTGAGAGTGTGGTGGCGCAACAGCTTCCCCGGTACCTGGATGAAGCTGTCTATCTAGACCCGCTCCAGTCCGGCTTCCGGCCTGGGCACAGCACGGAAACGGCATTGGTCGCGTTGGTGGATGATCTCTGGAGGGCTCGGGATAGGGGTTGCTCCTCTATCCTGGTCCTGTTAGACCTCTCAGCGGCTTTTGATACCATCGACCATGGTATCATGTTGCACCGGTGGGTGGGGGTGGGGGGCACCGTTCTGCGGTGGTTCTCCTCCTACCTCTCTGACCGGTCGCAATCCGTGTTGACAGGGGGCAGCGGTCGACCCCGAGGCACCTTGCTTGTGGGGTGCCACAAGGGTCAGTCCTCTCACCCCTTCTGTTCAACATTTATGTAAAGCCGCTGGGTGAGATCATCCGTGGCTTCGGGGTGGAGTTCCATCAGTACGCTGATGACACCCAGCTGTACATCTCCACCCCAGGCCACCCCAACGATGCCCTTGAAGTGATGTCCCAGTGCCTGGAGGCTGTGCGGGCCTGGATGGGGAGAAACAGGCTCCGACTCAACCCCTCAAAGACCGAGTGTCTGTGGCTTCCGGCGTCCCGATATAGCCAGCTGACACCATCGCTGGCTATTGGGGGCGAATCACTCGCCCCCACGGAGAGGGCTCGTAACTTGGGCGTCCTCCTGGACGCACGGCTGTCGTTAGATCATTTGACGGCCATGGCCAGGGGGGCTTTTTATCAGGTCCGCCTGATACGCCAGTTGCGCCCCTTTCTAGATCGGGACTCCCTACGCACAGTCACTCAGGCACTCGTCACTTCCCACCTGGACTACTGCAACGCTCTCTACATGGGGCTCCCCCTGGGGTGCACCCGGAGGCTCCAGCTGGTCCAGAACGCGGCCGCGTGGGGGATTATGGGGGCGACGAGGCGCTCCCATGTAACACCTCTCCTGCGCGAGCTGCACTGGCTCCCGGTGGTCTTCCGGGTGCGCTTCAAGGTGTTGGTGACCAACTTTAAAGCGCTCCAGGGCTTAGGGCCGGGGTACTTACAAGACCGCCTTCTGCCACCAATAGCCTCCCACCGGCCAGTACGCTCGCACAGAGTGGGCCTCCTCAGGGTGCCGTCTGCCAGACAATGTCAGCTGGCGACCCCCAGAGGGAGAGCCTTCTCTGTGGCGGCGTCCACCCTCTGGAACAACCTCCCCCCAGAGATACGTACAATAACAGACCTCCGGATTTTTCGTCGGGCCCTGAAAACCCATTTATTTCAACTAGCTGGGCTGGCTTGAGTTAATTTTAAATTGATTTTAAATTGGGTTGTTTTAATTTTCGGCCAAATATTTAATTATTTTAAACTGCTTTTAAATTTTGTATGTATTGTTTTTTACTTTGACTGTTCACCGCCCTGAGTCCTATTTTGGAGAAGGGCGGTATAGAAATTTAAACAAACAAACAAACAAACAAACAAATAAATAAATAAATAAACCCACTAGATAGGGCTTTAGTCAGTCCCCAATTTGGATACTGTGTCCAGTTCTGGAGACCTCACTTAAAAAAGATATTGGTAAGATTGTGTGAGGGCATAGATGGGCAACATGACGGAAAGCAAGGAAAGATCACCACAAAGTTAGGATAAAGAGCCTATGAGTTGCCTTTTCTAATTCAGCATCACTATAACCCCGTTCTCCTTATGGTTTTCTTTCTCAGTTATTACTTGCGTTACATAATGTGAAGCAGGGTGGAAAGGCAGTTTTTGGCAATATTAAGCAAAGTAAGAAAAGCTGAAACAATAGTAAGGGATTCAGGACTAACTGCATTTCTGACTGCAACTCTGCTCTAGTGGAAATACTCATCAGAGGGGGTTTCTTGAAATGATTGGGGAATCTCCACCACTTAAATATTGGCAGCCACACATCACTTTCAGGCCAAATGATAACCTTCATCTCCACTGATGCTCATATTTGCTTGGCAAAAAAGCACAAGGATTGAGGATTCAGAATCAGAATCAGAATCGAGCTGGAAGGGAACTTGGAGGTCTTCTAGTCCAGCCCCCTGATCAAGCAGGAGATCCTATACCATTTCAGACAAATGATTATCCAGTCTTTTCTTAAAAACCTCCAGTGATGAAGCACCCACAATGAAGGAAAGCTGTCCCACTGGTCAATTGTCCCCATTGTAAGGAAGATTCTTGTTAATTCCAGGTTGCTTCTCTCCTTGATTAGTTCACATGCATTGTTTCCTGTCCTACCCTCTGGTGCTTTGGAAAATAAATGGAGCTCCTCCTCTTTGTGGCAGCCTCTCAAGTACTGGAATCCTGATATCACTCCTAATCCTTTTCTCTAGACTAGCCAAACCCAAAGCCCGCAACATTTCTTCATGTGTTTTAGTCTTCAGGCCTTTAATCAACTTAGCTGTTCTTCTTTACACTTTTTTCCAAAGACTAAATATCTTTTTTGTAATGTAATGTCCAGAACTGGATGCAGTATTCCAAATGTGGTCTTACTAAGGCTTTCTAAAGTGGTACTAATACTTCATGCGATTTTGATTCTATGTCTCTGTTTATACAACCAAGGATTGTCTCAGCATTTTTGGCTGCTACTGCACACACAGGTGACTCATATTTAGTGATCATCCATTAGGACTCCCAAGGTCCCTCTCAGAGTTACTGTTTGAGCCAGGTTTCGTGTAATCTGTTTTTCCCACCCAGGTGTAAAACCTTACTTTTCTCCAGATTAAATTTCACTTTGTGGGATTCAATCTCGTCTCATTTGGATCAGAAAGGCACAATAGGTGTACACATAAAAATCTCTAGACATGGTGGGTCAGAGGTTAGAATGTAGTACCAGAAGATAATTGCCCACAGCCAGGAGTTTGATCCTGACCGGTTCATGGTTGATTTAACCTTTTATCTTTTTGAGGTTGGTAAAAGGAGGACCCAGATTCCTGGGGACAATATGCTGACTTTGTGAACTGCTCAGACAGTGCTGTAAAGCATTGTGGAGTGGTATATAAGTCTAAAGTGGAATTGCTATTGCTATATACTTTCTCCCGAGTGTGGATCCTTTTATGAGAAGTAAGATTACCATTCTGAGCAAAGCTCTTTCCACATTCAATGCATTTATATGGCTTCTCCCCTGTATGGATCTTTTTATGGGAACCAAGATAACTGCGTTGAGCAAAGGTCTTTCCACACTCCATGCATTTAAATGGCTTCTCCCCTGTGTGGATCATCTTATGGGAAATAAGATTACCTCTTCGAGAAAAGGTCTTTCCACACTCCATGCATTTAAATGGTTTATCTTCTGAGTGGATCCTTTTATGGGAAGCAAGATAACTGCGTTGAGCAAAGGTCTTTCCACACTCCATGCATTTATATGGCTTCTCCCCTGTGTGGATCATCTTATGGGAAATAAGATTACCTCTTTGAGGAAACGTCTTTCCACACTCCATGCATTTATATGGTTTCTCCCCTGTGTGGATCACCTTATGAGAAGTAAGAGCACTGCTCTTAGTAAAGGTCTTTCCACACTCTGTGCATTTAAATGGTTTTTCTTCTGAGTGGATCTTTTTATGGGAAGCAAGATAACTGCGTTGAGCAAAGCTCTTTCCACACTCCATGCATTTATATGGCTTTTCTCCTGTGTGGATCATCTTATGGGAAATAAGATGACCTCTTCGAGGAAAGGTCTTTCCACATTCCATGCATTTAAATGGCTTTTCCCCTGTGTGGATCATCTTATGGGACGCAAGATAACTGCGTTGAGCAAAGGTCTTTCCACATTCCATGCATGTATATGGTTTCTCTCCTGTGTGGATCATTTTATGGTATCTAAGTCCATTGCTATAAATAAAGGTCTTTCCACACTCCATGCATTTAAATGGCTTTTCCCCTGTGTGGATCATCTTATGGGAAATAAGATTACCTCTTTGAGCAAAGGTCTTTCCACACTCCATGCATTTAAATGGCTTTTCCCCTGTGTGGATCATCTTATGGGAAATAAGATTACCTCTTTGAGCAAAGGTCTTTCCACACTCCATGCATTTAAATGGTTTATCCCCTGTGTGGATAATCTTATGGGAAGCAAGATACCTGTGTTGAGCAAAGGTCTTTCCACACTCAATGCATTTATAAGGTTTCTCTCCTGCTGCTTGGAGGGATTGGGATTCTGAACACAGTTTCTCCCCGGTGTGAATCCTTTCGTGGGAAGTAAGTTGCCAGCTTGTTCCAAAATGTTTTCCAGATTCCAAACATTCATAAGGCTCCTTTTTTGTGTGAATCACTTTTTCAGATGTAAAGAAGTTATTTCCAAGAGAATAAATGAATATCCCATTGTAATTTTGTCCATTGTATCTTATAGCATCTTTTCCTTTGTTTTGGGTTAAATAGTCTCCGTTTACGCTTTTCCCAATATATTTTTTCCTTATTTTCTCCTGTTGGGCAAGAAAGTCTTGCACTGGAGCATCAGTGGAATATGAGCTATCCTGATTCCAATTATTTGACTGGCTTCTCTCATGGCTTTCGAATTCCATTCGAAATCCAAACTTCTCTGTTTCATCTTTAGCATTGGTCATTTGGAACAGTTCACAGGAATCTTGATCCTCCTGCCCATTATTACCTTCAAAGGAAAAGAGAAATGAAAATGATAACACGGTTAGAGAAAAAGATCAAACTGTAACGAATATTCTTCTGAATGTTTCCAAAATTCCATTATGTTGTATTTTGCATTCTTACAGGGGTGTGATATAGACATGATGATTTCTATATTCATGAGTCATGAAAGCTTTGAAAATATCTAGAAAATACCTTTCTTTACAATTATCTATCTATATATATGCAAATCCCACTCAAAGTCAGTTTTGAGTTAAGGAATCGCTTGGCTTGTAAATGCTGTTTGCGCCGAGACTGGAAAGGTTAGGAGGCTCAAGAAAGGCTCAAAAGTCTCATTGGCTTAGAAGGGTTCTTTGGCCAGATCTGGTCCTGTTGAGGCCCGCCAGTGGCAAGTGGAGCTGAGAGCAGATTCGTACAGTGAAGAGGATGGGGAGGAACATGGACCACTCCTGGATTCTGGGGAAGGCTCTGATGAGGGCTCTGCGTTGGAGGCAGAGAGGGGGCCAGGGCTGGATGCCAGTTATTAGCTGCCTTCAGAGTCAGACATCAGTTAGCCAGACGAACAGCTGGAGCCTGTTCCCAATGTGCGCATGTGCAGAGTTGCCAGACAAAGGGAACAGCTAAAGAACAAGGGTTGACTTCGGAGTAAGGCCACAGGTGGACGATGACTAGCCCCTTCTAGAGGGAATAAAAGAGGAGCGAAAGGGGAGTGGAGTTTGCAGGAGACAGTTACCGTATTTTTCAGAGTATAAGATGCTCCGGACTATAAGACACACCTACCTTTTTTGGGGAGGAAAACAAGAAAAGAAAAATCTACCTCTGCCTCCCAGCAATTTGCCTCTTTGCAGCAAACAGCCTGTTTTATTTTCATTTTCATCACAGCCTGATTAGCACAAGCAACTGATTGTCAGTTGGATCGGCCTCACCTGTTTCAGGCTGCAGGGATTTCCATAGCCTATTGCCGCCTCCCTGCACCCCATTTTCTTAGGGGCCGGTGGGTGGGCAGGGCTACATTCGGTGTATAAGACGCACCCAAATTTTCATCCTCTTTTAGGGGGGAAAAAGTGAGTCTTATACTCCGAAAAATACAGTAGTTCCCCTAATTGGTTTGTGACTCTCGGAGACTCCTTGCCTAGTTTTGAAGATATCGGCTTGACAGCTCTCCAAGCCAGATAAGGTCTGTAACTGTAAATTCTCTCTTGAAAGAGTTTGTTGAGTGTGAATGAGAGAAATTCACAGTAACTTAATAAAAAGGGATTTTTGTTGGGATAAGGAGTCTGCTTCGTGGTTTGGGAACGCCTAGGCCAGAAAAGGTACAAGCCTCAGTTAGCAGAGAACAGAGGCCTAAACTACCTTAGTGCCAGATCACGCAGGTTCAGTAGTGCAAGCTCTCATTCTACTGGTCCCACACTATAGTACTTTAGGCCTCAGTTTTCTACGAACTGAGGACTGCACAACATAAAATAGAATAGAATAACAGAGTTAGAAGGGACCTTGGAGGTCTTCTATTCTAATCGCATGCTTAGGCAGGAAACCCTATACCATTTCAGACAAATGGTTATCGAATCCCTTCTAAAAACTTCAAAAATCCAGAACACGCACAGAATTATCCACACCATACACTGAAAGAAAGAGCGCCCAGCTGCAGCATCCATGTGCGCAGCCATCTCTTTGGGCGATTCTTCTCTCCTTGATTAGTTTCTACACATTGCTTCTTGTCCTACCCTCAAGTGCTTTGGAGTCAAGTGCTTTGACTCCCTCTTCTTCTTGATGGTAGCCTCTGAAATATTGGAACACACTCAGTAATGGCGGGAGCAGCGGCAGCGAACTCTCAGCACGTTTTCTAGTGGCGGAAGAAAGTTCTTGGGGAATCCTCGCTCACCTTTTGCCTGACGCTTTGATTCACCACCGCCCCAGGTGGCGGGTGGTGGTGGTGAGCTCCAGGTGGAGGGCAAAAGGTGAGTGAGGATTCCCCCTCAGAACATTTTCCCGCCACTGGAAAAAGTCCTGAGCTCACCCGTTGCCGCCTGCCGCTTGGAGCTCCAAGTTGGGGGGGGGGGGGGGCTACAATGCCGGCGGCTTCGGGAGATGCTAGCCCGGTGGGGAGGGGGGCAGCCCAGCAAGCTTCGCAGTCCCACCACCCCCGAGACCGCCTGGCCACAAAAACCACTCTGTGCCCAGAGAAGGAGGAGGTTCTCTGCCCCAGCCGCCTCCTCGGCAGCAGCCCCAGCACTCTGCACTCCCCTGCCAAGGCCCATGGGAGTCGTGGTCGGTCTGGCGGCCCCATTCCCTGCCACCCCTCCCCAGTGGACACTGCTCATCTGGGTCAGCTGCTCCTCTCGGCAGACGGGCTGAAAAACATGCCAGCCCACTCCCTCCCCCGGGCTAGACTCTCCCGAAGCCGCCAGAGTTGCGCAGGTGAGGCGGGGCGAGTGTTGGCTGGGGTGAGCAAACAGCGACAGGGGGACAGTTCAGGTGCGTGGCCAGTTGGACCATCGCTACCAGTTCTCTGACCTCCAGGAAATGGCCACCACTGGTTCTGGTGAACTGGTGCGAACCAGCTGAATACCACCTCTGATGAAGATGTTGAAGTGTACTGGGCCTAAAAGAGAGACTTGGGCTATCCACTGCATACTTCCCTCCATGTAGATGAAGTTCCATTGAGAACTACATGTTGAGTGTGGTTGGTTTGTCTGTAACGAATCCATGTGGTGGTGATCGGGGGAAAAGTCTTTGAAAACAAAGTGGCCTTCCCTCTGTTTGACAGACTTTTATTTATTTATTTATTTTTCATATTTGTATACCGCCCTACTCCCGAAGGACTCAGGGCGGTGAACAGCCATAATAAATACAAATACATATAGAAGTTAAAAACTATTAAAAAACAGATTAAGTAATTTGGCTCAAAGATTAAAACATCCAAATTTATCTAAAAGAGGTCTAAAACCCGATTTAAAAGCCAATTTAAAAGCCAATTAAAAAGGGAGAGTTAGGCCAGACCAGCTTATTGGAATAGAAACGTTTTCAGGGCACGGCGGAATATGCGTAAATCTTGGATGTTTCGTAACTCCGGGGGAAGCCCGTTCCAGATGGTAGGTGCCCCCACAGAAAAGGCTCTTCCCCCTGGGGGCCGTCAGTCAACATTGTTTGGCCAATGGCACCCTGAGGAGTCCCTCTCTATGGGAGCGAACTGGTCGGTGAGAGGCTACTGGTGGCAGGAGGCGGTCTTGTAAGTACCCTAGTCCTGAGTCATGGAGTGCTCTAAAGATAACCAAAACCTTGAAGCGCACCCGGAAGTCCACCGGGAGCCAGTGCAGCTCGCGCAGGAGGGGGGGGTTACATGAGAGCGCCACATTGCTCCCATCACCACCCGCGCGGCTGCATTCTAGACCAGTTGGAGCCTCCGGGTGCTTCTCAAGGGGAGCCACAGGTAGAGAGCATTACAGTAATCCAGGCGTGAGGTGACAAGGGCGTGAGTGACCGTGCACAACGAGTCTCGATCCAGAAAGGGATGCAACTGGCGAATCAGGCAAACCTGATAAAAAGTCCTCCTGGCCACGGCCGTCATATGCTCTTCTAAAGACAGCCGCGAGTCCAGGAGGATGCCCAAGTTGCGAACCCCATCTGTGGGGGCCAACGACTCGCCCCCAATAGTCAGAGATGGCGCCAACTGACTAAATCGGGACGACGGAAACCACAGCCACTCAGTCTTGGATGGGTTGAGTCTGAGTTTGTTCCTTCCCATCCAGATCCGTACGGCCTCCAGGCACCGGGACATCACCTCGAGGGCATCATTGGGGTGGTCTGGGGTGGAGATGTACAGCTGGGTGTCATCAGCGTACTGATGGTACTTCACCCCAAAACCACGGATGATCTCACCCAGCGGCTTCACATAAATGTTGAATAGAAGGGGCGAGAGGACCGATCCTTGTGGCACCCCACATATAAGGGGCCTCGGGATCGACATCTGCCTCCCTGTCAACACAGACTGCGACCGGTCAGTGAGAAAGGAGGAGAACCACTGTAGAACAGTGCCCCCCACCCCCAACCCTTCCAACTGGTGCAGCATGATATCATAATCGATGGTATCAAAAGCCGCTGAGAGGTCTAATAGGACCAGGACAGAGGAGCAACCCCTGTCCCGAGCCCTCCAGAGATCATCAACCAATGCGACCAATGCTGTCTCTGTGCTGTACCCGGGCCAGAAGCCCGACTGGAACGGATCTAGATAATTCGATTCATCCAGGTACTGAGGCAATTGTCGTGCAACCACACTCTCAACAAGAGCCTTGATAGTACAGTGGTTTGGTGCACCCTGTCATTAACACAGCTGCCTGCAATTTCTGCTGGTTCGAATCTTTCCAAGGCTCAAGGTTGACTCAGCCTTCCATCCTTTCTAAGGTAGGTGAAATGAGGACCCAGTTTGTGGGGGCAATAAGCTGACTTTGTATAAAATATACAAAAGAATGAAGGCTATTGCTTAACGCATTGTAAGCCGCCCCGAGTCTCCGGAGAAGGGCGGCATATAAATCAAATTTAAAAAAAAAAAAAAACAACCTTCGCAACAAAGCGAAGGTTGGAGACAGGATGATAATTCGCTAACACAGCTGGGTCCAGGGAGGGCTTCTTGAGGAGGGGCCTCACCACCGTCTCTTTCAAGACGGTGGGAAAGACACCCTCACTCAAAGAAGCATTTATAATCTCCTGGAGCCAGCCTCGCGTCACCTCCCGGGAGGCCAGTACCAACCAGGAGGGACACGGGTCCAATAAACATGTGGTCGCATTTAGTCTGTTCAGTATCCTGTCCACGCTTTTGGGAATCACAGGATCAAACTCTTCCCAAATAATATTCTCAGGACCTGCCCCTGTCATCTCCTCTGGATCAATCCAGTCAGAGTCCAGCTGTTCACGAATCTGAGCAATTTTGTCATACAGATATTGTACAAAATCCTCAGCTCTACCCTCCAAGGGGTCTTCCCGCGTCTCTTGATGGAGCAGAGAGCGGGTCACCCTAAACAGGGCGGCTGGGCGATTATCTGATGACGCAATAAGAGTAGAAAAGTAGTTACTCTTCTCTACTCTTATCGCCACCAGGTAATTCTTAATATGAGATCTTACCAGTTTTCGGTCGGATTCAGAACGACTAGCCCTCCAACTGCTCTCTAGGCGTCTTTTCCAGCGCTTCATCTCCCTCAGCTCCTCAGTATACCAAGGAGCCAGGTGAGACCGGCGCCGGGTCAGAGGCCGCAAAGGCACGACTCGGTCTAAAGCCTCAGCCGCCACCCTACCCCAGGCGGCCACTAAGTCCTCAGCCGAGTCGTGTGCCAGAACCTCAGGAAATGGCCCAAGCTCCATCTGGAATCTCTCAGGATCCATCAGGCGCCTGGGGCGGAACCACCTGGTTGGTTCCGCCTCCCTGCGGCGGGGTGTGGCGGTTTGAAGGTCCAGGCGAAGGAGGGAGTGATCTGACCATGACAAGGGTTCAATCACTATATCCCCTATCTCGAGATCACTCAACCACTGTCCAGAGACAAAAACAAGGTCCAGTGTGTGTCCCCCCCATGTGAGTAGAGCCATAAATTAACTGGGTCAGGTCCATAGCCGTCATGGAAGCCATGAACTCCCGAGCCACCTCAGATGTCTCGCCAACTGATGACAGGTTAAAATCCCCCATGACCATAAGCCTGGGGGTGTCAACAGCCACCGCGGCTATAACATCAAGCAGCTCAGGCAGGCTGCTGCCACGTGGCAGGGAGCCAGGTACGTGACTAGCAAGCCCAACTGCACCCTATGACCCCACTTCACAAGGAGGGACTCACATCCAGCCGTCTGAGGAACAGTGGCCTCCTTCAGTCCAAGACCTTCGTTAATAACAACCGCCACCCCTCCGCCCCTCCCGAGACCTTGGCTGATGGAAAGCACGGAAACCTGGTGGGCACATATCAACAAGGGGGGCTCCCCCTTCCTGGCCCAAGCAGGTCTCCGTAATACCCGCCAGGTCCGCACCCCCCTCCTGAATATGATCACAAATGAGGGGGGCTTAATTTACCACGGACCTGGCGTTGTACAGCATCAGCCGAAGGCCTGGGGCCCGAGGTTCCGTACAACCTGGGGAACGAGAAGAGCCTTGAGCTTTTGCCCCGGATCTTGTGCAGGCCTCAATTAGCAGAGAACAGAGGCCTAATGTACTGTAATACGAGATCACACAAGATCAGTACTGCAAGATTTCTCACCACTTTAGCCCTGTTTTTTGCAAATGTACCAAAGCAGGCAAAGGAACCGATGGCTCGCTACATCATCGCAGGCTAAGTCTTGGCAGGGTGGGGTGGGGGAATAAGTAGGGTGAATAAGTCACATTGCATGAGCAATAGCCGCACTGAGTCTCTGGAGAAAGGCGGCATATAAATCGAACCAATAAATAAACAAATAAATAAATGAGGCCTTTGTTCTTGAATTGGGAGAATGTACTTCCATGGCCTCTTCATGAAAGATCTGTTCTCACACAATTTTGGGAGGTTTCAGAGGACAAATGACAACACATTCCTCTCACATGAACTCCAGAGGACACATAGGGCACACCTCATTCAAAGAAAGAGTTTAAACAAAGAGACATTGACCTCTTTCCTTCCTTGGAGTACGAGAAGGCCAGATCGTTTCCTTCTCCCTCCAAGGAAATAATATTGGATTAGTGATTTTTTAAAACAAAAAAACTAACTATAATCTGTCTTCTTGAGTTCTCAGATTGGGGACTAAAAACTCTTACCCAGAGAGACCACGTTCCTATGGTTTTCAAGCATGACTTCCGAATGCAGGGCTTTTTGGTCAGGATCCAGCTGAGACCATTCCTCCTCAGAGAAATACACAGCCACCTCCTCGAAGGACACAAGACTCTCCTGAACACGGAAAAAAGAACAGAACAGGAGGATTTGCAGTATCTGATCATCTTAATCAATGATTTAGAGAAGAAGATAGAAGGGGAAGTCCTCAAATTTGAAGACAAGACTAAATTGACAGGAATACCAATATTCCAGCTCGAAATATAGAAGTATCGACAGATTGGGCCTCATCTAACAAAATGAAAATCAACGGTGTATAATGCTTTAGTAAGACAGCACTTGGCATCCAGTATTGGTTACTACGATGTAAAAAAGATCTTGAGACTCTAGAAAGAGCAACCAAAATGATTAAGGTCCTGGAGGCTAAAACATATAAAAAACGGTTGCTGGAATTGGGTATATCTAGTTCAATGAAAAGAAGAACGAGGGGTGAGATGGTAGCAGTGTTGCAATATCTAAGGGGCTGCCACAAAGAAGAGGAGACCAACTTATTCTCCAAGGCACCTGAAGACGGGACAAGAAGCAATGGATGGAAACTAATCAAGGAGAGAACTAATGTGCAACTAAAGCGAAATTTGCTGACAATGAGAACAATTAATCAATGGAATGATGTTATTCTGCTCCATTGTTCCCAAATTCCCAAAGCAAAGATTTGCACCAAGTTAAATGGCTGTGCGTCACACAAGTCCTAAATTTATTTTTTAAATATGATTTGCTCATTTTTTGAATGACTGGTCATAAATAAGGCTTTTTAAAAATGGTAAAGTGGCAATGTGAGTAATTAGTTATTTTTCATTAGCCTTGCACAACTCCAAGTCAAATAATTGCAAAAAGAATGGGTCTCTAGCAGTTACTACCACTGTGATAGGTTTATTCCTACCTCTTGAAGCACTTTTAAAAAATTACTTCTTCTAAACTCATAGTCTACAGAGGAAGCTATGCTGGTTGAGAGCAACCTGAATCTGCAATTATGCTGTCCATGTCGCACAGGAACATGAAAAGAATCCAGTCTAAACCAGGGAGGGAAATAGGAGAGAGCACTCTGCACACCACTTCCTGAAAGAAAGGAGAATTGAAATCTAATAACGTTTCTCTTTCTTACTTGATTTGGAGGTTCACTCACAGTTTGCGCTCCATCGTAAAAACCTGAAAACTTCATGCTTTGTTTCTCTGTAAAGAATAAATAATTTCAAAAGGCATATTTAACAAAATAAGAGGAGGTATACTACTGAAGAGAAGAAGGAAAGACAGATGGGATCTCTCTGGGAAATCAGAGGATCTTCGATTACCTCCTGAAGTGTCCTGACGTTGATCTTCCCAAGGGATCCCCCTGAAAAATAGCTTCTGAGGGGGATTTGATGGATTCTTCTTTCCCTCAGGATCTCTGATCTCCACAGTGCAGCCCTTCAAATAGGAGGAAGGAAAAAAGAAGCAGAATTAATGTACATCACATGACATGAAGTGCATTCTTATATTCATACATTTATATACATAAAGTAGAATCTTATGTTCAGAACACAACCTCAAAGCCCTCAATATCCATCAGTGACATTGAGTGAGAAAACAATGGAACAATATACTACAAGAATTGGTGGCACCTAGTCACATATTATGAATGTCAGAGAAGTTTGGGAAGGAGGGGTGAAGCATTCAAATGCATTCTTTATTCCCTTCTGAGCTCCCTAAAGTGTCTCACCTGCAACTCCACCTGCTCCTTCTGCTCTTCCGCCTGATTCAGGAGGAAGCCTTCAGCCAGGGCCACCGCCTGGGAGCTAGTCTCTGCTCCACACTCCCGCACCCAGCCCTCCATCTCTGGGGGCAGAAGGAACAGGAGCTGCTCCAGAACCACCAGGTCCAGCATCTGGGCTTTGGTGTGTTTTTCAGGTCTCAGCCATCGCCTACAAAAGTCATGGAGTCTGCTGCAAAGTCCTCGGGGACCCTCAGCCTCCCAGTATTGGGTGAACTTCCAGGGCTGAACTTGTGAAGGGAGGATGGTTTCCTCCTCCAGGATCTCCTGCCCAGTCCTTGTCCACAGCTTCTCCCGCTTCCCAGGCTGAGCAGCTGAAGGGCCTTTTCTGCTTCCCTCCTTTCCAAAAGGTTGTGTCTCCATCCTTTCTCTGTCCTGCAGAGCAGCTCCAAATGGCTCCAAGGACTCTGGTGGGTCTCCAGATGCCTTTTCCTTCACGGGACCATTTCTGGGGTGCAGGACTGAGCCCTCCAAGGGATTCCGCTCTTTTTCTTCTTCCCCCAAGAGAAAATTTTGCCTTGCAAAGATTTCAAATGGTTTCGACTGTGTGTATCTGAGATGGAAAGAAAAATAAATACCAAGAATTAGAAATTGAATTCAGCCATTGAACAACCTTCACCCAACCTTCCAGGAGCCCCAAGAGGCTCATCCCAGCGCAGGACTGAGGTGCCCCCGAGCAGAGCTGTGAAAGAGGCAGCTGGAGAGGCCGCCCCGCTTCTCTCCCCCTCCGGAGACAGGGAGCCTGGTGCGAATCCTGCCTCCTCCTCGCCCGGCTTCTCTCCGCTCCTGCTGGGCCTCCGCAAGGCCGACGCTCCCCTCCCCCCACTCGGCTCTTCCCCGGACACTGGAAGGGAAGGGAGCCCCGGATCCTGCTGAGCATGGAGGGCGGCTGGGGAGCATGGGATCTGGGGTTGAAGCCAGAGGAAGGCTGGGCGAGTTTCTCTCCCTCCTCCGCCTCCCTTTGCCCGGGAAGAGCCCCCACCTCACCCGGGGCACGTCTGGATCTCCACCCGCCAGATTATCCGCCTCCCGCGGAGCCCCAGGGGTTAAGGCGAGCGAGTGCGGCATCCTAGAGCGGCAAGCGGGTTCCTTCGCAGCCTCCTCTAGAAAGCGAGCTGTGACGTTCGCCCTGCGGTGGACCAATGGGGAAGCACCGGGAGTTCCCTTGTCTTAGCAGAGGGGTCCCCCTGGCGGATTTGGTGCAAACTGGCAGGATTGTAGAAAGGGCGGGAAAGAGGAGCGTGTCTGAGGGGAAGGGAGAGGGTAGGGATGATGGGCTTGGGGGTAGGAGAAAAAGCCCCTCTCAAGGGCTCCCTGCCTGACAAAGGCTTCAACTTCTTCAGAGGTGGCACTTTCTCCATCTTCCTCTCTTTCCTGTCCAGGAACCATCTGTGGAGATGGAGAAAAATCTTTCTGGAGGATTTAAACTCGCTTCCCTCAAGAACAGCCACATTATAACTT
The DNA here is from genome assembly GCA_022577455.1 of Arizona elegans. Lineage (NCBI taxonomy): Eukaryota > Metazoa > Chordata > Lepidosauria > Squamata > Colubridae > Arizona > Arizona elegans. Next base: position 1,759,607 of record JAKOOJ010000012.1, on the reverse strand, counting down.
GCATTACATAATATGAAGCAGGGTGAAAAGACAGATTTCGACAATATTAAGCAAATATTAAGCAAGTAAGAAAAGCTGAAACAATAGTAAGGAATTCAGGACTTTTGCATTTCTGCCTGCAACTCTGCTCTAGTGGATATACTCATCAGAAAGAGCTTCTTGAAATGATTGGGGAATCTCCACCACTTAAATATTTATTTATTTATTTTTAAAATTATTTATTATTTAAATAAATATTGACAGCCACACATCACTTTCAGGCCAAACGATAACCTTCATCTCCACTGATGCTCATGTTTGCTTTCAAACCTCCAACTTAGCAGAAAGCACAAGAAAGGATTGAGGATTCAGAATCAGAATCAAGCTGGAAGGGAATTTGGAGGTCTTCTAGTCCAGCCCCCTGCTCAAGGAGGAGAACCTATACCAGTGATGGCTAACCTTTTTGCCGTCGTGTGCCAAAAGCGGGGCCATGAGGGAGTCGTGCGCATGCATGCCCATACCCATTATTCATTGTCCCCTGCACCCCACGCATGTGCACGTGACTCCCCCACGCTCCCCGTGCTCCAGAGGCTTTATGGAGCCTGGGGAGGAAGAAAATGGCTTTCTCCACTCCCCCCGGAGGCCCTCCAGAGAACTAGGGCAATGCTTGCGTGCCCACAGATATGCCTCCGTGTGCCACCTGTGGCACATGTGCCATAGGTTCACCATCATGAACCTATACCATTTCAGACAAATGACTATCGAGTCTCTTCTTAAAAACGTCCAGTGATAAAGCCCCCACAATGTCTGGAGGAAAGCTGTCCCATTGGTTAATTGTCCTCACTGTAAGGAACATTGTTAATTCCATGTTGCTTCTCTCCTTGATTAGTTCACATGCATTGTTTTTTGTCCTGCCCTCCAGTGCTTTGGAAAATAAATTTACCTCCTCCTCTTTGTGGCAGCCTCTCAAATACTGGAATACTACCATCGCTCCTAATCCTCCTTTTCTCTTGTCTAGCCAAACCCAAATCCTGCAACAGTTCTTGTTTTAGTCTTCCGGCCTTTAATCATTTTAGCTGCTCTTCGTTGCAAAGTCTCAGCATCTTTTTTTGTAATGTAATGATCAAATCTGGATACAGTATTCTAAGTGTGGTCTTACTAAGGCTTTATTAAACGGTACTAATACTGCATTTGATTTTGATTCTATCTCTGTTTATACAAACCAAGGATTGTATTAGCTTTTTTGGCTGCCGCCACACACAAATGACTTATGTTTAAGTGACCATTCCTTCGGACTCCTAAGGTCCCTCTCACAGTTATTGTTTTTGAACTAGGTTTCATGTAATCTGTTTTTCCCACCCAGGTGTAAATCCTTACTTTTCTCCACATTAAACTTCACTTTGTTGGATTGAATCTTGAATCATTTGGATCAGAAAGGCACAGTATCTGTACACATAAAAATCTATAGACCTGGTGGATCAGAGGTTAGAATACAGTACTACAAGTTAATTGCCCACAGCCAGGAGTTCGGTCCTGACTGGCTCATGATTGATTCAGTCTTTAATCTTTGTCAGGTCAGTAAAATGAGGATCCAGTTTCCTGCAGATAATATGCTGACTTTGTAAACTGCTCAAAGACTGCTATAAAGCTTTGTGGAGTGGTAGAGAAGTCTAAAGTGGAATTGCTATTGCTATATACTTTACCCTTAGCATGGATCATTTTATGATAAGTAAGATTACTATTATTAGCAAAGGTCTTTCCACATTCCATGCATCTCTCCTGTGTGGATTCTGTTATGAGAAGTAAGAGCATTGCTCTGAGCAAAGGTCTTTCCACACTCCATGCATTTATATGGTTTCTCTTCTGAGTGGATTCTTTTATGGGAAGCAAGGTAACTGTGTTGAGCAAAGGACTTTCCACACTCCATGCATTTATATGGCTTTTCGCCTGGGTGGATTATTTTATGGGAAATAAGAGTACATTTTCGACCAAAGATCTTTCCACATTCCATGCATTTAAACGGCTTTTCTCCTGTGTGGATCTTTTTGTGGATAGTAAGTCTATAGTTCAGAGTAAAGGAGTTTCCACACTCCATGCATTTATATGGTTTCTCTCCTGTGTGGATTGTTTTGTGGTTTCTAAGTCCTTTGCTATGAGTAAAGGTTTTCCCACACTCCAGGCATTTATATGGTTTCTCTCCTGAGTTGATCCTTTTATGGGAAATAAGATTACTATAACTTCTGAACCTATTATCATACTCTCTACATTTGTTTTGGGTTAAATAGTGTTCATCTACATGTAATTTATCTTTGATTAGCTTCACACTTTTCCCAATATATTTTTCCTTATTTTTTCTTGTTGGGCAAGAAAGTCTTGCATCGGAGCATCAGTGGAAGACGAGCTTCCCTGATTCCAATTATTTGACTGGTTTCTTTCATGGCTTTCAAATTCCATTCGAATTCCAGACTTCTCCCTTCCATCTTTAGCATTGATCACTTGGAGCAGTTCACATGAATCTTGATTCTCCTGCCCATTATTAGCTTCAAAGGAAAAGAGAAATGAAAATGATAACACAGTTAGAGAAAAAGATCAAACTGTAGAAAGTCAAGTGAATTTACTTCTGAATTTCTCTGAAATTCCATTAGGTTGTATGTTTGCATGCTTACAGTGGTGTGATATGGACATGATTTCTATATTTATGAGTCATGAAAGCTTTGAAAATATCTAGAAAATAGCTATTTCTTTATAATTATCTCATTATCTCTCTATATATGCAAATCTCACTCAGTTTTGAGTTAAGGAATAATCAGGGAAAACCTCCAAGGAGGAATTAGGAGAAAACTTAAGATTTATTGGGGTGGGTTAATTACAGCAGAGACTTGTGAGAAATAAAACAACTTTGAAACAATCTCCTTCTTCCCGGGGGTACCTTGGATCAGTTGCTCCACGGCATCTGTCTTCCAGGCGGGACTCCTGCTCAGCCCATTCCTTGATCTCAGTGATGAGACTTTGGAGCAAAATCCCTTGCTTGAAGCCTCCCATTGGCTTGTAAACACTCTTTGCGTGGAGACTGGAAAGGTTGGAAGGTTCCAAGAATGGCTATTTCGCTGTCCCAAAGTCTTATCGGCTTGCAAGGGTTCTTTGACTGGATCTGGTACAGGCTTCAGTTCATAGAAAACAGAGGCCTAAACTACTTTAGTACGAGATCAAACAAGACAAGTAGTGCAAGATCTCAGGCTACTGATCATGCGTGATCTCGCACTGCAGTATTTCTGGCCTGTGTTCTTTATGAAGTGAGGACTGCACAAGATCCAGGGGCAAAGTCTTTGAAAACAAAGAGGCCTTCCCTCTGTTTGCAAAGAATTTTGGCTTGGATATCATGCAGGCCTTGGATTAGCAGAGAACAGAGGCCTAAAGTACTGTAGTGCAAGATCACTTGAGATACTTAGCGTGAGATTTCGTGCTACTGATCTCATGCATCTCTCACTACTTTAGGCCTCTGTTTTCTGCAAATGCATCGAAGCAGGTAAAGGAACCGACGTCTCGCTACATCATTGCAATGTAAGTCTCAGCAGGGTGGGGTGGGGGTATAGATGGCGCGAACATTGCAGCGTCTCTGCTGTCATTTGTAAGTGTGAATGACAGCTGTAATGCTACAACATTTATAATTTCAAGACTGGGTCTTAAGTACTTGAGAGACGGCTAGGTCGTAACTTGGAACAGTCATGTAGTGCGTGTCAGGTTCCAATGTCATCTCAAATAAATTGCATTCCCAAACAATTAATCTTTGCTGAAATCTTCCATTTATTGAGTACGACAAATCTGGCCCCGACTTCGTCGTAGCCGATACCAACCCTCTAACCCCAAACTCTTCCCTTTCCGTTCCCCAATTCTCAGCGTCTCATTGGCCATCTTCCAAGTCAGTCTCCCAGCTCCTGACTTCAACCCACAGGAATTATTTATTTATTTATTATTCAAACTTCTATACCGCCCTTCTCCTTTCGGACTCAGGGCGGTGAACAGCCAAAATAAAAACATTTATACATAACATTGCAATTAAAAATAGATTTAAAATAATTAATAAATTGGCCCATAATTTAAAACTTGTCAATTTAAAATCAGTATCAAAATTTTAAAACCAACCCTAAAATCAAGACAGACCGGCTAACTGAAAAAAGTAAGTTTTTAGGGCCCGACGAAAAGTCCGGAGGTCGGAGATCACTCGTATCTCTGGGGGTAGATTATTCCAAAGGGTAAGTGCCACCACAGAGAAGACTCTCCTCTTGGGGGTCGCCAGCTGGCATTGTCTGGCCGACGGCACCCTGAGGAGGCCCTCTGTGGGAGCGAACCGGCCGGTGGGAGGCTATTGGTGGCAGAAGGCGGTCCCGTAAGTACCCCGGCCCTAAGCCATGGAGCGCTTTAAAGGTGATCACCAACACCTTGAAGTGCACCCGGAAGTCCACTGGAAGCCAATGCAGCTCGCGCAGGAGAGGAGTCACATGGGAGCGCCCCGTCGCTCCCATAATCCCCCACGCGGCCGCATTCTGCACCAGTTGGAGCCTCCGGGTGTACCCCAGGGGGAGCCCCATGTAGAGAGCGTTACAATAGTCCAGACGAGAGGTGACGAGTGCTTGAGTGACCGTGCGTAGGGAGTCCCGGTCCAGAAAGGGGCGCAACTGGCTAGCATATGTTATCCTGGCCACTGTTAAGATGTGTGTTAACAGATATTTTATTTCTTTGGGATAGTTTCTGGTAAAGATTCCTAATAGGAAGGTTTCAGGTTTCTTGTATATCTGTACTGATGTAATTTGTTCTAACCAGTTTTTAATCATAGACCAAAATTTTTTTGCCGCTGGACAGGTCCACCATAGGTGGTAAAAGGTGCCTTGGGCTTTCTTACATTTACAACAGGTCGAGCTGTTTTTTTGGATTTATCTTTGGCAGTCTTGTTGGGGACATATGCCACCTAGAGAACATCTTTAGTTGGTTTTCTTTGTATGCCACCACCAGCATTGATTTTATATTCATCTTCCAGAGTTCTTCCCATTTAGCCAATTCTACTGAATATTTAAAATTCTGCATCCATTTGATCATATTATGTTTGACTAGTCAATAACATGTTCTTTGATGAATATGCCTGCCTTGGAGTTCTTAGTTTTGGAAATGTATTACTTGGAACCTTGATGTTGGGATGGATGGATGGATGGAAGGAAGGAAGGAAGGAAGGAAGGAAGGAAAGACCATCATTAATTCAGTGCTATTGTAACTTCGAATGGTTACTTTATTAATGATTGTAAATCAAAGTCTACCTGGGTTGGCCAGTAGGCTGGCTAGCTAGGGGAACTTAATACACATCCATATTTCCCTGCCGCTGCTTTCTCTTAATAAAACTACTTGCTTTAATGCTCCATGTGTGGACAAAGTTCGGAACAGCCCAATATTTCCAGAACGCTAGAATTATTGAGTTCAAGCAGCGCTTTTTTCACACAACTCTGTGAACAAAGTTACAATTGCACTGAAAAAATGAAAACTGCAAAATGAGTAAATATGGTGGCCTGGCAGCTGTGAAGGCAAACAAAATACTGGGATACCTCACCAGTTGTATCACCATCAAGAAAAAGGAGGTCCTAACCCACTAGATAGGGCTTTAGTCCGTCCCCAATTTGGATACTGTGTCCAGTTCTGGAGACCTCACTTAAAAAAGATATTGGTAAGATTGTGTGAGGGCACAGATGGGCAACATGACGGAAAGCAAGGAAAGATCACCACAAAGTTAGGATAAAGAGCCTATGAGTTGCCTTTTCTAATTCAGCATCACTGTAACCCCGTTCTCCTTATGGTTTTCTTTCTCAGTTATTAACTTGCGTTACATAATGTGAAGCAGGGTGGAAAGGCAGTTTTTGGCAATATTAAGCAAAGTAAGAAAAGCTGAAACAATAGTAAGGGATTCAGGACTAACTGCATTTCTGACTGCAACTCTGCTCTAGTGGAAATACTCATCAGAGGGAACTTCTTGAAATGATTGGGGAATCTCCACCACTTAAATATTGGCAGCCACACATCACTTTCAGGCCTAATGATAAACTTCACTGATGCTCATATTTGCTTGGCAAAAAAGCACAAGGATTGAGGATTCAGAATCAGAATCGAGCTGGAAGGGAACTTGGAGGTCTTCTAGTCCAGCCCCCTGATCAAGCAGGAGATCCTATACCATTTCAGACAAATGACTGCCCAGTCTTTTCTTAAAAACCTCCAGTGATGAAGAACTACAATGTATGAAGGAAAGCTGTCCCACTGGTCAATTGTCCCCATTGTAAGGAAGATTCTTGTTAATTCCATGCAGTATGGATGCAGTATTCCAAATGTGGTCTTACTAAGGCTTTCTAAAGTGGTACTAATACTTCATGCGATTTTGATTCTATGTCTCTGTTTATACAACCAAGGATTGTCTCAGCATTTTTGGCTGCTACTGCACACACAGGTGACTCATATTTAGTGATCATCCATTAGGACTCCCAAGGTCCCTCTCAGAGTTACTGTTTGAGCCAGGTTTCATGTAATCTGTTTTTCCCACCCAGGTGTAAAACCTTACTTTTCTCCAGATTAAATTTCACTTTGTGGGATTCAATCTTGTCTCATTTGGATCAGAAAGGCACAATAGGTGAACACATAAAAATCTCTAGACATGGTGGGTCAGAGGTTAGAATGTAGTACCAGAAGATAATTGCCCACAGCCAGGAGTTTGGTCCTGACCTGCTCATTGTTGAGTCAGCCTTTCATCCTTTTGAGGTCGGTAAAAGGAGGACCCAGATTCCTGGGGACAATATGCTGACTTTGTGAACTGCTCAGACAGTGCTGTAAAGCATTGTGGAGTGGTATATAAGTCTAAAGTGGAATTGCTATTGCTGTATACTTTCTCCCGAGTGTGGATCCTTTTATGAGAAGTAAGATTACCATTCTGAGCAAAGCTCTTTCCACATTCAATGCATTTATATGGCTTCTCCCCTGTATGGATCTTTTTATGGGAAGCAAGATAACTGCGTTGAGCAAAGGTCTTTCCACACTCCATGCATTTAAATGGCTTCTCCCCTGTGTGGATCATCTTATGGGAAATAAGATTACCTCTTCGAGAAAAGGTCTTTCCACACTCCATGCATTTAAATGGTTTATCTTCTGAGTGGATCCTTTTATGGGAAGCAAGATAACTGCGTTGAGCAAAGGTCTTTCCACACTCCATGCATTTATATGGCTTCTCCCCTGTGTGGATCATCTTATGGGAAATAAGATTACCTCTTTGAGGAAACGTCTTTCCACACTCCATGCATTTATATGGTTTCTCCCCTGTGTGGATCACCTTATGAGAAGTAAGAGCACTGCTCTTAGTAAAGGTCTTTCCACACTCTGTGCATTTAAATGGTTTTTCTTCTGAGTGGATCTTTTTATGGGAAGCAAGATAACTGCGTTGAGCAAAGCTCTTTCCACACTCCATGCATTTATATGGCTTCTCTCCTGTGTGGATCATCTTATGGGAAATAAGATGACCTCTTCGAGGAAAGGTCTTTCCACATTCCATGCATTTAAATGGCTTTTCCCCTGTGTGGATCATCTTATGGGATGCAAGATAACTGCGTTGAGCAAAGGTCTTTCCACATTCCATGCATGTATATGGTTTCTCTCCTGTGTGGATCATTTTGTGGTTTCTAAGTCCATTGCTATAAATAAAGGTCTTTCCACACTCCATGCATTTAAATGGCTTTTCCCCTGTGTGGATCATCTTATGGGAAATAAGATTATCTCTTCGAGCAAAGGTCTTTCCACACTCCATGCATTTAAATGGCTTTTCCCCTGTGTGGATCATCTTATGGGACGCAAGATAACTGTGTTGAGCAAAGGTCTTTCCACATTCCATGCATGTATGTGGTTTCTCTCCTGTGTGGATCATTTTATGGTATCTAAGTCCATTGCTATAAATAAAGGTCTTTCCACACTCCATGCATTTAAATGGCTTTTCCCCTGTGTGGATCATCTTATGGGAAATAAGATTACCTCTTTGAGCAAAGGTCTTTCCACACTCCATGCATTTAAATGGTTTTTCCCCTGTGTGTATAATCTTATGGGAAGCAAGATACCTGCGTTGAGCAAAGGTCTTTCCACACTCCATGCATTTATAGGGTTTCTCTCCTGCTGCTTGGAGGGATTGGGCTACAGGGGATTCTGAACACAGTTTCTCCCCGGTGTGAATCCATTCATGGGAAGTAAACTGCCAGCTTGTTCCAAAATGTTTTCCAGATTCCAAACATTCATAAGGCTCCTTTTTTGTGTGAATCACTTTTTCAGATGTAAAGAAGTTATTTCCAAGAGAAGAAATGAATGTCCCATTGTAATTTTGTCCATTGTATCTTATAGCATCTTTTCCTTTGTTTTGGGTTAAATAGTCTTCATTTACACTTTTCCCAATATATTTATTCCTTATTTTCTCTTGTTGGGCAAGAAAGTCTTGCATTGGAGCATCAGTGGAATATGAGTTATTCTGATTCCAATTATTTGACTGGCTTCTCTCATGGCTTTCGAATTCCATTTGAAATCCAAACTTCTCTGTTTCATCTTTAGCATTGGTCACCTGGAACAGTTCACAGGAATCTTGATCCTCCTGCCCATTATTACCTTCAAAGGAAAAGAGAAATGAAAATGATAACACGGTTAGAGAAAAAGATCAAACTGTAACGAATATTCTTCTGAATGTTTCCAAAATTCCATTATGTTGTATTTTGCATGCTTACAGTAATATGATTTAGACATGATGATTTTTATATTCATGAGTCATGAAAGCTTTGAAAATATCTAGAAAATACCTTTCTTTACAATTATCTATCTATATATATGCAAATCCCACTCAAAGTCAGTTTTGAGTTAAGGAATAAGCTTGGCTTGTAAACGCTCTTTGCGCCGAGACTGGAAAGGTTGGGTGGCTTAAGAAAGACTATTTCACTGCTCAAAAGTCTCATTGGCTTGCAAGGGTTCTTTGGCCAGATCTGGTCCTGTTGGGGCCCGCCAACGGCATGTGTAGCTGGCAACAAATTCGTATAGTGAGGAGGTTGCGGAGGAACATAGACTAGGCCTGGATTCTGGGGAAGGCTCTGATGAGGGCTCTGCGTCAGAGGCAGAGAGAGGGCCAGGCCTGGATGCCAGTTATTAGCTGCCTTCAGAGTCAGACATCAGTTAGCCAGACGAACAGCTGGAGCCTGTTCCCAATGTGCGCATGTGTAGAGTTGCCAGATGAAGGGAACAGCTAAAGAACAAGGGTCGACTTGGGAGTAAGGCCACAGGTGGATAATGAATAGCCCCTTCTAGAGGAAATAAAAGAGGAGCAAAAGGGGAGTGGAGTTTGCAGGAGACAGTTACCGTATTTTTCAGAGTATAAGATGCTCCGGACTATAAGACACGCCTACCTTTTTTGGGGAGGAAAACAAGAAAAGAAAAATCTATCTCTTCCTCCCAGCAATTTGCCTCTGCAGCAAACAGCCTGTTTCATTTTCATTTTCATTTTCATCACAGCCTGATTAGCACAAGCAACTGATTGTTGTTTGGATCGGCCTCACCTGTTTCAAGCTGCAGGGATTGCCATAGCCTATTGCCGCCTCCGTGCACCTCATTTTCTGGGGGGCCGGAAGGTGGGCGGGACTACATTCGGTGTATAAGACGCACCCAAATTTTCATCCTCTTTTAGGGGGGAAAAAGTGAGTCTTATACTCCAAAAAATATGGTAGTTCCCCTAATTGGTTTGTGACTCTCAGAAACTCCTTGCCCGGTTTTGAAGATATCGGCCTGACAGCTCTCCAAGCCAGATAAGGTCTGTGACTGTAAACTCTCCCTTGAAAGACTTTGTTGAGTGTGAATGAGAGAAATTCACAGTAACTTAATAAAAAGGGATTTTTGTTGGGATAAGGAGTCTGCTTCGTGGTTTGGTAACGCCTAGGCCAGAAAAGGTACAAGCCTCAGTTAGCAGAGAACAGAGGCCTAAACTACCTTAGTGCCAGATCACGCAGGTTCAGGAGTGCAAGCTCTCATTCTACTGGTCCCACACTATAGTACTTTAGGCCTGAGTTTTCTACGAACCGAGGACTGCACAACATAAAATAGAATAGAATAACAGAGTTAGAAGGGACCTTGGAGGTCTTCTATTCTAATCGCATGCTTAGGCAGGAAACCCTATACCATTTCAGACAAATGGTTATCGAATCCCTTCTAAAAACTTCAAAAATCCAGAACACGCACAGAATTATCCACACCATACACTGAAAGAAAGAGCGCCCAGTTGCAGCATCCATGTGCGCAGCCATCTCTTTGGGCGATTCTTCTCTCCTTGATTAGTTTCTACACATTGCTTCTTGTCCTACCCTCAAGTGCTTTGGAGAATAGCTTGACTCCCTCTTCTTCTTGATGGTAGCCTCTGAAATATTGGAACACACTCAGTAATGGCGGGAGCAGCGGCAGCGAACTCTCAGCACGTTTTCTAGTGGCGGAAGAAAGTTCTCAGGGGGAATCCTCGCTCACCTTTCGCCTGACGCTTTGATTCACCACCACCCCAGGTGGCGGGTGGTGGTTGTGAGCTCCAGGCGGAGGGCAAAAGGTGAGTGAGGATTCCCCCTCAGAACGTTTTCCCGCCACTGGAAAAAGTCCTGAGAGCTCACCCCTGTTGCCGCCTGCCGCTTGGAGCTCCAAGCGGGGGGGGGGGGGGGGGCTACAATGCCGGCGGCTTCAGGAGATGCTAGCCCGGTTGGGAGGGTGGGGGCAGCCCAGCAAGCTTCGCAGTCTCACCACCCCCGAGACCGCCTGGCCACAAAAACCACTCTGTGCCCAGAGAAGGAGGAGGTTCTCTGCCCCAGCCGCCTCCTCGGCAGCAGCCCCAGCACTCTGCGCTCCCCTGCCAAGGCCCATGGGAGTCGTGGTAGGTCTGGCGGCCCCATTCCCTGCCACCCCTCCCCAGTGGACACTGCTCATCTGGGTCAGCTGCTCCTCTTGGCAGACGGGCTGAAAAGCATGCCAGCCACCCCCCTCCCCCGGGCTAGACTCTCCCGAAGCCGCCAGAGTTGCGCAGGTGAGGCGGGGCGAGTGTTGGCTGGGGTGAGCAAACAGCGACAGGGGGACAGTTCAGGTGCGTGGCCAGTTGGACCATCGCTACCAGTTCTCTGACCTCCAGGAAATGGCCACCACTGGTTTTGGTGAACTGGTGCGAACCGGCTGAATACCACCTCTGATGAGGATGTTGAAGTGTACTGGGCCTAAAACAGAGACTTGGGCTATCCCACTGCATACTTCCCTCCATGTAGATGCAGTTCTATTGAGAACTTCATGTTGAGTGTGGTTGGTTTGTCTGTAACGAATCCATGTGGTGGTGATCGGGGGAAAAGTCTTTCAAAACAAAGAGGCCTTCCCTCTGTTTGACAGACTTTTGCCCCGGATCTTGTGCAGGCCTCAGTTAGCAGAGAACAGAGGCCTAATGTACTGTAATACGAGATCACACAAGATCAGTACTGCAAGATTTCTCACCACTTTAGCCCTGTTTTTTGCAAATGTACCAAAGCAGGCAAAGGAACCGATGGCTCGCTACATCATCGCAGGCTAAGTCTTGGCAGGGTGGGGTGGGGGAATAAGTAGGGTGAATAAGTCACATTGCATGAGCAATAGCCGCCCTGAGTCTCTGGAGAAAGGCGGCATATAAATCGAACCAATAAATAAACAAATAAATAAATGAGGCCTTTGTTCTTGAATTGGGAGAATGTACTTCCATGGCCTCTTCATGAAAGATCTGTTCTCACACAATTTTGGGAGGTTTCAGAGGACAAATGACAACACATTCCTCTCACATGACCTCCAGAGGACACATAGGGCACACCTTATTCAAGAAAGAGTTTAAACAAAGAGACATTGACCTCTTTCCTTCCTTGGAGTACGAGAAGGCCAGATCGTTTCCTTCTCCCTCCAAGGAAATAATATTGGATTGATGATTTTTTAAAACAAAAAAACTAACTATAATCTGTCTTCTTGAGTTCTCTGATTGGGGACTAGAAAACTCTTACCCAGAGAGACCACATTCCTATGGTTTTCAAGCATGACTTCCGAATGCAGTGCTTTTTGGTCAGGATCCAGCTGAGACCATTCCTCCTCAGAGAAATACACAGCCACCTCCTTGAAGGACACAAGACTCTCCTGAACACGGAAAAAAGAACAGAACAGGAGGATTTGCAGTATCTGATCATCTTAATCAATGATTTAGACAAGAGGATAGAAGGGGAAGTCCTCAAATTTGAAGACAAGACTAAATTGACAGGAATACCAATATTCCAGCTCGAAATATAGAAGTATCGACAGATTGGGCCTCATCTAACAAAATGAAAATCAACGGTGTATAATGCTTTGGTAAGACAGCACTTGGCATCCAGTATTGGTTACTACGATGTAAAAAAGATCTTGAAACTCTAGAAAGAGCAACCAATATGATTAAGGTCCTGGAGGCTAAAACATATAAAAAACGGTTGCTGGAATTGGGTATATCTAGTTCAATGAAAAGAAGAACGAGGGGTGAGATGGTAGCAGTGTTGCAATATCTAAGGGGCTGCCACAAAGAAGAGGAGGCCAATTTATTCTCCAAGGCACCTGAAGGCGGGACAAGAAGCAATGGATGAAAAGAATCCAGTCTAAACCAGGGAGGGAAATAGGAGAGAGCACTCTGCACACCACTTCCTGAAAGAAAGGAGAATTGAAATCTAATAACGTTTCTCTTTCTTACTTGATTTGGAGGTTCACTCACAGTTTGCGCTCCATCGTAAAAACCTGAAAACTTCATGCTTTGTTTCTCTGTAAAGAATAAATAATTTCAAAAGGCATATTTAACAAAATAAGAGGAGGTATACTACTGAAGAGAAGAAGGAAAGACAGATGGGATCTCTCTGGGAAATCAGAGGATCTTCGATTACCTCCTGAAGTGTCCTGACGTTGATCTTCCCAAGGGATCCCCCTGAAAAATAGCTTCTGAGGGGGATTTGATGGATTCTTCTTTCCCTCAGGATCTCTGATCTCCACAGTGCAGCACTTCAAATAGGAGGAAGGAAAAAAGAAGCAGAATTAATGTACATCACATGACATGAAGTGCATTCTTATATTCATACATTTATATACATAAAGTAGAATCTTATGTTCAGAACACAACCTCAAAGCCCTCAATATCCATCAGTGACATTGAGTGAGAAAACAATGGAACAATATACTACAAGAATTGGTGGCACCTAGTCACATATTATGAATGTCAGAGAAGTTTGGGAAGGAGGGGTGAAGCATTCAAATGCATTCTTTATTCCCTTCTGAGCTCCCTAAAGTGTCTCACCTGCAACTCGACCTGCTCCTTCTGCTCTTCCGCCTGATTCAGGAGGAAGCCTTCAGCCAGGGCCACCGCCTGGGAGCTAGTCTCTGCTCCACACTCCCGCACCCAGCCCTCCATCTCTGGGGGCAGAAGGAACAGGAGCTGCTCCAGAACCACCAGGTCCAGCATCTGGGCTTTGGTGTGCTTTTCTGGTCTCAGCCATCGCCTACAAAAGTCATGGAGTCTGCTGCAAAGTCCTCGGGGACCCTCAGCCTCCCAGTATTGGGTGAACTTCCAGGGCTGAACTTCTGAAGGGAGGATGGTTTCCTCCTCCAGGATCTCCTGCCCAGTCCTTGTCCAGAGCTTCCCCCACTTCCCAGGCTGAGCAGCTGAAGGGCCTTTTCCGCTTCCCTCCTTTCCAAAAGGTTGTGTCTCCATCCTTTCTCTGTCCTGCAGAGCAGCTCCAAATGGCTCCAAGGACTCTGGTGGGTCTCCAGATGCCTTTTCCTTCACGGGACCATTTCTGGTGCTGAAGGACTGATTCCTCCAAGTTATTCCGCTCTTTTTTTTTTCCAGCAAGAGAAAATTTTGGTTTGCAAGGATTTCATAAGGTTTCTACTTTGTGTATCTGAGATGGAAAGAAAAATGAATACCAAGAATTAGAAATTGAATTTAGCCACTGAACAACCTTCACTCAACCTGCCCTGAGCCCCAAGCGGCTCAGCCCAGCACAGGGCCAGGAAGAAGGGAGCGGGAGAGGCCGCCCTGCTTCTCTCCCCCTCCGGAGACAGAGAAGCCTCCTCGCCAGGCTTCTCTCTTTTCCTGCTGGGCCTCCGCAAGGCCGACCTGCCTCTCCCCCCACTCGGGCTCTCCCCCGACACGGGGCAGCTGGGGAGCATGGGACCCGGAGTTGAAGCCGGAGGAGGGCCGGGCAAGGTTCTCTCCCTCCTCCACCTCCCTTTTCCCGGTAGGAGCCCCCAATTTACCCAGGGCACGTCTGGATCTCCCCCCGCAAGACTCTCCGGCAGGTCCTCCGCCTCCTGCAGAGCCCCAGGGGTTAAGGAAAGCAAGTGCGGCCTCCTAGAGCGGCAAGATTGTGTGATGTGATTTCCTTCCAAGCCTCCTCTACAAAGGCAGCCGTGTCTTTTGCCTTCCAGTAGCCCAATGGGGAAGCGCCTGTTGTTCCCTTCTCTTGGCAGAAGGCGCCCCCTAGTGGATTTTCCATAAATTTACAGGATTCCCTGAAAAGGGCAGGAAAGAGGAGCGCACCTGAAGGAAGGGCATGGATGATGGGCATGGGAGTAGGAGAAAAGGCCCCTCTCAATGCCTCTCTGCCCAAGAAAAGCTTTTTGGTCTCCAGAGGTAGCAATTCCACCATTTTCCTCTCCTTCCTGTCCAGGAACCGTTCTGTGGAGGCCTCGCTTTGTGGCAAAGGTTGTTGAGAGTGTGGTGGCGCGACAACTTCCCCAATACCTGGATGAAGCTGTCTATCTAGATCCATACCAGTCGGGCTTCAGGCCGGGGTACAGTATGGAAACGACATTGGTCGCATTGGTTGATGATCTCTGGAGGGCCCGGGACAGGGGTTGTTCAGACTCAATCCCTCCAAGACTGAGTGGCTGTGGTTTCCGGCGTCCCAGTATAGCCAGCTGGTTCCTTCGCTGACTATTGGGAGTGAGATCTCAGCCCCCTCAGAGAGGGCTCGCAACTTGAGTGTCCTCCTGGATACACAGCTATCTCCATGGCTTAGGACCTGGGTACTTACAAGATCGCCTTCTGCTACCAATAGCCTCCCACCGACGAATACGCTCCCACAGAGAGGGACTCCTCAGGGTGCCGTCGGTCAAACATTGTTGACTGGTGACCCCCGGGGGAGAGCCTTCTCTGTGGGGGCACCTCCCCTTTGGAATGAATTGCCCCTGGAGATACAGATGATCCCTGACCTACGCACCTTTCACCATGCCCTCAAGACGCTATTGTTCCAACAAGCTGGGCTGGCCTAAACATGAATTTTAATGGTTGTCTTAGTTTTTTTAATAATATTGAGGCCAAATTATTTAATATATTTTAAATTGTTTTTAAATTTAATGTATTGGTGTGTTTTATTGTTGGCTGTGCACCGCCCTGAGTCCCTCGGGAGAAGGGTGGTATAAAAATGTAAATAATAAATAAATAAATAAATAAATAAATAGGTCCAAATTCTGTCAGAAGAACCAGGAGGCTCTCTAGGAAACACAACTTGGGTCTTGCTAGCCTGAAGCGGAGAAAGATGGGCCACAGGAAGGGAAGCCACAATGAGGAAAATTATTGTTTTCTATTTCTTTAATTCAATACATACAGATGCCCTTCCCAAATTATTCCCTCAGCCTCACAGTGAACTGGGGAAGCAGAAAAGGCAGAGACTCCTCCAGCCTCTTCTGATGAACACCCCGGGTAACCACGTCTCTTGTACCCGCGGAAAGACTGTGAAAGAAAACAAAAAAGAAAAAAGTTCCAAAATGGAGGGAAAGCTGAAATCCATGGATATTCCAGAAATTTTACCTCATGATAAGCCCCGGCCGCTTGAGGTGGCTCTTCCCGCTCGTGCGCATGCTCCCAGCCCCACCACAGCCAGCCAGGGTGTTGCGAGAGGAGGTGGAGGAGGATGCACTCATTCCTCGGCTAGCTTGGATTATCAAAAAGTTGCGAAGAAGAACAAAAAGGAATAGTGAAGAGCCCCGATGAGAGCTTGCTGGGTGCGCGCATGCTTGCACACACACACATAAATACAGAGATAGAGAGAGAGAGGGAGAGTGAGGGAAAAATAGGGAGAGGGGGAGACAGAGAGGAGAGAGACATAGATAGAGAGAGGGGAGAGGGGGCGAGAGATACAGAGGAAGAGAGGGGCGGAGAGATACAGAGAGGGGAGATGGGAGAGAGACATAGAGAGGGGAGATAGATGGAGAAAGACAGATACAGAGGGGGGAGACAGAGACATAGATACAGAGGGGAGAGAGGGAAGATGGGGAGAGAGAGATACAGAGTGAGAGAGGGAGGGAGGTACAGGGTGGGGGGAGAGAGAGAGACAGAGATACAGAGGGGGAGGAGGGAGGGGGGTGGTTGTTCCCGGTGGGTTGTTTATTAATAACTGGTTGTCTGCCCTAATGACCTGCTGGGTAGGCATGGCTAAAGGGTCATGAGACTGGGGGGAATGAGTGACATGGAGTTGGACACGCCCATTCAGGTTTTTTTCCTATGGGAAACGGGTCTAAATGGCTCTGGTTGCAGACCAGATGGTTTAGTGTGTTAGTAATTTTTAATGTAATGAAGAGAATTGCAGCAGAGTAGATGCGCAGGACAGTGCTCAGCAGCCTGAATGCAGTGGCGGGGGACGTGGCGTGGTTACACTGGCAGCCGCTGAGGAAGGGGCCCTGGCAAGCCGGTGGCAGAGGAGTGCTCCATAGATCTGGGCCTCCCCCCTCCCCTGTCAAACAGGAGCAGCCCAACAGGGCAGCCGAAGCAGTGCTGTCAGGAGGCCGAAGAGCCCCCATAAGTCGCTCGTGCCAGTTGCTGCAAGTGGTGTGTCAAAAGTGAAAAGCGGGACTCCCCTGTCATCCATATGTTTTGGAAGAGAGATATTAAAAAATGCTGCAGAACTTGCCAACCCCAGCACGGGTAATAACAGCTGTGCCTTCCTCCTTCCAAAACATGCCAGGATGTGATCTAAATAAGACCTGGCTTGAACTGCTATTGAAACGCCTCCTGGCTCTTTCCCAAAGGGACGGTGGCTGTTCTCTACATTTTGCCGCCTTCCGCAGTGCAAGAGGTGGCAGGTGAGTCCCACTTTTTGCTTTCAACTGCTGCAGGTGGCACTGGCAGCAGGCAGAGGCATGGGACAAGACACTCCATATCCAACAGCCGTTGCAAGCATTTTTCAGGCAGCTGCTGTAGTAACACTTTGAGAAAGAGCTGGAAAGTGTTTCAATAGCAGGTCAAGCCATGTCTTATTCAGATCACATCCCGATGTGTTTAGGGAGAAGGCACAGCTGCTATTGTCCGTGACGTGATCTGAATAATTGAAACACTTCCCTAAAAGAGGGCACCAAACACAAAGGGCACATGGACTTGCAGTGCTTTTTGATTCAGGCGCTGCTGCTGACTTGGAAGGAGAAGCTTTTACATTTGCACAATGTGTGTCCCGAAAGGTCTTGTGGAGAGGCAGGTGAGCCCCTTGTCCTTAGCTTTTCACCTCGCTCTTTCTCCTCTGCTTCAGCCCAGCCTAGCCCTCCATCCAGCAGTTAAGGATAAGGGACTCACCTGTCTCTTCCCGAACAATCTCAGGAAACACAGCATGCAAATGAAAACATAGCGTCTTTCAACTTTCAACTTTCCATGCATTTATACAGCTTCACTCCTGTGTGGATCATCTTATGGGAAATAAGACTACCATTTTGAGTAAAGGGCTTCCCACACTCCATGTGTTAAAATGGCTTTTCCCCCGTACGGATCGTTTTGTGGATAGTAAGTTCATTGCTACGAGTAAATATTTACTTAGTGGATCCTTTTATGGGAAATAAGATTACTGTATCTTCTGAACCTGTTACCAGACTCTGCATTTTTATACCTTCTCTCCAGTGTGGATCCTTTCATGGGAAGTAAATTGTCTGCTTGTTCTAAAACATGCCCCACATTCCAAACATTTAAAAGGCTTCTCTTTGGTGTCAATCACTTTTTGAGATGTAAGGAACTTATTTCCATGAGAAGGAATGAATGTCCCATTGTAATTTTTTCCGTTGTATCTTGTTATAGCACCTTCTCCTTTGTTTTGGGTTACATAGTGTTTTGTTTTGTTTTTTGCAAAATATTTTTTATTTTTTCCAACATAACAAATAAAATATCTCTCTTTCGAGAGCGAAGTCTCAATCCGGTCATAGATAGGTAGAATCGCTTACTCCATTCACAATTTCCCATTATATCTTTTAAAATTAATAATCAAAATGTAGAGAAATTTTTAGTCATAAATTCTCAGGTAGCCGCTCCAAGATCTGGCTGCGGAGCACACTCTGGTATTTCCATTCCACAGACTCGCTTGGGTCTATGGCTTCCATCCTTCCACACTCCATGCATTTATACGGCTTCTCTTGTGTGGATCATTTTATGGGAAGCAAGATAGCGGCGTTGAGCAAACGTCTTTCCACACTGCATGCATTTAAATGGCTTTTCCCCTGTGTGGATCTTTCTGTGATTAGTAAGTCCACTGCTCTGAGCAAACGTGTTTCCACACTCCATGCATTTAAATGGTTTCTCCCCTGTGTGGATCATCTTATGAGAAATAAGCGCACTACTCTTAGTAAACATCTTTCCACACTCCATGCATTTAAATGGTTTCTCTTCTGAGTGGATCTTTTTATGGGAAGCAAGATAACTGCGTTGAGCAAAGGTCTTTCCACACTCCATGCATTTAAATGGCTTCTCCCCTGTGTGGATCATCTTATGGGAAATAAGATTACCTCTTCGAGGAAAGGTCTTTCCACACTCCATGCATTTGTATGGCTTCTCCCCTGTGTGGATCATCTTATGGGAATTAAGTTTACTTCTATGAGCAAAGGTCTTTCCACAATCCATGCATTTATATGGTTTCTCCCCTGTGTGGATCATCTTATGGGAAATAAGATTACCTCTTTGAGGAAAGGTCTTTCCACACTCTATGCATTTATATGGTTTTTCCCCTGTGTGGATCATCTTATGAGAAGTAAGAGCCCTGCTATTAGTAAACGTCTTTCCACACTCAATGCATTTAAATGGTTTCTCTTCTAAGTGGATCTTTTTATGGGAAGCAAGATAACTGCGTTGAGCAAAGGTCTTTCCACACTCCATGCAGTTATACGGTTTCTCCCCTGTGTGGATCATCTTATGGGAAATAAGATTACCAATTCGAGGAAAGGTCTTTCCACATTCCATGCATTTATACGGCTTCTCCCCTGTGTGGATCATCTTATGGGAAGCAAGATAACTGCGTTGAGCAAACATCTTTCCACACTCCATGCATTTAAATGGCTTTTCTACTGTGTGGATCTTTTTATGGGAAGCAAGATAACTGCGTTGAGCAAAGGTCTTTCCACACTCCAGGCATTTAAATGGCTTCTCCCCTGTGTGGATCGTTTTGTGCTTTCTAAGTCCATTGCTATGAATAAAGGTTTTTCCACATGCCATGCATTTATACAGCTTCTCCCCTGTATGTATCATTTTATGGGATTTAAGATTACCTCTTTGAGCAAAGGTCTTTCCACACTCTGTGCATTTAAATGGCTTATCTCCTGTGTGGATCCTTTTATGGGAAGCAAGATAACTGCATTGAGCAAAGGTCTTTCCACACTGATTGCGTTTATATGGTTTCTCTCCTGCTGCTTGGAGGGACTGGGCTACAGGGGATTCTGAACACAGTTTCTCCCCATTGTGAATCGTTTCATGGGAAGTAAGTTGCCTGCTTGTTCTAAAATGTTTTCTAGATTCCAAACATTCATAAGGCTCCTTTTTTGCGTGAATCAATTTTTGAGATGTAAGGAAGTTATTTCCAAGAGAACGAATGAATGTCCCATTGTAATTTTGTCCGCTGTGTCTTATAGCATCTTTTCCTTTTTGGGGGGTTAAATTGTGTTCATTTACACTTTTCATACTTTTCCCAACATATTTTTTCCTTATTTTGTCTTGTTGGGCAAGAAAGTCTTGCATCGGAGCATCAGTGGAATATGAGCTATCCTGATTCCAATTATTTGACTGGCTTCTCTCATGGCTTTCGAATTCCATTCGAATTCCAAAGTTCTCTGTTCCATCTTTAGCATTGATCACTTGGAACAGTCCACGGGAATCTTGATTCTCCTGCCCACTATTACCTTCAAAGGAAAAGAGAAATGAAAATGATAACACAGTTAGAGAAAAAGATCAAACTGTAGAAAGTCAATGAATATTCCTTTCCGTTTTTTGAAAAGCTGAATAAAATAACATCTAAATTTATTTGGCAAGGGAAAAGGCCACGAATAAAATTTAAACTGCTTCAGGATACAAAAGATAGAGGAGGAGCTGCACTCCCTGACTGGGAGATATACTACCAAGCAGCAGTACTATCGTGGGTCAAAGATTGGATAGAATTAAAGGACTCTAGAACTTTAACAATTGAGGGACACAAACTTCAAACTGGCTGGCACTCCTTTATGTGGGATGAGAAATACAAAACACATTCATATTTTAAAACACATACAATAAGTAACTCACTATTACAAATTTGGCTTAAAATTAAAAAACAACATTATATGAAGATACCAAATTGGCTAGCACCGGCTGAATCAATTAGACACCCAAATTTAACAGATAAGACAAAAATAATTAGATATAAAGATATAATTGACTATCAAGGCAAACTAAAGACAAAACAACAATTGGAGACAGATTTACACAGAGGAATAGACTGGTGGATTTACACTCAAATACAATCCAAATATAGAGAGCATATAAAAACATATGAAATTTATAATCAAAAACAAGAAATAGACAAAATTATATTAGATTCAGAAAATAAATTAATTAGTAGAATTTATAAATTTCTCCTACGCTATAAATTGGAAGAAGAGACAGTCAAAGAAACGATTAAGTGGGCTCAAAATATCAAACACACAATACTTTTGGAAAAATGGGAAAAGTTCTGGCAGGTAAACCTAAAATTAACGAAAGCAACGGCGTACAAGGAAAACCAACTGAAAATGTTTTATCGGTGGCATATGTCTCCAACCAGATTGGCAAAAATACAACCTAAAAATAGCCCAATTTGTTGGAAGTGCAAAAAGGCACAAGGGACTTTCTATCATTTATGGTGGACGTGCCCGGCAGCAAAGAAATTTTGGTCTAACATCAAAAAATGGTTGGAACAAATAACAAAAACACAGATTGAAAAAGAACCAGAAACATTTTTATTAGGAATATTTAACAAATCATACCCTAAGGATATCAAATATCTTACAATCCATATATTAACTGCTGCAAGAATAATCTACGCAAGAAATTGGAAACAAGAAAAAATACCAAGTGAAACAGAAGTAATAGGGAAAATTTTAGAATGCGCTGAAATGGATAGGTTAACCAAAGAATTACAAGAAAAAGAAGAATCAGATTATTATAAAATATGGAATAATTGGTATAATTGGTTAAAAATTAGAAATATACAAAAAATATAGGGGATATATTACTGATTGATACATATATATATAATAAAAATATTATTAGATTACAGAAAGGTGAAGGAATATATTATAAGTAGAATTGTAGAATGTCACTCTGAAAAAATGCTTAAGAAGAAATTATATTCTTTTTGTGTATATGTTGTATAAATGTTCGTTGTGTATATGTTACGTATGTCTTTTTTAATATTTATATTCAATAAAAACTATTTTTTTTAAAAAAGAATATTCCTTTCAATTTTTCCAAATTCCATTATGTTGTATTTTGCATGCTTCCAATGGTGTGATATCGACATGATGATTTCTATATTCATGAAAGCTTTGAAAATATCTAGAAAATATCTTCCTTTACAATTATCTATATATATGCAAATCTTACTCAAAGTCAGTTTTGAGTTAAGGCATAATCAGGGGAACGATTCAAGAAGGAATTAGGAGAAAATGTAAGATTTATTGAGGTGGATTAATTTCAGCAGAGATCTATGAGAACTGAAACAATTTTGAAACAAGTTCATTTCCCAGTGTACGTTGGACCAGCTTCTCTGCAGTTTGTGTCTAGAGGGCTGGACCCCCACTCAGCCCGTTCCTCGATCCCAGTGATGAGACTTTGGGGCAAAATCCTTTCCTTGAAGCCTCCCATTGGCTTTTAAATGCTCTTCGGGCCGAGACTGGAAAGGTTGGGAGGGTCAAGAAAGGCTACTTCACTGCCCCAAAGTCTCATCAGCTTGCAAGGCCTCTTTGCCCAGATCTGGTACTGGCTTCAAATAGCAGAGAACAGATGCCTAAACTACTTTAGTGCCAGATCAAGCAAGATCAGTAGTGCAAACTCTCATTCCACAGATCCCACACTATAGTACTATAGGCCTGAGTTTTCTACGAACTGAGGACTGCACAAGACAGAATAGAATAGAATAACAGAGTTGGAAGGGACTTCGGAGGTCTTCTATTCCAACCCATGCTTAGGCAGGAAACCTTATAACATTTCAGACAAATGGTTATCCAATCGCTTAAAAACTTCAAAAATCCAAGAAGCATGGCCAGTGTTGCGGCAGTACGACAGACTTTTTGGGAGCTCCCAAAAATCTATTGATATCTCTGTTGCCCAGAGGTCTCAAGTGACCCAAGTCGTCCTGTAGGGATGACGAACAAGAGAAGCACCAACAGACCAACACAGGGGGATTGCAAACTTCCTGGTTGGTCTGGATAAGTACCTCAAACTGGGTGGTGGAGAAAGCTATCTTAGAAGTCACTAAAAAGCTGGGGCGGCCGCAGCGGAAGAAAGCATAAGAAGACAGCATGTGTCATTGAGGTGAGAAAATTTCTGTTTTCGAGAAAAAACCTTTCCCTTCAGTTCCACTTGCAAGTAAATAGAGTGGGAAAGAGGCTGAGAGAGAGGAGTGGGAGCGGGAGTGTATTTGGCTCTCACATCCGATATTGGGCAGCGAGGAAAGCAAAAGTACAAAGCTAAATGAAACTTTCTTTTTGGAGGGGAAATGGAAGAATTTGGGAATTCTTTTAAAAATTAGGACTAACCAATTTGAGAAGTCTGAAATTTTTTATGCAAAGAGATGAAATAGTTGTAAATAATTGTGAAATTAAAGTTTGAATAGAATTAATTAAAAGCGGAAAAGACTTTTGTTGAAAATGCTTGGCTTGATTGACTGAACTAGCCTGCAGTGCCATCTAGTAAAAGAAGACAAGAAAATTTTTAAAAAAAGAGAGAAAAGGATTTTGAGTTAACTTTAGCTCTAAGGCTGTTCTTGATAATTTGGACTGAGAAGATAAGAAAACAGATGTGCAAGAGAAAAGGACTGGATTGTTGAGTTTGTTTCTACATTTTAAACCTTTTATCTTTTTCACCTATTCCGTTATTTACTGTTTCTGGACACTTTGAAGTACTTTGTTTGGATTTTGTTGTGGTGGAGAAGTACTGGATAGGGTTTTTTTCTGTCTCAGCTTTTTTTTCGACTTTTTATAAGTTAGTACAGGGAATAAGGAGCAGATATTCTTTTTTCCCCCTTGTTTACTGCTTTCTCTCTCTTCCTAATGGATTTGAAAAGAACTGGACTGTTGAGAAGGTGGATTAAGACAAGAAGAATCTGAAGAAAAGTTTTCTTTTTTTCCTTCTTTTTTCTTGTTTGGAATTAAATTTTTGTTTTTATTTTTTCTTTTGGTTGTTATATTTTTTGGTTATTTTTTTTTCTTTTTCTCCCTTTTTTTACCATTGGAATATTTTTGAGGGGGTGATTGAACTCTTGTCCCTTTTTTTGTTCTTTTTTTTTCTCTTTGCTCTCTTTTTATTTTTCTCTAATCCAACCATCGGGGAGGATTAGATATTTGGATTACAAATAAAACATAAGCGGATTATAGACTTATCTTTGACAACATCAAAATGAAGAAACTTACAGTACACCTACACCCAGCAGCAAGTCCCTCATCGACAGAGACAAAAACTTCAGAGACATTAGAACTAAAAAATCTCATACAGTCTCTTCATGATGATTTGAAACAAGACTTAAAAGAAATGAAAAAGATGATTGAGAAAAATGAAGAAAGAACCCAAAAAGTAGAAGAAAAAACGGAAATGACAGAAAAGAGAGTTGAAGAATTAGAAGAAAAATTGATTTCAGTAGACAAAAACCAAGAAAAAACAATAATCTCATTGGAAATGGACCGTTCTATTATTATCTAAGATTTCAAAATATAGAGGAGGAAAAAGAAGAAAAATTACCAGAGGTGATTGCTGAGATGCTGGCAGAAGCTATAGAAGAACCTAAGGAGAAGATTTTAAATGAGATTGACGAGGTTTTTAGAGTTCATACAAGATATGCAATGAGAAACAAACTACCAAGAGAAGTACACGTAAGGTTTACAAAGAAAGCACTACAAACAGAGATATAACAAATAACAAGAAGTACAGCATTGAAGTACAAAGACAACGAAATAATAGTACTGAGGCAAATATGATTTTAATGGTGTAATGGATGTGGAGTTGGACTATAAGACAACAAAGACAAATAAGAAACCCAGAAAAACTCTCCCAAAATCTTTTTTTACAATGATTGAAGAATTAAGTATTCAAGATATTTGGAGACAAAGACATTTGAAAGAAAAACAATACACCTTTTATTCAATTAGACATTTGTCGTGGTCGAGGATAGATATAATATGGATTTCAACAGAACTTATAGATAACATACTTAGGCTTAGGACCTGGTTATCTACGGGACCGCCTACTACCACCAATAGCCTCCCACCGGCCAGTACGCTCTCATAGAGAGGGACTCCTCCGGGTGCCGTCAGCCAAACAGTGTAGGCTGGCGGCCCCTAGGGGGAGAGCCTTCTCTGTGGGGGCACCTACCGTCTGGAATGAGCTCCCCCCGGAGATACGGAGGATCCCGGATCTGCGCACCTTCCGCCGCGCTGTGAAGACCTTTTTATTCCATCAGGCGGCCCTGGCCTAATCTCTTCCCTTTTTTAAATATGTAAATTTTAATCTGTTTTTAAATTATTGGGGTGTTTTAATTCTGTCTGGGCCAAAATGATTTAATTTGATTTTATCTGGTTTTTTAAATTTTTGTATCTATGTTATTTTATTGTTTGGCTGTTCACCGCCCTGAGTCCTTCGGGAGTAGGGCGGTATACAAATCAAATAAACTAAACTAAACTAAACTAAACTAAACATACAAGAAGTAAACATTGAAACAAACATTTGGGCTGACCACAACCCAATAACAATAACTTGGAAAGGACAGAAGAAAAAGACAAGATGGACATTGAATCAAATAATATTAAATGAAAAAGAATTTCAACAGAGAATGAAAAAGGAATTAAAGTTTTTCTTCAAAATAAATAAAAAGGAGGATACATCAATTCAGAATGTATGAGACACAATGAAAGTATATATAAGGGGCTTGGCAATAACATACCTGGGAAAGAAAAATAAGAAGAAAAGACAAATACAGAAGAAATTGGAAAGAGTATAAGAAACTAGAGAAAGATTTACAAAAGGACACACAAAATAACAAAATTAAGAAACAAATGGAAATGAAAAAACATGAAATAAACCTGAATGAGCAAGAATTTTAGGCAAATAAATTAAGAGCATCTAAACAATTTTTTTTAAAAATGCGAATAAACCGGGAAGATGGTTAGCATATAAAATAAAAAAAGAAAAAGAAGAAAGCAATAAAATATTTACAAGATGAAAAGGAAAAAATACATTATAGGAGTGAAGAAAATAAGAGAATAATTAAAAAGTATTATGAAAAGCTTTATTATCAAGAGAAGATATCTGAAGAGAAGATAATACAATTTTTAGAAAAATCAGACTTACCTAAAATACCCGAACAATACAAAGGGATGCTAGAAGAGAGAATAACAGTGATGTAGCTAAGAGAAGCGATTTTTTAAAAAAAGGGAAAACACCAGGTCCAGATGGACTACTAGCGGAAATATATAAGACATTTCAAGAGGTGTTAAGCAATGTAATGCTGGAATTATTTAATGAACTTTTATTGAAAGCAAAAATGCCAGAATCGAGGAGAGAGGCCTATGTAACACTTATACCTAAAGAAGATTCAGACTTGCAATTAATAAAAAACTATAGACCGATTTCATTGTTAAATGTGGACTATAAGATTTTCGCTTCAATAATGGTGAATAGACTAAAGAGACTATTAAATGAATTTATTCATATGGACCAAAATGGGTTTCTACCTAAAAGGCAAATTAGAGACAATATGAAGATAATTTTGAATACGTTGGAGTATTATGAGACACATCCAGAAAAACAAATGGCGATGATATTTCTAGATGCACAGAAAGCTTTTGATAATGTGAATTGGCAGTTTATGATAAAGCAACTACAGATAATGGATTTTGGGGTGATATTTATTAATACTATAAAAACAATATATGATAAACAATCAGCTAAGATAATGATGAATGGAAAGATAACAAAAGGAACAAGGCAAGGACGTCCATTATCCCCATTCTTATTTGTATTGACTCTAGAAGTGCTAAATAGAAATATAAGACAGAATGAAGAAATAAAAGGGACGAAAATTTAAAAAGAGGAATATAAACTACAAGCCTTTGCGGATGATTTAGTACTTATTTTGGAGGAACCCCAAAAACCAGGACCCAAATTATTACAACAAATAGAGGAATATGGAGAGGTAGCAGGTTTAAAAATAAAGAAAAAACAAAAATATTGGTAAAAAATATTACAGAAAAACAAAAAAGAGAATTAAGGGAGAAATTAGATATACAATTTATGAAAAAAGTGAGATACTTAGGAATACAACTAACTTCAAGATGTGTAACAATAAAAGAGGATAATTATTATAATTTAAAAAGACAAATTGAGAAAGACTTGAAAAATGGGAAACTTTGCAATTATCACTTATGGGAAAGATTGCAATAATCAAGATGAATATATTACTGAGATTATTGTTCTTATTCCAGACAATTCCTATAAAAATTGAAAAGACTTATTTTCAACACCTCAATAAAATAATGAAAAAGTTTATATGGCAGGGAAAAAAGGCAAGAATTAATATAAAGATGCTACAAGATGCAAGAATAAGGGAGGATTTGAACTGCCGAATTGAGAATTATATTACCAGGCAGCAGCATTGATGTGGATGATAGAATGGATCGAATTAAGAAATATAAGATTACTAACTTTGGAAGGACATGATTTGCAATTGGGATGGCATGCATTTTTATGGTATGGTAGAAGTAAGATACATATGTATTTTCATAGAAATTATGTAAGAAATGCATTGTTATTAGTGTGGGAGAAGGTTAGAGATAAATATTATTTGAAAATTCCAATATGATTATCAACAATGGAAGCATTAATACACCCAAATATGGTTAATTTTAGAAATATTTTTAGGTATAAAGACTTACTTACAGACAAGGGAGAATTGAAAGGGAAACAAGAAATGGAAGAATAAGGGACTGTGATGGACTGGTATAAGCATATGCAAATACAAGCAAGATATGAAAAAGATGCAAAATTATACGGTTTTTATTTAGAAAGGACAGATTTGGATAGGATACTCATGGGAACAGAGGATAAAATAATTTTAAAAATCTATAGTGTTCTGCTTAGTGTTGAATTAGAGGAAGAACAAGTAAAGGAAACAATGATTGCTTGGGCAAAAAATTGTAGATAATCAACTGAGCTCGATAGATGGCAACAGTTACGGGAAAGGAACTATAAACTAACAATGTCCACTGCATATAAAGAGAATCAATATAAAATGTTTTATAGATGGAATATGTCTCCAGAAAAATTGGCAAAAATGTTTAAAGACAAATCAGCTAAATGTTGGAAATGCCATCAAATACCAGGATCTTATCATATATGGTGGACATGCTCTGAAGCTAGAAACTATTGGAGCACAATTTTTTATTTATTTTTTTTATTATTATATTTCTATACCGCCCTTCTCCTGCGGGACTCAGGGTGGTGTACAGCCAGGATAAAACATAACATATAAAATTTAAAAACATTTTAAAAAACAATTAAATAATTTTGGCCCGAATTTAAAACAACCCAATTAAAACCGAAATTCGATTAAAAAACTGAGAGGATTTATCTTGGAATGTGAATGGGTTGAATGCAACACAGAAAAGGAAGAAAGTATTTGCATATTTAAAACAACATAATAATGACATAATTTGTTTACAAGAAACGCATATTACAGTTCAAGATCAAAATTATTTGAAAAATTCCAAATTAGGAATACATTTTATATCTTCAACTAACCAAAAAAAGAATGGTGTGGTTATTTATGTAAATAAAAAATTAACAGCCAAACTTATAGAAGCTGATCAAGATGGCAGGTTTGTAGCAATTGAATTACTTTCTGCTAATAGTCAAGTTCTTCTGATAGGAATTTATGCTCCCAATCAACAACAGGATTATTTTTATAAAATGCTACATACTAAAATACTACAATGGGATTATAGATCTATTTTAATTATGGGAGATTGGAATGGAGTAATTGATTCTAAATTAGATAAAAAGACTTTGGCGAAGTCAAGGATTAGACTACCACAGACTTTCTTTGATATGAAAGAAGATCTGGAGTTAAAAGATATTTGGAGAATACATAACCCAAAAGAACTGAATTATACTTTCTTCTCTGATAGACATAGATCCTTCTCTAGGATTGATTTCATTTTGTTGTCAGATGACTTACTTGTTAGGACAAAAAGAACAAAGATTCTGCCAAGAACTTTGACTGATCATAGTCCAGTGTGGATAGAAATTGAGACATGCAAGACTGAGAGACGCTCTTGGAGATTAAATGAAAACTTGTTCAGATATGAAAAAATATAATAGAACTTAAAAAGTACTTGAAAGAGTTTTTTGAAATGAATTTGAATAAAGGCACTCCAATGGAGATTGTGTGGGACGCAAGCAAAGCTTACATGAGAGGGGTGCTTATTTATATGAACTTTTCTAAACATAGACTGATCCGACAAAAGAAAAGACTTGAATTGGAAGCAGAAATAAAGAATAAAGAACAGTTACTCATTAAAAATCCAACAGATGAAAGAACACGTGGTGTCATAAAACTTTTGAAAGATCAATTTCAAATGCTTATAGCGGAACAAGTTGCAACAAATTTACAATACGCGAAGCATAATACATTCTGCAATGCCAATAAACTGGGCAGGTGGTTGGCCTACACATTGAGGAAGAAACAGAGCATACGGACTATTGATAGTATCGATATCGGAGGGGAAGAAGTTGTTCAACAGAAATTAATTAAAGAAGCCTTTCTTGAATATTACACTAAACTATATGCTAGAGAGGAGGTGCAGAATGGATTTATAGAAAAATATTTAGACAACAAAAGAGTTACAAAAATTACTGAGCAACAAAAGGAAAGAATGAATTATCCTATAACAGAGGAGATAATAGCAGCAATAAAACAATTAAAAACAGCCAAAGCTCCTGGAACGGATGGTCTGACTGCAGTGTATTATAAAACTTTGCAGGCAGAAATGGTGGAACAACTCAGAGACTTATTTTGTAATATACAACAAGGGGGAAAAGTACCCCCATCATGGACTACAGCTTACATTTCTTTGATACCAAAAGAACAAGCAGGTCCCAAAAAACCGGAGAATTACAGACCAATATCTCTTGAATACGGACTATAAAATTTATGCAAAAGTACTAGCCAACAGACTGATGCCAGTAATTCAAAAAGTGATCCATGATGACCAAGCGGGATTTATTGAGGGTAGGCATATGAATGACAATGTAAGGCAAGTAATAGACTTATTGGAATATCTTGAGAAGAATAAACAGATCCCTGCAGTGCTGGTTTTCTTGGATGCAGAGAAGGCCTTTGATAAAGTGGACTGGAATTTTCTACTAAAGACTTTAAAAAAGATGGACTTTGGGGACCAATTTATACAGGCGGTCTCAGCAATTTATCAAGAGCAAAAGGCTCAGATTATTATTAATGGAAGTTTGACAACAGAGTTTAAATTCGAAAAAGGAACAAGACAGGGATGTCCGTTGTCCCCATTGTTGTTTATTTTAACACTAGAAGTCTTGTTAAATACAATAAAGGACTCTAATATCTTGAAAGGTATAATGATAAGGCAAGAGGATTACAGAATAAAGGCATTTGCAGATGATCTGGTTGTTACCCTAACACAGCCAATGGAATCAATAATCCAGATGAAGGACATTATACAAGACTATGGTAAAGTTTCAGGTTTTAGATTGAACCAGAAAAAAACCAAGATGATAGTCAAAAATATGACACAAGATCGTAAACACGAGCTTGAAAGGAGGGCAGGTTTTGAGATTGTACCAAAGGTAAAATATCTAGGAGTTCAGGTTGCAGAATCAAATATGAAATTGTTTCAAAATAATTATGAGGTGTTGTGGCGAGAGGTGCAAAAAGACATGGAGACTTGGAAAAAACTGCAGCTGTCTTTACTTGGAAGAATAGCAGCAGTTAAGATGAATATTTTGCCAAGATTTCTCTTTTTGTTTCAAATGATTCCGGTGCTTAAAAATGATAAACAACTAAAAGTATGGCAAACTGGAGTGAACAAGTTTATCTGGAACGAGAAAAAACCGAGAGTAAAATTGAAAATTATGCAAGATGTTCCAGAAAGGGGAGGTCTTAAACTTCCAAACCTACAGTTATATTATGATGCAGCAGCTTTGACTTTAACAAGTGATTGGTTTGGAGGAAAAAAGACTGGAATATTAAATGCAGAAAGTTTTGATTTGGAATTTGGATGGCACGCTTACTTATTTTATGACAACAAAGTGGATAAAGCATTTAAAAGCCACATACTTAGAGATTCTTTGTTGAGAGTTTGGAAGAAGCACCGACTCAAATGGGATTATAAAATACCGCTATGGTTGGCTCTTGGTCATACTTTGTGGAATACAAATATAATGTCACTCGGGGGGTTTTTATACAAAGAGGTTCTTTTTACAGATGCGGGCAGATGGCAGCTGAAGACATTACAGACATTGTTGGCTGAAGGGATTAATCTAACTTGGTTACAATATAATCAATTGCAATTGAGATGGAAAGAGGACCAAAAAACTGGTATTATGATGTATGAGGAAGAATTGGTCAGACACATAAAAGAGAAAGGTCCAATGCATATTAAAAGACTTTATAATGTCTTGTTAGAAAGAGATTCAGAAACTGAATTAGTTAAAGATTGTATGATTAAGTGGGCACAAAATTTTGAGGAACCAGTGATGTTGGAAACATGGGAAAAAATTTGGGTTCAGAATGTTAAATTTACACAGTCGCAGAATTTGAGGGAAAATTTTTATAAAATGTTTTAT
The DNA here is from genome assembly GCA_022577455.1 of Arizona elegans. Classification (NCBI taxonomy): domain Eukaryota; kingdom Metazoa; phylum Chordata; class Lepidosauria; order Squamata; family Colubridae; genus Arizona; species Arizona elegans. Next base: position 1,728,199 of record JAKOOJ010000012.1, on the reverse strand, counting down.
AGATGGCATTTAGACCCCCAAAAATTGTCGTGTATGTACCCTAATGTGCAGCCTAAATGTTGGAGATGTGATTGTCTAGATGCTACATATTATCATGTTTGGTGGACTTGTAAGAAAGTTAAGGCTTTTTGGATAAAAATTTGGTGGGTCATGCAGAATGTTCTGAAGAAAAAAATTCAATTTTCTCCACAATTGTTTTTACTGGGTATAGTTAAGGGTTTTACATTGGGTGAAACAAAACTGATATTGCATATGATAACAGCAGCAAGATTGTTGATAGGTAAATACTGGAAAAATGAAGCGCTGCCCACGATTGAGGAATGGACTTTGAAGATGGCCAGTTTTGCAGAGATGGCGAAGATTTCAGCATATTTAAAAGATTGTTCACAAGAGACTTATGAATGGGAATGGAAGAGGTTGATAGATTATGTTCAGAACAAATATCAAACTAGGAAGTATCAAATAGCTTTTATTTGAAAATGTTATATTAAGATAGAAATATTTTAAGGTAATGAGGATGAAAAATTTATTTGAAAATGTTATATTTAAAAATATTTTAAGGTAATGAGGATGAAAATTTATTCGAAAATGTTATATTAAGATAGAAATAGGTTAATGTAAGGAAGATGAAAATTTATAAGGGGGAGGGAGGGGTTCAAGTTTTATATAAGGAGGGTTTTTCCTTTTACTTGATATGAGTATATTGTGTGGAAGTCTGGGGGGGAGGGGAGGGTTAGGGTGGGTTAGGGAGGTTGGGAAGTTTGGGGTGGGATGAGGGGGGAAAAAAGGGGTGAAAATGTAATTGTAAAACTTTTGCAATAAAAAAAAACAAAAACTGAGAGGATGGGATCAAGCCAGTCTAGCTAGATGGAACAAGTGTGTCTTCAGGGCCCGACGAAAAGTCCGGAGGTCTGATATCGTGCGTATCTCAGGGGGCAGGTCATTCCAGAGGGCAGGTGCTGCCACAGAGAAGGCTCTCCCCCTGGGGGTCGCCGGCCGGCACTGCCTGGCCGACGGCACCCTGAGGAGGCCCTCTCTGTGCGAGCGAACCGGTCGGTGGGAGGCTATTGGCGGCAGAAGGCGGTCTCGCAAATACCCCAGCCCTAAGCCATGGAGCGCTTTAAAGGTGGTTACCAACACCTTGAAGCGCACCTGGAAGACCACAGGAAGCCAGTGCAGCTTGCGCAGGAGAGGTGTTATATGTGAGCGCCCCGTCGCTCTCATAATCCCCCGCGCGGCCGCATTCTGGACCAACTGCAGCCTCTGGGTGCACCTCAAGGGGAGCCCCATGTAGAGAGCATTGCAGTAGTCCAGGTGGGAAGTGACGAGTGCTTGAGTGACCGTGCATAGGGAGTCCTGATCCAGAAAGGGACACAACTGGCGTATCAGGCGAACCTGATAAAAAGCCCCACTGGCCACGGCCGTCATATGCTCTTCTAAAGACAGCCGTGCGTTCAGGAGGACGCCCAAGTTACGAGCCCTCTCCGTGGGGGCGAGTGATTCGCCCCCAATAGCCAGCGATGGTGTCATATAATCATCAAGCCTTTGTCATGGTCAGATCATTCACTCCTTCGACTAGACTTTCGAGCCGCTACCCTCCGCCGCAGGGAGACGGAACCGACTAGGTGGTTCTGTCCCAGGCGCCTGATGGATCCGGATAGGTTCCTGACGGAGCTTGGGCCATTCCCTGAGGCTCTGGCTCACGACTCGACTGAAGAACTGGGATAGGGCGGCCGCTGGAGCTTTGGACCACGTCGTGCCTTTGCAGCCTCTGACCTGGTGCCGATCCCAATTGGCTCCCTGGTTTACTGAGGAGCTGAGGGAGATGAAGCACTGGAAAAGACACCTAGAGAGCGGTTGGAGGGCCAGCCGTTCCGAATCTGATTGAACACTGGTGAAGTCTCATATTAAGATCTACCTAGTGGCAATAAGAGCGGTAAAATCTAATTATTATTCTGCTCTTATTGCGTCTGCAGATAACCGCCCAGCCGCCCTGTTTAGGGTGACCCGCTCCTTTCTTCATTTGGGAGTGCGGGAAGACCCCTTGCAGGGTAGGGCTGAGGATTTTGTGCAATATCTGCATGACAAAATCGCTCAGATTCGGGAAGGCTTGGACTCCGACTGGGTAGGTTCAGATGGGGTGATGGAGGAGGATCTTGAGAGTGTTATCTGGGAGGAGTTATTTATTATTAGATTTCTAGACCACCCTTCTCCCAAAGGACTCAGGGCGGTGTACAGCCATATTAAAACACATAGATTTATAAAATTTAAAACCAATTAAAATTGAATATAAAATTTGGCCGCAAATTAAAATATACATACATTTTAAAAATTCATACTAGGCCAGTCCGGCTTGCTGAAACAGAAGGGTTTTAAGGGCGCGGCGAAAAGTACGCAGGTCGGGGATAAGACGAAGCTCTAAGGGCAGCTCATTCCAGAGGGCTGGTGCCTCCACAGAGAAGGCTCTCCCCCTGGGGGTCGCCAGTCAGCATTGTCTGGCCGACGGCACCCTGAGGAGTCCCTCTCTGTGGGAGCGTATTGGCCAGTGGGAGGCTTTTGCTGGCAGAAGGCGGTCTTGTATATACCCCGGTCCTAAGCCATGGAGCGCTTTAAAATTGGTAACCAACACCTTGAATCGCACCCGGAAGACCACCGGGAGCCAGTGCAGCTCGCGCAGGAGGGGTGTACCCATAACCACCTGCGCAGCCATATTCTGGACCACTTGGAGCCTCCGAGTGCTCTTCAAGGGTAGCCCCATGTAGAGAGCGTTGCAGTAGTCCAGACGGGACATGACAAGGGCATGAGTGACCGTGCGCAGGGCATCCCGGTCCAGAAAGGGACGCAACTGGTGCATCAGGAGAACCCGATAAAAAGCTCCCCTGGCCACGGCCGTCATGTGATCTTCCAAAGACAGCCGTGCATCCAGGAGAATGCCCAAGTTGCGAGCCCTCTCTGAGGGGGCCAAGGTCTCACCCCCAATAGTCAGCGATGGAACCAGTCACAGTTTGACCCTGTGACTCCCGAGGATGTGGACAGTATTCTGGGTAGGCTTAGCGCTGCCACATGTTTATTGGACCCGTGCCCCTCCTGGTTGGTGCTGGCCTCCCGGGCGGTCACACGAGGCTGGCTCCAGGAGATTATTAACGCTTCTTTGAGTGAGGGTTTCTTCCCCTTCGCCTTGAAAGAGGTGGTGGTGAAGCCCCTCCTCAAGAACCTTTCCCTGGACCCGGCAGTATTAGCGAACTATCGTCCAGTCTCCAACCTTCGCTTTGTGGCAAAGGTTGTTGAGAGTGTGGTGGCGCGACAACTTCCCCAGTACTTGGATGAAGCTGTCTATCTAGATCCGTACCAGTCGAGCTTTAGGCCTGGGTACAGCACAGAAACGGCATTGGTCGCATTGGTTGATGATCTCTGGAGGGCCCGGGACAGGGGTTGTTCCTCTGTCCTGGTCCTATTAGACCTCTCAGCGGCTTTTGATACCGTCGACCATGGTATCATGCTGCGCCGGTTGGAGGAGTTAGGAGTGGGGGGCACCGTGTTGTGGTGGTTCTCTTCCTTACTCTCTGACTGCACGCAGTCTGTGTTGGCAGGGGGGCAGAGGTCGACCTCGAGGCGCCTTGTTTGTGGGGTGCCACAAGGATCGGTCCTCTCGACCCTCCTGTTCAACATTTATGTGAAGCCGCTGGGTGAGATCATCCGTGGTTTTGGGGTGAAGTTCCATCAGTACGCTGATGATACTCAGCTGTACATCTCTACTCCGGACCACCCCAATGATGCCCTTGACGTGATGTCCCGGTGCCTAGAGGCTGTGCGGATCTGGATGGGGAGAAACAGGCTCAGACTCAACCCCTCCAAGACCGAGTGGCTGTGGTTTCCGGCGTCCCGTTATAGCCAGCTGGTTCCATCGCTGACTATTGGGGATGAGGTCTTGGCCCCTCAGAGAGGGCTCGCAATTTGAGTGCCCTCCTGGATGTGCGGCTGTCTTTAGAAGATCATGTGATGGCTGTGGCCGGGGGGGGGGGGGGGGGGGGGGCTTTTTATCAGGTTCGCCTGATTCACCCGTTGCGTCCCTTTCTGGATCGGGAGTCCTTGCGCACCGTCACTCATGCCCTCGTCACTTCCCATCTCGACTACTGTAATGCTCTCTACATGGGGCTCCCCTTGAAGAGCACCCGGAGGTTCCAACTGGTCCAGAATGTGTCTGCGTGGGTGATTATGGGAGCGAAATGGTGCTCCCATGTAACACCTCTCGTTCGCGAGCTGCACTGGCTCCCGGTGGTCTTCCGGTTGTGATTCAAGATGTTGGTTATCATCTTTAGAGCGTTACATGCCTTAGGACCTGGGTACTTACGAGATCGCCTTCTGCTACCGACAGCCTCCCACCGGCCAGTACGCTCCCACAGAGAGGGACTCCTCAGGGTACCGTCGGTCAAACAATGCCGACTGCTGACCCCCAGGGGGAGAGCCTTCTCTGTGGGGGCACTCGCCCTCTGGAATGAATTGCCCGCGGAGATACGAATGATCCCTGACCTACGCACTTTTTGCCGTGCCCTCAAGACGTTATTGTTCCAACAAGCTGGACTGGCCTAAACATTAATTTTAATGGGTTGCTTTTGTTTTTAATGATGTTGGGGCCAAATTATTTAATATGTTTTTAAATTGGTTTTAAATTTTATATATGTGTTGTTTTATCTTTGGCTGTGATCCGCCCTGAGTCCTTCGGGAGAAGGGCAGTATAAAAATTAGATTAAATAAATAAATAAATAAATAAGCTAACATAATTATAAATACAGTTAGAATCATTCTGTTATACTACTACTATTGCTATCAGTATATATGTTACTATTTCTTTTCTTTTTTTCCTTTTGTAAAATGTATGCCTGGAAAATACACTGTATAAAATAAAGTTTATATATAAATTTTAAAAAAAACTTGACAAAAAAAAAGCACACCACACTTTTCAGCCTCCTAAGTTCAAACAGAAATGGAAAAATACAGATAAGAAATGGCACAGAAAGAAGCTAAGCAAAGAAACATTGACTCATTCCTTCCTTGGAGTACCAGAAGGTCAGATCCTTTCCTTCTCCCTCCTATGAAATAATATTGGATTCGTGATTTTTTAATAACTATAATCTGTCTTCTTGAACTCTCCGATTGGGGTCTAGAAAACTCTTACCCAGAGAGACCACGTTCCTATGATTTTCAAGCATGACTTCCGAATGCAGCACTTTTTGGTCAAGATCCAACTGAGACCACTCCTCCTCAGAGAAATACACAGCCACCTCCTCAAAGGACACAAGACTGTCCTGAACATGGAAAAAAGAACAGAACAGGAGGATTCACAATATCTGATCATCTTAATCAATGATTTAGACAGGAGCATAGAAGGGGAAGTCCTCAAATTTGAAGACAAGACTAAATTGACAGGAATACCAACACTCCAGAAGATAAGCTCGAGATATAGAACTATCGACATATTGGGCCCCATCTAACAAAATGAAAATCAACAGTAAGAAATGGAAGGTGCTACATTTAGGAAAGAAAAACTAAACGGAAAGGGATAGAATAGGTGATACCTGGTTCAACAGTAGAAAGTGCAACAGGGATCTTGGAGTCCTAGTGGACAATCACTTAAACATGAGCCAGCAGTATGTTACAGGTGCCAAAAAAAATCCCAACTCAATCATAGGTTGCATTAAGAGAGGGATAGAATCAAGACTACATGAAGTGTTAGTACCAGTTTATAATGCCTTGGTAAGACCACACTTGGAATATTGCATTCAATATTGGTTACTACAATGTAAAAAAGATCTTGAAACTCTAGAAAGAGCAACCAAAATGATTAGGATCCTGGAGGCTAAAACATAAAAAACGGTTGCTGGAATTGGGTATATCTAGTTCAATGAAAAGAAGAACGAGGGGTGAGATGGTAGCAGTGTTGCAATATCTCAGGGGCTGCCACAAAGAAGAAGAGGCCAGCCTATTCTCCAAAAGACCTGAAGGCGGGACAAGAAGCAATGGATGGAAACTAATCAAGGAGAGAACTAATCTACAACTAAAGAGAAATTTACTGACAGTGAGAACAATTAATCAGTGGAATGCCTTGCTTCCAGAAGTTGCGGATGCTGCAATACTGGAGGTGTTTAAGAAGAAATTGGACAGTCATTTAACTGAAATATTATAGGGCTTCCTGTCTGAGAAGATGGTTGGACTAGGAGATCTCCAAGATCCCTACCAATTCTGTTATTCTGCTCCATTGTTCCCAAAGCAAAGATTTGCACCAAGTTAAATGGCTGTGCATCACACAAGTCCTAAATATAGGTGAGAAAATGGACAATTCTACAAATTTGTTTGACTGAAGAAATATTTGGGGCAAGTTTTATCAAGCTGCAGAACTTTCAGTGCCTTTCAGTAAAGTAATCCCACCTCTGGATCAATTTATCTATCGCCCTATCATTTATTGATCTAGTAGTCTGAGCTATTGGCTGAATGGGAGAACCAAAGAAGAGAAAATTCTCTGCGAAGGCCATTTCTAAACCTTTGCAAAGTGGGAATGTTTGATCTCCTAATCCAGGCACAAATCAGAGGATTGGAAATTGTTTTGTAGCCCAATGTACCACGATTACATGCTCTATGTGGCCGTTCTCTTTGGATTTTAAAATTCTGCTTTATTTTTTAATATGATTTGCTTACTTTTGAAACGACCGATTATGAACAAGGCTTTTTTTAAAAATGGTAAGGTGGCAATGTGAGAATTTAGTTATTTTTCATTAGCATTGCAGAATTCAAAGAATGACAAAAAGAATGTGTCTCTACCAATCAGTACTACAGTGATACGTTTATTCCTATTAGTTGAAGGACTTGAAATAATCCAGTCGATACAAGGGGGGAAACAGAAGGAGAGAATACTGACCCCCGTTTCTTTGTAAAGAACAATAGAACTCTAATAACATACATTTATTTATTTATTATTGATTGATTGATTGATTGATTGATTGATTGATTGATTCGATTTATATGCCGCCCTTCTCCGGAGACTAAGGGCGGCTTACAATGCGTTAAGCAATAGCTTTCATACTTTTGTATATACCTGCTTAGTAGGGTTTAGTAGGGATTTTCCCTTTCTTACTTGATTTGGAGGTTCAATCACAGCTTGAGCTCCATCGTAAAAAGCAGAAAACTTCATTCTTTGTTTCTCTGTAAGGAATAAATAATTTCAAAATGCATATTTAACAAAATAAGAGGAGGTATACTACAGAAGAGAATAAGGTAAGACAGATGGGACCTCTCTGGGAAATCGGAGGAGCTTGGATTACCTCCTGAAGTGTCTTGACTTTGATCTTCCCAAGGGATCCTCCTGAAAAATAGCTCCTGAGGGGGATTTGATGGATTTGTCTTTCTCTCAGGATCTCTGATCTCCACAGTGCAGCACTTCAAATAGGAGGAAGGAAAAAAGAAGCAGAATTAATGTACACCACACGACATAAAGTGGATTCATATTCGGAACACAACCTGAAAGACCTCAATATCCATCTGTGTGGTTGAGTGAGAAAACAATGGAACAATGCTGTAAGATTGGTGGGACATCGCCACATATGAATGTCAGAGAAATTTAGGAAGGACGGAATAAAGTATTCAAACAGATTCTCTATTCTATTTTGAACTCTTACCTGCAATTCAACCTGCTCCTTCTGCTCCTCCGCCTGGTTCAGGAGGAAGCCTTCCGCCAGGGCCACTGCCTGGGAGCTGGTCTCTGCTCCACACTCCAGCACCCAGCCCTCCATCTCTGGGGGCAGAAGGAACAGGAGCTGCTCCAGAACCACCAGGTCCAGCATCTGGGCTTTGGTGTGCTTTTCTGGTCTCAGCCATCGTCTACAAAAGATATGAAGTCGGCTGCAAAGTCCTCGGGGACCTTCAGCCTCCCAGTATTGGAGGAACTTCCAGTGCTGAACTTCTGAAGGGAGGATGGTTTCCTCCTCCAGGATCTCCTGCCCAGTCCTTGTCCAGATCTCCCCACAGTTCCCAGGCTGAGCAGCTGAAGGGCCTTTTCCGCTTCCCTCCTTTCCAAAAGGTTGTGTCTCCATCCTTTCTCTGTCCTGCAGAGCAACTGCAAATGGCTCCAAGGACTCTGGTGGGTCTCCAGATGCCTTTTCCTTCACGGGATCATTTCTGGTGCTGCAGGACTGATCCCTCCAAGGGATTCCGCTCTTTTTCTTCTTCCCCCAAGAAAAACTTTTGCCTGGCTTCGAGTTTCTGTATCTGAGATGGGAAGAAAAATAAATACCAAGAATTAGAAACTTAACCACTCAACAACCTTCACCCAACCTGCCCGGAGCCCAAAGTGGCTCATCCCAGCGCAGGACCAAGGTCCTCATAGCAGGGCCGGGAAGGAGGCAGCTGGAGAGGCCGCCCCGCTTCTCTCCCCCTCCGGAGACAGGGAGCCTGATGCGAATCCTGCCTCCTCCTCGCCCGGCTTCTCTCCTCTCCTGCTGGGCCTCCGCAAGGCCGACCCTCCCCTCCCCCCACTCGGGCTCTTCTTCAGAAAGAGGGCGGAAAGGGAACCCCGGATCCCCGAAGCCTTCCTGGCATCCCCGCTTCCCCCTCCATGGAGAGGGAGGCTGGGGAGCATGGGACCCGGGGTTGCAGCCGGGGGAGGGCCGGGCGCGGGTCTCTCCCTCCTCCGCCTCCCTTTCCTCGGGAAGAGCCCCCTACTCACCCGGGGCACGTTTGGATCTGCCCCCGCCAGACTCTCCCGCAACCTCCCCCACCTCTTGCGGAGCCCCGGGGGTTAAGGAGAGCGATTGCGGAGTGCTAGAGAGGCAAGCGTGTGTGATGTCACTGCCTTCGCAACCTCCTCTACAAAGGCAGCCGTGTCTTTCGCCCTCCAGTGGCCCAATGGGGAAGCGTCTGGAGTTCCCTTCTCTTGGCAGAAGGCGCCCCCTAGTGGATTCCGCGTAAATTTATGGGATTCCCTGAAAAGCGCGGGAAAGAGGAGCGTATCTGAGGGGAAGGGAGAGGGCAGGGATGATGGGCATGGGAGTAGGAGGAAAAGCCCCTCTCAATGCCTCCCTGCCCAAGAAAAGCTTTGTGGTTTCCAAATACAGCACTTTCTCCCTCTCTTTCCTGTCCAGGAGCCGTCTGTGTAGATGGAGAAAAATCTCTCTGGAGAATTTGAACTAGCTTCTCTCAAGAACAGCCGTCCTGGGCAGAGATTGGAGGAGATCTCTAAAGGGTCCAACTCCAAATCCTGTCAGAAAAAGCCGGGAGGTCAGAAGAGGAGGACCAGGAGAATCTCTGGGAAACACAGCTTGTGTCTTGTGGTTGTTGAGAACTCTGGGCCCCTGTCAATCAGGAGCCGCCCAGCTGGGTGGCTGAGAGCACTGCTGTCAGGAGGAGGAAGAGCCCCCAAGGGTCGCTCGTGCCAGTGGCTGGGAGTGGTGTGTCAAAAGTAAAAAAAGGATTCACCTGTTGTCCATATGTTTTGGAAGGGAGATAAACATAAATCCTGCAGTATCTTGCTGCCACTGTGCAAACCCCAGCACAGGCAATAGCAGCTGAGTTTTCCCCCGTCCAAAACATGCCAGGATGTGATCTGAATAAGACCCAACTTCACCTGCTATTGAAACACCTCCTGGCTCTTTCCCAAAGGGAGAGTGGCTGTTCTCTACGTTTCACAGCCTTCTGCAGTGCAAGGGGCAGCAGGCGAGTGCCACTTTCTGTTTCTGACATCCTAATTGCTTGCTTGCAGCAACTGTGTCTCCAGAGGTCTTGAGGAGAGGCAAGTGAGCCCCTTGTCCTTAGCTTCTCACTCCCCTCTTTCTCCTCTGGTTCAGCACAAGCTAGCCCTCCATCCAGCAGCTAATGGTGGGGCTCACTTGTCTCTCGAAGAATCTCAGGAGACACAGCGTGCAAAGCAAAACATAGCACTGTGAGGCCAAGCGCCCTTTCGGTTTGTCCCCCTCCCTCCTCTCTCTCTCTCTCTCCTCTCCCTGGGAACTGCAGGGAAGAGGAAAGTCCATTAAGGGGACACTGTGCCAAGACACTCCCGGCGGAAGGATGAAATGGGCCCACTATCAGAGCCCAGGAGCTGCTGCTGACTTGGAATGAGTGGCTTTTTCATTTGTACACAATGTCTCCTCAGAGGTCTCATGGACAAGCAGGAGAGCCCCACATCCTTAGCTGCACAGCATCCCCCCCACCCTTTCTCTTCTGCTTCAGCCCTCCATCTCCCTTCAAGGAGGAGGCCAGGTTCAAAGAGGATGGGAGTGTCAGGACAAATCTTCAAGAAACAGACCCTTGCTTCTGCGCCACGTTCTCAAAACCACAACTGCTCTCCTTTCCCTCTTCCTTCCCCTTGCTTCTGAGGTGAGGAATGAAAAGCTCCATTATTCCCAGCTGCTGTCCCACTGTCTCTCTTTGCTTGCGGAGTGTGTGCAACGAAGCTGGAGAACCAGGTTGGATGACGGGGGTCAAGCGGACAGTGGCCATGGCTTGGCACCACTCCTGCTTGACTACACCTTGTAGCAGCAGCACCATCAACAGATGAAGACAGAGGTGCAGGGTTTGTGGAAACATGTGATCCGGCCCTCTGGACACATCACCTGCCACATCACAGCTGCAGGCAATCAAAAGTGGACAGAGCAGGCAGGTGGCCCTGTACCGCTGTCCAGCAGACTGGATCACATGCCTCCTCCAAACCTGTGCTTTTGCTGGTGTCATTGCCGGGAGGTGAGGCACACTCCACATGCAAAGATAGATGGTGGGACAGATCGCCTGCCTCACCCCCACAACTCTGCCTTTATCTGCTGCTTGGAGCGACTGCGCTACGTGGGCTAAAGGTGCTTCTGAACACCGCTGGCCCCTGCAGGTGCGGTCACCGCCTCCTGTGCTGGCCATGCCCCTCCCCCCTCCACTGATGACGCTGTGAACTAAGGCTTATTTTGCAGATAGGGCTTAAGTTGCAAGCACCATGAAAAATCATGCTATGGTTTATTTTTGGGGTAGGTCTTATTTTGAGGAAAACACAGTAGTAAACACACCGTTAATTGTCTTTAAGTTACCTTTATCCTTTTTTCTAGCCTCTGGCACACCATAAAAAGATAAATATAAGATCCTAATGCTAGAAAAATATATTTTGCCCACACATTTTGTCAGCTTCTATTCATTCTGCCTTTGGAAAATAAATTGACCTCCTCCTCTTTGTGGCAGCCTCTCAAATACTGGAAAACTGCTATCATGCCAGTCCTAATTCTTTTCTCTAGACTAGCCAACCCAAATCCTGCAACAGTTCTTCAAATGTTTTGGTCTTCAGGCCTTTTAACCATCTTAACTGCTCTTCTTCGCACTTTTTCCAAAGTCTAAAAATATTTTTCATGGGATAATGACCAAAACTGGATGCAGTATTCCAAGTCTTACTAAGGCTTTATAGATGCTATTAATACTTCATCTGATTTTGATTCTATGCCTCTAATGTTTATACAACCAAGGATTGTATTTGATTTTTTGGCTGCTGCCGCACACAAGTGACTCATATTTAAGTGATCATCCATTCGGACTCCCAAGGTCCCTCTCAGAGTTATTGTTTTTTTTTTAATTGAAAAGTTTTTAAATGTTTTACAAACAAATTTTTCCCCCTCCTCCCCCCACCCATTCCTTTCTCCCCCCCCCCGCCGACTTCCCAGAGCAAAATACAGGGTATCGCATTTAACAAACATAATCTAACATAAACAAACTAGCTATAAACTCTTAACTCCCCCTTACTCTTTAACTCCCCCATAGGTGCCAAAATATCAGAATAAAAGGAAAAATCATCTAAATATTTAATTCATAAGCTATTTGCAACTTTTTAGTCCCATATTTGTTTTGTATATAGTCAATCCATCTTCTCCATGCCAGTACATATCTTTCATTCGAACGCTCCTTCAAGTATGCAGAGATTTTAGCCATCTCTGCCAAATTAGCTACCTTTAATGTCCATTCTTCAATTGTAGGTAGTTCTTCCTTCTTCCAATATTGCGCCACCAAAAGTCTGGCTGCGGTTATTAAGTTCAAAATCAAATTAGTCTCTATAACTGTACAGTCTAGTTGTACCCAATAAAAACAACTGTGGAGTAAATTTTATCTTCCTTTTAAGAATATTTTGTATAATCCACCATATCTTAATCCAAAATGCCTTAATTTTCTTACATGTCCACCATATATGAAAATACGTTGCATCATCACATTTACATCTCCAACACGTAGATTGTAAACTTGGGTACATACAAGCTAACTTTTTGGGATCTAAATGCCATCTGTAAAACATTTTATAAAAATTTTCTCTCAAGTTTTGGGCTTGAGTAAACTTTACATTTCTAACCCATATTTTCTCCTATACATCCATGGTTATTGATTCCCCAAAATTTTGTGCCCATTTTATCATACAATCCTTCACTAACTCGGTTTCTGAATCTATTTCTATCAATGCATTATACAGCCTTTTAATATGCATTGGACTTTGATCCCTGATTTGTTTTATTAAATTTTCTTCCATTTTGCAAAATACCAATTTTCTGATCTTGTTTCCATCTAGTATACAACTGTCCATACTAAAACCAAGTTTGAATTTTCCTTTCTTCCTTTAATACCTCTAAAGACTTTAATTGCAATGTACCTCTTTCCAATATAAGAAGCTCTTTATAAGCGATCACATCTTGTTTCTATTCCACGCTTATATTCTCTATCATATGTCTAGGTATTGTCCATATAGGTAATTTATTATTTAATTTATGGTGATACTTTTTCCATACACGTAATAATGTTATAGGAGAAATGACGGAACCTAGGCCAAGCTCTTCAATGCAGGAAAGAGTTTATTGTACCCGGTTCAAACAGTCCAAAGACAGCAAAGGGTCTGAACAATGATGGCTGTTTTTGGCCAGATATTTATACAGTATAAAGGCAAAGTTATTACGAAGAGTGAGACATTTCACACGTAGAAGTTACCCTTTAATCTATCTCTAGGAAAGACATAACAGCCCTTTTCCCACAGGCTCAGGTTCTCAGCTCCGGAGCTCAAGACATAATAAAAGAGGAGATAAGGGGCTCAAAGGCGCCTCAAGGGCAATAGAGGAAGCAGTATTTCTCAACTTAGGATATACATGACATTTGGGGTGTAATAAACATTAAACAACAGGATGTATCTGTTTAGGGTCAGTTTGCCCTTTTACAATTCTGTACCTACGTCAAATACCTTTTGCCATCTTAGCACCTTGGCACGGAAGAGGCACTTCTGTCTTGACCAAAGATTTGGATTTGTAATATTTGAGTTTTATCCCAATATCGAATCTTAGCCTGGCTCAATAATGCATTTCTTAATATATGACTTTTAAAGTTCTTATCCATCTTTTTATCATATAGTAAATATGCATGCCATCCATATAACAAATCATACACTTCAATATTCAATATTCTCTCTTCTGTTGAATTAATCCAATCACTTATTACTGAGAGCACAGCTGCCTCGTAATGCAATCTTAAATTAGGCATTTTGAGACCTCCTCTTTCACATGTATCTTGCATTATTTTTCGTTTTATTCTTGGTCTCTTTCCTGCCCACACAAAATTAGTAATACCCTTCTGCCATTCATTCAAGTTTCCATCTTTTTTCAGTATTGGTATCATTTGGAAAAGAAATAAGAACTTTGGCAAAATATTCATTTTCACAGCAGCTATCCTTCCCAGCAATGATAATTGCATTTTTTCCTATTTTCCATCTCTTTCTGTATTTTTTGCCACAACAATTCATAGTTATATAGTTTTGCATTTGATGTCGTGATATAAACCCCTAAGTACTTAACCTTCGTTACTGATTCAAATCCTGTTATTCTATTTCTTCTTTTTGACTTGTAACCATATTTTTTATTATCATCTTTGTTTTCCCTGCATTTATTTTAAATCCAGATACTTGTCCATATTAATTATATCCATTAAACCTATAACCGATTTTATTGGTTGGGTCAAGGTCACAACCAGGTCATCTGCAAATGCTCTTACCCTATAATCCTCATGCCTAATTTTAATTCCCTTTATTTTATCTGAACCACGTATTTTATTCAACAAAAATTCCAAAGTCAAAATAAACAGTAATGGAGATAAAGGACATCCTTGTCTTGTTCCCTTTTCTATATTGAAAGATTCGGTTAAGCTACCATTAATTATTACTTATGCCGTTTGTTGCTGATCTATTGCCTTAATAGATTGTATAAAGTATTCTCCAAATTGCATCTTTTCAATTATTTTCAATAAAAAATTCCAGTTCAATCGATCAAACGCTTTCTCTGCATCTAAGAATATAAGCACCGCAGGGACCTGGTTGTTTTTTCCCAAATACTCCAATATATTAACTATTTGTCTTACATTACTCTTCATATATCACCTATTAATGAAACCGGTTTGGTCATTGTGAATCATTTGTTGCATAACTGGCATCAACCTATTTGCCAATATTTTAGTAAAAATCTTATAATCTGTATTTAACAGTGAAATAGGCCTATAGTTTTTTGGCTGAGTATGATCTTGATCCTCCTTTGGGATCAGGGAAATAAATGCTATTCTCCAGGAAGGAGGCACTTGTCCTCCAGTTTGTATTTTATTAAATAATTCTTTAAGTGGTTCCACCATTTCTGCCTGCAAATTTTTATAATAAGCCGCTGTCAGTCCATCGGTCCCAGGGGCTTTTCCCACCTTCAATTGCTTAATTGCTACAACAATTTCTTCAACAGTTATCAATTGATTCAAACCTTCCCTTTGCTCTTCTGAAACTATAGAAATATTCTCCCTCTGTAAATATTTGTCTATATCTGTACCTTGAATCTTATCACTAGTGTACAACTTCGTGTAGAATTCTGAAAATGCTTTTTTAATCATGTTTTGCTGATACACCTCTTCACCCTTATATTCTATTATCTCTACAGTACGTGACTTTTGTTTTTTCCTAAGCAAATATGCCAACCATCTGCCTGGTTTGTTCGCATTACAAAAAGAGTTATGTTTGGCATATTGCAAATTAGTTGCCACCTGGTCTGCCATCAACATATTAAATTGCCCTAGCAAAAAATTAATTGCTTCTTTTGTTTTCTTATCAGTTGGATTTAAAACCAATGCTTGCTCTTTATTTTTTATTTCTTCTTCTAGCTCCTTCCGTTTCCTTTCCTGTTTACGTCTATATTTATTATTCAAATATATTAAAATACTTCTTATATATACTTTACTTGCATCCCAAACCGTTTCCGTAGGTGTACCTTTATGCATATTCATAACAAAAAATTATTTCATAAATTGTTTACATTCTTTCACATTTCCCTCATATCTAAACAAATTTTCATTCAGCCTCCAAGACTTCCTGGGTCCCTTTTCATATTCTAATTCCATCCAAACCGGACTATGATCTGTTAATGTTCTTGGACATATTGTCGTTTTCTTCACCCTAGAAAGAAAATCATTAGAGATTAATATAAAGTCAATCCTAGAAAATGACTGATGTCTATCAGAAAAAAAGGTAAAATCTTTCTCTTCTCCATTCCTCTCACGCCAAATATCTCTAAACTCCATGTCCTCCATCATATCAAAAAAGGATTTAGGCAATCTGGCACATGCTTGGATATTTTCAGAGACCCTTTTTTGTCCTTTTTAATATCCAAGACTCCAATCTCCCATCATTATATGTGTTTTGTAATCCCATTGTGTTAACTTAGCATGTAAAGTCTGATAGAAACTTTCTTGTTGCTGGTTTGGTGCATATATTCCAATCAATAGTGTTTTTTTCCCTTATATTAAAATTTCAATTGCAATATATCTTCCTTGTGCATCTGCTTCAATTAATTTAGCTATTAAACCTTTTTTTAGGTATATAACTATACCATTTTTCTTTTCTGGTGCAGATGCTACAAAATGTGTCCCCAACCTTGCATTTATTAAATATTTTTGATCTTGCATTCTAATATGTGTCTCTTATAAGCATATAATGTCATTTTTATACTGTTTCAGGTAATGAAATATTTTCCTCCTCTTTTGCGGTGAATTTAATCCATTGACATTCCAGGTTAAAAATTTACTTGCCATTTTTGGCAATTTGAAGCTTTTCAAGCATTAGCTGAAGATCATCTTTCACTTTGACCTTCGGCCTTGCCCCTCCCACTGCTTCTGATTTTGTGGTTTCTTGTGCTTTCATCTGGGCTTGCTGCACCTTTAATTCCTCTTGGTGTTTCGTTGCTGCTCGAGTCTGTCCCTTTGGCCCCTTGGTTCCTCTATTTTGCCAAATAATTCCAAATCTTGGGCAGAGCTCATAAGTTGTAATAAATCTTCTTCAACAATCGAGGCCCCTCCTTGAGCCTGTGCCTGGGCCTGCGTAATTTCTTTCTCTCACTTTCTTGCTCCCTCTGTTTCCTTTCTTCTTCTGATTTCTGGGGAAAATGAACCTCCAGCCTTTAATACATTAAAATGAAAATCTCTTGCCTTCCATACTGTGTTAAAACGAAATCTCTGTCCTGAATAATCCACCACCAATCCGGTTGGAACCTCCCATCTGTACTGTATGTGACGCTTTCTAAGTTCATCCACCAAAAAAGCATAGTCCTTCCTTGCTCTCAACATTTTGGGAGGAATTTCTTTCAATGTTAGAACCTCCTGCCCTGCCACTTGAAGTTTATTTTTATAAGAAGCCTGTAATATCACATTTCTTAGCCTCCTTGTTGTAAAATAAATTACAATGTCTCTTGGTAAATTTCTCTGCCTGGCCACCCATGAATTAACACGATAAATTTTATCAATTTGCCAATCCAGATCCTCCTTTCTTTCTTCAGTTATCTGTACAAAAGCTTCTGCAAAAATCTATCTCAAATTCTCTTGGGTATTTTCTTTCAGACCTCTTACTCTTCCATCGATCTATATTGTATCATCATCACCTCTGAGTCTGCTTTTTCCATCTGTATCTGAATCTCTCCCATTTTATTCTCCAAGTTCACATTTGATTAATTTCCTCTAATCTTTCATCTAAGCATTCAGTGTGGCTTGCCAAACCTTGAAATGCAAAGATAATGTCTTCTCTAATTTCCTTATTTCGTGCTTGAATTACATCTTTGATTTCTGTCATTTCTCGTTACTTGGTTCATTTTATCAGTAACCTCTTTCATTTTTTCATCAAAAGCAGAAGTAATTTTTTCTTCTAAAGTAAAGGCTTGCAGCTTTAAAGCTTGCTGCAAGGCTTCCAGAGTTAAGACTTGTGGTTCTACTGGAACTGTGGTTTGAAGATTGTGGTTTGGGTGGTGGAACAGGAGAACTCACAGTGATTTTGGCCCCAGCTGTTTTTATTTGCTTGAAAGCCATTTTCCAATTTTCAGTTCCAAATTAAAACTTTTACAACAGCCAGAACAAAGTCCCAGAAATTAGCTCAATTTCCAATTAGTTTCCAGTCCTCAATGAGTTTGAATTTATCTATCTACAGTCCAATTTAATTCTCCTTTCTTTTAAAACAAATTCCGTTTATTGTCAGCAAAGATTGTCAGCGCAGAAGGGTACCTTCCCTGCCACCTTGAAGGAGGCGGTGGTGAGGCCTCTCCTCAAGAAGCCTTCCCTGGACCCGGCAGTATTGGCTAATTATTGTCCAGTCTCCAACCTTCGCTTCATTGCGAAGGTTGTTGAGAGTGTGGTTGTGCGACAGCTTCCCCAGTACCTGGAGGAAACGTTGTATCTAGATCCGTTCCCAGGCTTCAGGCCTGGGTACAGCACGGAAACGGCATTGGTTGCGTTGGTTGATCTCTGGAGGGCCCGGGATCCTCCTCTGTCTTGGTCCTGTTAGATCTCTCAGCGGCTTTTGATACCGTCGACCATGGTATCATGCTGCGCTGGTTGGAGGAGTTAGGAGTGGGGGGCACTGTGTTGTGGTGGTTCTCTTCCTTACTCTCTGACTGCACGCAGTCTCTGTTGGCAGGGAGGCAGAGGTCGACCTCGAGGCGCCTTGTTTGTGGGGTGCCACAAGGATCGGTCCTCTTGCCCCTCCTGTTCAACATTTATGTGAAGCCGCTGGGCGAGATCATCCATGGTTTTGGGGTGAAGTACCATCAGTACGCTGATGACACCCAGCTGTACATCTCCACCCCGGACCACCCCAACGATGCCCTTGAAGTGATGTCCCGGTGCCTGGAGGCCGTACGGATCTGGATGGGGAGGAACAGGCTCAGGCTCAACCCATCCAAGACTGAGTGGCTGTGGTTTCCGACGTCCCAATATAGTCAGCTGGTGCCATCGCTGACTATTGGGGGTGAATCATTGGCCCACACGGAAAGGGCTCGCAACTTGGGCGTCCTCCTGGATTCACGGCTGTCTTTAGAAGAGCACTTGACGGCCGTGACCGGATTTTTCATCAGGTTCGCCTGATACGCCAGTTGCGTCCCTTTCTAGATCGGGACTCCCTACGCACAGTCACTCATGCCCTCGTCACCTCTCGTCTGGACTATTGTAATGCTCTCTACATGGGGCTCCCCTTGAGGTGCACTCGGAGGCTCCAACTGGCGCAGAGTGCGGCCACGCGGGTGGTTATGGGAGCAACGTCGAGCTCCCATGTAACACCTCTCCTGCGCGAGCTGCACTGGCTCCCGGTGGTCTTCCGAGTGCGCTTCAGGGTTTTGGTTACCACCTTTAAAGCGCTCCATGGCTTAGGACCTGGTTATCTACGAGACCGCCTGCTACCACCAATAGCCTCCCACCGGCCAGTACACTCCCATAGAGAGGGGTTCCTCCGGGTGCCTTCGGCCAAACAATGTCGACTGGCGGCCCCTAGGGGGAAAGCCTTCTCTGTGGGGGCACCTACGATCTGGAATGAGCTCCCTCCGGAGATACGGAGGATCCTGGATCTTCGCACCTTCCGTCGCGCCCTTAAAACGTTTTTATTTCATCAAGCTGGCCTGGCCTAAATCTTCTCCTTTTTTAAATTTTAATTTTAATCACAAATTTTAATCTGTTAATTATGGGATATTTTAAAATTCACCCTAAATTATTTAATTCGTTTTAATCTATTTTAAATTTTGTATCTCTGTGTTTTATCTTCTGGCTGTTCACCGCCCTGAGTTCTTCGGGAGAAGGGTGGTATAGAAATTTAATAAAATAAAATAAATAAATAATATTTTAGAGTTAACGTTCGTTACTACGCCCAATTAAGACTCGGCACCGTTTCCTTTCACTTTCTTCCCACAGCAATCAAGAAGGAAGTATTCAATACACAGGAGTTAAAGTTTAATACTTGCAGTTAAGAGTTCCTCCTGACTTCGCTCTGCCTGCTTTTGTATCCAAAATATTGTTAAATTGTAGCAGGGATGGTCACGGCGTCTAGTTCCGTTTAAAACAGAAGCATCCCGGGTCCGGAGCTTGTGTCAGGCTTCCAAGGAGCTCTCACCCTTCAAGCCCCAAGAGTTATTCCTGGGACTCTTTGGGAGCTCTACCCAAGCCTGGCTGCTCTCCTTCCCCCCTTTTCCCGAGGGGAAATTTTCAAGCCACTAGACAGCTGATTTTCACTGTTCTAGCGGCTTTAACGAGACCGCAGGGCTAGCGCTCCAAGGGGAGCTGCCATCGACGTCTGCGGTGCCACCGGAAGTCCACAGTTATTGTTTTTGAGCCAGGTTTCATGTAATCTCTTTTTCTCGCCCAGGTGTAAAACCTTACATTCTCCACATTAAATTTCACTTTGTTGGATTCTACCTTGTCTCATTTGGATCAGAAAGGCACAATATGCATTTACATAAAAAGCTATAGACATGGTGGGTCAGAGGTTAGAATGCAGTACTATGGGGTGTGGCCAGCATTGTGGCGGTACAATGTGGATTGCGGGGCTCTGGGAAAACACCAATATCCCAGCCGCTTTTGGGGATCCCCAGGGATCATAGCTGTCCTGTAGGGACAGCGAAGAACAGAGGCACAGGCTGGCATAGACAGGAAAATCGCAAGTTCCCTGAAGTGCAAGCGATCAGCCTCCAACCCAGTGGTGAGGGAAGGCAGCCATAGGAGCTGTCAAAAGCTGGGGCAGCCACAAGCAAAAAAAGGAAGAAGAAGGAGGTGATCATCTGGGTGAGAGAGTGAAGTCTTGGAAACAAGATTCCTTTTACATATTTTTCACCGGAACTTTTAAAAACTATCTAATTTAAGAAAACTGGCAAAAAGGAGAGGGGAGGGAGCGGAATAGGGCTACCTCCCCGCTTCCGGAAGAGTGGAGAAGTGGAAGCCATTAATAAAGACTAATTAATGAAAGCTGAAAAAGTAACTTAATGAAAGCAGATTGGGAAAAGAGGCTTCTCTGGTTAATGAATTGTATTTTGAAAATTTGAGTTTTGTAGCTGGGAGTGCAAAGTTCGAATCTCGCCAGGTTCAAGGTTGACTCAGCCTTCTATCCTTTCTAAGGTAGGTAAATTGAGGACCCAGTTGTGGGGGCAATAAGCTTGATTTTGTATAAATATACAAAAAGTATGAAGGCTATTGCTTGAAGCTGAAAGAAGAAAAGTAAATTGATATTTTTAAGACTATTCTGAGTGAATTGCAGTGCCATCTAGTGGTGACAGAGAAAATTAAAGATATATTGAATAAAGGAGATGAGAGTGGAATGACCTTGACAATGTTTTGGAAACTGGCAAGAAGATTCTGATAAGAAGTGGTCTTGTGATTTTGTAACAGAAGGGGAAAGATATAGAAGAAAAGGGCGGGGGGGAACGAAAGCTGGCTATTTTTTCCTTTTGCTTGATGGAATATTATTTTTTCTTTTTGTTCTATTTTCTCTCTTTTTTTTTTTTGTAGAAGTTTCTTCTTCCTGGATTTAAAATTTTTATGATTGGCATGTTTTTTGTTTTTTCTATTTCTTAATTCTTTCTGGAAGATTATAGTATATACTTTTTTCATCTTTTTATTGCTTGGTTGGAACTTAGTTTTTTTCTTTTCCCTTTTTGCTTTTTTTGGCGTCTTTTGGGCTTCCTTTTTTGTTTTTCTGACACAGCCTTTCTACCTTTTTTAAAAAATATGGATTATGGATTAAACCTATGTGGATTAGGGTATCATGAACCCGAAGAGTCTGATTGGGCAGTTTGAATATGAAGAAATCGATTACTTGGATTATAAATTGGGCAGTAAGACTTGGAAAAATAAGATGAAGAAAATAACACAACATCTATCATCACCATCAATATCAACAGCGACTGGTACCACAGGGCAAAAGACAACAAAACCCACACCACAGCAAGAGAAAATTAACACAGAATTTAAAAATATGCTAGTCTATATATGAAGACCTCAAGACAAGATTAGACAAAGTAGATGGGATAATGGAAAAATAGGAGAATTGAAAGAAGTTAAAAAGATAATAGGGAAAAATGAAGAACAATTACAGGAAGTGGAAGAAAAAAACAGAAAAAAACGGAGAAAAAAGTGGAAGAAAAGGATTATAGACTTACAATTACTGATAAAAATCAGGAAAAAAACAATTATAATTCTGGAAATGGATAAAGCTGATTATTATTTAAGATTCCAAAATATTGAAGAAGGGAGAAAATTTAGCAGAGAAAATTGCAGAGATATTAGCAGAAGCAATGGAAGAAAGCAAGGAAATGATATTAAATGGGATCGATGAGATATTTTGAGTGTACACAAGATATGTGATGAGAAATAATCTGCCTAGAGAAATTCATGTCAGATTTATCAAGAAAACACTGAGAACAGAGATATTGCAACTGATGAGAAACACAACAATAAAGCACAAAGGGAGAGAAGTAGTGGCACTGAAACAAATTCAAAGAAGAGTGAGAGACCTGAGAAAAGAATATCAATTTTTCACAAAATGTTTGATAAAGAAAGGAATACATTTTAGATGGTTCATTCCAGGAGGAATATTGGTGAATTGGCAAGAGCAAAACTATAGATTAGATTCAATAGAGAAAGCAGAGTTATTTTATAAACCGCACATAAATTTTCAAGAGGAAGAAAGATTGAGAGATAAAAAAGAAGATGGACATCAGGAGGAGAAGAAAGAACAGCCAAGAGAGATAAGGAAAAAACAAGAAGAGAGAGTGATAAAAGAAGGAGCAAGAGCGAAAGAAGTTAAAGAACAAAGAGATAGACAAAACAAGTAAATAAATAAGAAATGGAAGAAGAAATTAAAATAATATCTTAACATAAATGGACTAAACTTACATGGATACTTCCAGAGATATTGTGTAAGAATGGCTTGTTAGCAGTAGGGGGGAGAGGAAAAGAAAAGCATTATATGGAAATATCAATGTGGCTTTCAACAATAGAAGCATTGACACATCTAAGTATTGACAATATTGTAAGATACAAGGACATTCTAACAGAGAAGGGAGAACTAACACAGAAGCAAGATTTAGAATAACAAGGGATTGAGACTGATTAGTATACACGGCTGCAGATACAATCAAGACATGATAAAAATTTGAAACAATAGGGTTTTAATTTGGGGGAATCAGAGTTGGATCAGATGATTGGAAAGGATGAAAAAATGATTAAAAGATTGTATAATTACTTGTTGCAAATTAGATTAGAAGATAAAGAAGTAAAGGAAACAATTATGACATGGGCATGTTATTGGGTATTCTACCAGAGAGATACAGCAAAGAAGATGTGTATTTAATTATACATATAACAGCAGCAAGAATTGTATTTGCGCAAAATTGGAAGAAAGAAAAAATCCCGTCAGAAAGTGAAGTAATAAAAAAGATTTTAGACTGGGCAGAAATGAATAGATTAACTCTAAGAATAAAAGATAAAGAGGAATCGGTGTATTTCAAAACATGGGAAAGATTTTATGTATGGTTAGAAAAGAAGTAGCCGCCCTGAGTCTTCGGAGAGGGGCGGCATACAAATTGAATTAATAAATAATAAATTAATAAATAATAAAGTATGAAAAGATTATAGGTAAATAATTTGGATAATAGAAAGTTAAAAGAGGGAGAGGACAAAAAAGAAATAGAAACCCAGATGACACCAGAGCAAATGGAAAAGCGGGTTGGGAGGGGGGGAAAAGAAGTATAAATGTACAATAATGATGATAAAAGTGACAGATTGGGTAAAATGGAAAAGAAATTGAAAAGTATATATTATTAGAACATTGGAATTGATCGGATACCAAACAGGGAATATATTCCACAACAAAGAAGAAAGAAAGGGAGAGAGGAGTAGAGGGTAAGAAGAGGAGAGTGAGAGACAGTAATGGAAGAAAGGGGAAAGGAGAGGAAGAAAGGACAGGACAGGAGTAGGAGTAGCATATTTTTATGCTTTCAAGAAAAATATGTCTATGTATGACCAATTATGTATAAGAGAATCTACATTTACATTATGTGTATAAGAAATAACAACAAAAAACTTTTCGGGGGAAAAAATAATGCAGTACTATAAGCTAATTGCCCACAGCCAGGAGTTTGATCTGACCGACTCATTGTTTATTCAACATTTAATCTTTCTCAGGTCAGTAAAATGAGCACCCAGACTGCTGGGGACAATATGCTGACTTTGTAAACTGCTCAAAGGCTGCTATAAAGCTTTGTGGACTGGTATGTAAGTCTAAAGTAGAATTGCTATTACTATATACTTTCTCCCGAGTGTGGATACTTTTGTGAGAAGTAAGATGACAATTCTGAGTATAGGTCTCTCCAGATTCCATGCATTTATATAGCTTTTCCTCTGTATGCAACTTTTTGTGGCAACTAAGTTCACTGCTCTTAGTAAACGTCTTTCCATACTCCATGCATTTAAATGGTTTCTCTTCTGAGTGGATCTTTTTATGAGAAGCAAGATAACTGTGTTGAGCAAAGGTCCTTCCACAATCCATGCATTTAAATGGCTTCTCCCTTGTATGGATCATCTTATGGGAAATAAGATTAAATCTTCGAGGAAAGGTCTTTCCACACTCCATGCATTTATATGGTTTCTCCCCTGTGTGGATCATCTTATGAGAAGTAAGAGTACTGCTCTTAGTAAACGTCTTTCCACACACCATGCATTTAAATGGCTTCTCTTCTGAGTGGATCTTTTTATGGGAAGCAAGATAACTGCCTTGAGCAAAGGTCTTTCCACATTCCATGCATTTAAATGGCTTCTCCCCTGTGTGGATCATCTTATGGGAAATAAGATTACCTCTTCGAGAAAAGGTCTTCCCACACTCCATGCATTTATATGGTTTCTCCCCTGTGTGGATCATCTTATGAGAAGTAAGAGCACTGTTCTTAGTAAACATCTTTCCACACTCCATGCATTTAAATGGTTTCTCTTCCGAGTGGATCATTTTATGGGAAGCAAGATAACTGCGTTTAGCAAAGGTCTTTCCACACTCCATGCATTTAAATGGCTTCTCCCCTGTGTGGATCATCTTATGGGAAATAAGATTAAATCTGCGAGGAAAGGTCTTTCCACACTCCATGCATTTATATGGTTTCTCCCCTGTGTGAATCATTTTATGGGAAATAAGATGACCTCTTTGAAGAAAGGTCTTTCCACATTCTATGCATTTAAATGGTTTTTCCCCTGTGTGGATCTTTTTGTGCACAGTAAGTCTTTTGCTCAGAGCAAAGGTCTTTCCACACTCCATGCATTTATATGGTTTCTCTCCTGTGTGGATTGTTTTGTGGTTTCTAAGTCCATTGCTATGAATAAAGATTTTCCCACACTCCATGCATTTATACGGCTTCTTCCCTGTGTGGATCATCTTATGGGAAATAAAATCACCTCTTCGAGCAAAGGTCTTTCCACACTCCATGCATTTATACGGCTTCTCCCTTGTGTGGATTATTTTATGGGAAATAAAACAAGCACGATAAGTAAAGGTTTTCTCACACTCCATGCATTTAAATGATTTTTCTCTTGTGTGGATCTTTTTGTGCACAGTAAGTCTTTTGTTCAGAACAAAGGTCTTTCCACACTCCATGCATTTATATGGTTTCTCTCCTGTATGGATCGCTTTGTGGTTTCTAAGTCCATTGCTATGAATAAAGGTCTTTCCACACTCCATGCATTTATATGGTTTCTCTCGTGCTGCCTGGAGGGATTGGGCTGCATGGGCTACAGGTGCTTCTGAACACCGTTTCTCCCCAGTGTGAATCTTTTCATGGGAAGCAAGTTGCCCATTTGTTCTAAAATGTTTTCCAGATTCCAAATGTTTATAAGGATCCGTTTTTCTGTGAATCACTTTTTGAGATGTAAGAAAGTTATTTCCAAGAGAGTGAATGAATGTCCCATTGTAGTTTTGTCCGTTGTGTTTTATAGCATCTTCTCCTTTGTTTTGGGTTAAATGGTGTTCGTTTACATGTAATTTATCTTTGATTAGCTTCACACCTTTCCCAATATATTTTTTCCTTATTTTCTCTTGTTGGGCATCAGTGGAAGATGAGCTTTCCTGATTCCAATTATTTGACTGGCTTCTCTCATGGCTTTCGAATTCCATTCGAATTCCAAAGTTCTCCGTTCCATCTTTAACATTGAACACTTGGAACAGTCCACAGGAATCTTGATTCTCCTGCCCATTATTAGCTTCAAAGAAAAAGAGAAATGAAAATGATAACACGGTTAGAGAAAAAGATCAAACTGTAGAAAGTCAACGAATATCTTTCTTTACAATTATCTATATATGCAAATCTCAATCAAAGTCTCTTTTGAGTTAAGGAATAATTAGGGGAAACATTCAAAGAAGAATTACAAGCAAACCTAAGTTTTATTGGGGTGGGTTAATTACAGCAGAGATCACACGAGGTCAGTACTGCGAGATTTTGCACTAATCTCATGTGATTTCTCACTACTTTAGTGCTATATTTTCTGGAAATGCACCAAAGAAGGGACATCATTGCAGAGAAAGTCTCGGCAGGGTGGAATGGGGGTGTAGGTAGGGCATACGTTGCAGCATCTCTGCTGCCATTTGTAAGTGTGGACGGCTTTAGTGCTGCAACATTCATAGTTTCGGCAGTGGTTCTAAAGTATTCTGTCCCTAACTTTTCCTTTATAGAAAATATTACCTTTCAAAGCATATTGAGGGGGGTGGATTGCGAGAGAGAGCAAATCAGTGTTTGTGTTTGTCTGCCTACAGGTGATCTCAATGGGGTTTGTATAATTTGAAATCTGTTTTTTAAATAAAAGTAAGAAATGCAGATTAATATTGCTGGAAGTAGTAACAAAAGGTCATTTCATGAGTTAAATGCATCACAAATCAATTTACATGAAGATATATGGTGCATTCAGAGAAATGCTAATGGCTTTTAGAGTGGGCTTTTAGTTACAGTCTTAATTGGTGCAGTTCTGAGTCTGGTTTATTGTGCGGTCATCTGAAACATATGATCAGGAGTTATTTTGAAGGAAATCCTGTTTTTTTTTCTTCTTTTGTTAATGGCCTATTTTAAGGAACTTAAAGCTGCTGTTCTAATGAAGTTAGGCAAGTGGCAAGAAGGGGGGCGGGGTCTTATTAAATAAATAGATGCCTTTGAGCAAGTACAGCTTAGGAAGGACAAAGGCAAAATGGACTGCTAAATTGGCCACGCCCACCCAGTCACATGACCACCTGGTCACACCCACCCAGCCGGTCATTAGGCAGATCAAGCTATAGTCCGGCCCCCCAACTGTCTGAGGGATCGTGAACTGCTCCTGTTTAAAAAGTTTGAGGGCCCCTGATGTAAGCAAAGAAACATTGACTCTTTTCTTTCTTGGAGTACGAGAAGGCCAGATCCTTTCCTTCTCCCTCCCAGGAGATGATATCTGATTATTGATTTTTTAATAAAAAAAAAACCTATAATCTGTCTTCTTGAACTCTCGGACTGGGGACTAAAAAACTTACCCAGAGAGACTACGTTCTTATGGTTTTCAAGCATGACTTCCGAATGCAGTGCTTTTTGGTCAGAATCCAGCTGAGACCATTCCTCCTCAGAGAAAGACACAGCCACCTCCTCAAAGGACACAAGACTCTCCTGAACACGGAAAAAAGAACAGAACAGGAGGATTTGCAAGATCTCTTCATCTTCATCAGTGCTTTAGACAAGTGGATAGAAGGGAAAGTCCTCAAATTTGAAGACAAGACTAAATTGACAGGAACACTCCAGAAGGTAAGCTAAAGAGATAGAAGGATCGACAGATTGGGCCCTATCTAACAAAATGAGAAAAATCAACGGTGAGAAATGTAAGGTTCTTTATTTAGGAAAGAAAAACTAACTGCACAGGCATGGAATAGGCGATACCTAGCTCAACAGTAGAAAATGCAATGGGGATCTTGGAGTCCTAGTGGACAATCACTTAAACATGAGCCAGAAGTGTGCTACAGTTGACAAAAAAAAAAAAAAAAAAACCCCAACTCAATCATATGCTGCGTTTAAGAGAGGGATAGAATCAAGACCACATGAAGTGTTAGTACCACTTTGTAATGCCTTGGTAAAGCAGCACTTGGCATCTAATATTGGTTGCATACTTGGAATATTGCATCCAGTTTTGTTTGCCAGATTTAAAAAGGATCTTGAGACTCTAGAAAGAGTACAGAGAAGAGCAACCAAAATGTTGCTCTTATAAAGAATGGTTGCTGGAAGAATTGGAATAGATAATTGTGTAGATTGAATGGTGACTTGGTGATATGGTGGATTCACAGGCTTTCTGGATGGATTAGAAGCAGAAAAAAAAGGGCCTGGTGGCACAGCAGACTGATAGCATTGTGATTAACACCAGCTGCCTGCAATTACTGCAAGTTCGAATCTCGCCAGGCTCAAGGTTGACTCAGCCTCCCATTCTTTCTAAGGTAGGTAAATTGAGGACCCAGTTTGTGGGGGCAATAAGCTGTATAAATATACAAAAGTATGAAGGCTATTGCTTAGCGCACTGTAAGCCGCCCTGAGTCTCTGGAGAAGGGCGGCATATAAATCAAATTTAAAAAACAAAAAACAAAAAAAACCAGGACTGGTAATCAAAGCTGCTACAATTGGTTAAATTGGATAAAGATCAGGGGTGAAATGGTTTGGACCAGTTCGGCCGATCCAGTAGTGATGACAGCTGGTGGTTTGGAGAACCGGTAGCGATGGCAGCTTGAGTCTCCGCCCACACGCCCAGAGTCATTACTTTGTTTTTAATGAGGAAGTAACCTAGTTTTTTTGAGCCTCTGCGCATGCGCAGAAGGTTTTGCGCATGCACAGAGGGTGCAAGTGCATGTGAACCCCTGGTTGGCCTTGCCCCCGCCCACCTGGGCGCTTGCTTGCCTTCGCAAGCTGGCCATGGGGACCACCAGGAAAGCCACGTGGAAGGCAGGCAAGCAACCATGTTGGGATCGCCCGGCCGCATTGAAGGGAGCTAACTTGCCTTTCTTTTTTTTTTTTTTAGTTAAAAAGTTTTTTTTATTTTGTAAAATATATAATCAATCAATCAATGTATCATCTGAATACATCTTTTTTCATCTTACTCCTCCAATATTTATCATCTCTTGATATTATCATTTCATTTGTTGTGACATTTCCCGCACATTTACTTTTCCATTAGTACATTTATCTGTTCAGCAATTTTATCCCAACCCAACCTTCGACCCCCCCTCCCCAACCCCCCACCCCGACTTCCCAGAGCAAGAACAGGGTTTAACATTTAACAAGCATAAGCTAAATAATAATAATAATAATAATAATAATAATTTTATTTCTATACCGCCCTTCTCCCGAAGGACTCAGGGCGGTGTACAGCCTATTAAAAACATAAAACAACATGTTAAAATAGTTTAAAATTATTAAATAAATTCGGCTGAATTTTAAAACCCCAGAATTTTAAAACCCCAGAATTTTAAAACCCAATTTAAAATTGTTATGTTGATAGCCCAGCCTGGTGGAACAACAGAGTCTTGAGTGCGCAACGAAATACCCGGAGGTCGGAGATCTTACGTATTTCCGGGGGCAGTTCATTCCACAGGGCTGGGGCACCCACAGAGAAGGCCCTCCCCCTGGGTGTCACCAGCCGACATAACTTGGCCGATGGCACCCTGAGGAGGCCCTCTCTGTGGGAGTGAACTGGCCGGTGGGAGGTTATTGGTGGCAGAAGACAGTCTCGGAGGTACCCGGGTCCTATGACTAACTTACTACAAAGTTCAAAACTCCCTCACACTCTTTAACTCCCCTTTTAACTTGCCTTTCAAGGTCCAGTCCCACATCCAGCCCTTGATGGGAGACATGCCACTTCTGGCCCAGCCTGGCCAGCGGGTGAGCAGCCAGCCCTTGGGGGAGACGTAGCTGCTGCGCTGAGGCCAAGAGAGGCGTTGGTGGTGGTACTGCATGTGCAGCCCTGTGACATCCGTCCTCTCCCCAGAACACAGCTGCTGCCCCAGAGCTTGCCTTTGCCTCTGCAGCCCACTGGCACTTCTTGCCCTTCTCTTTCTGTGCGCAGCGCTTCTGTTTGTTCGCCCATTTCCCCGAAGCTGGCAGCTCCGCGGCCAGCTGCTTTGCTTTTTCCCTCTTGAGGCTTTCGGGAGGCTTGCGCAGCAGGACTTAAAATCAATAAATCCAAAACAAAGGCAATAAGGAGCCTTGGTAGTACAGTGGACTAAAGCACACTGTTATTAACACCAGCTGCCTGCAATTACTGCAAGTTCGAATCTCACTAGGCTCAAGGTTGACTCAGCCTTCCATCCTTTCTAAAGTAGGTAAATTGAGGACCTAGTTTGTGGGGGCAATAAGCTGTATAAATATACAAAAGTATGAAGGCTATTGCTTAGCGCATTGTAAGCCACCCTGAGTCTCCAGAGAAGGGTGGCATATAAATCAAATTAAATAAATAAATAAATAACGAAAAACCTCACTGAAAAACAGGAAAGTGAACTGGAAGATAGAATGGGCATTCAAACGACTAAAAAAGTAAAATATTTAGGAATTTGGCTATCAGCTAAATGTTCGTTGATCAAAGAGGATAATTACAACTAATATTACAGATAAAAAGGGATTTGGAAACCTGGAAAAAATTACAACTATCTCTCATAGGAAGGATAGCCTCGATCAAAATGAACATTCTACCACGAATATTGTTCCTCCTGCAAGCAGCACCAATAAAATTAGGGAAGAATTTCTTCAAAGACTTAAATAAACTAATAGCGAAATGCATTTGACAAGGGAAAAAACCTAGAATTAAAATGAAATTACAGGACAACAGAGAAAGAAGTGGCTTTGGGCTCCCAGACTGGGAGACATATTACCAGGCAACAACACTCACTTGGATTAGTTGAATTAAAAAATAAAAGGATTTTGACATTAGAAGGGCACGACTTACAGATAGGATGGCATGCCTTCTTATGGGATGGAAAAAACAGACTCCATAGCTACTTCCAGAGACATCTAATTAGAGATGTGCTGCTATAAACATGGCAGAGTAAAAAAGAACCATTACAATAAAATTCCAGATTGGCTATCAATGATGGAGGCATTAATTTACCCAAAGGTATTGGATATTGATAAAATAAAAAGATATAAATATCTACTAAATGGCCAGAGGGAACTGAAAACAAGACAAGAACTAAAAGAACAGGGCATAGACATCAATTGGTGGCCATATATGCAGATACAATCTAGATACAGGAAATATTTAGAACAATATGGATTTCAAAAAGAACCACGAGAAGGTCTTAGACAAGATTCTACAAGGCACAAAGGACAAATTGATTAAGAAAATTTATAATTATTGAGATATAAAATGGAGGAGGAGTTAGTCAAGGAAACTATGATAATCTGTGCCAAAAAGTTTGGTTATAACATTGAATTGGAGAAATGAGAGAAATTATGGAACAAAAACTATAAATTGATGATGTTTGTAGCCTACAAGGAAAACATGTATAAAATGTTTTATAAGTGGCACCTTCCACCAGCAAGACTGGCTAAAATGTTCCCCAATACCTCATCAACTTGTTGGAAATGTAAACAAAATGTAAACATATTACCACATGTGGTGGATGTGTCCCAAAGTAAAACAATATTGGAATAGAATAAGTGTGTGCCTGAAGCGAACTGGTGGTAACACCGGTTAGAACCCACCACTGATTTATTCCTATTAGTTGAAAGTACTTCTTGTAAATTCATAGTTGGAGAAGTACCTAGCAGAACCAGTTAACCTGTGGTCTTTTAGAATCTGAGGGTACAAATGATAAACCATTGTGTCCCAGTAATAGACTACAGAGGAAGTTATGCTGGCTGACAGCAACTTTGAACCTGCTATTATGCTGTCCATGTCACACAGGAACACAAAAATAACCCAGTCTAAACAAGGGGGGAAATAGAAGGAGAGCGAACTCTGCACAACCGCTTCACTTCTTGACGGAAAGGAGAATACAAATCTAATACTTTTCTCTTTCTTACTTGATTTGGAGGTTCAATCACAGTTTGAGCTCCATCGTAAAAAGCAGAAAACTTCCTTCTTTGTTTCTCTGTAATGATAAAATAATTTCAAAATGCATATTTAACAAAATAAGAGGAGGTATACTACAAAAGAGAAGAAGGTAAGGCAGATGGGATCTCTGGGTGATCAGAAGATCTTGGATTACCTCCTGACGTGTCCTGACTTTGATCTTCCCAAGGGATCCTCCTGAAAAATAGCTTCTGAGGGGGATTTGATTGATTCTTCTTTCCCTCAGGATCTCTGATCTCCACAGTGCAGCCCTTCAAATAGGAGGAAGGAAAAAAGAAGCACAATTAATGTACATCACACAACATGAAGTGAAATCTTATATTCCGAACATAATGAATGTCAGAGAAGTTTGGGAAGGATGGGTGACGTATTCAAACACATTCTTTATTCCCTTTTGAGCTCCCTAAAGTGTCACACCTGCAACTCGACCTCCTTCTTCTGCTCCTCCACCTGGCTCAGGAGGAAGCCTTCCGCCAGGGCCACCGCCTGGGAGCTGGTCTCTGCTCCACACTCCCGCACCCAACCCTCCATCTCTGGGGGCAGAAGGGACAGGAGCTGCTCCAGAACCACCAGGTCCAGCATCTGGGCTTTGGTGTGCTTTTCAGGTCTCAGCCATTGTCTACAAAAGTCATGGAGTCGTCTGCAAAGTCCTCGGGGACCCTCAGCCTCCTGGTACTGGATGAAGTTCCAGGGCTGAACTTTTGAAGGGAAGATGGTTTCCTCCTCCAGGATCTCCTGCCCAGTCCTTGTCCAGAGCTTCCTCCCCTTCCCAGGCTGAGCAGCTGAAGGGCCTTTTCCGCTTCCCTCCTTTCCAAAAGGTTGTGTCTCCATCCTTTCTCTGTCCTGCAGAGCAACTGCAAATGGCCCCAAGGACTCTGGTGGGTCTCCAGATGCCTTTTCCTTCACGGGACCATTTCTGGTGCTGCAGGACTGATTCCTCCAAGTTATTCCGCTCTTTTTTTTTCCCAACAAGAGAAAATGTTGGTTTGCAAAGAGTTCAAATGGCTTCCAGTTTCTGTATCTGAGATGGAAAGAAAAATAAATATTAAGAATTACAAAGTGGAATTCAAGCACTGAACAACCCTCACCCAACCTTCCAGGAGTCCCAAGCGGCTCATCCCAGCGCAGGGCCGAGGTCCCCCCCCCCGAGCAAGGCCAGGAAGGAGGCATCTGGAGAGGACGCCCCGCTTCTCTCCCCCTCCAGAGACAAGCCGGGCTGCAGAGGATGGAGGCCTCGGGGCGCCTGGTGCGAATCCTGCCTCCTCCTCGCCCGGCTTCTCTCCTCCTGCTGGGCCTCCGCAAGGCCGACCCTCCCCTCCCCCCACTCGGGCTCTTCCCCAGACACGGGTAAGGGAAGGGACCCTCGCCCATCCCCGCAGAGGGCAGCTGGGGAGCATGGGACCCGGGGTTGAAGCCGGAAGAGGGCCGCAAGCGAGTCTCTCCCTCCTCCGCCTCCTTTTGCCGCTAGAAGAGCCCCCACCTCACCCGGGGCACGTCTGGATATCCCGCCAGCCAGACTCTCCCGCAGCCTCTCCAAGAGTTAAGGAGAGCGAGCGCGGCGTCCTAGAGAGGGAAAGCTCTATGATGTCACTTCCTTCCCAGCCTCCTCTTCAAAGGCAGCTTTGACGTTCGCCCTCCAGTGGCCCAATGGGGAAGCGCCTGGAGTTCCGATCTCTTAGCAGGGGGCGCCCCCTGGTGGATTAGGGGCAAAGTGCCAGGATTGTAGAAAGGGCGGGAAACAGGAGCGCGCCTGAGGAGAACGGAGAGGGGAAGGATGATGGACATGGGAGTGGTGTGGAAAGCCCCTCACAATTCCTCCCTGCCCAAAAAAAGCTCCGTGGTCTCCAGAGGCAGCAATTTCTCCATCTTCCTCTCTTTCCTGTCCAGGAACCGTCTGTGGAGATGCAGAAAAATCTCTGGAGGATTTAAACTCGCTTCCCTCAGGAAGAGCCACCCTGAAGGCTGGGCAGAGATCCCCAAAGGGTCCAAATCCTGTCAGAAACAGCCGGGCGGTCCGAAGAGGAGGACCAGGAGAATCTCTGGGAAACACAACTTGTGTCTTGTGGTTGTTGAGAACTCTGGCCCCCTGTCAAGCAGGAGCAGCCCAGCTGCGCGGCCGAGAGCAGTCCTGTCAGGAGGACGAAGAGCCCCCAAGAGTCGCTTGGGTCAGTGGCTGCAAGTGTTGTGGTTGAAAGCAAGAACCAGGATTCACCCATCATCTGTATGTTTTGCAAGGGAGATAAATATAAATCCTGCAGTATCTTGCCACCACCGTGCAAAGCCCAACACGGGCAATAGCAGCTGCATCTTCCTCCTTCCAAAACATGCTATGATGTGATCAGAATAAGACCTGGCTTGACCTGCTCTTTCCCAAAGGGAGGGTGGCTGTTCTCTACGTTTCGCCACCAGGGGCGGCAGGTGAGTGCCACTTTTCGCTTTTGAGATGCTCACTGCTCGCTTGCAGCAACTGGGATTGCTTATTTATTTATGTATTTATTGTTTATATTTATATACCACCCCTCTCCCGAAGGACTCCGGGCGGTGAACAGCCAACAGATAAAACACAAGAAATACAAAATTTAAAAACAGTATTAAAATCCAATTAAATTAATTTGGGCCACAATTAAAAGCACCCCTGTATTAAAACCCATAATTAAACAATTTAAAAATTAAAACAATTTAAAAGAGTTAAGCCAGCCTGGCTTGTTGGAATAAAAATGTCTTAAGGGCACGGCGAAAGGTGCGCAGATCAGGGATTCACCGTATCTCCAGGGGCAGCTTATTCCAGAGGGTAGGTGCCCCCACAGAGAAGGCTCTCCCCCTGGGGACTGCCAGTCGGCATTGTTTGACTAACAGCACCCTGAGGAGCCCCTCTGTGTGGGAGCGTACTGGTCGGTGGGAGTCTGTTGGTGGCAGAAGGTGGTCTCGTAAATACCCGGGTCCTGAGCCATGGAGCGCTCTAAAGGTGGTAACCAATACCTTGAAGCGCACCTGGTAAACCACTGGAAGCCAGTACATGGGAGCGCCGAGTTGCCCACATAACCACCTGCGCGGCCGCATTCTGGACCAGTTGGAGCTTCCGGGTGCTCTTCAAGGGGAGCCCCATGTAGAGAGCATTACAATAGTCCAGGCGGGACGTGACGAGAGCATGAGTGACCGTGCGTAAGGCATGAGTGACCATGCGTAAGGCATTGTTGCGGGTGGCATTGGCAGCAGGCAGAGGCACAGGACCAGCCACTCTGTATACAGCAGCCACTGCAGATGTCAGCATTCTGATGCTGCCATAAAAAGGAGGAGACGAGGCTTGACCTACTTATTTTCTCTGTAGATAATATCCCCTAGGAGATGGGATGGGAGGGGTACATTTCTGTGGGCTGAGGTCAGAAGCTGGGGAGACTGACTTGGAAGATGGCCAAAGAGAAGATGAGAATGTGGAACGGAAAGGGAAGGGTTTGGGGGGGTAAAGGGTTAGTATCGGCTACGATGAAGTCGGGGCCAGATCTGCCGCAAACAGGTGACTCATATTTAAGTGATCATCCATTTGGACTCCCAAGGTTCATCTCACAGCTACTGTTTTTGAGCCACATTTCCTGTAATCTGTTTTTCCCACCCAGGTGTAAAATCTTACATTTCTCTGCATTAAATTTCACTTGATTTGATTCAACCTTGTCTCATCTGGATCAGAAAGGCACAATAGGTGTACACATAAAAATCTATAGACATGGTGGGTCAGAGGTTAGAATGCAGTACTACAAGCTAATTGCCCACAGCCAGGAGTTTGATCTGACCGGCTCATGGTTGAGTCACCCTTTCATCCTTTTAAGGTCAATAAAATGAGGACCCAGATTCCTGGGGACAATATGCTGACTTTGTGAACTGCTCAAAGGCTGCTATAAAGCTTTGTGGACTGGTATGTAACTCTAAAGTAGAATTGCTACATACTTTCTCCTGAGTGTAGATCCTTTTATGAGAAGATAGCTGACAATTCTGAGCAAAGGTCTTTCCACATTCCATGCATTTATATGGCTTCTCTCCTGTGTGGATTCTGCTATGAGACGTAAGAGTACTGCTCTTAGTAAACGTCTTTCCACACTCCATGTATTTATATGGTTTCTCTGCTGCGTGGATTCTGTTATGAGAAGTAAGAGAACTCCTCTTAGTATACGTCTTTCCACACTCCATGCATTTATATGGTTTCTCTCCTGTGTGGATTCTGCTATGAGAATTAAGAGCACTGCTCATAATAAATGTCTTTCCACACTCCATGCATTTATATGGTTTCTCTTCTGAGTCGATCTTTATATGGGAAGCAAGATAACGGCGTTGAGCAAAGGTCTTTCCACACCCCATACATTGAAATGGTTGCTCCCCTGTGTGGATCATCTTATGGGTAATAAGTCTACCTCTTTCAGCAAAAGTCTTTCCACACACCATGCATTTAAATGGCTTCTCCCCTGTGTGGATTATCTTATGGGAAATAAGATTACCTCTTTGAGCAAAGGTCTTTCCACACTCCATGCATTTATATGGCTTCTCCCCTGTGTGGATCATCTTATGGGAAATAAGATTACCTCTTTGAGCAAAAGTCTTTCCACACTCCATGCATTTATATGGCTTCTCACCTGTTTGTATCATCTTGTAGGTAATAAGATTACCGCTTTTAGCAAATGTCTTTCCACACTCCATGCATTTATACGGCTTCCTCCCTGTGTGGATCATCTGATGGGAAATAAAATCACCTCTTCGAGCAAAGGTCTTTCCACACTCCATGCATTTATACGGCTTCTCCCCTGTGTGGATCATCTTATGGCAAATAAGATGACCACGATGAGTAAAGGTTTTCTCACAATCCATGCATTTAAATGGTTTTTCGCCCGTGTGGATCTTTTTGTGCACAGTAAGTCTTTTGCTCAGAGAAAAGGTCTTTCCACACTCCATGCATTTATATGGTTTCTCTCCTGTGTGGATCGTTTTGTGGTTTCTAAGTCCATTGCTATGAATAAAAGTTTTCCCACACTCCATGCATTTATATGGTTTCTCTCGTGCTACCTGGAGCGATTGGGCTGCATGGGCTACAGGTGCTTCTGAACACTGTTTCTCCCTTGTGTGAATCCTTTCATGGGAAGTAAGTTGCCCACTCGTTCTAAATTGTTTTCCAGATTCCAAACGTTTATAAGGCTCCTTTTTTGTGTGAATCACTTTTTGAGTTGTAAGGAAGTTATTTCCAAGACAAAGAATGAATATCTCATTGTAATTTTGTCTGTTGTGTCTTATACCACCTTCTCCTTTGTGTTCATTTACATGCAATTTATCTTTGATTAGCCTCACACTTTTCCCAATATATTTTTTCCTTATTTTCTCTTGTTGGGCATCAGTGGAAGATGAACTTTCCTGATTCCAATTATTTGACTGGCTTCTCTCATGGCTTTTGAATTCCATTCGAATTCCAAAGTTCTCCATTCCATCTTTGGCATTGATCACTTGGAACAGTCCACAGGAATCTTGATTCTCCTGCCCATTATTACCTTCAAAGGACAATAGAAATGAAAAGGATAACAAGGTTAGAGAGCTCAAACAATAGAAAGTCAACGAATTTTCTTCCGAATTTTTCCAAAATTCCATCATGTTGTATTTTGCATGCCTACCCTGCTGTGATATAGACATGATGATTTCTATATCTGTGAGTCATGAAAGCTTTGAAAATATCTAGAAAATATATATTTCTTTACAATTATCTAAATATATGCAAATCTCATTCAAAGTCAGTTTTGAGTGAAGGAATAATTAGGGGAAACATCTAAGGAGGAACTGGGTGAAAACTTAAGAATTATTGGGGCGGGTTAATTACAGCAGGGCTATAAGAACTGAAACTTTAGGGGAAAATCCTTTGCTTGAAGCCTTCTATTGGCTTGTAAATGCTCTTCACGCCGAGACTGAAAAGGTTGGAAAGCTTCAAGAAAGGCTATTTCACTGACCCAAAGGCTCATCAGCTTGCAAGGGCTCTT
Organism: Arizona elegans; assembly: GCA_022577455.1. NCBI lineage: Eukaryota > Metazoa > Chordata > Lepidosauria > Squamata > Colubridae > Arizona > Arizona elegans. Next base: position 1,690,784 of record JAKOOJ010000012.1, on the reverse strand, counting down.
CGGCCAGATCTGGTATATCTTGGTTTGTATTTTTAATTTTGGGCCAAATTTTTATATATTTTAATTGTTTTTAATATTTGTATTTCATGTTTTTTAATTCTGGGTGTACACCGCCCTGAGTCCTCAGGGAGAAGGGCGGTATATAAATTTAAAATAAATAAATAAAAATAAAATAAATATATGCCTCAGTTAGCAGAGAACAGAGGCCTAACGTACTATATTGCAAGATCACACGAGAGCACTACTGCAAGATTTTGCGCTACTGATCACATGTGATCTCTCACTACTTTAGCGCTATACTTTCTGCAAATGCACCAAAAAAGCAAAGGAACCACTGGCTCGCTACATCATTGCAGGGAAAGCCTCGGCAGGGTGGGATGGGGGAATAGGTAAGGCATACATTGCAGCATCTCTGCTGTCATTTGTAAGTGTGGACGGCTTTAGTGCTGCAATATTCATAGTTTCGGCAGTGGTTCTAAAGTATTCTGTCCCTAACTTTTCCTTTATATATATATATATATTCTCAAAGAATTCCTGTTTCTTTTATTCTTTTGTTAATGGCCTATTTTAAGGAACCTAAAGCTGCTGTTTTAATGAAGTTAGCAAATGGCAAGAAAGTTTCCGTTCTTTTTCCTTTCAGGGAGGGGGGTCTTATTAAATAAATAGATGCCTTTGAGCAAGTACAGCGTAGGAAAGACAAGGGCAAAGTGGACTGCTAAATTGGCCACGCCCACCCAGTCACATCACCACCTGGCCACGCCCATCCAGCCGGTCATTAGGCAGTTCAAACTATAGTCCGGCTCCCTCAACAGTCTGAGAGACTGTGAACTGCCCCATTTAAAAAGCTTTAGGACTCCTAATGTAACAAAGACACATTGACTCTTTTCTTTCTTTGAGTAGGCCAGATCCTTTCCTTCTCCCTCCCAGGAGACAATATCTGATTAGTGATTTTTTAATAAAAAACAAACGATAATCTGTCTTCTTGAACTCTTGGATTGGGGACAAGAAAACTCTTACCGAGAGAGACCACATTCCTATAGTTTTCAAGCATGACTTCCGAATGCAGTGCTTTTTGGTCAGGATCCAGCTGAGACCATTCCTCCTCAGAGAAATACACAGCCACCTCCTCAAAGGACACAAGACTCTCCTGAACACGGAAAAAAGAACAGAAAAGGAGATTTTGCAAGATCTCTTCATCTTCATCAATGATTTAGACAAGAGGATAGAAAGGGAACTTATCAAATTTGCAGCCAAGGACTAATTGAGAGGAATAACAACACTCCAGAAGGTAAGCTAAAGAGATAGAAGGATCGACAGATTGGGCCCCATCTAACAAAATGAGAATCAACTGTGAGAAATGCAAGGTTCTTTATTTAGGAAAGAAAAACTAACTGCACAGGCATAGAATAGGTGATACCTGGCTCAACAGTAGAAAGTACAACGGGGATCTTTTTTTTTTTTTAATTTGATTTATATGCCGCCCTTCTCCGGAGACTCAGGGCGGCTTACAATGTGCTAAGCAATAGCCTTCATTCTTTTGTATATTTATACAAAGTCAGCTTATTGCCCCCACAACTGGGTCCTCAATTTACCTACCTTAGAAAGGATGGAAGGCTGAGTTAACCTTGAGCCTTGGCGAGATTCGAACCTGCAGTAATTGCAGGCATCTGGTCTTAATAACCAGCTTAATAACGGTGCCTTAGACCACTGTACTGCCAAGGCTCTTGGAGTCCTAGTGGACAATCACTTAAACATGAGTCAGCAATATACTAAAGCTGCCAAAAAACCCAACTCAACAATAGGCTGCGTTAAGAGAGGGATAGAATCAAGATCACATGAAGTGTTAGTACCACTTTGTAATGCCTTGGTAAGACAGCAGTTGGCATCCAGTATTGGTTTCATACTTGGAATATTGCATCCAGTTTTGGTTGCCAGATGTAACAAAGATATTGAGACTCTAGAAAGAGTGCAGAGAAGAGCACCCAAAATGATTAGGGTCCTGAAGGCTAAAACATATAAAGAACAGTTGCTAGAAATGGGTACGTCTAGTTTAATGAAAAGAAGAACTAGGGGGTGACATGATAGCAGTGTTGCAAGATCTCTAGGGGCTGCCACAAAGAAGAAGCAGCCAATCTATTCTCCAAACCACCTGAAGGCCAGACAACCACCTGAAGGTGGGACAGGAAGCAGTAGATGGAAACTAATCAAGGAGAGAACTAATCTACAACTACAGAGAAATCTCCTGTCAGTGAGAACAATTAATCAGTGGAATGAGTTGCCTCCAGAATGGAGGCATCCAGTGTAAATGCTTCAACACTGGAGCTGTTTAAGAAGAAATTGGACAGCCATTTATCTGAAATGTTATAGAGCTTCCTGTCTGAGCAGGAGGTTGGACTAGAACAGAGGTCCCCAACCTTTTGGACCTCAGGGACCACCAAGTTCATAATTTGAAATCCCGCGGACCACTAATACGAATCCAGCGCACCGCTTGCTGAAGCGCCTGGACTCCCAGTGACAGGATGGGGTCCTACAAGCACTCTGCCTCCTCTCTCTTTCTCTCTCTCTCTCCCTCTCTCTTTCTCTCTCTCCCACTCATTCCCTCTCATTGTCTCTGATTCCCTCTCTCTCTTTCTTTCTCTCTTTCATTCTGTCTCTTTCGTTCTTTCATTCTCTTTCTCTCTCATTCTCTAATTCTGTTGCTCATTCTGATTCTGTCTTTTTCTGTCTCTCATTCTTTCTTTCATTCTCTCTCTTTCATTCTTTTTCATTCTGATTCCCTGTCTTTCTCTCTCTCATTCTGATTCTTTTTCTCTCTCTCTCATTCTGTCTCTCTCTCTTTCTCTCTCATACTCTGATTCTGTCTCTTTCTATCTCTCATTCTCTTTCATTCTGTCTCTTTCTCTTTCATTCTCTTTCTCTCTTTCATTCTCTTCCTCTCTTTCCCTCTGTCTCATCTTTTCTCTTTCTCTCATCTCTCTCCCGCTTTCTTTCTCTCCGACTCTTTCTCATTCTTTCTCTCTTTCATTCTTTCTGTCTCTTTCTTTCTCTCGCTCTCATTCTCTCTCTGATTCTCTCTCTCATTCTCTTTCTCTCTCTTGTCTCATGGGCCAGCTAGTGTCTTGGGGTTGAGAGGAAGTCAAGCGTCTCCCCGAAAGACCGAGGTGCGCGGAGCACCAACAAGGGCTGGAAGAAACGGCCGCGAGATCCAGCAAGAGACGAAGCTTTGCTCCCGCTCTGGAATATGGAGCGAACCTCCATCCCCGACTCCCTTTCCCTTGCCAGGCAAGGAGTGACTGGGAAGGGAGGGCCAGGGCAGGGACAGCCACGGGTGGGTTCAGCCGACTGAAAGCTACAGCAGGGGGAAGAAACAGGCCACGGTTCCCACCACCTGTTGCTTTGGCCTGCCTGCACCGCCACCCCCCCTTGCACCATTACCTCATTCCGGCCAGCAAGGACTGAGCTGCAAAGTTGCAAGTTGCATGAACCTCCCCCTACAGTGGAGATTTACAGCCCCACCAAGACCTACCTGGCAAGTCCCATATTCCAGAGCTCTAGTCACAGGACTGGCCATCAGGGCCGGATTTAGATGAAAAGAGGCCCTAGGCTATTCCACTTATGAGGCCCTTTCACCTATAGTGAAAGTGTAATTTTAATTTTGCTAACAATTTGAATGTAGGCCCCTCTTGATCTTGAGGCCCTAGGCTGAAGCCTAGTTAGCCTATAGGAAAATCCGGCCCTGCTGGCCATTGCTCATCCTGGAGCAGTTCTACCACCCAGGTGCGCCGCGGACTACTAGTTGGTGACTACTAGACTAGAAGACCTCTAAGATCCCTACCAACTCTGAATAACTCTGTTATTTTGCTCCATTGTTCCATGGCAAAGGTATCCACTAACTTACATAGCTGTCCTTCACACAAGTCCTATTTTTATGTGAGAACATGGACAATTCTGAAAATTTCTTTGACTGAAGAAATATTTGGAGCAGGTTTTATTAAGTTGATTGATTCTGCAGAATTTACAGTGCTTCTCAGTGAAGTAATCCCACTTCTGGATCAACTGATTTATCATTTATTGATCAGTAGTCTGAGCCAATGGCTGAATGAGAGAAAACAAAGAAGAGATAATTCCCTGTGAAGGTAATTTCTCAGCCTTTGCAAAGTGGAAATGTTTGATCTTCTAATCCACGCGCAAATCAGAGGATTAGAAATTATTTTGTACCTAAGGTACTGCAATTACATGGTCTACGTGGCCATTCTGTTTGGATTTTAAAATTCTGCTTTATTTTTCAATATGATTTGCTTATTTTTTGAACGACTGGTCTTGAACAAGGCTTTTCAAAAAGGGCAATGTGGCAATGTGAGTATTTAGTTATTTTTCAATAGCTTTGCAGAATTCCAAGTCAGAGAATGACAAAACGAATGGGTCTCTAGCAGTCACTACTACAGTGATACATTTATTCCTATTTCTTGAAGGATTTGTTAAAAAATTACTTCTTATAAACTCATAGTTGGAGGAGTACTTAGCAGAATCAGTTAACAGCTGTTCTTTAAAAAACATTTCCTAAACATTCTGTTTCTCTGAGATTCTCTGAGGTGAGAAATGACAAATCATTGTGTCGCAGTAATAGTCTACAGAGGAAGTTAAGATGGCTGACAGCAACTTGAACCTGCTATTATGCTATACCTGAAGGAAAGGAGAATACAAATCTAATATTTTTTTCCTTTCTTACTTGATTTGGAGGTTCAACCACTGTTTGAGCGCCATCATAAAAACTAGAAAACTTCATTCTTTCTTTCTCTGTAATGATAAAATAATTTCAAAATGCATATTTAACAAAATAAGAGGAGGTATACTATAGAAGAGAATAAGGTAAGACAGATGGGATCTCTCTGGGAAATCAGAGGATGTTCAATTACCTCCTGAAGTGTCCAGACTTTGATCTTCCCAAGGGATCCTCTTGAAAAATAGCTTCTGAGGTGGATTTGATGAATTCTTTCTGTCAGGATCTCTGATCTCCAAAGTGCAGCCCTTCAAATAGGAGGAAGGAAGGAAGAAGCAGAATTAATGTACATCACACAACATAATATGAATTCTTATATTCGGAACATTATGAATGTCAGAGAGGTTTGGGAAGGAGGGGTGAAGTATTCAAACACATTCTTTTTTCCCTTTTGACTTCCCTAAAGTGTCTCACCTGCAACTCGACCTGCTCCTCCACCTGGCTCAGGAGGAAGCCTTCAGTCAGGGCCACCGCCTGGGAGCTAGTCTCTGCTCCACACTCCCGCACCCAGCCCTCCATCTCTGGGGGCAGAAGAGCCATGAATTGCTCCAGAACCACCAGGTCCAATATCTGGGCTTTGGTGTGTTTTTCTGGTCTCAGCCATCGCCTACAAAAGCCATGGAGTCGGCTGCAAAGTCCTCGGGGACCCTCCGGGTATTGGATGAAGTTCCAGGGCTGAACTTCTGAAGGGAGGATGGTTTCCTCCTCCAGGATCTTCAGCCCAGTCCTTGTCCAGAGCTTCCCCCCCTTCCCAGGCTGAGCAGCTGAAGGCCCTTTTCCGCTTCCCTCCTTTCCAAAAGGTTGTGTCTCCGTCCTTTCTCTGTCCTGCAGAGCAACTGCAAATGGCTCCAAGGACTCTGGTGGGTCTCCAGATGCCTTTTCCTTCACGGGACCATTTCTGGGGCTGCAGGACTGATCCCCCCAAGGGATTCCACCCTTTTTTCCCAGCAAGAGAAACTTTTGCCTTGCAAAGATTTCAAATGGCTTCAAGTTTCTGTATCTGAGATTGAAGGAAAAATAAACGCCAAGAATTAGAAAGTAGAACTTAACCACTGAACAACCTTCACCCAACCTTCCAGGAGTCCCAAGCAGGGGCCGGGAAGGAGGGAGCTGGAGAGGCCGTCCCGCTTCTCTCCCCCTCCGGAGACAGGGAGACTGATACAAGAGCGGCAAGCGTTTGTCATGTCCCGTCGCAGTCCTCTCTGGAAAGGCAGTTGTGACGTTCGCCCTCCAGGGGATCAATGGGGAACCGCCTTAGCAGAGGCCGCCCCCTGGTGGATTAGGGGCAAAGTGCCAGGATTGTAGAAAGGGCGGGAAACAGGAGCGCGCCTGAGGAGAACGGAGAGGGCAGGGATGATGGACATGGGAGTAGTGTGGAAAGCCCCTCACAATTCCTTCCTGCCCCAAAAAATGCTCTGTGGTCTCCAGAGGCAGCAATTTCTCCATCTTCCTCTCTTTCCTGTCCAGGAACCATCTGTGGAGATGGAGAAAAATCTCTGGAGGATGTAAATTCGCTTCCCTCAGGAAGAACCACCCTCAAGGCTGGGCAGAGATCTCCAAAGGGTCCAAATCCTGTCAGAAACAGCCGGGTGGTTTGAAGACAGAGGTGCAGGGTTTGTGGAGACGTGATCCTGCCCTCTGGACACACCATGCAGCCGCCTGCCCCATCAGAACTGCAGTCAATCAAAAGGGCAGAGTAGGCAAGCGGCTGCGCACTGTGTCCACCAGATTGGAACGCATGCCTCCTCCAAACTGGTGTCGTTGCCGTGAGGCAAGAGAAGTGGTGGCGCAGAAATAGTGCCTTGCCGCGATCCCTGTGCTCTCAACCCCATTATCCAACCTCATCCTCCAGTTCTACTGCACACTCTACATCCAAAGACAGCTGGTGGGACAGATCGCGTGATTCATCCCACAACTCTGCCTCTTTGCTGCTTGAAGGGACTGGGCTACATGGGCTAAAGGTGCTTCTGAACACCGTTGGCCCCTGCAGGTGCAGTCACTGCCTCCTGTTCTGCCCATGCCCCTCCCCTACTCTCCACTGATGATGCTGCAAAGTAGGGCTTACTTTGCAGATAGGGCTTAAGTTGCGAGCACCTTGAAAAATCATGCTACGGCTTATTTTTAAGGTAGGTCTTATTTTGAGGAAAACACAGTAGTAAATACACCGTTAATTAATTTTCTTTAAGTTACCTTTACCCTTTTTTCTAGCCTCTGGCACAGTATAAAAAGATAAATATAATGCTAGAATAAATATATCACTTTTAGGCCAAATGATAACCTTAATCTCCACTGATGCTCCTGTTTGCTTTAAAACCTCCTACTTAGCAAACATGCACAAGAAAGGATTGAGGATTACAGAACTCACTGTAAGGAGTATTCTTGTTAATTACAGGTTGCTTCCCTCCATTAGTTCACATGCATTGTTTCTTGTCCTGCCCTCTGGTGCTTTGGAAAATAAATTGACCCCCTCCTCTTTGTGGCAGCCTCTCAAGTAGTGGAACACTGCTATCATGCCACTCCTAATTCTTCTTTTCTCTAAACTAGCCGAACCCAAATCTTGCAACCAGGGTGGATTTGATTTGAATCAAACTGATTTAAATCACAATTTAAATCACTAGTCAGTAAGGCTTGATTTAAATCATAGTTTTCTACATAAAGACTAATTCTTGCTGGTATAACTTTAGTATGCAAGTAGATGAAGATTTTTAGAATAACAACTTTTCATATTAGTTCTTTTATCCCGAGTTTAATAGGTTAATCATTCATATTTGGACAATTTTTCTGTTGTACTTAGGAAAGAGAAAAATAATCATTACCTTAATAATAACAATTTAAATAGATTTATTCAACTGAAACAATAACATTACAGCATATGTTATCTGCTTAAACAAACATCCATGTTTGTTAACCAATTTGTTAACATGGTGGGTCAGAGGTTAGAATGCAGTATCATAGGGCTAATTACCCACAGCCAGGTGTTTGATCTGACCGGCTCATGGTTGAGTCAGCCTTTCATCCTTTTGAGGTCGGTAAAATGAGGACCCAGATTCCTGGGGACAATATGCTGACTTTGTGAACTGCTCAAAGGCTGCTATAAAGCTTTGTGGACTGGTATGTAACTCTAAAGTAGAATTGCTATATACGTTCTCCTGAGTGTGGATCCTTTTATGAGAAGATAGATGACGATTCTGAGCAAAGGTCTTTCCACATTCCATGCATTTATATGGCTTCTCACCTGTGTGTATCATCTTGTGGGTAATAAGATTACCTCTTTTAGCAAAGGTCTTTCCACACTCCATGCACTTATACGGCTTCTTCCCTGTGTGGATCATTTTATGGGAAGTAAAATCACCTCTTCGAGCAAAGGTCTTTCCACATTCCATGCATTTATATGGCTTCTCCCCTGTGTGGATTATTTTATGGGAAATAAGATGACCACGATGAGTAAAGGTTTTCTCACAATCCATGCATTTAAATGGTTTTTCGCCCGTGTGGATCTTTTTGTGCACAGTAAGTCTTTTGCTCAGAGCAAAGGTCTTTCCACAATCTATGCATTTATATGGTTTCTCTCCTGTGTGGATCGTTTTGTGGTTTCTAAGTCCATTGTTATGAATAAAGGTTTTCCCACACTCCATGCATTTATATGGCTTCTTCCCTGTGTGGATCATCTGATGGGAAATAAAATCACCTCTTCGAGCAAAGGTCTTTCCACACTCCATGCATTTATATGGCTTCTCCCCTGTGTGGATTATTTTATGGGAAATAAGATGACTACGATGAGTAAACGTTTTCTCACACTCCAGGCATTTAAATGGTTTTTCCCCGGTGTGGATCTTTTTGTGCACAGTAAGTCTTTTGCTCAGAACAAAGGTCTTTCCACACTCCATGCATTCATATGGTTTCTCTCCTGTGTGGATCGTTTTGTGGTTTCTAAGTCCATTGCTATGAATAAAGGTCTTTCCACACTCCATGCATTTATATGGTTTCTCTCGTGCTACCTGGAGCGATTGGGCTGCATGGGCTACAGGTGCTTCTGAACACTGTTTCTCCCTAGTGTGAATCCTTTCATGGGAAGTAAGTTGCCCACTCGTTCTAAATTGTTTTCCAGATTCCAAACATTTATAAGGCTCCTTTTTTGTGTGAATCACTTTTTGAGTTGTAAGGAAGATATTTCCAAGACAAAGAATGAATATCTCATTGTAATTTTGTCTGTTGTGTCTCATACCACCTTCTCCTTTGTGTTCGTTTACATGTAATTTATCTTTGATTAGCTTCACACTTTTCCCAATATATTTTTTCCTTATTTTCTCTTGTTGGGCATCAGTGGAAGATGAACTTTCCTGATTCCAATTATTTGACTGGCTTCTCTCATGGCTTTTGAATTCCATTCGAATTCCAAAGTTCTCCATTCCATCTTTGGCATTGATCACTTGGAACAGTCCACAGGAATCTTGATTCTCCTGCCCAATGTTACCTTCAAAAGACAATAGAAATGGAAAGGATAACAAGGTTAGAGAGCTCAAACTATAGAAAGTCAACACATTTTCTTCCGAATTTTTCCAAAATTCCATCATGTTGTATTTTGCATGCCTACCCTGCTGTGATATAGACATGATGATTTCTATATCTGTGAGTCATGAAAGCTTTGAAAATATCTAGAAAATATATATTTCTTTACAATTATCTATATATACATATATATATATTACCGAGACCTGGTTGGGCCAGGAAGGGGGAGCCCCCCTTGTTGATATGTGCCCACCAGGTTTCCGTGCTTTCCATCAACCAAGGTCTCAGGGGAGGGGCGGAGGGGTGGCGGTTGTTATTAATGAAGGTCTTGGACCAAGGGAGGCCACTGTTCCTCAGACGGCTGGATGTGAGTCCCTTCTTGTGAAGTGGGGTCATAGGGTGCAGTTGGGCTTGCTAGTCACGTACCTGGCTCCCTGCATGTGGCAGCAGCCCTGCCTGAGCTGCTTGATGTTATAGCCGCGGTGGCTGTTGACACCCCCAGGCTTATGGTCATGGGGGATTTTAACCTGTCATCAGTTGGCGAGACATCTGAGGTGGCTTGGGAGTTCATGGCTTCCATGACGGCTATGGACCTGACCCAGTTAATTTATGGCTCTACTCACGTGGGGGGACACACACTGGACCTTGTTTTTGTCTCTGGACAGTGGTTGAGTGATCTCGAGATAGGGGATATAGTGATTGAACCCTTGTCATGGTCAGATCACTCCCTCCTTCGCCTGGACCTTCGAACCGCCACACCCCGCCGCAGGGAGGCGGAACCGACCAGGTGGTTCCGCCCCAGGCGCCTGATGGATCCTGAGAGATTCCAGATGGAGCTTGGGCCATTTCCTGAAGTTCTAGCACACGACTCGGCTGAGGACTTAGTGGCCGCCTGGGATAGGGCGGCGGCTGATGCTTTAGACCGAGTCGTGCCTTTGCGGCCTCTGACCCCGCGCCGGTCTCACCTGGCTCCTTGGTATACTGAGGAGCTGAGGGAGATGAAGCGCCGGAAAAGACGCCTAGAGAGCAGTTGGAGGGCTAGTCGTTCTGAATCTGATTGAACACTGGTGAAGTCTCATATTAAGATCTACCTAGTGGCAATAAGAGCGGTAAAATCTAATTATTATTCTGCTCTTATTGCGTCTGCAGATAACCGCCCAGCCGCCCTGTTTAGGGTGACCTGCTCCTTTCTTCATTTGGGAGTGCGGGAAGACCCCTTGCAGGGTAGGGCTGAGGATTTTGTGCAATATCTGCATGACAAAATTGCTCAGATTCGTGAACAGCTAGACTCTGACTGGATTGATCCAGAGGAGATGACGGGCAGGTCCTGAGAATATTATTTGGGAAGAGTTTGATCCTGTGACTCCCAAAAGCGTGGACAGGATACTGAACAGACTAAATGCGACCACATGTTTATTGGACCCGTGTCCATCCTGGTTGGTACTGGCCTCCTGGGAGGTGACGCGAGGCTGGCTTCAGGAGATTATAAATGCTTCTTTGAGTGGGGGTGTCTTTCCCACCGTCTTGAAAGAGGCGGTGGTGAGGCCCCTCCTCAAGAAGCCCTCCCTGGATCCAGCTGTATTAGCAAATTATCGTCCTGTCTCCAACCTTCGCTTTGTTGCAAAGGTTGTTGAGAGTGTGGTTGCACGACAACTGCCTCACTACCTGGATGAATCGAATTATCTAGATCCGTTCCAGTCGGGATTCAGGCCCGGGTACAGCACAGAGACAGCATTGGTTGCATTGGTTGATGATCTCTGGAGGGCTCGGGACAGGGGTTGCTCCTCTGTCCTGGTCCTACTAGACCTCTCAGCGGCTTTTGATACCATCGATCATGATATCATGCTGCACCGGTTGGAAGGGTTGGGGGTGGGGGGCACTGTTCTACAGTGGTTCTCCTCTTTTCTCTCTGACCGGTCGCAGTCTGTGTTGAAAGGGGGCAGAGGTCGACCTCGAGGCCCCTTATATGTGGGGTGCCACAAGGATCGGTCCTCTCGCCCCTTCTATTCAACATTTATGTGAAGCCGCTGGGTGAGATCATCTGTGGTTTTGGGGTGAAGTACCATCAGTACGCTGATGACACCCAGCTGTACATCTCCACCCCAGACCACCCCAATGATGCCCTCGAGGTGATGTCCCGGTGCCTGGAGGCCGTACGGATCTAGATGGGGAGGAACAAACTCAGACTCAACCCATCCAAGACCGAGTGGCTGTGGTTTCCGTCGTCCCGATATAGTCAGTTGGTGCCATCTCTGACTATTGGGGGCGAGTCGTTGGCCCCCACAGATGGGGTTCGCAACTTGGGCATCCTCCTGGACTCGCGGCTGTCTTTAGAAGAGCATATGACGGCCGTGGCCAGGAGGACGTTTTATCAGGTTCGCCTGATTCGCCAGTTGCATCCCTTTCTGGATCAGGACTCGTTGTGCACGGTCACTCACGCCCTTGTCACCTCACGCCTGGATTATTGTAATGCTCTCTACATGGGGCTCCCCTTGAGAAGCACCCGAAGGCTCCAACTGGTCCAGAATGCGGCCACGCGGGTGGTAATGGGAGCAATGTGGCGCTCTCATGTAACCCCCCTCCTGCGCGAGCTGCACTGGCTCCCAGTGGTCTTCCGGGTGCGCTTCAAGGTTTTGGTTACTATCTTTAGAGCGCTCCATGGCTCAGGACCAGGGTACTTACGAGACCGCCTCCTGCCACCAATAGCCTCTCACCGACCAGTTCGCTCCCATAGAGAGGGACTCCTCAGGGTGCCGTTGGCCAAACAATGTCGACTGACGGCCCCCAGGGGGAGAGCCTTTTCTGTGGGGGCACCTACCATCTGGAACGGGCTTCCCCCGGAGTTACAAAACATCCAAGACTTACGCATATTCCGCCGTGCCCTGAAAACGTTTCTATTCCAACAAGCTGGTCTGGCCTAACTCTCCCTTTTAAATTGGCTTTTAAATCAGGTTTTAGACCTCTTTTAGATAAATTTGGATGTTTTAATCCTTGAGCCAAATTACTTAATCTGTTTTTTAATAGTTTTTAACTTCTATATGTATTTGTAATTATTATGGCTGTTCACCGCCCTGAGTCCTTCGGGAGTAGGGCGGTATACAAATATGAAAAATAAATAAATAAATAAATAAATAAATATATGCAAATCTCATTCAAAGTCAGTTTTGAGTGAGGGAATAATTAGGGGAAACATCCAAGGAGGAACTGGGTGAAAACTTAAGAATTATTGGGGCGGGTTAATTACAGCAGAGCTATAAGAATTGAAACTTTGGGGGAAAATCCTTTGCTTCAAGCCTTCCATTGGCTTGTAAATGCTCTTCACGCCGAGACTGAAAAGGTTGGAAGGCTTCAAGAAAAGCTATTTCACTGACCCAAAGGCTCATCAGCTTGTAAGGCTCTTTGGCCAGATCTGGTACATGCCTCAGTTAGCAGAGAACAGAGGCCTAACGTACTATATTGCAAGATCACACGAGAGCACTACTGCAAGATTTTGCGCTACTGATCACATGTGATCTCTCACTACTTTAGCGCTATACTTTCTGCAAATGCACCAAAAAAGCAAAGGAACCACTGGCTCGCTACATCATTGCAGGGAAAGCCTCGGCAGGGTGGGATGGGGGAATAGGTAAGGCATACATTGCAGCGTCTCTGCTGTCATTTGTAAGTGTGGACGGCTTTAGTGCTGCAATATTCATAGTTTCGGCAGTGGTTCTAAAGTATTCTGTCCCTAACTTTTCCTTTATATATATATATATATATATTCTCAAAGAATTCCTGTTTCTTTTATTCTTTTGTTAATGGCCTATTTTAAGGAACCTAAAGCTGCTGTTTTAATGAAGTTAGCAAATGGCAAGAAAGTTTCCGTTCTTTTTCCTTTCAGGGAGGGGGGTCTTATTAAATAAATAGATGCCTTTGAGCAAGTACAGCGTAGAAAGGACAAGGGCAAAGTGGACTGCTAAATTGGCCACGCCCACCCAGTCACATCACCACCTGGCCACGCCCATCCAGCCGGTCATTAGGCAGTTCAAACTATAGTCCGGCTCCCTCAACAGTCTGAGAGACCGTGAACTGCCCCATTTAAAAAGCTTTAGGACTCCTAATGTAACAAAGACACATTGACTCTTTTCTTTCTTTGAGTAGGCCAGATCCTTTCCTTCTCCCTCCCAGGAGACGATATCTGATTAGTGATTTTTTAATAAAAAACAAACGATAATCTGTCTTCTTGAACTCTTGGATTGGGGACAAGAAAACTCTTACCGAGAGAGACCACATTCCTATAGTTTTCAAGCATGACTTCCGAATGCAGTGCTTTTTGGTCAGGATCCAGCTGAGACCATTCCTCCTCAGAGAAATACACAGCCACCTCCTCAAAGGACACAAGACTCTCCTGAACACGGAAAAAAGAACAGAAAAGGAGATTTTGCAAGATCTCTTCATCTTCATCAATGATTTAGACAAGAGGATAGAAAGGGAACTTATCAAATTTGCAGCCAAGGACTAATTGAGAGGAATAACAACACTCCAGAAGGTAAGCTAAAGAGATAGAAGGATCGACAGATTGGGCCCCATCTAACAAAATGAGAATCAACTGTGAGAAATGCAAGGTTCTTTATTTAGGAAAGAAAAACTAACTGCACAGGCATAGAATAGGTGATACCCGGCTCAACATTAGAAAGTACAACGGGGATCTTTTTTTTTTTTTAATTTGATTTATATGCCGCCCTTCTCCGGAGACTCAGGGCGGCTTACAATGTGCTAAGCAATAGCCTTCATTCTTTTGTATATTTATACAAAGTCAGCTTATTGCCCCCACAACTGGGTCCTCAATTTACCTACCTTAGAAAGGATGGAAGGCTGAGTTAACCTTGAGCCTTGGCGAGATTCGAACCTGCAGTAATTGCAGGCATCTGGTCTTAATAACCAGCTTAATAACAGGGTGCCTTAGACCACTGTACTGCCAAGGCTCTTGGAGTCCTAGTGGACAATCACTTAAACATGAGTCAGCAATATACTAAAGCTGCCAAAAAACCCAACTCAACAATAGGCTGCGTTAAGAGAGGGATAGAATCAAGATCACATGAAGTGTTAGTACCACTTTGTAATGCCTTGGTAAGACAGCAGCTGGCATCCAGTATTGGTTTCATACTTGGAATATTGCATCCAGTTTTGGTTGCCAGATGTAACAAAGATATTGAGACTCTAGAAAGAGTGCAGAGAAGAGCACCCAAAATGATTAGGGTCCTGAAGGCTAAAACATATAAAGAACAGTTGCTAGAAATGGGTATGTCTAGTTTAATGAAAAGAAGAACTAGCTCATCCTGGAACAGCTCCTCCATCCGGGTGCGCTGCAGACCACTAGTTGGTGGCTACTGGACTAGAAGACCTCTAAGATCCCTACCAACTCTGAATAACAACTCTTAATATTTTGCTCCATTGTTCCATGGCAAAGGTATGCACTAACTTACACGGCTGTCCTTCACACAAGTCCTATTTTTACGTGAGAAAATGGACAATTCTGAAAATTTCTTTGAAGAAATATTTGGAGCAGGTTTTATCAAGTTGATTGATTCTGCAGAATTTACAGTGCTTCTCAGTGAAGTAATCCCACTTCTGGATCAACTGATTTATCATTTATTGATCAGTAGTCTGAGCCAATGGCTGAATGAGAGAAAACAAAGAAGAGATAATTCCCTGTGAAGGTAATTTCTCAGCCTTTGCAAAGTGGAAATGTTTGATCTTCTAATCCACGCGCAAATCAGAGGATTAGAAATTATTTTGCACCCAAGGTACTGCAATTACATGGTCTACGTGGCCATTCTGTTTGGATTTTAAAATTCTGCTTTATTTTTCAATATGATTTGCTTATTTTTTGAACGACTGGTCTTGAACAAGGCTTTTCAAAAAGGGCAATGTGGCAATGTGAGTATTTAGTTATTTTTCAATAGCTTTGCAGAATTCCAAGTCAGAGAATGACAAAACGAATGGGTCTCTAGCAGTCACTACTACAGTGATACATTTATTCCTATTTCTTGAAGGATTTGTTAAAAAATTACTTCTTATAAACTCATAGTTGGAGGAGTACTTAGCAGAATCAGTTAACAGCTGTTCTTTAAAAAACATTTCCTAAACATTCTGTTTCTCTGAGATTCTCTGAGGTGAGAAATGACAAATCATTGTATCGCAGTAATAGTCTACAGAGGAAGTTAAGATGGCTGGCAGCAACTTGAACCTGCTATTATGCTGTCCATGTCCCACAGGAAGACAAAAATAATCCACTTCAAACAAAGGGGGAAAAAGAAAGAGAACTCTGCACACCCGCTTCACTTCCTGAAGGAAAGGAGAATACAAATCTAATATTTTGTTTCTTTCTTACTTGATTTGGAGGTTCAACCACTGTTTGATTTGATGAATTCTTTTTTCTGTCAGGATCTCTGATCTCCACAGTGCAGCCCTTCAAACAGGAGGAAGGAAGGAAGAAGCAGAATTAATGTACATCACACAACATAAAATGAATTCTTATATTCGGAACATTATGAATGTCAGAGAGGTTTGGGAAGGAGGGGTGAAGTATTCAAACACATTCTTTATTCCCTTTTGACCTCCCTAAAGTGTCTCACCTGCAACTCGACCTGCTCCTTCTGCTCCTCCATCTGGCTCAGGAGGAAGCCTTCCGCCAGGGACACCGCCTGGGAGGTGGTCTCTGCTCCACACTCCCGCACCCAGCCCTCCATCTCTGGGGGCAGAAGAGCCAGGAGCTGCTCCAGAACCACCAGGTCCAGCATCTGGGCTTTGGTGTGTTTTTCTGGTCTCAGCCATTGTCTACAAAAGCCATGGAGTCGGCTGCAAAGTCCTCGGGGACCCTCAGCCTCCTGGTATTGGATGGAGGTCCAGGGCTGAACTTCTGAAGGGAGGATGGTTTCCTCCTCCAGGATCTCCTGCCCAGTCCTTGTCCAGAGCTTCCCCCCCTTCCCAGGCTGAGCAGCTGAAGGGCCTTTTCCGCTTCCCTCCTTTCCAAAAGGTTGTGTCTCCATCCTTTCTCTGTCCTGCAGAGCAACTGCAAATGGCTCCAAGGACTCTGGTGGGTCTCCAGATGCCTTTTCCTTCAGGGGACCATTTCTGGGGCTGCAGGACTCATCCCTCCAAGGGATTCCGCTCTTTTTCTTCTTCCCCCAAGAGAAACTTTTGCCTGGCTTCGAGTTTCGGTATCTGAGATTGAAGGAAAAATAAATATTAAGAATTAGAAAGTGAATTCAGGCGCTGAACAACCCTCACCCAACCTTCCAGGAGTCCCAAGCGGCTCATCCCAGTGCAGGGTCGAGGTCCCCCCGAGCAGGGCCGGGAAGGAGGTAGCTGGAGAGGCCGCCCCACTTCTCTCCCCCTCAGGGGACAGGATGGAGCCCTCCGGGAGCCTGGTGCGAATCCTGCCTCCTCCTCGCTCGGCTTGTCTCCTTTCCTGCTTGGGCCTCCGCAAGGCCGACCCTCCCCTCCCCCCACTCGGGCTCTTCCCCGGACAGAAGAAAGGGAAGGGACCCTCGCCCATCCCCGCAGAGGGCGGCTGGGGAGCATGGGACCCGGGGTTGAAGCCGGAGGAGGGCCGGGAGCGGGTCTCTCCCTCCTCCGCCTCCTTTTGCCGCTAGAAGAACCCCCACCTCATCCGGGGCACGTCTGGATACCCTGCCAGCCACTCTCCCGCAGCGCCTCCACCTCCTGCGGAGCCCCAAGAGTTAAGGAGAGCGAGCGCGGCGTCCTAGAGAGGCAAAGTTCTATGATGTCACTTCCTTCCCAGCCTCCTCTTCAAAGGCAGCCTTGACATTCGTCCTCCAGTGGCCCAATGGGGAAGCGCCTGGAGTTCCCTTCTCTTAGCAGAGGTCGCCCCCTGGTGGATTCTGCGTAAATTTACAGGATTCCCTGAAAAGGGCGGGAAAGAGGAGGACATCTGAGGGAAGGGCAGGGATGATGGGCATGGGAGTAGGAGAAAAGATCCCTCTCAATGCCTCCCTGCCAAAGAAAAACTTTTTCCTAAGAGGTCTGTAAGGGGCGTGCATAAGTGCTGTCCCTGTCCAAATTTTGTGTCTCCTGAGAGATGACAGTAACAAAATTGGAAGGGACCTTGGAGGTCATTTAGTCCAACTCTGCTCACGCAGGACACCTATATTAGGGAGTTGAACCACTGAGTTGCTGACCTTTCTGATTGACAAGCTCAGTGTCTTAGCCACTGAGGCACCTAGTCAGGACAGGCTTTTACATTTGCAGAATGTGTCTCCCGAGAAGTCTTATGGAGACGTAGGTGAGCCCCTTGTACTTAGCTTCTCACCCCGCTCTTTCTCCTCTGCTTCAGCCCAGCCTAACTCTCCATCCAGCAGTTAAGGATGAGGGGCTCACCAGTCTCAGGAAACGTCTCTTCAGGTCTTCTCTTCACGGAGAATCTCAGGAAACACAGGTTGCAAATGAAAACATAATGTCCCAAATCGGGGCTCCCTCTCCGTTTGCTCCGCCTCCCCACTCTCACGCTCCTCTCTCCCTGGAAACTGGGTGGTGGGAGAGGAAGGGTCATCAAGGGGATGCTGGCAAGACAATCCTGAGGAAAAGACAAAATAAATAGCCCCATTGCCAGGGCCAAGGTGCTGCTGCTGATTTGAAACAAGTGGCTCTTTCATTTGTACACCATTTCTCTTAAGAAGCTGGCTAGTTAGAGGGACTTAATAGGCATCCATATTTCCCTGCCACTGCTTTCTCTTAATAAAACTACTTGCTTTAATGCTCCGTGTGTGGACAAAGCTCGGAACAGACGCATATTTCCAGAATGCTAGAATAATTATGAACAGTTACCATTGCACTAAAAAAAACAACTGCAAAATGAATAAACATTGTGGCCTGGTAGGTTTGAAGGCAAACAAAGTTCTGGGATACCTCACCAGATGTATCACCATCAAGAAAAAGGAAGTCCTAACCCACTGGACACAGTATTTGGATACTGTGTCCAGTTCTGGAGACCTCACTTAAAAAAGATATTGGTAAGATTGTGTGAGGGCAGAGATGGGCAACATGAGGAAATATCACCACAAAATTAGGACAAAGAGCCCATGAGTTGCCTTTTCTAATTCAGCATCACTATCACCTTTTTGGTTGATATCATCGTTATGGTTTTGTTTCTCATTTATTACTTTCATTACATAATATGAAGCAGGGTGGAAAGGCAGATTTTGACAATATTAAGCAAAGTAAGAAAAGTTGAAACAATGGTATTCAGGACTTCTACATTTCTGACTGCAACTCTGCTCTAGTGCCATCAGAGGGAGTTTCTTGAAATGATTGGGGAATCTCCAGCACTTAAATATTGGCCCGCACATCACTTTCAGGTCAAATGATAACCTTCATCTCCATTGATACTCATGTTTCCTTTCAAACCTCCTACTTAGCAAAAAAACACATGAAAGGATTGAGGATTCAGAATCAGAGCTGGAAGAGAACATATAGCTCTTCTAGTCCAGCCCCCTGCTCAAGCAGGAGATCCTATACCATTTCAGACAAGTGACATTCCAGTCTCTTCTTAAAAACCTCCAGTGATGTATTATTATTATTGTTTATATTTATATACCGCCCTTCTCCCGAAAGACTCGGGGCGGTGAACAGCCAACAGATAAAACACAAGAAATACAAAATTTAAAAACAATATTAAAATCCAATTAAATTAATTTGGCCCACAATTAAAAACACCCTTGTATTAAGACCGATAATTAACAATTTAAAAATTAAAACAATTTAAAAGAGTTAGGCCAGCCCGGCTGGCTGGAATAAAAACGTCTTTAGGGAACGGCGAAAGGTGTGAAGATTCGGGATCCGCCGTATCTCTGGGGGAAGCTCATTCCAGAGGGTAGGGGCCCCCACAGAGAAGGCTCTCCCCCTGGGGGCCGCCAGTCAACATTGTTTGACCGACGGCACCCTGAGGAGCCCCTCTGTGTGGGAGTGTACTGGTTGGTGGGAGGCTATCGGTGGCAGAAGATGGTCTCGTAAATACCCAGGTTCTAAGCCATGGAGTGCTCTAAAGGTGGTAACCAATACCTTGAAGCGCACCCGGAAGACCACCGGGAGCCAGTGCAGCTCGCAAGGAGAGGTGTTACATGGGAGCGCCGAGTCGCCCCCATAACCACCCGCACGGCCGCATTCTGGACCAGCTGGAGCCTCCGGGTGCTCCTCAAGGAGAGCCCCATGTAGAGAGCATTACATTAGTCCAGGCAGGATGTGACGAGAGCATGAGTGACCGTGCGTAAGGCATCCCGATTCAGAAAGGGACGCAACTGCTGGATCAGGCAAACCTGATAAAAAGCCCCCCTGGCCACAGCTGTCATATGCTCTTCTAAAGACAGCTGTGTATCCAGGATGACGCCCAAGTTGCGAGCCCTCTCTGTGGGGGCCAACGACTCATCCCCAATAGTCAGCGATGGCGCCAACTGACTATATCGGGATGTTGGAAGCCACAGCCACTCGGTCTTGGATGAGTTGAGCCTGAGCCTGTTTCTCTCCATCCAGATCCGCACGGCCTCCAGGCACCAGGACATCACATCAAGGGCATCGTTGGGGTGGTCCAGGGTGGAGATGTACAGCTGGGTGTTATCAGCGCCATCAGATGGCACCACGGATGATCTCACCCAGCGGCTTCACATAAATGTTGAACAAAAGGGGCGAGAGAACTGATACTTGTGGCACCCCACACACAAGGCGCCTCGAGGTCGATCTCTGTCCCCCCGTCAACATGAACTGTGACCAGTCAGGGAGGGAGGAGGAGAACCACCGCAGCACAATGCCCCCTACCCTCAGCCCCTCCAATGGTCGATGGTATCAAAAGCTGCTGAGAGATCTAATAGGACCAGGACAGAGGAACAACCCCTGTCCCGAGCCCTCCAGAGATCATCAACCAACGCGACCAATACCATTTCCGTGCTGTACCCAGGCCTGAAGCCCGACTGGAACGGATCCAGATAGACCGTATGAAGGAAAGCTGTACCACTGGTTAATTTCCTCACTGTAGGGCATATTCTTGTTAATTCCAGGTTGCTTCTCTCCTGGGTTAGTTCACATGCATTGTTTCTTGCCCTGCCCTCTGGTGCTTGGGAAGATAAATAGACCTCTTTGTGGCAGCCTCTCAAGTAGTAGAATACTTGAGGGCCTGGTGGTTCAGCAGACTAAAAGCATTGTGATTAACACCAGCTGTCTGCGATTACTGCAATTTCGAATCTCACCAGGCTCAAGGTTGACTCAGCCTTCCATCCTTTCTAAGGTAGGTAAATTGAGAACCCAGTCAGCAATAAGCTGAATTTGTATAAATATACAAAAGTATGAAGGCTATTGCTTAACGCATTGCAAACCGCCCTGAGTCTCCAGAGAAGGGCGGCATATAAATCAAATTAAAATAAATAAATAAATAAAAAATACTGCTATCACTCCTAATCCTTCTTTTCTCTAGACTAGCCAGACCCAAAGCCTGCAACAGTTCTTCATCTGTTTTAGTCTTCAGGCCTTCAATCACCTTAGCTGTTCTTCTTTACACTTTTTTCCAAAGACTAAATATCTTTTTTGTAATGTAATGTCCAGAACTGGATGCAGTATTCCAAATGTGGTCTTACTAAGGCTTTCTAAAGTGGTAGTAATACTTCATGTGATTTTGACTCTATGTCTCTGTTTATACAACCAAGGATTGTCTCAGCATTTTTGGCTGCCACCGCACATAAGTCATTCATATTCAAGTGATCATCCATTCGGATTCCCAAGGTCCCTTCAGAGAGTTACTGTTTTTGACCCAGGTTTCATGTAATCTGTTTTTTGCTGCCCAGGGGTAAAACTTTACTTTTCTCCACATTAAATTTCACTTTGTTGGATTCAACCTTGTCTCATTTGGATCAAAAAGGCAAACTATGCACACACATAAAAATCTATAGACATGACGGATCAGAGGTTAGAATGCAGTACCAGAAGCTAATTGCCCACAACCAGGAGTTTGATCCTGACCGGCTCATTGTTGAGTCAGCCTTTCATCCTTTTGAGGTCGGTAAAAGGAGGACCCAGATTCCTGGGGACAATATGCTGACTTTGTGAACTGATCAGACAGTGCTGTAAAGCATTGTGGAGTGGTATATAAATCTAAAGTGGAATTGCTATTGCTATATACTTTCTCCCGAGTGTGGATCCTTTTATGAGAAGTAAGATTACCATTCTGAGCAAAGCTCTTTCCACATTCCATGCATTTAAATGGCTTCCTTTCTGTGTAGATCATCTTATGGGAAATAAGATTACCTCTTCGAGAAAAGGTCTTTCCACACTCCATGCATTTATATGGTTTCTCCCCTGTGTGGATCATCTTATGACAAGTAAGAGCACTGCTCTTAGTAAACGTCTTTCCGCATTCCATGCATTTAAATGGTTTTTCTTCTGAGTGGATCTTTTTATGGGAAGCAAGATAACTGCCTTGAGCAAAGGTCTTACCACATTCCATGCATTTATATGGCTTCTCCCCTGTGTGGATCATTTTATGGGAAATAAGATTACCTCTTCGAGGAAAGGTCTTTCCACACTCCATGCATTTATAAGGTTTCTCCCCTGTGTGGATCATCTTATGAGAAGTAAAAGCACTGCTCTTAGTAAACATCTTTCCACACTCCATGCATTTAAATGGTTTCTCTTCTGAGTGGATCTTTTTATGGGAAGCAAGATAACTGCCTTGAGCAAAGGTCTTTCCACACTCCATGCATTTATATGGCTTCTCCCCTGTGTGGATCATCTTATGGGAAATAAGATTACCTCTTCGAGGAAAGGACTTCCCACACTCCATGCATTTATACGGCTTCTCCCCTGTGTGGATCATCTCATGGGAAATAAGATGACCTCTTCGAGGAAAGGTCTTTCCACATTCTGTGCATTTATATGGTTTCTCCCCTGTGTGGATCTTTTTATGAGACGCAAGATAACTGCGTTGAGCAAAGGTCTTTCCACACTCCATGCATTTATACGGCTTCTCCCCTGTGTGGATTATCATATGGGAAATAAGATGACCTCTTCGAGGAAAAGTCTTTTCACACTCCATGCATTTATATGGTTTCTCCCCTGTGTGGATCTTTTTATGAGAAGCAAGATAACTACGTTGAGCAAAGGTCTTTCCACACTCCATGCATTTGTATGGCTTCTCCCCTGTGTGGATCATCTTATGTGAAATAAGATGACTTCTTCGAGGAAAGGTCTTTCCACACTCCATGCATTTATATGGCTTCTCCCCTGTGTGGATCATTTTATGGGATTTCAGATTACCTCTCTGAGTAAAGGTCTTTCCACATTCCATGCATTTAAATGGCTTTTCCCCTGTGTGGATCATTTTATGAGATGTAAGAGCACTACGTTGCGCAAATGTCTTTCCACACTCCATGCATTTATATGGTTTCTCTCCCGTTGCCTGGAGGGATTGGGCTGCATGGGCTACAGCTGCTTCTAAACACTGTTTCTCTACAGTGTGAATCCTTTCATGGGATGTAAGATTCCTGCTTGTTCTAAAATATTTGACAGATTCCAAACATTTATAAGGCTCCTTCTTTGTGTGAATCACTTTTTGAGATGTAAGGAAGTTATTTCCAAGAGAAAATATCAATGTCCCATTGTAATTTTGCCTGTTGTGTCTTATAGCATCTTCTCCTTTGTTTTGTGTTAAATGGTGTTCGTTTACTTGTAATTTATCTTTGATTAGCTTCACACTTTCTCCAATATATTTTTTCCTTATTTTCTCTTGTTGGGCAAGAAAGTCTTGCATCACAGCATCAGTGGGAGATGAGGTTTCCTGATTCCAATTATTTGACTGGTTTTTCTCATGGCTTTTGAATTCCATTCGAATTCCAAAGTTCTCCATTTCATCTTTAGCATTGATCACTTGGAACAGTCCACAGGAATCTTGATTCTCCTGCCCGTTATTACCTTCAAAGGAAAAGAGACATGAAAATGATAACACAGTCAGAGAAAAAGATCAAAATGTAGAAAGTCAACGAATATTCTTCTGAATTTTTCCAAAATTCCATTATGTTGTATTCTGTATTCTTACAGTGGTTTGATATAGACAAGATAATTTCTATATTCATGGGTCACGAAAACTTTGAAAATATCTAGAAAATATCTTTTTTTACAATCTATATATACTATATATATAAAAGCAAAAACCGCTCATGCATTAATCATGAAATCTCTAGAACCATAAAGCCTACAAACTACAAGGGCTCTTTGGCCAGATCTGGTACAGTCTTTAGTTAGCAGAGAACAGAGGCCTAAACTACTTTAGTGCCAGATCACGCAGGTTCAGTAGTGCAAGCTCTCATTCTACTAATCCCACTCTATAGTACTTCAGGCCTGAGTTTTCTACAAACTGAGGACTGCACAAGATAGAATAGAATAGAATAAGAGTTGGAAGGGACCTTGGAGGTCTTCTATTCCAAACCCATGCTTAGGCAGAAAACCCTATACCATTTCAGACAAATGGTTATCCAATCTCTTCATAAAAACTTCAAACATCCAAAACAAACACAGAATCATCCAACCATACACCGAAAGAAAGAGAACCCAGCCAGAGCATCCATGTGTGCAGCCATCTCTTTGAGTGATTCTTTTCTCCTTGATTAGTTTCTACCCATTGCTTCTTCTCCTACCCTCATGTGCTTTGGAGAATAGCCAGACTCCCTCTTCTTCTTGGTGGCAGCCTCTGAAATATTGGAACACTGTTATCATGTCATCCCTACTCCTTCTTTTCATCAAACTAGACATACCTGTTCCAGCAACCGTTCTTTATATGTTTTAGCCTCCCGTCCTCTAATCCTCTTGGTTGCTCTTCTCTTCGCTCTTTCTAGAGTCTCAACATCTTTTTTTACATTGTGGAGACCAAAACTGGATGCAGTATTACAAGTGTGGCCTAACCAAGGCATTATAAAGTGGTCTTAACACTTCAAGTGATCTTGATCTTGATTCTATTCTTCTGTTTATGCAGCCTAGAATTGTGTTGGCTTTTTTTGGCAGCTGCAGCACACTGCTGGCTCATATTTAAATGGTTGTCCACTAGGACTCCCAAGATCCCTCTCACAGTTATTACTATTGAGCCAGGTACCACATATACAGTACCTGTGTATTTTGTTTTTCTTGCCTAAATGTAGAACCTTACTTTTTTCACCATTGAATTTCATTTTGTTAGATAGCGCCCAATGTTCAAGTCTGTCAAGATCCTTCTGTATCCTAAGCCTATTTTCCAGAGTGTTGGCTATTCCTGCTAGTTTGGTGTCATCTGCAAATTTGATGAATTCCCTATCTATCCCCTCGCCCAAATCATTGATGAAGATGTTGAAGAGTACTGTGCCTAAAACAGAGCCTTGGGCTACCCCACTGCATACTTCCCTCCATGTAGATGCAGTTCCATTGAGGACTACACGTTGCGTGTGGTTGGATAGTCAGTTACGAATCAATCTGGTGGTGATCGGGGCAAAAGTCTTTGAAAAAAAAGAATCCTTTGGCCCCAGATCTTGCGCAGCCCTCAGTTAGCAGAGAACATAGGTCTTACGTACTATAGTGTAAGGTCACACGAGATCAGTAGTGCAAGATTTCTTACTACTTTAGCCCTATGTTTTCTGCAAATGTACCAAAGCAGCCAAAGAACCGATGGCTCGCTACATCATCACAGGGTAAGTCTTGGCAGGGTGGGGTGGGAGAATAAGTAGGGCGAATGTTGCAGCACCTCTACATTCGTAATTTTAGGACTGGGTCTAAAGTATTGAGGGAGGAAAATCATAATTTTGAATGATCGTTAAGTGAATTGTCGTAATTAGGGGATTACCTATACCCTAGGATACACTGAGTGACACTGCACAAGGCCTTTGTTCTTGAATTAGGAGAATGCTCTTCTATGGCCTGACCATGAAAGTTCTGTTCTGACAAATGACAATTTGAAGAGGTTTTGGGAGTAACAATTTTGGGAGGTTTCAGAGGACAAATGACAACACATTCCTTTCACATGACCTCCAGGGGACAGATAAAAGCACACCACACTTAATATGGAATAGGTTTTATCAATAGTTAGAGATAAGAGGTACAAATTAGATGAAGAAACAGCATTGTTCTGTATAAATTAAGCATGAACATTGTTTATAACTATAAGTATTCTAATATAATCAATAGGATTACAAATAAGCTAACATAATTATAAATATGGTTAGAATCATTCTGTTGTACTACTACTATAGCTATTAGTATGTACGTTACTATTTCTTTTCTTTTTTCTTTTTGTAAAATGTATGCCAAGAAAATACACTGTATTCAAAATGTTTATATATAAATTTAAAAAAAAACTTTACTCAAAAAAAAAGCACACCCCATTCTTTTCTGCCTCGTCAATTCAAATAGAAATGGAAAAATACAGATAAGAAATGGCACAGAAAGAAGCTAAGCAAAGAAACATTGACCCTTTCCTTCCTTGGAGTACCAGAAGGCCAGATCCTTTCCTTCTCCCTCCCAAGAAATAATATCGGATTAGTGATTTTTTAATAAAAAAAACTAACGATAATCTGTCTTCTTGAACCCTCTGTTTGGGGACTACAAAACTTACCCAGAGAGACCACATTCCTATGATTTTCAAGCATGACTTCCAAATGCAGTGCTTTTTGGTCAGGATTCAGCTGAGACCACTCCTCCTCAGAGAAATACACAGCCACCTCCTCGAAGGACACAAGATTGTCCTGAACAAGGAAAAAAGAACAGAACAGGAGGAATTGCAATATTTGTTCATCTTAATCAATGATTTAGACAAGAGGATAGAAGGGGAATTCCTCAGATTTGAAGACAAGACTAAATTGACAGGAATACCAACACTCCAGAAGATAAGCTTGAGATATAGAAGTACCGACAGATTGGGCCCCATCTAACAAAATGAAAATCAATGGTGAGAAATAGAAGGTGCTACATTTAGGAAATAAAAACTAAACGCACAGGGATAGAATAGGTGATACCTGGCTAAACAGTAGAAAGTGCAACAGAGATCTTGGAATCCTAGTATTTAGTTATTTTTCATTAGCCTTGATACATTTATTCCTATTAGTTGAAGGACTTGTTAAGAAATTACTTCTTGTGAATTCATAGTTGGAAGAGTACCTAGCAGAACTAGTTAACCAGTGGTCTTTAAAAAACATTTCCTAAACAGAATCTGAGGGTAGAAATGACAGACCATTGTGTCCAATAATACTCTACAGAAGAAGCTATGCTGGTTGAGAGCAA
This sequence comes from Arizona elegans, assembly GCA_022577455.1. Lineage (NCBI taxonomy): Eukaryota > Metazoa > Chordata > Lepidosauria > Squamata > Colubridae > Arizona > Arizona elegans. The sequence continues at coordinate 1,664,215 of JAKOOJ010000012.1, read as the reverse complement.
CTTGAACCTGCTATTATGCTTTCCATGTCGCACAGGAACACAAAAATTACCCAGTCTAAACAAGGGAGGGAAATAGAAGGAGAGAGAACTCTGCACACCCGCTTCACTTCCTGAAGGAAAGGAGAATAGAAATCTAATAACTTTTCTCTTTCTTACTTGATTTGGAAGTTCAATCACAGTTTGAGCTCCGTCGTAAAAAACAGAAAACTTCATTCTTTGTTTCTCTGTAAGGAATAAATAATTTCAAAATGCATATTCAACAAAATAAGAGAAGGTATACTACAGAAGAGAAGAGGGTAAGACAGATGGGATCTCTCTGGGAAATCGGAGGATATTTGATTACCTGCTGATGTGTCCTGACTTTGATCTTCCCAAGGGATCCTCCTGAAAAATAGCTCCTGAGGGGGATTTGATGGATTCGTCTTTTGCTCAGGATCTCTAATCTCCACAATGCAGCACTTCAAATAGGAGGAAGTAAAAATAAGCAGAATTAATGTACATCACATGAAGTAAAGTGAAATCTGGGGTGAAATATTCAAACATTCTTTATTCCCTTCTGGGCTCCCTAGATTAAAGTGTCTCACCTGCAACTCGACTTGCTCTTTCTTCTCCTCTACCTGGCTCAGAAGGAAGCCTTCCGCCAGGGCCACCGCCTGGGAGCTAGTCTCTGCTCCACACTCCCGCACCCAGCCCTCCATCTCTGGGGGCAGAAGGAACAGGAGCTGCTCCAGAACCACCAGGTCCAGCATCTGGGCTTTGGTGTGTTTTTCTGGTCTCAGCCATCGCCTGCAAAAGTCATGGAGTCGGCTGCAAAGTCCTCGGGGACCCTCAGCCTCCTGGTATTGGATGAAGTTCCAGGGCTTAACTTCTGAAGGGAGGATGGTTTCCTCCTCCAGGATCTTCTGCCCAGTCCTTGTCCAGAGCTTCCCTCCGTTCCCAGGCTGAGCAGCTGAAGGGCCTTTTCCGCTTCCCTCCTTTCCAAAAGGTTGTGTCTCCATCCTTTCTCTGTCCTGCAGAACAACTGCAAATGGCTCCAAGGACTCTGGTGGGTCTCCAGATGCCTTTTCCTTCACGGGACCATTTCTGGGGCTGCAGGACTGAGCCCTCCAAGGGATTCCGCTCTTTTTCCCCCCCCAAAAGAAACTTTTGCCTGGCTTCAAGTTTCTGTATCTGAGATTGAAGGAAAAATAAACGCCAAGAATTAGAAAGTAGAATTTAACCACTGAACAACCTTCACCCAACCTTCCAGGAGTCCCAAGCGGCTCATCCCAGAGCAGGGCCGGGAAGGAGGCAGCTGGAGAGGCCGTCCCGCTTCTCTCCCCCTCCGGAGACAGGGAGCCTGGTGCGAATCCTGCCTCCTCCTCGCCCGGCTTCTCTCCTCTCCTGCTGGGCCTCCGCAAGGCCGTCCCTTCCCTTCCCTTGGGCTCTTTCCCGGATAAGGGTAAGGGAAGGGTGCCCCGGATCTCCCGGCATCCCCGCTTCCCCCTGCATGGAGAGGGCGGTTGGGGATCATGGGACCAGGGAAGAGCCTCACCAGGGACCCTGTCAGACTCTCCCGCAGCCTCTCCGCCTCCTGCGGAGCCCAAGGGGTTAAGGAGAACGAGTTCGGGGTCCTAGAGCGGCAAGCGTTTGTCATGTCCCTCCCGTCGCAGTCCGCTCTGGAAAGGCAGCTGTGACGTTCGCCCTCCAGGGGACCAATAGGGAACCGCCTGACGCTCCCTTCTCTTAGCAGAGGGCGCCCCCTGGTGGATTAGGGGCAAAGTGCCAGGATTGTAGAAAGGGCGGGAAACAGGAGCGCGCCTGAGGAGAACGGACAATACAGGGATGATGAACATGGGAGTAGTGTGGAAAGCCCCTCACAATTCCTTCCTGCCCAAAAAAAGCTCCGTGGTCTCCAGAGGCAGCAATTTCTCCATCTTCCTCTCTTTCCTGTCCAGGAACCGTCTGTGGAGATGCAGAAAAATCTCTGGAGGATTTAAACTCGCTTCCCTCAGGAAGAGCCACCCTGAAGGCTGGGCAGAGATCCCCAAAGGGTCCAAATCCTGTCAGAAACAGCCGGGCGGTCCGAAGAGGAGGACCAGGAGAATCTCTGGGAAACACAACTTGTGTCTTGTGGTTGTTGAGAACTCTGGCCCCCTGTCAAGCAGGAGCAGCCCAGCTGCGCGGCCGAGAGCAGTCCTGTCAGGAGGACGAAGAGCCCCCAAGAGTCGCTTGGGTCAGTGGCTGCAAGTGTTGTGGTTGAAAGCAAGAACCAGGATTCACCCATCATCTGTATGTTTTGCAAGGGAGATAAATATAAATCCTGCAGTATCTTGCCACCACCGTGCAAAGCCCAACACGGGCAATAGCAGCTGCATCTTCCTCCTTCCAAAACATGCTATGATGTGATCAGAATAAGACCTGGCTTGACCTGCTCTTTCCCAAAGGGAGGGTGGCTGTTCTCTACGTTTCGCCACCAGGGGCGGCAGGTGAGTGCCACTTTTCGCTTTTGAGATGCTCACTGCTCGCTTGCAGCAACTGGGATTGCTTATTTATTTATGTATTTATTGTTTATATTTATATACCACCCCTCTCCCGAAGGACTCCGGGCGGTGAACAGCCAACAGATAAAACACAAGAAATACAAAATTTAAAAACAGTATTAAAATCCAATTAAATTAATTTGGGCCACAATTAAAAGCACCCCTGTATTAAAACCCATAATTAAAACAATTTAAAAATTAAAACAATTTAAAAGAGTTAAGCCAGCCTGGCTTGTTGGAATAAAAATGTCTTAAGGGCACGGCGAAAGGTGCGTAGATCAGGGATTCATCGTATCTCCAGGGGCAGCTTATTCCAGAGGGTAGGTGCCCCCACAGAGAAGGCTCTCCCCCTGGGGGCCGCCAGACCTGCTCTTTCCCAAAGGGAGGGTGGCTGTTCTCTACGTTTCGCCACCTTCTGCAGTGCAAGGGGCAACAGGTGAGTGCCACTTTTCGTTTTTGGGATGCTCACTGCTCCGTTGCAGCAACTGGGATTTTTGCGGGTGGTACTGGCAGCAGGCAGAGGCAGAGGCACAGGACCAGCCACTCTGTATACAGCAGCCACTGCAAGCACATTTAAGGCAGCTACTGCAAGCACACTTTCGGAGAGTCAGGAAGTGATGGTCAAGCCATGTTTTATTCAGATCACATCCTGACATGTTTAGGGAGAAGGTGCAGCTGCTATTACCCAGGATGTGATCGGGGATGTGATCTGAATATCACCTGGTGTTGAAACACTTCCTGAAAACAGGGCAACAAACAAACAGGGCACCCAGACCTGCGGTGCTTTTTGATTCAGGCGCTACTGCTAATTTGGAAGGAGAGGCTTTTACATTTGCACAATGTGTGTCCCGAAAGGTCTCGTGGAGAGACAGGCAAGCCCCTTGTCCTTAGCTTCTCACCCCGCTCTTTCTCCTCTGGTTCAGAACAGCCTAGCCCTCCATCTGGCAGCTAATGATGAGAGGTTCACTCGCCTCTCCATGATAATTTTCAGGAGACACAGCATGCAAATCAAAACATAGCACTGTTCCCCCACTCCTCTCTCTCTCCTCTCCTCTCCCTCCCTGGGAACTGCGGGGAAGAGGAAGGGCCATCAAGGGGACGCTGTGCCAAGACAAATCTGCAAGAAACAGACCCTTGCTTCCGTACCGGGTTCTCAAATCCGCAACCACTCTCCTTTCCTTCCTTCTTCCCCTTGCTTCTGAGGTGAAGAATGAAAAGCCCCATTGTTCCCAGCCGCTGTTCCATCGTCTGTCTTTGCTTGCGGAGTGTGTGCAGTGAAGCTGGAGAACCAGGTTGGATGACGGGGGTCGAGTGGGCAGTGGCCATGGCATGGTGCCACCCCTGCTTGACTACACCTTGCAGCGGTGGCGGCACCACCAATGGATGAAGACAGAGGTGCAGGGTTGATGGAGACATGTGATCTGGCCCACTGCACACCATGCAGCCGCCTTCCCCATCAGAACTGCAGGCAATCAAAAGGGCAGAGTAGGCAAGCGGCTGCGCACTGTGTCCACCAGATTGGATTGCATGCCTCCTCCAAACTGGTGTTGTTGCCGTGAGGCAAGACAAGTGGTGGTGTAGAGATAGTGCCTTGCACCGATCCCGGTGCTCTCAACCCCACTATCCAACCTCATCCTCCAGTTCTACTGCACACTCCACATCCAAAGACAGATGTTGGTTTGGATCGCGTGATTCATCCCACAACTCTGCCTCTTTTTGTTGCTTGGAGGGATTGGGCTACATGGGCTAAAGGTGCTTCTTAACACCGTTGGCCCCTGCAGGTGCAGTCACTGCCTCCTGTTCTGCCCATGCCCCTCCCCTACTCTGCACTGATGATGCTGCAAAGTAGGGCTTACTTTGCATATAGGGCTTAAGTTGCGAGCACCTTGAAAAATCATGCTAAGGCTTATTTTTAAGGTAGGTCTTATTTTGAGGAAAACACAGTAGTAAACACACCGTTAATTAATTTTCTTTAAGTTACCTTTATCCTTTTATCTAGCCTCTGGCACACCATAAAAAGATAAATACAATGCTAGAAAAATATATTTTGCCCATGCATTTTCTCACCTTCTGTTCATTCTGGCCCCTTGTTTCAAAGACCAATTGTTCAACCTGAAACTTTTTGCACACAATCTACATTGACACCTGTCATTACTCCATCACAACAGGTCTTGAACCGAAAAAGGTTCCCTGCTTCTGCATTCATACTGGTTGACTCAGATCTTAATTTGACACAGCAGACAGAAGTTGGATTGGGGGGCCCTTGGTGCACTCTGAGGTTGATTGGTGCACTGATGATGTTCCCTAGTTTGGGTAATGAAATGTCTGCAACAAAACAATCAAGCTCAGAGAGCACCAAGGACCCCTCATTTCAACCATGAGATACAAAATTCCTCCTTTATTGGCAGATTATTTTTGGTATCTTCATATCCCAGAGAAAGTTCCCATTCACATTTTTGTGTGTTTCATCGAAAAGGACTGAAGTAGTTTCCTAAAGCAATTCTTAATTTCACGTTAATTTGACCCCAATGATTTTCAAAGGTCTTGATCTTTTGATTGATCATTTGTAATGTTACACAGTGATTACAGTGATTTTCATTCTGATTCTCTAGAGTATCCCTAATTTGGGACAAGGAAGGCAAGGAGGGAGGACAGGAGGGAGGGAGGAAGAAAGGAAGAGAGGGAGGGAGGGAGGGAGTCAGAACCATCATTAATTCAATGCCATTGTAATGTCAAATGGTTATGTAATAAATATATTATTGTAAATCAAGGACTGAGTTGGCCAGTAGGCTGGCTAGCTAGGGGAACTTAATATACATCCATATTTCTCTACTGCTGCTTTCCCTTAATAAAACTACTTGCTTCAACGCTCCATGTGTGGACAAAGGTTGGAAGAGACACATAGCTATGCATATTTCCATCCAGAATGCTAGAAATATTTTGAGTTCAAGCAGCACTTTTTTCACACAACTGTGTGAACAAACTTTCCATGGCACTGAAAAAATGATACCTGCAAAATGAGTAAAGAGTGTGACCAGGCAGCTGTGAAGGCAAACAAAATTCTGGGATACCTCACCAGATGCATCACCATCAAGAAAAGGTCCTAACCCACTACATAAGGCTTCAATCGGTTCCTAATTTGAATACTGTGTCCGGTTCTGCAGACCTTACTTTATAAAGGCATTGATAAAATTGTGCGAGTTCACAGATGGGCAACACGAGAATGTTCCCTATTTTGGGTAAGATCATCACAAAATTAGGAGAAAGAGCCCATGAGTTGCATTTTCTAATTCAGCTGTCAACCGTGAAATGAACCTAGCCGAAACTATCTTGGAGGCTTCAGAGATGCCAGACCAACGGTGGGAGGAGGGAAATAGTTAGATGGGGTTTTGTAGCCAAAACAATAAAGTTTTCCTGTGGGAACCAAGGGCATTCTCATAGGTGGCTGGCTAGAGCAGGAGCAAGTAACCAGGAAACTGGACAGGACATGGATTGGACAGGATGACCAGTGACTTGTGGGGGAAAGGAAAGCTTACTTTTAACTAGGTGAAAACTGGGAAAATTCAGTCGGCTTCCATCAGTTGTGCCAATATAAAGTATCCAATAATCTGTTCTTTGAGGAAGCTGCCTGCCTCTGAGTTCTGCATTCCTTGGAACGCTGACATCAGCATCACTATAACCCCGTTCTCCTTATGATTTTGTTTTTCATTTATTATTTGCATTACATAATATGAAGCAGGATGAAAAGGCAGATTTTGACAATATGAAGCAAAGTAAGAAAAACTGAAACACTACTAAGGGATTAAGGAGTAATGCATTTCTGATTGCCACTCTGCTCTAGTGGATATACTCATCAGTGGGAGTTTCTTGCAATGATTGGGGAATCTCCACCACTTAAATATTGGCAGGCACACATCACTTTCAGGCCAAATGATAACCTTAATCTCCACTGATGCTCCTGTTTGCTTTAAAACCTACTTAGCAAAAATGCACAAGAAAGGATTGAGGATTACAGAACTCGCTGTAAGGAGTATTCTTGTTAATTACAGGTTGCTTCCCCCCATTAGTTCACATGCATTGTTTCTTGTCCTGCCCTCTGGTGCTTTGGGAAATAAATTGACCCCCTCCTCTTTGTGGCAGCCTCTCAAGTACTGGAACTATCATGCCACTACTAATTCTTCTTTTCTCTAGACTCTAGCCGAACCCAAATCTTGCAACAGTTCATCTGATTTTGGTTCTATGCCTCTAATATTTATACAACCAAAGATTATATTTGATTTTTTGGCTGTTCCTGCACACAGGTGACTCATATTTAATCGTCCATTTGGACTCCAAAGGTTCCTCTCACAGTTACTGTTTTTGAGCCACGTTTTCTGTAATCTGTTTTTCCTACCTGTTGCATTTGTTCCCGGAGGCTGAAGATGAGTGAAAGAAAAACATCCACGGATAGCAGAATCAACAGCAATTTTATTGAGCATCAGACTGCTCAGTTTCTTAGTTTCTCAGTTCTTTCCTACTATATGTATTATTTCATTATTGGTTAACAAATCTCCAAGGTACAGTAATTGGTTAGTAATTACATCATTGGTTTTCATGTGAATATGCACGTATGCAGAAACAATTAAAGCAGCAAATGTTACAGGTTATACTTTGTTTCATCCTGTGTCCTTGTACATGCTGGGAACACTGCTCACTGAGATTTGCTGAAGTTTGCAATTACGCGTAACCGCAGTTCCAGAAAACCATACAGATGAACAAAATAATAACCCTACACCACCCAGGTGTAAAATCTTACATTTCTCTGCATTAAATTTCACTTGATTGGATTCAACCATGTCTCATTGGATCAGAAAGGCACAATAGATGTACACATAAAAATCTATAGACATGGTGGGTCAGAGGTTAGAATGCAGTACTACAGGGCTAATTGCCCACAGCCGGGAGTTTGATCTGACTGGCTCATGGTTGAGTCAGCCTTTCATCCTTTTGAGGACGGTAAAATGAGGACCCAGATTCCTGGGGACAATATGCTGACTTTGTGAACTGCTCAAAGGCTGCTATAAAGCTTTGTGGACTGGTATGTAACTCTAAAGTAGAATTGCTACAAACTTTCTCCTGAGTGTGGATCCTTTTATGAGAAGATAGATGATGATTCTGAGCAAAGGTCTTTCCACATTCCATGCATTTATATGGTTTCTCTCCTGTGTGGATTCTGCTATGAGACGTAAGAGCACTGCTCGTAATAAACGTCTTTCCACACTCCATGCATTTATATGGTTTCTCTCCTGTGTGGATTCTGCTATGAGAAGTAAGAGAACTGCTCTTAGTATACATCTTTCCACACTCCATGCATTTATATGGTTTCTCTCCTGTGTGGATTCCGCTATGAGAAGTAAGAGCACTGCTCGTAATAAACCTCTTTCCACACACCATGCATTTAAATGGCTTCTCCCCAGTGTGGATCATCTTATGGGAAATAAGATTACCTCTTTGAGCAAAGGTCTTTCCACACTCCATGCATTTATACGGCTTCTCCCCTGTGTGGATCATCTTATGGGAAATAAGATTACTTCTTTGAGCAAAAGTCTTTCCACACTCCATGCATTTATATGGCTTCTCCCCTGTGTGTATCATCATATGGGAAATAAGATGACCTCTTCGAGGAAAAGTCTTTTCACACTCCATGCATTTATATGGTTTCTCCCCCGTGTGGGTCTTTTTATGAGAAGCAAGATAACTATGTTGACCAAAGGTCTTTCCACACTCCATGCATTTGTACGGCTTCTCCCCTGTGTGGATCATCTTATGGGAAATAAGATTACTTCTCTGAGCAAAAGTCTTTCCACACTCCATGCATTTATATGGCTTCTCACCTGTGTGTATCATCATATGGGAAATAAGATGACCTCTTCGAGGAAAAGTCTTTTTGCACTCCATGCATTTATATGGTTTCTCCCCCGTGTGGGTCTTTTTATGAGAAGCAAGATAACTATGTTGACCAAAGGTCTTTCCACACTCCATGCATTTGTACGGCTTCTCCCGTGTGTGGATCATCTTATGGGAAATAAGATGACTTCTTCGAGGAAAGGTCTTTCCACACTCCATGCATTTATACGGCTTCTCCCCTGTGTGGATCATTTTATGTGAAATAAGATTACCTATTTGAGCAAAAGTCTTTCCACACTCCATGCATTTATATGGCTTCTCACCTGTGTGTATCATCATATGGGAAATAAGATGACCTCTTCGAGGAAAAGTCTTTTCACACTCCATGCACTTATATGGCTTCTCCTCCGTGTGGATCTTTTTATGAGAAGCAAGATAACTACGTTGAGCAAAGGTCTTTCCACATTCCATGCATTTGTACGGCTTCTCCCCTGTGTGGATCATCTTATGGGAAATAAGATGACTTCTTTGAGGAAAAGTCTTTTCACACTCCATGCATTTATATGGTTTCTCCCCTGTGTGGATCTTTTTATGAGAAGCAAGATAACTACGTTGAGCAAAGGTCTTTCCACACTCCATGCATTTATATGGCTTCTCCCCTGTGTGGATCATTTTATGGGATTTCAGGTTACCTCTTTGAGCAAAGGTCTTTCCACATTCCATGCATTTAAATGGCTTTTCCCCTGTGTGGATCATTTTATGAGAAGTAAGAGCACTGCGTTTCGCAAATGTCTTTCCACACTCCATGCATTTATATGGTTTCTCCCCCATGTGGGTCTTTTTATGAGAAGCAAGATAACTATGTTGAGCAAAGGTCTTTCCACACTCCATGCATTTGTACGGCTTCTCCCGTGTGTGAATCATCTTATGGGAAATAAGATGACTTCTTCGAGCAAAGGTCTTTCCACACTCCATGCATTTATATGGCTTCTCCCCTGTGTGGATCATCTTATGGGAAATAAGATTACCTATTTGAGCAAAAGTCTTTCCACACTCCATGCATTTATATGGCTTCTCCCCTGTGTGTATCATCATATGGGAAATAAGATGACCTCTTTGAGGAAAAGTCTTTTCACACTCCATGCATTTATATGGTTTCTCTCCTGTGTGGATCTTTTTATGAGAAGCAAGATAACTATGTTGAGCAAAGGTCTTTCCACACTCCATACATTTATACGGCTTCTCCCCTGTGTGGATCATTTTATGGGATTTCAGATTACCTCTTTGAGCAAAGGTCTTTCCACATTCCATGCATTTAAATGGCTTTTCCCCTGTGTGGATCATCTTATGAGAAGTAAGAGCACTGCATTGCGCAAATGTCTTTCCACACTCCATGCATTTATATGGTTTCTCTCCTGTTGCCTGGAGGGATTGGGCTGCATGGGCTACAGCTGCTTCTAAACACTGTTTCTCTACAGTGTGAATCCTTTCATGGGATGTAAGATTCCTGCTTGTTCTAAAATATTTTCCGGATTCCAAACATTTATAAGGCTCCTTTTTTGTGTGAATCACTTTTTGAGATGTAAGGAAGTTATTTCCAAGAGAAAATATCAATGTCCCATTGTAATTTTGCCTGTTGTGTCTTATAGCATCTTTTCCTTTGTTTTGTGTTAAATGGTGTTCGTTTACTTGTAATTTATCTTTGATTAGCTTCACACTTTCCCCAATACATTTTTTCCTTATTTTCTCTTGTTGGGCAAGAAAGTCTTGCATCGGAGCATCAGTGGGAGATGAGCTTTCCTGATTCCAATTATTTGACTGGTTTCTCTCATGGCTTTCGAATTCCATTCGAATTCCAAAGTTCTCCATTTCATCTTTAGCATTGATCACTTGGAACAGTCCATAGGAATCTTGATTTTCCTGCCCACTATTACCTTCAAAGGAAAAGAGAAATGAAAATGATAACACGGTTAGAGAAAAAGATCAAAATGTAGAAAGTCAACGAATATTCTTCTGAATTTTTTCAAAATTCCATTATGTTGTATTCTGTATTCTTACAGTGGTTTGATATAGACAAGATAATTTCTATATTCATGGGTCACGAAAGCTTTGAAAATATCTAGAAAATATCTTTCTTTACAATCTATATATATATATAAAAAAGCAAAAACCACTCACGCATTAATCATGAAATCTCTAGAACCGTAATGCCTACAAACTTGAAATTTTCCGTGTACGCTCTTGTTGCCTTCTAGGTGCTCATTAAGAAAAGATTTTTTGAAATGACCATCAGAGCATTAGTATTTTCTATATTATGATAACACACTCTGATGCTAATTAGACATTCTATTCCCCCTCCCAACTTGAAAATAACTGAGGGAGAGAAGGGGAGAGGAGAGGCATCTGTGAGGCTAGCCTGAGGGATAGAAGGGGAGAGGAAAGGCCAATCGTAACTACTCATTAATTTTCAAACTCTAAGTGTCGATTTATCAAGCCCGATCTCACTCAAAGTCAGTTTTCAATTAAGGAATAATAAGGGGAACCACCCAAGAAGGAATTAGGAAAAAACTTAAGATTTATTGGGGTGGGTTAATTTCAGCCAACACCTGTGAAAGAAGCTTTCTTCCCTTGTGTAGCTTGGAGCAGCTGCTCCATGACGTCTGTCTGGCAGGCAAGATTCCTGCTTGGCCCATTCTTGATCCCAGTGATGAGATTTGGGGCATAATCCTTTGCTTGAAGCCTCCCATTGGCTTATAAATGCTCTTTGCGCCGAGACTGGAAAGGTTGGGAGGTTCAAAAAAGGTTATTTCACTCCTCAAAAGTCTCATTGGTTTGCAAGGGCTCTTTGGCCAGATCTGGTACAAGCCTTAGTTAGCAGAGAACAGAGGCCTAAACTACTTTAGTGCCAGATCACGCAGGTTCAGTAGTGCAAGCTCTCATTCTACTAATCCCACTCTATAGTACTTCAGGCCTGAGTTTTCTACAAACTGAGGACTGCACAAGATAGAATAGAATAGAATAAGAGTTGGAAGGGACCTTGGAGGTCTTCTATTCCAAACCCATGCTTAGGCAGAAAACCCTATACCATTTCAGACAAATGGTTATCCAATCTCTTCATAAAAACTTCAAACATCCAAAACAAATAAAGAATCATCCAACCATACACCGAAAGAAAGAGAACCCAGCCAGAGCATCCATGTGTGCAGCCATCTCTTTGGGTGATTCTTTTCTCCTTGATTAGTTTCTACCCATTGCTTCTTCTCCTACCCTCATGTGCTTTGGAGAATAGCCAGACTCCCTCTTCTTCTTGGTGGCAGCCTCTGAAATATTGGAACACTGTTATCATGTCATCCCTACTCCTTCTTTTCATCAAACTAGACATACCTGTTCCAGCAACCGTTCTTTATGTGTTTTAGCCTCCAGTCCTCTAATCCTCTTGGTTGCTCTTCTCTGCGCTCTTTCTAGAGTCTCAACATCTTTTTTTACATTGTGGAGACCAAAACTGGATGCAGTATTACAAGTGTGGCCTAACCAAGGCATTATAAAGTGGTCTTAACACTTCAAGTGATCTTGATTCTATTCTTCTGTTTATGCAGCCTAGAACTGTGTTGGCTTTTTTTGGCAGCTGCAGCACACTGCGGGCTCATATTTAAATGGTTGTCCACTAGGACTCCAAGATCCCTCTCACAGTTACTACTATAGAGCCAGGTACCACATGTACAGTACCTGTGCGTTTGTTTTTCTTGCCTAAATGTAGAACCTTACTTTTTTCACCATTGAATTTCATTTTGTTAGATAGCGCCCAATGTTCAAGTCTGTCAAGATCCTTCTGTATCCTAAGCCTATTTTCCAGAGTGTTGGCTATTCCTGCTAGTTTGGTGTCATCTGCAAATTTGATGAATTCCCTATCTATCTCCCTCGTCCAAATCATTGATGAAGATGTTGAAGAGTACTGTGCCTAAAATAGAGCCTTGGGCTACCCCACTGCATACTCCCCTCCATGTAGATGCAGTTCCATTGAGGACTACACGTTGCGTGTGGTTGGTTAGTCAGTTACGAATCCATCTGGTGGTGATCGGGGCAAAAGTCTTTGAAAAAGAAGAATCCTTTTGCCCTTTGCTGTCATTCGTAAGTGTGGAAAGCCATAGTGAGGTGACATTCGTAATTTTAGGACTGGGTCTAAAGTATTGAGGGAGGAAAATCAAAATTTTGAATGATCGCTAAGTGAATTGTCGTAATTAGGGGATTACCTATACCCTAGGATACACTGAGTGACACTGCACAAGGCCTTTGTTCTTGAATTAGGAGAATGCTCTTCTATGGCCTGACCATGAAAGTTCTGTTCTGACAAATGACAATTTGAAGAGGTTTTGGGAGAAACAATTTTGGGAGGTTTCAGAGGACAAATGACAACACATTCCTCTCACATGACCTCCAGGGGACAGATAAAAGCACACCCCATTTAATATGGAATAGGTTTTATCAATGGTTAGCGATAAGAGGTACAAATTAGATGAAGAAAGAGCATTGTTCTGTATAAATTAAGCGTGAACATTGTTTATAAATGTAAGTATGCTAATATAATCAATAGGATTACAAATAAGATAACATAATTATAAATATGGTTAGAATCATTCTGTTGTACTACTACTATTGCTATCAGTATATATGTTACTATTTCTTTTCTTTTTTCTTTTTGTAAAATGTATGCCCAGAAAATACACTGTATTCAAAATGTTTATATATAACTTTTAAAAAAAACTTTACTCAAAAAAAAAGCACACCCCATTCTTTTCTGCCTCGTCAATTCAAATAGAAATGGAAAAATACAGATAAGAAATGGCACAGAAAGAAGCTAAGCAAAGAAACATTGACCCTTTCCTTCCTTGGAGTACCAGAAGGCCAGATCCTTTCCTTCTCCCTCCCAAGAAATAATATCGGATTAGTGATTTTTTAATAAAAAAAACTAACGATAATCTGTCTTCTTGAACCCTCTGTTTGGGGACTACAAAACTTACCCAGAGAGACCACATTCCTATGATTTTCAAGCATGACTTCCAAATGCAGTGCTTTTTGGTCAGGATTCAGCTGAGACCACTCCTCCTCAGAGAAATACACAGCCACCTCCTCGAAAGACACAAGATTGTCCTGAACAAGGAAAAAAGAACAGAACAGGAGGAATTGCAATATTTGTTCATCTTAATCAATGATTTAGACAAGAGGATAGACAGGGAATTCCTCAGATTTGAAGACAAGACTAAATTGACAGGAATACCAACACTCCAGAAGATAAGCTCGAGATATAGAAGTATCGACAGATTGGGCCCCATCTAACAAAATGAAAATCAATGGTGAGAAATAGAAGGTGCTACATTTAGGAAATAAAAACTAAACGCACAGGGATAGAATAGGTGATACCTGGCTCAACAGTAGAAAGTGCAACAGAGATCTTGGAGTCTTAGTTGACAATCACTTAAACATGAGTCAACAGTATGCTACAGTTGCCAAAAAAAACCCAACTCAATCATAGGCTGCATAAACAGAGGGATAGAATCAAGGTCACATGAAGTGTTAGTACCACTTTATAATGCCTCGGTAAGACCACACAGGGAATATTGCATCCAATATTGGTTGCTACGATGTAAAAAAGATCTTGAGACTCTAGAAAGAGAAACCAAAATGATTAGGGTCTTGGAGGCAAAAACATATAAAAATGGTTGCTGGAATTGGGTATGTCTAGTTTAATGAAAAAAAGGATTAGGAATGACATGGTAGCAGTGTTGCAATATCTAAGGGGCTGACAAAAAGAAGAGGAGGCCAACTATTCTCCAAAGCACCTGAAGGTGGGACAAGAAGCAATGGATGGAAACTATTCAAGGAGAGAACTAATCTACAATTGAAGAGAAATTTCCTGAAACTGAGAACAATTAATCAGTGGAATGAGTGCTTCCAGAAGTTGTGAATGCTGCAACACTGGAGAAGAAATTGGGCAGTCATTTATCTGAAATATTATAGGGCTTCCTGTTTGAGAAGCGGGTTGGCCTAGAAGATCCAAGGTGGCGCAGTGGTTAGGATGCAGTACTGCAGCTACTGCAGCTGACTGCTAGTTCAGCAGATCAGTGAATCAAATCTCACCGCCTCAAGGTTGACTCAGCCTTCCATCCTTCTGAGGTGGGTAAAATGAGGACCCAGATTGTTGGGGGCAATATGCTAATTAGTATACTGTCTTTGGTATAAGCTGCCCAGAGTCCTCGGAGAGTGGGCGGCATAGAAATATGAATAATAATAATAATAATATAAAAAAAGATCTTCAAGATCCCTACCAACTCTGTTATTCTGGCCCATTGTTCCCCAATTCCCAAAGCAAAGATTTGTACCAAGTTAAATGGCTGTGTGTCACACAAGTCCTAAATTTAGGTGAGAAAATGGACAATTCTCAAGATTTTTTGACTGAAGAAATATTTGGGGCAACTTTTATCAAGCTGATTGATTCTGCAGAACTTTCAGTGCCTTTCAGTATAGGAATCCCACTTCTGGATCAACTGATCTATCGCTCTGTCTATCATTTATTCATCTAGTAGTTTGAGCCATTAGCTGAATGAGAGAAAACAAAGAAGAGAAAACTCTTTGCAAAGGCCATTGCTAAACCTGTGCAAAGTGGGAATGTTTGATCTCCTAATCCAGGCACAAATCAGAGGATTGGAAATTATTTTGTAGCCCGACGTACCGCGATTACATGCTCTACGTGGCCATTCTCTTTGTATTTTAAAATTCTGCTTTATTTTTTAATATGATGTGCTTACTCTTGAAACGACTGATTATGAACAAGGCTTTTCTTAAAAATGGTAAGGTGGCAATGTGAGTATTTAGTTATTTTTCATTAGCCTTGCAGAATTCAAAGAATGACAAAAAGAATGGGTCTGTAGCAGTCACTACTACAGTGATACATTTATTCCTATTATTGAAGGACTTGTTAAAAAATTACTTCTTGTGAATTCATAGTTGGAAGAGTACCTAGCAGAACTAGTTAACCAGTGGTCTTTAAAAAACATTTCCTAAACAGAATCTGAGGGTAGAAATAACAAACCTCTGTGTCCAATAATACTCTACAGAGGAAGCTATGCTGGTTGAGAGCAACTTGAACCTCCTATTATGCTTTCCATGTCGCACAGGAACACAAAAATTACCCAGTCTAAACAAGGGAGGGAAATAGAAAGAGAGACAACTCTGCACACCCGCTTCACTTCCTGAAGGAAAGGAGAATAGAAATCTAATAACGTTTCTCTTTCTTACTTGATTTGGAAGTTCAATCACAGTTTGAGCTCCGTCGTAAAAAACAGAAAACTTCATTCTTTGTTTCTCTGTAAGGAATAAATAATTTCAAAATGCATATTCAACAAAATAAGAGAAGGTATACTACAGAAGAGAAGAAGGTAAGACAGATGGGATCTCTCTGGGAAATCGGAGGATATTTGATTACCTGCTGATGTGTCCTGACTTTGATCTTCCCAAGGGATCCTCCTGAAAAATAGCTCCTGAGGGGGATTTGATGGATTCGTCTTTTGCTCAGGATCTCTAATCTCCACAATGCAGCACTTCAAATAGGAGGAAGTAAAAATAAGCAGAATTAATGTACATCACATGAAGTATAGTGAAATCTGGGATGAAATATTCAAACATTCTTTATTCCCTTCTGGGCTCCCTAGATTAAAGTGTCTCACCTGCAACTCGACTTGCTCTTTCTTCTCCTCCACCTGGCTCAGAAGGAATCCTTCAGCCAGGGCCACCGCCTGGGAGCTGGTCTCTGCTCCACACTCCCGCACCCAGCCCTCCATCTCTGGGGGCAGAAGGAACAGGAGCTGCTCCAGAACCACCAGGTCCAGCATCTGGGCTTTGGTGTGCTTTTCTGGTCTCAGCCATCGCCTGCAAAAGTCATGGAGTCGGCTGCAAAGTCCTCGGGGACCCTCAGCCTCCTGATATTGGATGAAGTTCCAGGGCTGAACTTCTGAAGGGAGGATGGTTTCCTCCTCCAGGATCTTCTGCCCAGTCCTTGTCCAGAGCTTCCCTCTGTTCCCAGGCTGAGCAGCTGAAGGGCCTTTTCCGCTTCCCTCCTTTCCAAAAGGTTGTGTCTCCATCCTTTCTCTGTCCTGCAGAACAACTGCAAATGGCTCCAAGGACTCTGGTGGGTCTCCAGATGCCTTTTCCTTCACGGGACCATTTCTGGGGCTGCAGGACTCATCCCTGCAAGTTATTCCGCTCTTTTTCCCCCCCAAGAGAAACTTTTGCCTGGCTTCGAGTTTCTGTATCTGAGATTGAAGGAAAAATAAACGCCAAGAATTAGAAAGTAGAACTTAACCACTGAACAACCTTCACCCAACCTTCCAGGAGTCCCAAGCGGCTCATCCCAGAGCAGGGATGGGAAGGAGGCAGCTGGAGAGGCCGTCCCGCTTCTCTCCCCCTCCGGAGACAGGGAGCCTGGTGCGAATCCTGCCTCCTCACCCGGCTTCTCTCCGCTCCTGCTGGGCCTCCGCAAGGCCGATCCTCCCCTCCCCCCACTCGGGCTCTTCTCCAGACAAGGGTAAGGGAAGGGCCACCCCAGATCCCCGCCGCCTTCCTGGGAATCTCCGGTTCTTCCGGGTGACAAGGCAGC
Organism: Arizona elegans; assembly: GCA_022577455.1. Classification (NCBI taxonomy): domain Eukaryota; kingdom Metazoa; phylum Chordata; class Lepidosauria; order Squamata; family Colubridae; genus Arizona; species Arizona elegans. Next base: position 1,647,157 of record JAKOOJ010000012.1, on the reverse strand, counting down.
TGCTCAGGAGCTCCATCCCCGCCTGTTGTTTCCATGGAGAGGGGCAGCTGGGGAGCATGGGACCCGGGGTGGAAGCCGGAGGGGGGGCCGGGCGTGGGTCTCTCCCTCCTCCGCCTCCTTTTGCCCGGGAAGAGCCCCCAACTCACCCGGGTCACGTCTGGATCTCCCCCCGCCAGACTCTCCCGCAGCCTCTCCGCCTCCTGTGGAGCCCCGGGGGTTAAGGAGAGCGAGTGCGGCTTCCTAGAACGTCAAGCGTTTATGATGTCACTTCCTTCGCAACCTCCTCTGAAAAGTCAGCCGTGACGTTCGCCCATTGGGCAACCGCCTGACGTTACCTTCTCTTTGTCCGAGCGCGCCCCCTTGTGGATTTGGCGCGAAGTGCCAGGATTTTAAGAAAGCGCGGGAAAGAGGAGTGCGTCTGAGAGGAAGGGAGAGGGCAGGGACGATGATCATGGGAGTAGAGGGAAAGGCCACTCTCAATGCCTCCCTGCCCAAGAAAAACTTTGTGTTTTCCAGTGGGAGCAATTTCTCCATCTCTTCCTGTCCAGGAACCGTCTGTGGAGATGGAGAAAAATCTCTCTGGAGGATTTGAACTCATTTCCCTCAAGAACAGCCACCCTCAAGGCTGGGCAGAGATTGAAGGACTCAAAAGGGTCCAAATCCTGTCAGAAACAGACCTACTGTCAGAAGAGAAGGACCAGGAGAATCTCTGGGAAACAGAGCTTTTGTCTTGTGGTTGTTGAGGATTCCTGCCCAAAGGGGAGGAAGATGGGACACCGGCAGGGAAGCCACAGTGAGGAAAATTGAGATTTTTATTTCAGTATCTATGGAGATTCTCAGTCATTCAGGTCATGGTTGTCCCAAAGGTGCTTTTTCAAGAGGCAACTGAACTTTCTGGGTTTTTTAAAAAGATGTTTCACTTCTCATCCAAGATGTTTCTTCAGTTCTGATTGGATGGTGAGGAATGAAATTTATTTCAGTATATACAGCTGCCCTTCTCAAATTCTTAGGTCTGGGTGCCTAAGAATAATAGGATACACCGAGTGGCAACTCCTAACAATGAGAATAATCTTGAATTATTATGATCTTTTTGAAGATCAACATAGAGAAAAAGTTTAAACTGGTCGATGTTTCAAAAATTTCACCTCAAAACAAGGCTCCTTGGTGGAGAAATGAAGGGAGAGTAAATGGTGACATGCCTGTGACCGGAGAAAAGGTAGAATTTCCAAATGATGGAAGGAAAAAAGGGAAAATTGGATATAAAGTTCAAATATCATGAGTAAAAAAAAAAAAGTATGTTTTACTTAGGAACTGAATAAGGAATAATGTCAGGGAGTATGAGTAGGAAATTTAAGACCCTTGGAGAATTTAAGACAACTGGGGATACCTTTAGATCAGAGGTGTCAAAATATTTTCATTCTCCTGAATATCCCTAACTTGAGATGAAATAAATAAAGAAAAAGGAGATAAATGTAATTTTAAGAAAAAATATTTTCTCTTATTCATATTAAATATTATGTCAGGGTTCCAAGTAACACCCCCAACAAAAGAAAACTCTGAAGCTTGAGTTTCCTCAAAGTTACATTTTATTAGAAATGACATATTGGCACATCTGGGAAAACCCAAATCTGAAAATTTCCAGGTTTTCCCCACCCAAAGAAAAGTTCAAGTCCCTGCCCAACACTCACATGTCCATCACATGGTCCAATCAAATATCGTTCCAACTGGCGATGCCTCCCCATTTCAGCCTTCCAGTGCAGGGCAAGATGTCCTTGAACTTGAGAAAGGAATATTATGACTATATATCACCCACGCTCCATACAATCCCCCCCCCTCCAATTTCCCACAGTAGTAAACATGGCAGGTCTGAAGGCTAATACAAAAGATGTCTGACAGGTCACCACCCCTGGTCAGAAAAGCGTGTCCTGAAATGAGAGTAGCATAGTGGTTAATAATGCAGTCTACTAACCACCTCTCTACCCCCAGGGGGGCCCTTTGGCTTATCAGGGATTTTATCATGGAATTGCTTTACTAGCCTATCTGCTTTGACATTCCAGCTCTTAATCCAAGTAGCTTTAGACAAAGGTACCCTTTCTAATGTACTAAATATTGTAATCTACCTCTATACAGTTTAGAGTCTTCTTTTTTTACTTCATAATGGGTTTCCCCTTGCACTACAATAGGCTTGGGGGGGAGGGGTGTGCCTGAACTTGAGGTCTTAACCAGGGGTGAAATCTAAAATTTTTTGCTACTGGTTCTGTGGGTGTGGCTTAATTAGTAGGCGGGGCTTGGTAAGGTGACTGGGAGGGCATGGCTTGTTGGTCAGGTGGGCGTGGCCTAGTCAATGTCACTTCTTTGCCCCTTTTTAACCTATAAAACACAACACAACGCAATTGGTTCACCCACAATATAAAAGCAGCTGTGCTAGACCTAAAATGGCCCCTGCAACAAGCAGGAACCTCACACAGCCACAAAAAGCCCCAAAAACCAACTTTCATACTTTACACACACAAAGTTCCACATACAGCTTTGTGTGATTTTGTGTGTTTGTGTAGTTAGAGTGAAACACTACAGAAACATACTAAATCTCAGAAAGCTGCACAAATATTATTTTATTTTATTTTATTTTTATATAAAAGCAGCTAAATTTAAAACTTCCTAAACTTTAAATGGCTAGGTCTAAAAAAAGAACAACTAAAAAAAACCCCAATTAAGTATTTTTTTAAAGCTCCCAAAGGGGAAAAAAACTTACCCAATAGAACAGGGGTCTCCAACCTTGGCAACTTTAAGACTTGTAGACTTCAACTCCCAGAATTTCTCAGCCAGCTTTGCTTTGGTGGCTGAGGAATTCTGGGAGTTGAAGTCCACAACTCCCTGCCTGCTTGATTGCAGGCAGAGAGATTCAGTTGCTTGCTGATGCAATGGATTGCAGGGACTACAGCAAGGCGTTGCGACCAGTAGCTAAGATAAGCAAGCTGAGGGGGGGAGGGGGAGGGATTTTTGCTACCGATTAGCAGGCAACTCAGCAGAGATCGTCAGAGCTTGGATCGTCAGAGCCATTTAAAAGAAAAAAAAGGCTCTGATGATTGCGCGGCTCAGCTGGGCGGGGGGGCGGGGGCAGGGATTTTTGCTACCGGTTCTCCGAACTGCCCGCCATCATCGCTACCTACTCACCCGAGTCGGTCCGAACCGGGAGCATTTCACCCGTGGCCTTAACCTAGAGCTTATGGCTGGCTTTAGCAAGCTACAGTGGAAAACTGGATGTATTTTCCTTAGGCTGCATTGGAGGTTAAGATGAACAGTCACTGGGTTAATTATTTTCACTATTGAGAATGGACCTAAAAATTTAGGTCCTAGTTTCTTGCTAGGTAGCCTCAGCTTTATGTATTTGGTTGACAGATAAACCCAATCTCCCACACAGAAAAGGGGTTGAAGAGATCTGTGTTTATCTGCTTGCTTTTTGTGTGCCTTGGCTGCCTCCACTATTGCCTTTTTGGTATTCGTCCAGCCTTTCCTCAGCGACTCCATCCACTCGTTCAGGGTCATAGAGGAAGGAGGTTCTATGGGCAATTCAGGCATGGGTATAAAGTCCATGCTGCTGGTGATCTGGAAGGGGGTCAATCCGGTGCTGCTATGCACAGTGTTGTTATAAGCCATCTCAGCAGAAGGCAGTAGGTCCGCCCAGTTTTCCTGCTGGTAATCCACAAGCATCTGATATATTGCTCCACCATTGCGTTCGCTTGTTCTGCCGCTCCGTTTGTACTCGGATGTACTTGTGTGGACCCGACCAATTTCAGGAACTCTCTCCAAAAATTTGCAGTGAATTGGACCTCTTGATCCGAGATGACTTGTCGCAGTATTCTGTGTAGTAGATAGATCTGTTTGATGAACATCTTTGCCTGTTTTTTTAGCGGATGGTAATCCTGAACAAGCGGTGAAGTGGGCTTGTTTTGAAAACAGGTCGATTACTGTCCAGATTACTGTATTTCTCCCGCTTCCTGGAAGCTCAACTATAAAATCCATCGCGATTTCTTCCCAAGGTCTGCTGGGGATTGCCACTTGTTGGAGGAATCCAGGAGGCTTCCTTGGTCTCATTTTCATGGCTGCCCAGGTGGCACAGCTTTTCACATAGTCCTCTATATCAGCCTTCATTTTGGGCCACCAAAACTGTCTCCTGGCCAAATGCAGGGTTTTTAAGAATCCGAAATGGCCAGCCAGCTTGGAGTCATAGATGCGCAATACTACTTCCAGCTTCAAGCTGGCGGGGACATATAACCAACTGAACCAAGTTCAGAGAGCACCAAAGACCCATACATTACAATTGTTAAGCAAATCAATGGATTCCTATCATAGTTTTTCATTACCTCATGTGACCACAGGATATGTAAACTCCCCCATGTTACCATGAATGTTGCAGTTGGCTTATCGTGATGCAAAATATAACATAAATCACATCATGTGATTGTAGCGTTATGTACCACCACTGGAATACATGGGCTGGGTTATAAATAGCTTTTGGGGACTGCACAATAATTTTGAACAGTCTTTAAGTGAATGGTCATAAGATGAGGACTACCTCTATATGTCAATAGGAAATGCATACATTTAGACAATTAAATGTAGAATTTACATGAGTTCTCACCCAAATGGATCTGTCTTTTACAAATTAGATCATTCCTCCTGAAGCTCCTTCTATGTGCCACACTTTTATATAGTTTCTCTTCTGTGTGGATCCTTTTATGGGAGGTAAGATCACTGCTAGTAGTAAAGATCTTTCCACACTCCATGCACTTATATGGCTTCTCCCCTGTGTGGATCCTTTTATGGGAAGTAAGATGACTACTATTAGTAAAACTCTTTCCACATTCCACACATTTATATGGCTTCTCTCCAGTGTGGATCCTTTTGTGGGAAGTAAGATCACTACTAGTGGTAAAACTTTTTCCACATTCCGTACATTTATAAGGCTTCTCCCCTGTGTGGATCCTTTTATGGGAAGTAAGGGAACCACTATGACTGAAGCTCTTTCCACACTCCACACATTTGTACGGCTTCTCCCCTGTATGGATCCTTTTATGTCTCATAAGGGATGCGTTTTCACTGAAGCTCTTTCCACACTGTCTGCAATTATATGGTTTCTCCCCTGTGTGGATCCTTTTATGGGAAGTAAGGTGGCTGCTAACAGTAAAACCCATTCCACACACCAAGCACTTATATGGTTTCTCTCCTGTATGGATCCTGTTATGATAAGTAAGGGAACCACTATGACTGAAGCTTTTTCCACACTCTCTGCATTTATACGGCTTCTCCCCTCTGTGCATCCTTTCATGGGAACTAAGGTTACCCTGTTGGGTGAAGCTCTTCCCACATTTTCCACATTTGTATGGCTTCTCCCCTGTGTGGATCCTTTTATGTCTCATAAGGGATACATTGTCATACAAGCCCTTTCCACATTCCATGCATTGATATGGCTTTTCCCCCGTGTGGATTCGTTTATGGGAAGTAAGTTGACTACTCTGAGTAAAAGTCTTTCCACAATCCAAACATTTATAAGGTTTCTCCCCTGCGTGGATCCTGTTGTGGTAAGTAAGGGAAACACTGTGGCTGTAGCTCTTTCCACACTCTCTGCATTTGTATGGCTTCTCCCCTGTATGAATCCTTTTATGGGAAGTAAGATGACTGCTTTGAGTAAAAGATTTTCCACACTCCATGCATTTATATGGCTTCTCTCCTGCATGGATCCTTTCATGTTTCATAAGGGATGCATTTTCACAGAAGCTCTTCCCACATTCTTTGCACTTATACGGCCTCTCTCCCGTGTGGGTCCTTTTATGCGAAATAAGTTGACTGCTATGAGTAAAGGTCTTATCACACTCCTTGCATTTATATGGCTTCACTCCTGTGTGGGTCCTTTTATGAGGAATAAGTTGACTGCTATGAGGAAAGGTCTTCCCACACTCCAGACATTTATATGGCTTCTCTCCTGTATGGATTCCTTTATGAGATGTAAGAGAACAGCTGTCACTGAAACTATTTCCACACTCCGTACATTTACATTGTTTCTTCCCTGTGTGGACACTTTTATGAGAACTAAGATGACTGCTATTAGCAAAACTCTTTCCACATTCCACGCATTTATATGGTTTCTCCCCTGTATGGATCCTATTATGGTAAGTAAGGGAAACAATATGTCTGAAGCTCTTTCCACACTCCTTGCATGTATGTGGTTTCTCTCCTATGTGAATCCTTTTATGGGAAGTAAGTTGACTGTTATTGGTAAAGTCCTTTCCACATTCCAGACATTTGTATGGCTTTTCCCCTGTATGAATCCTTTTATGTCTCATAAAGGATGTGTTTTCACAGAAGCTCTTTCCACACTCCATGCATTTATATGGCTTCTTCCCTGTGTGGATCCTTTTATGGATAGTAAGATTTCTGTGTTGACCGAATGCCTTTCCACACTCCATGCATTTGTATGGTTTCTCTTCTTTGTGGGTGTTTTTATGAGATGTAAGGGACCCATTTAAATAAGAAAAAGTGAAAGTCCAATTGTCGTTTTTTCCAAGGTCTCCGGATACATGATCTCCTTTGGTTTGGGTTGGATAATGTTGATTTACATCACATTTATCTTGAATTAACTTCACACTTTTCCCAATGTAGCTTTTCTTTATTTTTCCTTGTTGGGCAACAAAGTCTTGTATGGGGACATCAATGGAAGATGTGCTTTCTTGATTCCAATCATTTGACTGGTTTCTCTCGTGTCTTTCTTTTTTCATTTGAATTGGAAACGTTCTGTCTCCAGCATTGATCACTTGAAAAAGTTCACAGGAATCTTTATTCTCCTGCCCATTATTACCTTCAGAAGAAAAGAGAAATGAAAATGATAGCAAGGTTACGGAAAGAGATCGATGTGTAGGAACTCATAAAAAATTCCTTCTGAAATTTTGCTCTGTGTCAATATTTTAAAAGTTCAAATGTCATCTACTCTTAGTTAAGGAAAAATCAGAGGAAACATCCATGGAGGTATCAGGAGAAAACCTAACATTTACTGGAGGGGGTTAATTCCAGCACAGACTGAATAATAAATCTGTCGAAGGTCCTTTTCTTCCTACCCAAAATATGTTCCCTGTGTTATTCTATTTTTCTCTTGCCAAAAATCACATAGTTGCAGAGAAAAACATGTAGAGTTCTTGTATTAGCACCCAAATAGCATGTCTGTAATGGGAAAATGGAACCATTTCACCTTTAAGCCCAAGGCTCAGAATAGAAATGAAACAGAACAAATGTCAGATGAAGAAATGATAGTCTTTCATAGCACAGAAGCATCTAAGCCAAAAAAGCTGAAATTTGATGGAGTTCAGCATCTCATCATAGCAAGCAGTTTATTTCTCACTGGTATATTGAAATAGAAATGGAGGGGGGGGGGGGAATCAGCAGATGCATCAAAGCAGAGATCCATTGGCCACTTTTCTTCTTCAGAGCAGGAGGAGGCCAAATCTTTTCCCGCCCAGGCCAGGAGATAACATCTGCATGGAGATTTTTAATGAAGAATTCTGACGGTGTTTACCTATAGAATGTCTTCCCAAATTCTCTGATTGGAGAGTAGCAAACTCTTACCCAAAGAGGCCACGTTCCTATGATTTTCCAGCATGACTTCCCAATGCAGTGCTTTTTGGTCAGCATCCAGCTGAGACCACTCCTCTTCGGAGAAATACACAGCCACCTCCTCAAAGGATACAAGGTGTTCCTGAACAATGAAAAGAAGAAAACAGGCCCAGCCGAATTCGCACAATATCTTTCCAAGCAAAGATATGAATTAAGTTAAATGTTTGTTTGGGTGCGTTCCAAACTTCAGGTGAGAAAATGGACAGAACCAAAACCTTTAATTAAAAAAATATTGATTCTGCAGGGCTTTATTTACTTATTATGGAATTTATTTGCTCCCCATCTTGTGTCAAACAACTCAGGGCAGCTTACAGGAAAAATACAGCATAAATAAATGCAGTATTGCAAGGATAATGCTGCCGACTGCGAGCAGTTCGATTCACTGGCTCAGGATTGACTCAGCCTTCCATCCGTCTGAGGTCAGTAAAATGATGACCTCAGATTGTTGGGGGCAATATGCTGACTCTGTAAACTCCTTAGAGAGGGCTGTGAAGCACTAAGCACTCCTTAGAGAGGGCTGTGAAGCAGTATATAGGTCTAAGTGCTATTACTGCTATTGCTATAAAAAGATTCAAAAACATTTTAAAATGTTAATGATTTTATCTTATCTCCTTTGTCATTTTATATCTAACACAAGAGGAGAAGGAGTGAGCCAATACATGAAGGGCGGGGAATGGGGTTTAGCTTTTAATTAGTCAACCATCTCCAGTATGAAACTCCCCCACTGGGACTCCAAACTGCTGGCAAAGACAGATCTTAAGCCTCTTATGAAAGTCAGGAAGGTGGGAGAGAATCTCACTTCAGAGGGTAAGAAGGACTTCAATGCCATTCAGTGAAAGGAATCTCAGTTTTCTTTTTGATTGCTTGATCTACCATATTTTTTGGAGTATAAGACACTCTGGACTATAAGACGCAGCTACCTTTTTGGGGGAGGAAAACAAGAAGAGAAAAAATCTGCCTCTTCTTCTGCCTCTCAGCAATTTGCCTCCTTGCAACAAACAGCCTATTTCAGTTTCATTTTCAGCACATCCTGATTAGAACAAGAAAAAAAAATCTGCCTCTGCCTCCCAGCAATTTGCCTCCTTGCAACAAGCAGCAAACAGCCCGTTTCAGCTTCAGCACAGCCTGATTAGCACAAGCAGCTGATTGTCGGTTGGATTGGCCTCCCAACCATCAGCTGTTTCAGGCTGCAGGGATTGTCATAGCCTATTGCCACCTCCGTGCGCCCCATTTTCCACCCATTTTGGGCGGCAGGGCAGAAAATGGGGTGCACAGAGGTGGCAATAGGCTATGGCAATCCCTGCAGCCTGAAACAGCTGATGGTCGGGAGGCCAATCCAACCGACAATCAGGTGCTTGTGCTAATCAGGCTCTGCTGAAAATGAAAATGAAACAGGCTGTTTGCTGTTTGCTGCAAGGCGGCAAATTGCTGGGAGGTAGAGGCCAAAGGGTGGGGGTGGGCGGGGCTACATTTGGTGTATAAGACACACCCACATTTTCACCCTCTTTTAGGGGGGAAAAAGTGTGTCTTATACTCCGAAAAATACGGTATGTCTGTCTGCCCACCTCCCTCCCTCTCTTCCTCCCTCCATCCATCATCAAAAGTCTCTCAGCAACTGACTCCAATACTTCCTGTCTATGCAGAAGAAAATTGGGGGAGGAGATTCTTTCTAGCATTCCAGCAAAAAGCTTATGGTGACCCAAAAGGAATAATTCTGTCCATTCTCAAAAGTGCTGGGAGAAACAGCTAGGGATTTGGGTGGATGCCATCAATATCTAGAGAAATACTGTTTCTGCTTCTACCCAGAATATAAGAAACCAATTGCAAGTAGTACAAGCCATTGGCTGAACTGGGGTGGAGGCGGGGAGAGAAATCTCCTGGGAATGACATTTCTTAGGCTTTGCAAAGCTGCTTTCTTTGGTTATAATATCCAGGCACAAATCAGAGGATTAGAAATTACTTTGCAAGCCAAAAGTATCTTGACTAGGTGCCAAAAAGCCAACAGAGTTGCCAAAAAAGCAAACAATTCTAGGCTGCATTAGCAGAGGGATAGAATCGAGATCACGTGAAATGTTAATACCACTTTATCATGCCTTGATAAGGCCACACTTGGAATGCTGCATCCAGTTTTGATCGCCATGGTGTAAACAAGATGTTGAGACTCTAAAAAGAGTGCAGAGAAGAGCAACAAAGATGATTAGGGGACTGGAGGCTAAAACATATAAAGAATGATTTCTGGAATTGGGTGTGTCTAGTTTAATGAAAAGAAGGACTAGGAGTGACATGATAGCAGTGTTTCAATGTCTCAGGGGCTGTCACAAAGAAGAGGGAGTCAAGCTATTCTCCAAAGCACCTGAGGGCAGGACAAGAAGCAATGGATGGAAACTATTCAAGGAAAGAAGCAACCTAGAACTAAGGAGAAATTTCCTGACAGTTAGAACAATTAATCAGTGGAACAACTTGCCTCCATAAGTTGTAAATGCTCCATCATTGGAGGCTTTTAAGAAAGGATTGGACAGCCATTTGTTTGAAATGGTATAGGATCTCCTCCTTTGGGGTGGGGGTGGGGGGGGAGGGTTCAACTAGAAGAATTTCTTCCAGCTCTGTTATTCTGTTAATTTTTTACTTAGAGACTTTTCCATCTGGCCAACTTCATTGTGTTTTAATACTGTGCCTTATCTTTTAATTCGATGCCCTTATTTTTTAATCACTGGTTATAAATATGTCTTTTTTAAAAAAACTGGAAACATGCAAAAGTGAATATTTATATTTCACAAGCAATTTCTCTTTCTTACTTGATTTGGAGATTCAGCCTCTGTTTCAACTCCACCATAAAGGCCAGAAAACGCCATCCTTTGTTTTCCTGTAAGGGATACAGAATTTTAAAATACATATTTTTTTTTTAATTGATTTATATGCCGCCCTTCTCCGGAGACTCAGGGCGGCTTACAATGCGTTAAGCAATAGCCTTCATACTTTTGTATATTTATACAAAGTCGGCTTATTGCCCCCACAAACTGGGTCCTCAATTTACCTACCTTAGAAAGGATGGAAGGCTGAGTCAACCTAGAGCCTGACGAGATTCGATCTTACTTTAATTGCAGACAGCTGGTGTTAAATTACAGACCTCTGTCTGTTGAGCTATCCAGGCTCCTTGGATAATTATTCCCATAATTAAGGGAAAAGGAAGAATACACAGAGAAGATGAGACAACTGGGATCTCTCTGGGGAATCGGAGGACCTTCAATTACCTCCTGAGGTGTCCTGACTTGGATCTTCCTGAGGGATTCTCCTGAGAAAAAGCTCCTGAGGATGATTTGATAGAATCCTCCTTCCTTCAGGATCTCTGATCCCCATAATGAAGGACTTGAAACAGGAAGAATAAGAAAAGAAGAATTAATGAACACACAACATGAAGTGGATTTTTTTTCTCTGAAGCCTTCCCAGTGTCTGTCACTGAAAGTGGGTAAGAAAACCACAGTTGTCTCAAATCTATCTTATAGAAGGAATAATGGAAGACCATCCTACATGAATTAGTAAGACACCTTCACATATTATGAAAGTAGAGGACCCTGGTAGAAAAGGGTGAAGAAATCCAGCACGTTCTTTATTCCCTTCAAACCAGAGGTGAAATGCTCCCGGTTTGGACCAGATCGCTCGATCCAGTAGCAATGGCGGCGAATGGTTCGGAGAACCGATAGCAAAAATCGCTGCGGGCCCCGCCCCCCCCCACCATGAGCAGCATGATCATCAGAGGCTTTTTTTTTTACTTTTAAAAGCATTTTTTCTACAACCTCTTCTGACGAAAAAATGCTTTTAAAAGTAAAAAAAAAAAGCCTCTGACGATCGCGCGGCTCAGCTGGGATCGTCAGAGGCTTTTCAAAGCATTTTTTTCTGCAACCTCTTGGCGGAAGAGGTGGTTAAAAAAAATGCTTTGAAAAGCCCCTCTGATGATCCCAGCTGAGTTGCCTGATCGCATTAGAAAAAATCCTTTGAAAAGTTTTTTTTTTTTAAAGTTGGCCACACCCACCCAGTCACATTACACCCCCCTCCCCCACCAAACCATGCCCACAGAACAGGTAGTAACAAATTTTACATTTCATCCCTGCTTCAAACCCCTTCTGGGCTCCCAAGTCAAAGGTCTCTCACCTGCAACTCGACCTGCTCCTTCTGCTCCTCTGTCTGACTTAGGAGGAAGCCTTCTGCCAGGGCCACTGCCTGGGAGCTGGTCTCTACTCCACACTCCCGCATCCAGCTCTCCATCTGCAAGGGCAGAAGGGTCAGGAGCTGCTCCAGAACCACTAGGTCCAGCATCTGGGCTTTGGTGTGCTTTTCCGGTCTCAGCCATCGCCTACAAAAGTCATGGAGACGACTGCAAAGTCCCCGAGGACCCTCAGTCTCCTGGTATTGGATGAAGTTCCAGGACTGAACTTCTGAAGGGAGGATGGTTTCCTTCTCTAGGATCTTCTGCCCAGCTCTTGCCCACATTTCCCAACAACTCCCAGGCTGAATAGCAGAAGAAGGGCCTTTTCTAGTCCCTTGATTTGCTGAAGGTTGTGTCTCCATTCTATCTCTGTTTTGTAACGCAACTCCAAATAGGTCCAAAGAATCTTGTGGATCTCCAAATGCCTTTTCATTCATAGGACCCTTCCTGCAGCTGCAGGTCTGACCGAAGAAGGTTATTCAGCCCTCTTTGCCCAAGAGATAATGTTGGATGACTTCCACTTTCACTTTGTGCATCTGAGATGAGAAAGAAAATAAATTCCAAGAATTAGAAAACGGAGAAGTTAACTATTGAACAACACTCATCCCCATGGAAAGAAATATTTTTCTGATGTAGGATTGAAGTGGCTTCCAGCAAAGAAGGCTTCCAGCCTTGGTAGTACAGTGGTCTAAAGCACCCTGTTATTAAGACCAGCTGCCTGCAATTACTGCAGGTTCGAATCTCACCAGGCTCAAGGTTGACTCAGCCTTCCATCCTTTCTAAGGTAGGTAAATTGAGGACCCAGTTGTGGGGGCCATAAGCTGACTTTGTATAAATATACAAAAGGATGAAGGCTATTGCTTAGCACATTGTAAGCCGCCCTGAGTCTCCGGAGAAGGGCAGCATATAAATCAATTTTTTTAAAAAAAAATAATTTTCTGTCTGTCTGTCTGTGTGTTTCTGGTGCAAAACATGGGACTGTCCATCAAGGACTCTCAAGACCCAATGAGTATATTTTCCCTTTCTATTCTCAAATGCCAGGAAACGATCCTAGTTGAGGATGCCCCATTTCCCTTCTTCAGGGTGGCCTTTAGAGAGCCGAGTCTCCCTCTGACACGCAGGCAAATGCACACAACCTGCTCGGAGCCTCAAGTGGGTCATCCCAGCTCAGGGCCGAGGTCCCCCTGAGCAGGGGCAGGAAGGAGGCAATTAGAGAGGCTTCCCCGCTACTCTCCCACTCCGCCTGGGGAGCATGGGATCCAGGGTTGAAGGAGGGCCGGGCGTGGGTCTCTCCCTCCTCCGCCTCCCTTTGCACGGGAAGAGCCCCCGCCTCACCCAGGGCATGTCTGTATTCCCCCCCCCGCCCGCCAGACTCTCCGCCTCCTGCGAAGCTCAGAGGGTTAAGGGCAGCGAGTGCGGCGTCCTAGAGCGGCAGGTGATGTAATCGCCCGGTGTTCCATTCTCTTGGCAGAGGGAGGGAGCCCCCTGGAGGAATATGCGCAAAGTGCCAGGATTCCCAGAAAGGGCGAGAAGGAGGAGAGCGTCTGAGGGGATGGCGAGGGCGTGGGTGATGGGCCTGGGAGTAGGAGAAAGGCCCCTCTCAATGGTTCTCTGCCCGAGAAAAGCTTCGACGTCTCCAGAAGTGCCACTTTCTCCATCTTCCTCTCCTTCCTGTCCGGGAACGGTCTGTGGAGATGGAGAAAAAAACCCACTCTGGAGGATCCGACCTCACTTCCTTAAAGAGCAGCCGCTCTGAAGGCTCCGCAGAGATTGGAGGCGGTCTCAAAAAGGTCCAAATCCTGTCAGAAACGGCCGGGCGGTCAGAAGACGAGAACCAGGAGCCTCTGTTGGAAACACAACTTGTGTCTTACGGGTCTTTCAAACTCTAGCCTGAAAGAGGAGGAAGATGGGGCTGGAGGAGACACAGGCAGGGAAGCTGCAGTCAAGAAAATGGAGATTTTTACTTCTTTAATTCAATATATACAGATGCCCCGCTCAAATTGTTAGCTTTGAGCGCCTAAGAATCATTGGAAACACCGAGTCACAGCTTGTGACAAAGAAATTAATCCTGAAGAAAAAGAAAACCAGCTCCAAATTGAAGAAAAAGCTGAAACTGGCGGATGTTCTAGAAATTTTACCTCACAACAAGGCTCCTTGATGGAGAAATGAAGAAGGGAAAATGGCATCTCGTCAGGACAAAAGATAGAATTTTAAAAATGAAGGAAAGCAAATACTGAAAAAGGAATGTAGAGCTCAAACACTATGAGGGACGAAACAAAATAAAATCTGTTTTACATGGGGGTTGAATAGGGAATTCACCTCAGGAAACTAGAAAGCTCAAGATCTTTGGAGATTTTAAGGCAATTGGAATACCTTTAGATGATGAATAAAAAAAAGAGAAAATGTTTAGTCAAAAGAGCTAAAAATTCTATCACCCTGAAGAGATTCCTTGCAAGAAAAGAAATATGGCTACAATTAGGAAATCAAAGAATTGAAAAAGTGGGGGAAATGTGGTTAAAAAGCTATTTCAAAGGAATTTTCTCTTCAGCCCATTTCTTTCCTTGTCCAGGTTCCCTCTACAGTAGTCCTTGACTTACAACAATTTATTTAGTGATGGTTTGAAGTTACAATAGCAAGTGACTTATGACTTATGCAGTGATGAAGCACCCACAATTTCTGAAGGCAAGCTGTTCTACTGGTTAATTGTTCTCACTTTCAGGAAATTGTTTAGTTCTAGGATGGCTCTCTTCTTGATAAGATTCCATCCATTGTTTCTTGTGTTATCTTCTGATGCTTTGAGAAATAGGTTGGCCCACTCTTTTTTGTGGCAGCCCATCAAATATTGGAATACTTCTATCATGTCGCCCCAGTCCTTCTTTTCACTACATTAGATATACTCAATTCCTCCAACTGTTCTTCATGTTTTAGCCCCCAATCCCTTAATCATCCCCTGATGCTCTTTTCGGTGCTCTTTCCAGAGTCTCAACATCTTTTTTATAATATAGTGACCAAAACTGGATGCAATATTCTAACTGTGGTTTTACTAAGGCTTTATAAAATGGTACTAATAGTTCACCAAATATTGATTCTATCCCTGTTAATGCAACCTAGGATTGCATGGCTTTTTTGGCTGCTGGCCAAAAAATATAAGTGATTGTTTACTGGGACTTCAAAATCCCTCTCACAGTTACTGCTATTGAGCAAGGTTTCACCTAATCTGTACATACACATTTGTTTTTTCTTGAGCACTTATTTTCCTCTCCACTGAATTTCATTTTGTTAGATAGGGCCTAGTATTCAGCTCTGTCGAGATCCATTTGAATCTTGAGCCTATCTTCTGGGGTGTTGGCTATTCTTCCCAGTTTAGTATCATCCTCAAATTTGTTGAGGTCCCCTTCTATTCCGTCATCTAACTCATTTAAGACTAAATGTTTTCCTAGCCCTTGTCACACCATAGAAAGTCAAAATATGTCCCCAATGCTTAAAGGAATTCTTTTGTACATGCAATTTGGGGGCTTCTTGTCATTTTGGCTTTTTTTACTAGATGAAATTTTCATCCTGAAGCATTTTTTACCCTCTCTGTATTGATAGCTTATGTGATGATTCTCACATAATCAGAATACTTTGACAGAAAGTTTCCATGCTCCTGCATTCATACTGGTTGATTTAAGTCTCATTCTACATAGTGAATACAAGTCAGAATATTTTGGTGTCTTCACAACTCAAGCAATTCTGTATAATTACTTGTATCCACTATGTAGATTTACTATGTAAACCACTATGTAGATTTACAGATTTTTCATTACCCAACCTAGCTAATATCATCAGTGCTAGTCATCAGTGACACTTGTACTAATGATATTAGCTAGTTTGGAGTAATGAAACAACTGTAAGAAAATAACCAAACAGAGAGCATAAAGGACCCCCTCATTTCAACCCAGAGTTACAAATATTCTCCTTTATTGGTATGGATGGATCCTTTTATGAAATGTAAAGCAACAATAATTACTGTTCTTCCCACACACCATGCATTTAATAATAATAATAATAATAATAATAATAATAATAATAATAATAATAATTTTATTTCTATACCGCCCTTCTCCCGAAGGACTCAGGGCGGTGTACAGCCTATTTAAAAACAGAATAGACATCGAATTAAAATAATTAAAAAATATTAAATAATTGGCTTAATTTAAAACCCCAAAAATTTAAAACATCCAATTAAAAATTATGTTGCTAACCCAGCCTGGCGGAACAATAGGGTCTTGAGTGCGCAGCGAAATACCCGGAGGTCAGAAATCTTACGAATTTCCGGGGGCAGTTCATTCCACAGGGCTGGGGCTCCCACAGAGAAGGCCCTCCCCCTGGGTGTCGCCAGCCGACATGACTTGGCCGATGGCACCCTGAGGAGACCCTCTCTGTGGGAGCGGACTGGCCTGTGGGAGGCTATTGGTGGCAGAAGACGGCTTTTCCCTTGTGTGGACTCCTTTATGCGTATTAAGAAGACCGGGATTAGTCAAGTCCTTTCCTTTCCACATTCCACACATTTATATGGTTTCCCTCCTCTATGGATCCAGTTATGAGAACTAACTTGACTGCTATGAGTAAAGGCTTTTCCACACACTCTGCATTTATATGGCTTTATCCCTGTATGGATCTTTTTATGTTTTGTAAGGGATCAGTTTTCACAAAAGCTCTTTCCAGACTCCATGTATGCATATGGCTTCATCCCTGTGTGGATACATCTATGTATCTATGGCCAGTACGCTCTCATAGAGAGGGACTCCTCCGGGTGCTGTCAGCCAAACAGTGTCGACTAGCGGCCCCTAGGGGGAGAGCCTTCTCTGTGGGGGCACCTACCATCTGGAATGAGCTCCCCCCGGAGATACGGAGGATCCTGGATCTGCGCTCCTTCCGCCGTGCTGTGAAGAACTTTTTATTCCATCAGGCGGGCTTGGCCTAATCTCTTCCCTTTTTAAATATGTAAATTTTAATCTGTTTTTAAATTATTGGGGTGTTTTAATCTGTCTGGGCCAAAATGATTTAATTTGATTTTATTTGGTTTTTTAAATTTTTGTATTTATGTATTTTATTGCTGGCTGTTCACCGCCCTGAGTCCTTCGGGAGTAGGGCGGTATACAAATCAAATAAACCATAAACCAAACCATAAACCATGTTTTCTAAGGGCTGAATTGTCAATGAAGCTCTTTCCACAATCCATGCATTTACATGGCTTCTCCCCTGTGTGGGTCCTGTTGTGGTAAGTAAGTTGACTTCTACAAGTAAAGCTCTGTCCACATTCCTCACATTTATTTGATCTCTCTCCTGTGTGGAATCTTTTATGGCAAGTAAGGTCACTGCTGTGAATAAAGGTTTTTCCATAGTCTTTGCATTTATGTGGCTTCTCCACTGCATGGATCCATGTATGTGAATTTAGACTACCCTTCTGAGTAAAGGTCTTTCCACACTCAGTGCACATACATGGCTTTTCCCCGGTGTGGATCCTTTTATGGCAAGTAAGTTGAGTGCTTCTTCTGAAACATTTTCCACATTCAAAACATTTATAAGGTTTCTCTTTTTTTCTGGATTATTTTATTAGATGTAAGGGATGTGTTTTCACAAGAAACAGTGAAAATTGAATTGTAATGTTTCCCATTGATTGTGCATATATAATCTCTTTTGCTTTGGATACAACAGCGTTCATTTATATCTAATTTGTCTTTCAACCGTTTTACAGTATATTTTTTCTCTATTTCTTTTTGTCGGGCAATAAAATGTTGCATCGGAACCTCAAAGGAAGATGAGTTTTTTGGTTTCCAATCATTTCACTGGTTTCTTTCATGGTTTTCTAATTCTATTTGAATTGCAGGTTTCTGTGTTCTGTCACTAAGACTGATGACTTGGAATGATTCCTTGGAATCCCCACTGCCTTCCTGGGGTCCCTGGTTGTTCTGCTGCTGTTGCTCTAGAACTCTGCTTCCCCCTGCATGGAGAGGGCTGCTGGGAGTATGGGACCCAGGATTGAATGTGGAGGAGGGCTTCCTACAGCAGCAAATGATGCCACTCCCCTTCTCTGTTGCAAAGCCAGCCATGACCTTAGCCCTCCAGTGGTGAAGTGCCTGGTGTTCCCTTCTCTGGCAGAGGGTGCCCCGTGGAGGAATCTGCACGCAACATCAGGATTCCCCAAAAGGGCAGGAAAGAAGCCTGCTTGTTTGTGGATGGGGAGGAATGGGATGATGGGCATGAAAGTAGGTGGAAAGGACCCTCTGAATTGTAGCCTCTCAGAGAAAGATGGCAGCATCTTCTGAGAGAAGAAAATATTTCCTGTCAGGAAAACAGAGATTTCTATCAGTTTTTATTTCTTTAATTCAATATATACCACTGCCCTTCTCACATTCATGGCTCTGGGTGCCAAAGAAAAATTGGAAAGACCAAGTGGCAGCTTGTGACATCGGAAATAATGCTGGAAAAAAAAATATCAAAAGAAAACAATTCCCAAAATGGAGAATAAGGTCAAACTGGTGGATCTTCCAGAATTTTACCTACAAGACACCTTGGTGGAGAAATGATGGGAAAATGGCTTCTCATCTGTGACCGGAGAAAATTTGGAATTGTAAAATGAAGGAAAATGGCGGAAAAGGAATATAAATCTCAGATATAATGAGGAAAAAAACATATTTTTTTACATTGGGGTTAATAGGAAATCCATCTCAGGAAATGTGACTGGAAAGACCATTTGAAGAAATTAAGGCCACTAGAATGTTTACATTATGAATAAACAGAAAAAGTACCAGTTTTGTGTTAGGTTTAAAGAACCAAAAACTCCAGTGATATGAAGAGATCCCTCTGCAACTGGAAGCGACAAGGCAAGCAGAAAAGAGCTTTAGCTACATTTAGTAAAACAAAAAATTTAAAATGAAGAGTAAAAATGGTTAAAAAGAATGGATTTAACTTTTCCATCCATTTTTAGCTATCCAGGTTCTAATTGCTGTGTAATTTTGAATGACAATCTGATTTCCACTTCTCTAATTAAAAAAAGGACACCAGAATGGAAGTAGTGACTTTTTCGTTAGTTTGACCCCGAACCATCCAAAAGCAACATTTGAATAAACAGCTTCAAACCATCTCTGAAATCCTGAAATTTGTCTCCCACTCAAATCCTTCCAATGGATTTGAGTTGGCTCCTTGGAGAACCAAGAAGCCAATTGAGATCGGCATCGGGTCAGAGGCCGCAAAGGCACGACACAGTCCAAAGCCCCGGCGGCCGCACTCTCGCAGGCGGCCACCAGGTCTTCAGTCGAGTCGTGTGCCAGGGTCTCAGGAAATGGCCCAAGCTCCGTCAGGAACCTTTCGGGATCCATCAGGCGCCTGGGATGGAACCATTTGATCGGCTCCATCTCCCTGGGGCGGGGGTGGAAGTGGCAGGAAAGTCCAAGCGAAGGAGAAAATGATCTGTCCATGACAAGGGTTTAATGTCTAGATCCCCTCTACCAAGTTCATTCAACCACTGACCAGAGACGAAAATCAAGTCCAGAGTGTGTCCCCCTGTGTGAGTGGGGCCCTGAACTAATTGGGTCAGGTCCATGGCCACCATGGAAGCCATGAACTCCCGAGCCACCTCTGACGCCTCACCTGCAGATGGCAGGTTGAAATCCCCCATGACAATAAGTCTGGGGGTATCAACGCCACCCCGGCAATAACGTCGAGCAGCTCGGGCAGGGTCGCTGCCTCGTGGCAGGGAGCCAGGTATGTAGTCAGCAAACCCATCTGCCTCCCACGGCCCCACTTCATGAGGAGGGACTCATATCCGGCTATCTGAGGAACAGTGGTCTCCCTCGGACTAAGACTTTCCCTAATAATCGCCGCCACTCCCCCACCCCTCCCCTTAGCCCTTGGCTGGTGAAATGCACAGAAACCTGGTGGGCACATTTCAACAAGGGGAACACACCCCTCGTGACCCAACCAGGTCTCTGTAATACCTGCCAGGTCTGCACCCCCCTCCAAAATAAGATCACAAATTCAAATGTTTGAAAAAGTTTTTTGTATATGTATTTCGGGGGCTTCTCGCCTTTCTGACACCTTTGTGAAAAGAATTCTTCATCCTGAAGCCCTTCACACTCTATTTATACATATGTGACAATATTCCCATATCATGAGAGACTTTTGACTGAAAAAGGTTTCATGCTTCTGCATTCATATTGTTGTTTCAGGTTTCAATATTCTACACCGTGGATTGGATTATTTTTTAGACATCCCAGAGGAAGTTCCCATCCTTATTTCTGTCAGTTTGGTCAGGAGGAATTGAAACAGTTTTCTGTAATGTTTCTTGATTTCATGTTGTTTTGGTCCTCACTGATTTCCAAAGGTGCCCCTTCTTGCTTGATCATTTGCAATGTCACCACACTGGGGTCGCTTTCATTCTCATTCCACTGAGTATCCCTAACTTGGGATGAGACAGAAAACACAGAGAAAATTATGCAAAAATTAAAAAACAAATCCTTAGTTGCCACTTTTAATTTAAATATCAGAATTATTCAGTGGGAAAATGCAATATCACATTCCATCCCACTCTGTATACCAATAACATTTGAATTCCCCTTGAATTATATATAGTATTGCTTCAGTTCCCAGAATCTCTGCTGCAACATTTCTAATATTTTCTGAGGACAGAGAAGTGTAGGTTCCTCTGATAAACTGTAAACATATTAAGGAATGAGAAAAAGAGGGAAAAACAAATGACTAAGGAAAAGAAGCAAAGTTTAAACTATGAGAAATGATAGTGGATCCCACCCAAGGCCATGATTAGATGGGAAGAACAAACTGAGGAGCAGGAAATTCATTTGTAAAAAAAAACACAAGAAAAACATCTTCGTAAAATTGCATAGAGTAGATCTGAAAAGATTAAAATGCCAATTTTCTTATATTTTTATTTCCAATTGGAAACCAGAATGTACAAACTTAAGGAAAAAAATGTGTGGATAGGCAAGAGTAGCTACCTTAAAACAGCACATTCTCATTGCTTTTGTTTTATTTGTAAATTTATCTCCCTGGAGCTATGGGTTGTGATGGTCAGACTCCAAAACTTCTATAGCAGTGCACATGTGTGCACACGTCTATGCCGAAGCTGCCCAGCGCGCATGCACGCCCAAAATACTGCACTTCCAGTTTCAACTACTGAACTTCCGGTTTCAGCCAGCTACTCTTCCGGGTTTCTGGCACACATGTGCATGCGACGATCAGCTGGCCAGCATACGTGCTCACGTAGGAAAATGGAAGACCAGCTCTTCTAGTTTCCAGCACTACCACATGCAAAGAGGCCAGCTGATCGTCACGTGCATATGCGTATCAGAAATTCAGAAGAGGAATGGGCAACCCCGCACGTGCCAGGCGACATGGCTCCACATGTCACTTTGGGCACGCGTGCCATAGGTTCGCCATCACAGCTCTGTAGCTTCAGTATACAAAGAAGGAAATACATAGAATTTACCAATTAATTCTGGAATTTACATTGATTCTCACCCAAATGGATCTGTGTATGAGAAATTAGGTCATTGCTGATCCTGAAGCTCTTTCCAAGCTCTGTATACTTGTATGGCTTCTCTCCTGTGTGAATCCTTTTATGGGAATTAAGATTACCCCTCTGAGTAAAGCCTTTTCCACACTCCAGGCATTTATATGGCTTCTCCCCTGTGTGAGTTCTTTTATGGGAATTAAGATGACTGCTATTAGTAAAGCCCTTTCCACACTCCGGGCATTTATATGGCTTCTCCCCTGTGTGAGTTCTTTTATGGGAATTAAGATGACTGCTATTAGTAAAGCCCTTTCCACACTCCATGCATATATATGGCCTCTCCCCTGTGTGAATCCTTGAATGTCTCATAAGCGAAGCTTTTTGACAGAACCCCTTTCCACAATCTATACATTCATATGGCTTCTCCCCTGTATGGATTCTTTTATGAACAGTAAGAGATCCACTTTCACAGAAACTCTTTCCACATTCCACACATTTATATGGCTTCTCTCCTGTGTGGATCCTTTTATGAACGATAAGAGATCCGCTTTCACAGAAGCTCTTTCCACATTCCAGACATTTATAAGGTTTCTCTCCTGTGTGGGTCCTTTTATGGGAAGTAAGAGTACTGTGGTAGCTGAAGCCCTTTCCACACTCCGTGCATTTATATGGCTTCTCTCCTGCATGGATCCTTTTGTGGGAATTAAAATGACTGCTTTGAATAAAGGTCTTTCCACACTCCAAGCATTTATATGGCTTCTCCTCTGAATGGATCCAATTATGGGAAATAAGGTCACTGCTGTTAGTAAATGCCCTTCCACACACACTGCATTTATATGGCTTCTCCCCCGTGTGAATCCTTTTATGACAAGTAAGATTACTGCTCTGAATAAAGGTCTTTCCACATTCCATGCATTTATATGGTCTTTTCCCTGCATGGATCATTTTATGGAAAGTAAAAGAACTATTTTGACTGAAGACTTTTCCACACTCCACACATTTATATGGCTTTTCCCCTGTGTGGATCCTTTTATGTCTCAGAAGGGATGAATTTTCACAGAACGCCTTTCCACACTCTGAACATTTGTACGGCTTCTCTCCCATGTGGATCTTTCTATGGGAAGTAAGGTGGCTGCTATTTGTAAAGCACTTTCCACACTCCGTGCATTTATATGGCTTCTCCCCTGTGTGGATCCTTTTATGGGAAGTAAGATGACTGCTCTGAATAAAAGTCTTTCCACACTCCGCACATTTATACGGCTTCTCCCCTGTGTGGATTCTTTTATGGGAAGTAAAGTAACTCCTTCGACTGAAGCTGTTTCCACACTCCATGCATTTATATGGCTTCTTTGTTGTGTGGATCGTTTTAGGAGAGGTAAGGGATCCAGTTCCATGAGAAGGAGTGAAAGTCCAATTGTAATTTTTTCCATTGTCTCTACATATATAATCATCTCCTTTTGTTTTGGTTGGATAATGTTCATTTACATCTAATTTACCACTGAAAAGTCTTGTACTTTCCCCAAAATCTTTGTTCTTTATTTTTCCACATTCAGCAAGAAAGTCTTGCATTGGAACATCAATGGAAGATGAACTTTCCTCGTTCCAATTATTTGACTGGCTTCTCTCCTGGGTTTCTAGTTCCATCTGTATTGCAGACTTCTCTGTTCTGTCTCCAGAGGTGTTCATTAGGAATGGTTCCCCACAATCCTCATTTTCCTTTCCATTATTACCTTCAAATGAAAATGATAGCAAAGTTAGAGAAAAGTTAGGGAAGCGCTATGAATTTTCTTAGGGGACTCTGCCAAATTCCACTATTCCAATATCTTGAACTTCTTCATGCTTGCACAGACATGGGATAGATATAATTTCTATATTTACGACGCAGAAAAAAATTGAAAAGCTCTAAAACATTCTGAAAAAACCTAAAGCACCCTGAAAAGATCTATAGCTGTGATGGCGAACCTATGGCACATCTGCCCGAAGTGACATGCGGAGCCATGTCACCTGGCACGCGTGGCATCACCCGTTCCTCTTCTGGGTTTCTGGCATGCATGCGGCAGTGTTGGAAACTGGAAGAACTGGTTTTCTGTTTTCCTGCATGAGCATGTGCGCCAGCCAGCTGATCGTGGCGCACGTACGCACGCCAGAAACCCGGAAGACTAGCTGGCCGGTGCACATGCACGCGACGGAAACCAGAAGTTCATTTTCAGGCATGCGCATGTGCCCTGGGCAGCTCCTTTTCTGGGTTGCGGCCCAGACGAGTGTGCGTTCCCTTTTCGGCACCGAGTTCGCCATCACTGATCTATAGCATCCTTTTTCTTGATAATTATTAATACATATTCAAATCTAATCCATAGTCAGCTTGAATTAAGGAAGAATCATGAGAAACATCCAGGAAATCAAATCAAACTTTTATTACAATCACTGACCAGGATAAGGGTGAGATACAACCAATTAGTAGTTTCTTTAAAATGCTAAAAATATAAAATATGTATATAGAAACAAAAATACTAGATTAAATATTAAATTATTAATTGAAATTATCTAGTAATTGTAAGCCGCCCTGAGTCTCTGGAGAAGGGCGGCATATAAATTAAATTAAAAAAAAATTATTATGATTACACAGAAAAGATTTAGATGAAGGCATAGAAGGTAAACTTATCAAATTTGCAGACAACTCCAAACTAGGAGGATAGTCAACAGGCTCAAAAGTCAAAAGGATCTAGACAAACTTGAACACTCGTCCCTCTTCAATAAAATGCAATTAAGTGGCGAGAAAAGTAAAGTTCTACACTTAGGCAAGGAAAAAACAAATGCACAAGTATAGAATAAGTGGCACATGAATGGACAACAGTAACTGTGAGAAGGATTTAGGATTCCTAGGGGGCCACCACTTAAATATGAACCAACAGTGTATGAGCAACAGTGTGTTAAGCTGCCAAAAAAGCCAACACAATCCTGGGCTACATCAACAGAGGAATAGTATCAAGGTCATATGAAGTAATAATACTGCTATATATTGCTTTAGTAAGACCATACTTTGAATATGCATCCAATTGTGGCAACAAAGATTATTAGGGGGTTGGAGGCTAAAACGTATGATGAATTTAAAATTCAGCAGATGAGAAATAGTACAGGAAGCATCAAAGCAGAGAGCCATGACCTCTTTCCTCCCAGAGAACATATATGATGAGAAATAGTTGATGCCATCTAATTACAGAATGTTTCCCAAATTCTCTGATTATGGAGTACCAAACGCTTACCCAGAGAGGCCATGTTCCTATAATTTTCCAGCATGACTTCCCAATGCAATGTTTTTTGGTGAGCATCCAGCTGAGACCACTCCTCCTCGGAGAAATGCACAGCCACCTCCTCGAAGGACAGAGGACCTTTCTGAACAAAGAAAAAGAAGAACAAAACAATCTGAGGACGATTTGTAAGATCTGTCCCATGGTCTAGAAATGCCCGAAGGAAAGCTATGGGCCAAGTTACATGTCTGTGCTTGGTCGAATTCCAAGCTTTAGGTGAGAAAATGGACAGAGCCTAAAGTCTTTGACTAAAGAAATATTTCAGGCAGGTTTTATCAACTTGATTGATTCTAATAAAGGAGAATATTTGTAGCTCAAGATTGAAATGAGGGGTTCTTGGGGCTCTCTGAGCTTGGTTGTTTTCTTGTAGACATTTCATTACCCGAACTACTGTAAATAACATCACCACTGCTGGTGAAGATGTTACCTAGTTTGGTAATTAAACATCTGCAAGAAAACAACCAAGCTCAGGGGCCACCAAGGACCCCTCGCTGATTGATTCTGCAGCACTTTCAGGCAGGGCGGATTTGATTTAAATCGAGTTGATTTAAATCACGATTTAAATCATGATTTAAATCACCAGTAAAAAGGCTTGATTTAAATCAACTCGATTTAAATCATAATTTTTAAAGAGCAACTGTCATCTCTGCTACTCCTTTGACCCACTGTTGACTCACCGATAGTCCCAGTGTTGCAGAATATACAGCCTCATGCTACATAACTAAGCTCCATTTCATGCTGAATAAACTAAATTATTTATGTATCTTAAATAGAAAACTATCTTACGATAGATTTTTATCCCAAAAGTTTTTTATTAAAATAAATTCGATAAAAATCAAAAAAATCCGATTTAAATCAAAAAAATCCGATTTAAATTAAAAAAAATGGATTTTTTTTTATTTTTTTAAAAAAAATCATTGATTTTTATCCACCCTGCTTTCAGGGCCATTCAGTGAAAGGTTTCCTTCTGGATTGATTGATTGATCTGTCTATCTGCTTACCTAATTATCTATTGGGGGAATTCTTTCCAGAATTCCAGAAAACTGCTGGCTTTGGGTATCCCCAAAAGGATCAGTTCTATCCATATTCATCATCTTCATGAAAATGCTGGAAGATCTGGCCTTTACTTTGCAAGTCTTATCTGGCCCACTTTCATTGGATTTTAACAGTCTGCATAATCATTTAATCAGATGGGCTTATATTTCTTATCACTCATTGTGAACAGGGCATTTTAAAAAATGTGAGTATTTAGTTACTTTTGAACATCGTTCAATTTCAAGTTAAAGAATAAGCAAAAGAATCGGGGTGAAATTCAGCAGGTTCTGACAGGTTCTGGAGAACCAGTAGCGGAAATTTTGAGTAGTTCGGAGAACCGGCAAATACTACCTCTGGCTGGCCCCAGAGTGGGGTGGGAATTTTGCAATATCCTTCCCCTGCCACACCCACCAAGCCACACCATGCCCACCAAGCCATGCCCACAGAACTGGTAGTAAAAAAATTTGAATTCCGTCACTGAAAAGAATGGGTCTTTGTTTAGCAATTGTTATGTATGATAGCGCTGCTCTGATCCATTGAGGCATTTTTTAAAAAAATTAAATGTTATAAAGTAGGGAGGGTAGCTGGTGCAGAGAGATTCCTAATAAGAATCTCAAAAGTTGAAATAACAAAACAATGCATCTCAAACACAGACTTTAGAAGAAGCTAACCTGGCTGAATCTTGAAGATTGAATCTTGAAGATTCAATACTTGAATCTTCTATCTGTTTTGCTCAGAAAAAAAAGAAAATATCCAAGTCAAAAGACATGGAAAAAAATAGGAGAAATTGTTATGTACTATCTGACTTCCCAAAGGAAAGGGAGAATACAAATCTAATAAAAAAGAGCCTTGGTGGCACAGCAGACTAAAGTACTGTTAAAGTACTGTTAACTAGCACCAGCTGCCTGCAATTACTGCAAGTTCAAATCTCACCAGGCTCAAGGTTGATTCAGCCTTCCATCCTTTCGAGGTAGGTAAAATGAGGTCCCGGATTGTGGGGGCAATAAGCTGACTTTGTATTTAAAAAAAAGAACACCGCTTAGGGGGCCCCAAAAGCCCTACTAAGCAGGTATATACAAAAGTATGAAGGCTATTGCTTAACCCATTGTAAGCTGCCCTGAGTCTCCGGAGAAGGGCAGCATATAAATCGAATCAATCAATCAATCAATCAATCAATCAATCAAATAAAATAAATTTCCCGCTCTTACTTGAGTTTCAGCTGTTTCATCCACTGTTTCAGCATTACTATAAAGACCACACATCATTCTATGTTTCACTGTGAGGAAGACAGAATTTTAAAATGCATAATTGAAGGAATAGGTAGGAATATTCTATAGAACAAAACATAAAGAAGAAGGGATAGAGAATTTCTCTGGGGAATGGGAGGACCTTAGTTACCTTCTGAGGTGTCCTGACTTGGATCTTCCTGAAGGATCCTCCTGGAAAACAGTTCCTGAAAGGGATTTGATGGATTCCTCCTTCCCTCAGGATCTCTGATCTCCATATTGAAGGACTTAGGAGGCAGGAGAGAAAAAAAAGAATTAATGGACATCAGACAACATGAAGTAGATTCTTTTTCTCCAAACATAACTTCAAAGCCCTCAATGACATCAATGATGCTGGAAAGAAAGTAATAGTTATGCCAAATATAACTTCCAAAATGGATAAGGGCTGTAAAGCACTGTAAAGCAGTATATAAGTTTAAGTGCTATTGCTATAATGGAACAATAACTACAAAAATTAATGAAACAAATCCATGTATTATGAAAGCCAAGAAAAGTGTGGTATGGAAGATTGAAAAATTCAATCACATACTTTAGTCCCGTGATGGGCAACCTATGGCATGCGTGCCACAGGTGGCATGTAGAGCCTTCTCTGCCGGCACGCCAGCCGTTGCCCCAGCCCAGCTCCACCGCGAATGTGCACGTGCCTCCTGCCGGCCAGCTGGTCTTCAGTTCTCTGCCATGCATGCATGGGGCACATGCGTGGGGGACACTCGCACTGCATTTTGAGGGTTCGTGCGCATGCGCGAGCCCCCCCACACGCCCCGTTTTGGGCCTGGAAGTTCTCCTGCACTAACCTGGAAGCCAAAAATATCCAGGAGCCTGGATAGCTCAACAGACAGAGCTCTGTAATTTAAGACCAGCTGTCTGCAATTAAAGTAAGATCGAATCCCGCCAGGCTCAAGGTTGACTCAGCCTTCCATCCTTTCTAAGGTAGGTAAATTGAGGACCCAGTTTGTGGGGGCAATAAGCTGACTTTGTATAAATATACAAAAGTATGAAGGCTATTGCTTAACGCATTGTAAGCTGCCCTGAGTCTCCGGAGAAGGGCGGCATATAAATCAAATTAAAAAAAAATGGGTGAAGGGGGAGCGGGGCACATGCGCGAGAGGACACTCGCATTGCATTTTGTGGGTGCACACACACGCTTTGGGCACTCGGCACAAAAAAGGTTCACCATCACTGTTTTAGTCTCTTCAAACCCTTTCTGGCCTGCCTAGATGAAGGTCTCTCACCTGCAACTCTGCCTGCTCCTTCTGGTCTCCTTCCTGGCTCAGGAGGAAGCCTTCCGCCAGGGCCACCGCCTGGGAGCTGGTCTCTGCTCCACACTCCCTCACCCAGCTCTCCATCTGCAGGGGCAAAAGGACCAGGAGCTGCTCCAGAACAACCAGGTCCAGTATCTGGGCTTTGGTGTGCTTTTCTGGTTTCAACCATCGCCTACAAAAGCCGTGGAGTCGGCTGCAAAGACCTCGGGGACCCTCAGCCTCCTGGTATTGGATGAAATTCCAGGGCTGAACTTCTGAAGGGAGGGTGGTTTCCTCCTCCAGGATCTTCTGCCCAGTTCTTGTCCAGATCTCCCCACAGCTCCCAGGCTGAACAGCAAAAGGGCCTTTTCCAGTTCCCCGACTTGCTAAAAGTTGTGTCTGCATTTTTTCTCTTTCCTGAAACGCAACTCCAAATGGGTCCGACTCCAAAGAATCTTGCGGATCTCCAAATGCTTTTTCATTCATAGGACTGATCCTGTATCCACAGGAACGACAGCAGAAAGAGCTTTTCAGCTCATTTTCCCCAAGAGATAATAATTTTGTATGCCAAGAAGTTCAAATGAGTCCAATTTGTGTATCTGAGTTGGAAAACAAAATTAATTCCAAGAATTAGAAGGTGTAGATTTAACTACTGAACAACACTCATCCGCATGGAGTGAAATATTCTTTCTGATCTGTTGTAGGCTTGGAGTGAGGTTTTGTGCGTGTGAATTTCTTTCGCTGTGTGTGCATGTCTCTCTGTGTAGCAAAAATATGGTATTAATTTCCATCAAGCACTTGGATTGCCCAATAAATCCATTTTCTTACTTCTTCTAGCTCCTTTTTTAAAACCCAGATCTATATTTACCTCCAAGGCAGGTTCACACAACCTGCTAAACCCCAAAAAGGTGAACAAACCATGAAAGATCAGTTCACACCCAACGAAGTGTCAGGAGATGGAACCTGGCTGAGGATGCCCCGTTTCCCTTCTTCAGGATGTCCTTTGGAGAAGAGCCGAGTCTCCCTCTGACACCCAGGCGGATTCACATAACCTGCCCGGAGCCCCAAGCGGCTCATCCCAGCGCAGG
Source organism: Arizona elegans (assembly GCA_022577455.1). Taxonomy (NCBI): domain Eukaryota; kingdom Metazoa; phylum Chordata; class Lepidosauria; order Squamata; family Colubridae; genus Arizona; species Arizona elegans. The sequence goes on along the minus strand of JAKOOJ010000012.1, from coordinate 1,617,816 downwards.
GCCGAGGTCCCCCCGAGTAGGGCCGGGAAGGAGGCAGCTGGAGGGGCCGCCCGGCTTCTCTCCCCCTCCGGAGACAGGGAGCCTGGTGCGAATCCTGCCTCCTCCTCGCCCGGCTTCTCTCCTCTCCCCCCACTCGGGCTCTTCCCCGGACAGGGGGCGATGGGGAGCCCCGGTTCTTCTTCTGCTGCTGCTCCGGAGCTCCCTTTCCCGCCCTGCAGGGAGAGGGCAGCTGGGGAGCATGGGACCCGGGGTGGCAGCCGGAGGAGGGCCGGACGAGGGTCTCTCCCTCCTCCGCCTCCCTTTACACGGGAAGAGCCCCCAATTCACCAGGGACACATCTGGGTCTCCCCCCGCCAGACTCTCCCGCAGCCTCTCCGCCTCCCCAGGGGTTAAGGGGAGTGAGTGTGGAGTCCTAGAGCGGCAATCGTTTGTGACGTCACTTCCTTCCCAGCCTCCTCTGGAATGGCAGCTGTGACGTTCGCCCTCCAGAGGGCCAATGGGGAAGCTCCTGGTGTTACCTTCTCTTGGCAGAAGGCGCCCCCTGGAGGATGCTGGGCGAAGTGCCAGGATTCCCCCCCCCCCCCCAAAGGGCGGGAAAGAGGCGCTGCACCATGAGGGGAGGGAAAGGGCAGGGATGATGGGCATGGGAGTAGGAGGAAAGGGGTTTCTCATTTTTAGCCTGTCTGAGAAAGGTGGCAACGCCTCCCGAGGGAGGAAAGATTTTCGGATTAGGAAAATAAGAGATTTCCATCGGTTTTTATTTCTTTAGTTCGATATATGCAGTTGTCCTTCTTGAATTCTCGGCTCCGGGTGCCTAAGAATAATTGGCAAAACTAAATGGCTGCCTGAAACAAGGAAAATAATGCTGGGGGGGGGAAAAAAAGAAAGAAATATCAAAAGAAAATCAATTCCAAAATGAAGAAAAAAACTGAGACTTTGACTCCTTGCTGCCACCAACATCTCCTTCCTTAGCAGCCCCATCTTCTCTCCTGCCTGAGCTGTGCAGCCTGTGCAGCAGGCCTTGACCCAGATCTACTGTTTTGGCTCCTCCGGCCGGCATCAGTCTGAGTGCTGTAAAGCAAGTGGAAAGGATGGGAAGGGTTGCATGCTGTGTTTCCAAGAAATTTCCATTTTTCTGATTTGGGCTTCCCTGCCTGTGTCCCGCCAGCCCCATCTTCCTCCATTTCAGGCCAGAGTTTGCAACAACCACAAGACACAAGCTATGTTTCCAAGAGAGGCTTCAGGTCCTCTTCTTCTGCCATTTCTGACAGGATTTGGCCCCTTTTGAGGCATCCTCCAATCTCTGCTCAGACTTCAGGGCGACTGTTCTTGAGGGAAATGAGTTCGGATCCTCCAGAAAGATTTTACTCCATCTTCACAGATGTTCCTGAACACAAAGGAGAGGAAGATTTATATTGACTGTTTCCTAAAATGATTTGATTGCTTATTTGTACCCTATGACTATTAAGTGTTGTACTTTATGATTCTTGACGAATGTATCTTTTCTTTTATGTGTCAGACTTCGATGCTATCTCAAAATAAATGAATTTCCAAACTGCCAATCTTTAAGGAAATCTTCTCTTTATTCAAGCACAGCAACCGGATCATGACTCAATGCGGACAAGACTGACCTTTTGCCCCGCAATCCCTCCCTTTCCAATCTCCAATTATCTGCTTCTCATTGGCTATCTTCCAAGTCATTCTCCTGACTTCTTGTCTCGTCATTTCCCCCTCGCCCCCTTCATTTCCATGGAGACCGAGCTTCAAAGGGATTTAGCAGGCAAAAGTCCAGGGCTTATCTTCCTTTCTATGTCAGCGGTGAGATGCTGACATCATGCACACCGAGAGCATATGCACCAAGACAAATTCCTTGTATGTCCAATCACACTTAGCCAATAAAGAATTCAATTCAATTCAAAGATGGGGAAGCTGCCACCACTGGAGATGCTGCCGCCTTTCTCAGACAGGGAATCATTGTACGTGGGCTTTCTTCTACTCCCATACCCATGATCCCTTCCCTCCCTTCAGCCAAGATGCGCTTCCCTCCCCCCCATCTCCATTCAGTCCTCTTTCCAGCCCTTGCAGGGTCTCCTGGCATTGCAAGGAAAATCCACCAGGGGGCACCCTCTGCCAAAAGAAGGGAACACCAAAGGCTTCCCCGATGGGTCACTGGACGGCGAACGTCACGGTTGGCTTTCCAGAGGAGGCGGTGATGGGAGTGACGTCACAAACTTGCCGCTCTAGGACGGTGCACTCGCTCTCCTTAACCCCTGGGGCTCCGCAGGAGGCGGAGAGGCTGCGGGAGAGTCTGGCGGGGGGAGATCCAGAGGTGCCCCGGGTGAGTTGGGGGCTCTTCCCAGGCAAAGGGAGGCGGAGGAGGGAGAGACCCTCGCCCGGCCCTCCTTTGGCTTCAATCCCGGGTCCCATGCTCCCCAGCCGCGCCCTCCATGCAGGGGGAAGAGGAGCTCCAAAGCAGCACCAGGAGAAGAACCGGGGATCCCAGGAAGGCGGCGGGGATCCTAGGCTCCCCAGTCGCCCCATGTCCGGGAAAGAGCCCGAGTGGTGGGAGAGGCGAGTCGGCCTTGTGGAGGTCCAGCAGGAGAGGAGACAAGCCGGGCCAAGAGGAGGCAGGATTCGCACTATGCTCCCCGAGGGTCCGATCCTGTCTCCGGAATGGGAGAGAAGCGGGGCGGCCTCTCCAGCTGCCTCCTTCCCGGCCCTGCGCTTGGATGGCCCGCTTGGGGCTCCGGATGTGTGTGAACCTGCCTGCGTGCCAGAGGGAACCTCGGCTCTTCTCCAAAGGACATCCTCAACTAGGGTCATTTCCTGCCCTTTTATTGGATGTGAATTGAACTTTCATGGTTTGTTCACCTTTTTGGGGTTTGTCAGGTTGTGTGAACCCTGCTTGGAGGTAAATATAGATCTAGGTTTTAAAAAGGAAGCCCTTTCTTGTAAGGAAAAATATTGCACCACGCTCACACAAATACACACATGTGTGCATGAAATAGGACCTGCTGAATGCCGCTGCAATCCTATTCCAGTTTACAAAATTACTTTCTTCCACAGGGACGACTGTTGCTCCATCGTTAAATTCTCCACTTTCTAATTCTTGGGATTTTTCCTTTGCATCTCAGGTACAGAAACTGGAAGCCGTTTGGACTTCATCACGGGTAAAATGATCTCTTGGGGGAAAAGACCTGAATGGCCACCTGTGATCATTGCGGTAACTGTAGGATCAGTCCTATAACCGAAAAGGCATTTGGAGCTCCACAACATCCTTTGGACCCAATTGGAGTTACATTAGAAGACAGAGACAGAATGGAGACACAACTTTTAGCAAGTGAGAGAACTGGAAAAGGCTCTTCTGCTGTTCAGTTTGGGACCTGTGGGGAGATGTGGGCAAGAACTGGGCAGATCATCCTGGAGGAGGAAACCATAATCTCTTCAAAAATTCAGCCCTGGAACTTCAGAAGCCTCCAATACCAGGAGGCTGAGGGCCCCCGAGGACTTTGCAGCCGACTCCACAATTTTTGTAGGCAATGGCTGAGACCAGAAAAGCTCACCAAAGCCCAGATGCTGGACCTGGTTGTTCTAGAGCAGCTCCTGGCTCTTCTGCCCCCAGAGATGGAGAGCTGGCTGCGGGAATGCGGAGCAGAGACCAGCTCCCAGGCAGTGGCCCTGGCTGAAGGCCTCCTCCTGAGCCAGGCGGAGGAGGAGAAGGAGCAGGTCAAGTTGCAGGTGAGCGAACTTTGTCTCGGACTCCAGAAGGGAGTAAAGAATGGGTTTGAATTATTCACCCCTCCCTTCCAGACGTCTCTGGCATTCAGTTGGAGACATTTTACTAATTATTTTTTTAATCTACTTTTATTAAAAAAAAGTTAAAATATGAAACACAATTTTTTTGAAAAAAGAAAAAAGAACAAACTTTAAAAAGAAAGAAGTACATTAAAAACGACTAACACATATATACACATATTGTCCTCCCTAGTTGAATGCTGATTGATCTATTATAACAATCTTAATATAGATATTTTACTAATTTTTGTAGGACATTGTTCCAATCACTTCTCCCTCAGCCTCACTGATGGATATTGGGAACTTTGATATTGTGTTCATAGAACAAGAATCCACTTCATGTTGTTTGATGTCAGTTAATTCTTCTTTTCTTCTTCCTCCTATTTCAAGTCCTTCTCCATGGAGATCAGAGATCCTGAGGGAAGAAGTAATCCATCAAATCCCCATCAGGAGCTGCTTTTCAGGAGGAACCCTCAGGAAGACCCAACTCAGGTTACCTCAAAAGGTAATGACGGTCTCCCATTCCCCAGAGAGATCCCTGCTATCTTATCTTCTTTTTGTCTTCTCTTCTGTAGAATACCGACTCCTATTTTGTTAATTGTGTATTTTAATATCTGTCTTCCTCACAGAAAAAAATAGAATGAAATTTTCTGATCTTTACGGTGGAGCTGAAACAGTGGTTGAACCGCCAACTGAAGTAAGAGTAGGAAAACAATTTATTAAATTTGTATTCTCCCTTTCCTTTAGAAAGTCATACTAGTGTATACAGCACTGCCTCCTTCCATTATTCCCTCTTGTTTTGGCTTGGATATTTTCTTTTTCTTGAGCATAGAAGATTCAAGTTGACACCATAAGCCTTTTGCTGAAATGCTAGAAAGAATTCAGCCCCCCATCCCCTCCCCCCAGTTTCCTTCTGGAAACACAAGAAGGATTGGAGTCAGTGGTAGATAGGGTTTCCAAGGCCCATCTTCAAGTGTCTCTGGACCGTCAAAATCTTTGACAACATATTAGATTATATAGATAATAGATAGCTCCAGAAGGAAAGTGGTATTATTCACTGAATGGCCTGAATGTGTACCAGAATCAATTAAATTGATAACACCTGCCCAAAATATTTCTTCAGTCACTGCCTTTTGGCTCTGTCCTCTTTCCCAACACTACTTTAGAATCCTGCCAAGCATGTAGTGCATATCTTTGCTTTGGGAACTTGTGAACAACGGGACAGATGCTGCATATTCTCCTGGACCTATTCTGTTTTTTTTTCCCTGTTCAAGGAGGGTCTTGTGTCCTTTGAGGAGGTGGCTGTGTATTTCTCCAAGGAGGAGTGGTCTCAGTTGGATCCTGACCAAAAAATGCTCCATTCGGAAGTCATGCTGGAAAATCATAGGAATGTAGCCTCTTTGGGTAAGAATATGCCAGAAATTTTATCAGAATAAAAACAATACAAATTTTGAAGAGGAAATAAAGAAGATAGAGTAATGAACAGGGTGGATAAAAATCAATGATTTTTTTTTTAAAAAAGTTGAATTCTTTAAATTTAAATCGGATTTTAAATTTATTTTAAATTTATTTATTTAAATTTATTTGCATTTATCAGATATTTTTGGTCTTGTACTCTTATATGAGTCTCTTGTAAACAAATCACATCATTTTTAAATTGCTTGAGATAATGAAATATTTTTCTTCTTTTCTGTGGAGAATTCAAACCATTAACATTCCAAGTCAAAAATCTAGTTCCCATCTCTGGGCCCTTGAAGATTTTTTTTATTTTTATTTAATTTATTTTAATAAAAAACTTTTGGGGTAAAAATCTATCGTAAGATAGTTTTCTATTTAAGATACATAAATAATTTAGTTTATTCAGCATGAAATGGAGCTTAGTTATTAGCACAAGGCTGTATATTCTGCAACACTGGGACTATCGGTGAGTCAACAGCGGGTCAAAGGAGAAGCAGAGATGACAGTTGCTCTTTAAAAATTATGATTTAAATCGAGTTGATTTAAATCAAGTCTTTTTACTAGTGATTTAAATCATGATTTAAATCGACTCAATTTAAATCAAATCCACCCTGGTAATGAATAAGAAAAAAAGTATGATAAAATTAAAAAATCATAGGAATGGCGCCTATGGGTAAGGGGTTTGCTTCTCCCCAATATAGTGTTTGGGAAGACATTCTGTAGTTAGATGCCATCAGCTACTTCTTTATTTTACTGATTTTATTAAAAATATCAGAATAAGAACAGTGCAAATACTGAAGCAGAAATAAAGAAGATAAAGTGAATAAGAAAAAAATAAAGAAAGAAGAGAAAAGGAAAAAAAAGAAAAAATATGAAAAAGTAATAAAAAAGTGGCTTCCAATCTTCTTCATAGCAGTTATAAGTGCAATTATATTATAGCCTTTATTGCTTAAGGTTACATCATCATTTCTTTTCCAAAATGTATCCTTTGTACTCTTCAAACCCATAAATCACAAACTGAAGTGTTTTTTTTTTTCAGCAAAAAGCCCATCGGGCTTTTTAGTCACTAATAAATGTAGATATTATTCTTTCTCAGATCAAAGAACTCAATCTAGCCATCTCTGTTAATTCTGTCATCTTCAACCATTCCTCCATTGTAGTTTTTTCAGAGTCCTTCCATGTATATATGCTAGTATATGAATATACTAGCGTTGCTGCAGTTACCATAGTTAACACTCTTCTGTTTTCTAGCTGTTGGTTTATTAGTACCATCAAAGTGTTCTAATTTCAGTTCAGTATTGATCTTTAAAATTCTTGACATCAATCTGAAATTTTCTAGCTTTCCAGATTATTACGTAATGTAAATTTCACTCCTCTCAACCACGTTTTCCCAGTGTTACACTTATATGTTATGACAAAACCTCTTTGCCCATTTTATCATACATTTTAACCTGTTTATAGGTTTTAGCGATTACATGTTCATCCTTTCTTCACAATTATGATTCAAAGTATGAAGGCTATTGCTTAACGCATTGTAAGCCGCCCTGAGTCTCCAGAGTCTCCGGAGAAGGGCGGCATATAAATCAAATTTTTTAAAAAAATAAAAATTCTCTCTTATGTTGTTGAATACCATAGGTACTTTTATCTACCTTGAATTTTTCTGATGATAATATGAAAACAACCGACAACTATATCCTTCTGCTGTCAGTTGCTCTCTTGATTTCATTTGGTATTTTCCTTGTTCAAGTTCTAACAGCTCTCGCCATATTATCTATTTGTCTTTGCCTATTGCTTTTCTTCTGTAAAATGTCTCTTGTGCCAAGAGCCATCAAGGTGTTTTCAGACAGAGTCTGGGTTTACATCTGTTCCATAGTCTCAAATTTTCTAACATCATGGTTTTTAAAATCTAGATTAATTCTGACTTTATCGTAACATAGACATCCATGCCATCCAAACCTTAGGTCATGCACTTCTACTTCTAAAATTATTTCTCAGCAATTCCCAATCTTTCATTCAAACCACACAACAGGCCGCAAAGTAGTTTCAAATCGGGCAAACCAAAATCCTCCTGTTTCCTCTGCATCTTGGGAGTATTTGATATTCAATCTGTAGCTTTTCCCTTGCCATACAAATCTAGACTTATCGTTCTACCATTGCTTAAATGCTACATCATTTGTCCAAATATGTATTGCTTGAAACAAAAGCATCATTCTAGGCCACACATTCATTTTTATCACAGAAATATTCTCCAACAAGGACAACTTTAATTTCTCCTGCCTTAATATACCCTAACCCTAACCCTTAACATCAATTCTATTTGATTTTCTGTTTCATATTTTTGGTTAACATTTTCTTTTCATTTTAAAGGTAAAACTCACTAAAATACCAAGTTTCTTTAATTTGAACAAATAGTACAGCAACAAATAGTAAAAGAAAGATAGTTTGGGTGGGAAGAAAAAGTCTTGTTTCGAAATTGATTTAATTCCTACAAGTCTCTGCTGGAATTGGCCTCTCCAATAATTATTAGATTTTTCCTAATAGTTCCTCAGATGTTTACGTGATTCTTCCTTAACTCAAAGCTGACTCTTGGTGAAATATGTATGGATAATTATAAACATACTATAATATATTGGAATCTGCCAAAATATCATAGGACTTATACACTGTGATCTTTTCCCCTAAATTAGTTAGCATTTTCATTTCTCTTTTCCTTTGAAGGTAATAATGGGCAAGAGAATAAAGATACTGAGGAACCATTTCAAGTATTCAATGCTGGAGATGAAACAGAGAAATCTGAAATTCAAATGGAAATAGAAAGTCATGAAAGAAATAATTGGAATCTGGAAAGCTCATCTTCCATTGATGCTCAGATGCAAGACTTTCTTGTCCAACAAGAAAAAATAAAGAAAAATGTAAACCTATTGAAAGACAAGTTAGATGTAAAGGAACAGGATCCAACAGAAATCAAAAGAGAAGATTATATATCCAGAGACAATGGAAACAATTACAATTGGACTTTCACCCTTCCTCATGAAAATGGGTCCCTTATATCTTGTAAAAAGACCCATACAGAAGAGAAGCGATATAAATGCTTGGAATGTGGAAAGAGCTTCAGAAGAAGCAGTCAAGTTACTTCCCATAACTGGATCCACACTGGGGAAAAGCCATATAAGTGCATGGAATGTGGAAAAAGTTTCAGTGAGAGTCGTTCCCTTACATCTCATAAATGGATCCATACAGGGGAGAAGCCATATAAATGCAGACAGTGTGGAAAGGGGTTTGGTGAGAATGCATCCCTCGTGAAACATAAAAGGATCCACACAGGGGAGAAGCCATATAAATGTGCGGAGTGTGGAAAGAGTTTTATTCAGAGCAGTCATCTTTCTTCCCATAAAAGGATCCACACAGGGGAGAAGCCATATAAATGCAGAGAGTGCGGAAAGGGCTTTTCCAATAGCAGTCATCTTACTTCTCATAAAAGGATCCACACAGGAGAGAAGCCATACGAATGCACAGAGTGCGGAAAGAACTTTACAAACAGCAGCCAACTTATTTCCCACAACTGGATCCACACAGGGGAGAAGCCATATAAATGTTTGGAGTGTGGAAAGAGCTTTACTAATAGAAGTCAACATACTTCTCATAAAAAGATCCACACAGGAGAGAAGCCATATAAATGTGTGAAGTGTGGAAAATCTTTTACTAATAGCAGTCAACTAACTTCCCATAACTGGATCCACACAGGGGAGAAGCCATATAAATGTCTTGAATGTGGAAAAGGCTTCTGTCGAAGGAGTTCCTTTACTTCTCATAGAAGGATCCACACAGGGGAGAAGCCATATATGTGCAGAGAGTGTGGAAAGGGCTTTACTAACAGCAGTCATCTTACTTCCCATAAAAGGATCCATACAGGGGAGAAGCCGTATAAATGCACGGAGTGTGGAAAGAGCTTCTGTGAAAATGGGTCCCTTATGAGACATAAAAGAATCCATACAGGGGAAAAGCCGTATAAATGCATAGTGTGTGGAAAGGGTTTCTGTGAAAATGGGTCCCTTATGAGACATAAACGGATACACACAGGAGAGAAGCCGTATAAATGCATAGAGTGTGGAAAGGGTTTTTGTGAAAACGGGTCCCTTATGAGACATAAAAGGATCCACACAGGGGAAAAACCATATAAATGTGTGGAATGTGAAAAGGGCTTCAGCCAACAGAGTAAACTTATTTCCCACAAAAGGATTCACACAGGGGAGAAGCCATATAAATGTCTGGAGTGTGGCAAGATTTTTATTCAGAGCAGTCATCTTGCTTCCCATAAAAGGATCCACACAGGGGAGAAACCATATAAATGCAGAGAGTGTGGAAAGAGCTTTATTCATAGTGGTTCTCTTACATTCCATAAAAGGATCCATTTGGGGGAGAAGCCATATAAATGTGGGGAGTGTGGAAAAGGTTTCTGTGAAAATGCATCCCTTATGAAACATAAAAGAATCCACACAGGGGAGAAGCCATTTAAATGTATGGAGTGTGGAAAGGGCTTCTGTGAAAATGGGTCCCTGCTGAGACATAAAAGAATCCACACAGGTGAGAAACCATATAAATGCAGAGAGTGTGGAAAGAGCTTCCGTCATAGTGGTTCCCTTACTTTCCATAAAAGGATCCACACGGGGGAGAAACCATATAAATGTTTTGAATGTGGAAAGAGCTTCAGGCGGAGCAATGACCTAATTTGCCATACACAGATCCATTTGAAAGAGAATATATGTAAATTTTAGATTTAGTGTTATAGCTACGGACATTCTTCTAGTTATAAACTTTTGAGTTACAAACTTTTAATTATACAAATAAATCTGCAACACCAACATAAAAGGTCCCAGAAGGCTAGAGAAGGTGGGAAAGGGTTAGTTTAGGGTGCTGTCAAGTTTTGAGGTCGTCTCAAATAAATTGCATTTCAAACAAAGTCTTTGAAGGAAAACTATTTATTAAGCACGACATTCTAGACCTGACTCCATCGAAGCCAACACTGACTTCCAGACCCAAAACCCTCCCTTTCCGTTCCCCACTCCCCTGCACTCATTGGCCATCTACCAAGTCATTCTACCCCTAATCTACCGCTCCAGCTCAAAGGAATTTCCCCCCTCCCATCCCATCTCCTAGGGAATATTATCTCCAGGGAAAATAAGTAGGTGAAAAGTCAAACGTCCCTTTCCAGACGCCTCTGCTTCTTCTTATATCAGCACTAGAGTAAATGCAGCTTGAAGTGCTGACAGGTGCATTGCATATGTATGTGATGTGCTTTAAAGTAATCCTTTCCTGCCTCTTTTTGATTGCTTACTGTTCATTGTTCAGTAGTTTGGTGACTGTTTGGTGTGACCTGTAGGTTCTAAATGTGTGGAATTAAACTCGAGTGATAATGGGGAAGGGAGTAATGCAAACAGCTCCAATCCATGATGATCCAACTAAGATGGAGATGCTGAAGAAAATAGAGTGGGGGAAGATAAGGAATGTGGCATGTTCTTATTGTATGGATTACCGTAATGATAATTAAGAACACAGGGAAGATTGTAGAACATGTAAAAGGTTCATGTGCCTATGCAATCCACAGTAACCAAAAGGAGTGGAAAAGTGACGGAAGAGATAGAGAAGCTACTCAGCATATGGAGTGACGATAGCATCAGTGATGTGTGCCTTTGAGCTTAATGCTGATGCAGGAGAAGGCTTAGAGCAGGGGTCTGCAACCTTAAACACTCAAAGCCATTTGGATCCGTTTCCCACAGAAAAGAAAACACCGGGGGCCACAAAACCTTTCCCGTACCAGACTATTTCCTGAGAGGCCGCAAAACTAGCATATGTAGTTGAATTAAATGTTCTGTTTTCTTCTGAAACTTTTCTTTTCTTGGATTTATCCATGATTGGCCTACCGGGGGTCGAAAAGCTCAATAAATCACATGCCAGCGGGTATTGCACATATTTTGAATGAGGGAGCTGCAGCAGAGGGATGAAAGAGCCACACGTGGCTCCAGAGCCAGGGGTCAGCAACCCGCGGCTTATTAGAGTTTATTTAGATCTTATTTCATGACTTGCAACAGGAGGTTGGTAAAAGTTCTGCTGAAACACACACATTTTAATGCTTGTGCATAATGTGAAAGCAGGTGGCAAGTGTGGATGAGAATGCAGCCAAGGAGTTCCCAAAAATCCTCAATGAAATTGAGGAAAATTGTTATTTGCCTCAGCAAATATTCAATGTGGATGAAATGGGGCTTTTAGAAAAAAAAGTGCTGGTAAAACTTATATCAACAAAGAGGAGATAATAATGGAAAGCTGCAAAAGACAGACTATGTTGCCAAGTGAGTAACACTTCCGGTGATCTAAAATTGTTGCTAGTCTATCATTCTGAGAACCTGTGAAGTCTCAAGAAAATCTCACTTTGTTGTGTGGGAAGCTAAAAAGAAACCTTCGGTCATCCTCACCTTAATGTTTTTTCATCATTTCATCCTAGAAATATATAGATAATTGCTATGAGAAAAACATTGCCTTCAAGATTCTCATTTTGGATAATGTCTTGGCTCATCCATCTCACTTGGACAATTTCCATTTGAACATGAAGGTTGGGTCTCTGCCTCCAAACACCAATTTCCTCCTACCACTATGGATTATGGGTTATAGTAATTTTCCAAAATTATCTTTTCTGCATGTTCAGCAGGCAGTTCAGATGACCGCGTGTCAGTTTTGGATGTCCTATGACATCTACAAGGTTATCAAGAATGTTGATGCAGCCTGGCAAATTCTATTAATATGAACGGGATATGGAAACATCTGTACCTTCAGTTTGTTCATGATTTTCAAAGGTTTGAAGTGGTGGACAGGAAGTCACACGGCATTGTTAGCAACTTAATTGCTTTCACCAAGGAGCTTTATCTTGACCTGGAGAAGGTCTTTAATGAATTGTTAGCCACGCATGTGGAATAACTCTTCAACAGCAACATGGAGTTGTAAAATCAGTGAAAGCAAGAGAAAATGATTAAACCTCTGGAGATTCCACATCAAGCTGATGGCAGAGGAATTCAGCTTGATCAAGAAAGCACTGTCACTGTTTGAAATGCAGGACTGTTTTGAGCATTTCACCAAGGTGTCTGGCTCTCCAGTGGTGTGATATAGTGCTATAGGGTCTATGAGGAAAATAGAAAAGATGAAGGCTATCACCAAAAATCCACTGGACCATTTCTTCAAGAAGGCGGAGAAATGTGCCATTTCAACTCTGAAGGATGAGCTTATATTGTAATGTTTTACCACAATCCTACTGCTTATGTAAGGTAAGAACTGGACTGTACATGTTTTTAATGTTTGTTTGGATTTATAAACAAAGCAGACTTAAGAACAGCTTGGAACATAACCTGTTTATAAATAGAGGAATATCTATGCATTTTCTATTGACATATGCTAAACTAGGAAAGGAAGGTATTTTTGAGTCTGATCCTCACAAATGGCAGCCCCAGAAAGATGAATTTACCAGTGAAAATAAAAATAACGGGCATATGCTGTTTTACATATGAATACAGGTAATCTTCAATTTATGACCTCAATTGAACCCGAGATCTTAGTTGCTGATTGAGACATTTGTTAAAGTGATTTTTACCCCACCAACGGAACATCGTTGTTAAGTGAATCTGGTTTCCCGTTGACTTTGCTTGCCAGAAGGTTGCAATAGGGGATCATATTTGAGTTGACGGATCATTTCGTCAACTCAACTAATCCGTTTCGGGGTACACTGTCATAATTTTAAACTGTTTTAATAGGGTTGCTGATTTTAATTTTATTTCATTGTGATTTGTATTGGAATTTGTCATTTTGTAAGCCGCCTTGAGTCCCCAGGGAGAAAGGCGGCATATAAATCGCAATAATAAATAAATAAATAAAATATGACCCCAGAATACTCCAACTATCATAAATATGAGTTGGTTGCCAAGCATCTGAATTTTGATCACATAACCATGGGGATGCCGCAGCAAAATAGTCATAAGGCATTGTCATCTGAAGGTTGTCAGTGCTATTGCACATTGTGAGGAAAACAAATTCTTATGAGAGTTGGTCTTGTTAGCAAAATGAAACAGAATGAAGAATTAACTTGGTTTGTTAATTATGAATATGCTTACATCTATTACTTATGCATATGTATGTCTGTATCATTTTATCATCTCTTCTGAAATTTATAAATATGAGTGCATCCTTTTGCCTTTAGGAGTGCCACTATTTTCCGAAAGGAATTTCTCCTTTGTGCGTTATTAACAGCAATTACTGCAGCGAGCTTTGATTATTTGCTTTGGGTCCCGTGTATCAATTCCATGACATCAATAACTGATTTTTTTTCTTAAATTTAATTATTGCAGGTTCTTGTTGGAGGTCACTTCCAAGAAAATGGCCACTTTATGTATCTCAGATTGAGAGCCATACAATTTTATAAAGACGTTGCCTTTATTGTGTTTTTATAAGTGAATGTCCTTGTTCCTTTCCAAGGCTCACTGCAGTGTTTACTGTTGTTTGTTCTTCCCACTTGATCCTGGTTCTAAGAGGAATGCAAACAGGCAGTCATTTAACAGGTGCTGCCTTCCCAGGCAATAGAATAGAATAGAATAACAGAGTTGGAAGGGATCTTGGAGGTCTTCTAGTCCAACCCCCTGCTTAAGGAGCTACATCTCCCTGATGCAGCTGTTCAAGACAAAGCTTTACTATGTTTATTTCACTATAGCAGACAGGCAGACAGAAATTCAACAGACACTTCCCACAATTTAAACTTTCCATCTTTTGCCCAGTCTTCTTACAATTGTTTCCACCTTCCTTAATATATTCAGTTTATTAGATGACCATAGACTTCTCTGTTCTCACAAGTTGGACATGGTGCAGGAGAAGGATAGTGGGGTCTGAAGGGATATTATAATCCAAAGGGAACTCAAGTTTCATCAACATATACAGAGAAATGGAATGTGATAAGGTAGTCCTTGATTTATGACTGTAATTATGGTTGTACATTATTGCATTTTAGTCATGTCATCACATGACAAAACTTTTTGGCATGTTTTCTGGTTGTCGTTAAGCAAACAATGATCATTTATGTGAATCCATTTTACCCACTAAGCATGTAGAAACCAGAAAAAAGAAGCAAAAGTCACAATGGGAAGCTGCAAAGGGCCGTAAAGGTGAGCAGATTGCCAAGTGCCCAGAATGTGATAGCATGACTGGGGGGAGGGGGGGCAGCCATTGTAACTTGGTTGTGAGTAGCTTTGAGGGGAGGGGTTACAATGTAATTTCAAAAATTCACTAACAACCAGTCCTAAATCTAGGATTACTGGCATTGAACTGCCCATTGAATAATTGTGATACTGAATTAAAAGTGACAACAGGATTTGCGTTTTGAATGTCCTTTCCTCCCTTGGAAAAAATGAGATTTTGCTAAGAAAAATATTCCAGAGCAAAAATGAGGAGATAAAGGCATGAATTGCCTTTACAGTAAAGTAACCAGGCCAATAACTAACAAACGCAGATTCCCAAATCAGTTGAAGAAACTATCTGATTAATATACTGTATACCTGGTATGTCTCAATAAGACAAAACTTGATCAACATTTCTTCCACTAGAGCAGGAATTTGCAGGCAGAGATTCATTTGATCCTCCATGTATCCCATCTGTAGAGAAATCTTTTCTTCCTTTGCTTAATCTTGTTGCAATTTGTTTTTTCCACCCTGATTTCTGGTTGATACTGATGATGTCATCCATTCAGTTGTGTCTGATTCTTGGTGATTCTATGGGCCAGGTCTCTTCACATCTTCCAATCATGCACTTTTTTTGAGTTGATCTATGCTCTGGCTGGTATTGATGGTGATCAGCCAATGTGTTCTTTGGTGGGCTGGCTTTCTTTTACTACTAACTCTTCCAAATATAACTGCTTTCTCCAGTTAACTGTCCCGCATGTTATGGGCAAAATAAGTGGGGAAAGGAGCAAGGAGCTGAGTGGGGATGTAGGGAAAAGTCAGGGTGGGATGCATAGGAAATATGTGGGATTGGGAAGATGTGTGGGTGAATGTGAGAGACACCATATGAGTCAGGGTAAACAAGATGGCTGGTTTAGTGAGGATATGCAAGGGTGTGTGAGGCACTACATGGTGTGGCGTGGATGTGTAGGGTTATGCAAGAAGAAATGTTTTGTTCAGAGAGGATAAGGACAGCGGTAAAATCCTACCAGTTCGCACCGGTTTGGGAGAATTAGTAGTGATAAAAATACTAGTTCCTCCGAACCGGTATTCCCGACAATGAGCTGTGCCGCGCGATTTAAAATCACTAGAAAGCAAGAAATCCTGCTTTCTAGTGTATCTAAATCACATGGCACAGCTGTTCCCCCCCACACACTGTTCTACTTACCTTCCCAAGCCTTTTTCTGTGCGTTTGGTGCGTACTGCACATGCGCATGTATGCAGTGTGTTTTGTGTGCACTGTGGATGTCTGTGCAGCGCGCATTTGGCGAGCACCACACATGTGCGGCCAACAAATCGGTGGCAAACCAATTCCTATTTCACCACTGGATAAGGGTGCACAAGTGGCACCACACTGAGGGTATGCTGGGTGGCATACCTACTCATGAGTCTCCACTATTTTGCTTTAGGACCATCAGATTCAGTTAACAATGGCAACCAGGACTGTTGTTTCTAAAAGATGCAGTAATGCCTTTTGACCACATTGCTTAAAGATGGTCCCAATTGCTGTCATAGATGGTGGACTACCTGTAATAAATATAGTACATAATATTATTTCAGATAGCTCTTATTGGATTTTTGCTGATTAATATGGAAACATAAATATTTAGAGATAGGGAATAAGGTGAGGTATGAAGAAGTGTTTAGCTATATTTTAAAAGTGATAAGTCATTAGTATTGGTTATACATATTGACTAGAAGAAGGAAATTTGTTTTTCTTTCTTTTCTGCAGTTTTAATTGTTAAAAACATATTTCTGTACAATATACTTTTTATAATATAATGTTCAATAAAATTACTGGGGGAAAAGCTAATAATAAAGCCTAAAATTCTGTATGACACAAGCACACACAGGACCTGTCAGTTCAATACCATGGCAATCCTAATACCAGTTTAGAAAAAGCAAGATTATCTTCTTATCTGCTGAATACTATTTCCTGGCTCTTCCTTCCCTCTGTCTAAGCAGGGATGTTAACTTTTTCTACAAACTTTCTTAAAAATACTTTCTTGGAAACTGATCAAGGAGTGATTCAACCTAGAAATAAGGAGAAATTTTCTGACAGTGAAAACAATCAACCAATGGAACAGCTTGCTTTCAATAGTTGTGGGAGTCTCATCACTGGAAGCTTTCAAGAAGGGACAGAACTGCCATTTGTCAGAAATGGTGTAGGTTTTCCTGCTTGGTGAGGGAGGGGGGCTTGGACTAGAAGGTCCTTTCCAACTCTGTTAAATCTGTTGGAGATGGATTTAAAGTTTAAACAACGCAGTTATATTCAGAAGGCTTTCTGAACTGGGGGGACACAACAGTCGCCTTCTTGCTGCACCCCATGGAAAATGCTCCCTTTCTCTGCATGAGGACCTGCATTGCCAAGACAATGGAATATCAGATTCTTCAGGTTGCCTTAAATTCAATAATGTTCTTAAAGTTTCCAACTCTTATTTCCCCTATGAGGTGAATTCCCTACTATTAAGTAAAAGAGAGTCTTTTTAAAAATATTTTCCCCTCATGGTATTTGAGCTTTATATTCCCCTTCCCACTATTTTCATTCCATCATTTTGCAATTCCACTTTTTCTCCAGGTCACAGAGGAGACGCCATTTCCCTCTCTTCATTTCTCCACCAAGGAGCCTCCTTGTGAGGTAAAATTTCTCCAAAAATCATCAGTTTGAGTTTTTTCTTTAATTTGGAACTGGTTTTCCTTCGATATTTCTTTTTCTTCAGTATTATTTCCTTTTTCAATTATTCTTAGACACCCAGAGCTGAGAATTGGAAAAGGGCAGCTCTGCATATTGAACTAAAGAAATAAAATCTATAAAAATCTCCACTTTCCTGACAGGAAAATTTTCCCTCCCTCAGGAGGCGCCGCTGCTTTTCTCTGACAGACAACCAAAGAGAAGTCCCTTTGCTACTACTCTCCTGCCCATCATCCCTCCCCTCAAAGCACCGCTCCTCCTTCCCGCCCTTGGCAGGGTCCCTGTCACATTGCGCAGAATCCACCAGGGGGCGCTTTCTGCAAAAGGAAGGTAACATCAGGCGCCTCCCCATTGGTCCACTGGAGGGCGAACGTTGGTTGGCTTTTCAGAGGAGGCGTGACATCACAAACGCTTGAAGCTCTATGACAACACACTTTCTCCCTTTAATCGCTGGGGCTCCGCAGGAGGCAGAGAGGCTGCGGGAGAGTCTGGCGGGGGGGTGGGGGGAGATCCAGATGTGCCCCGGGTGAAGGAGGGGCTCTTCCAGTGGAAAAGGAGGCGGAGGAAGGAGAGACCCGCGGCCGGCCCACCTGCGGGTTCAACCCGGGGCCCCATCCTCCCCAGCCGCCCTCTCCATGCAGGGGGAAGTGGAAGAAGCGGGGATGCCAGGAAGGCGGCGGGGGTCCGGGGATCCCTTCCCGCGCCGTGTCCGGGGAAGAGTCCGAGTGGGGGGAGGGGAGGGTCGGCCTTGCGGAGGCCCAGCAGGACAGGAGAGAAGCCGGGCGAGGACGAGGCAGGATTCGCACCAGGCTCCCTGTCTCCAGAGGGGGAGAGAAACGGGGCGGCCTCTCCAGTTGCCTCCTTCCCGGCGCTGCTCGGGGGGACCTCAGTCCTGCGCTGGGGTGAGCCTCTTGGGGCTTCGGGCAGGTTGGGTGAAGGTCGCTCAGTGGCTGAATTCTACTTTCTAATTCTTGGCGTTGATTTTTTCTTTCCATCTCACACACGAAGCTATTTGAAATCTTTGCAAGCCAACATTTTCTCTTGGGGAAAAAAAAGAACGGAATAACTTGCAGTGATCGGTCCTGCGGCACCAGAAATGGTCCTGTGAAGGAAAAGGCATCTGAGCAATGAGGCTTCTTTCCCTCAGGAAGTGAAGCTGGTGTGCAGAGTACTCTCTCCTTCTAGAGACTTCCCTGCTAGCGACCCTTCTTTTTGTCATTCTTTGACTTCTGCAAGGCTAATGAAAAATAACTAAATACTCACATTGCCATTTTTGAAAAGCCTTGTTCCTGACCAGCCGTTCAAAAAATAAGCAAATCATATTAAAAAAATAAAGCAGAATTTTAAAATCCAAAGAGAATGGCCACATAGAGCATGTAATCGCAGTACTTTGGGTACAAAATAATTTCTAATCCTCTGATTTGTTCCTGAATTAGGAGCTGAAACATTCCCACTTTGCAAAGGCTGAGAAATGATACAGGGAATTATCTCTTCTTTGTTTTCTCTCATTCAGCCATTATGGGCTCAGACTACTAGATAAATAAATGATAGAGCAATAAATCAGTTGATCCAGAAGTGGGATTACTTTACTGAAAAGCACTGTAAATTCTGCAGAATCAATCAACTTGATAAAACCTGCCCCAAATATTTCTTCAATCAAAGAAATTTTCAGAATTGTTCATTTTCTCACCTAAAAACAGGACTTCTGTGAAGCATACCCATTTAAGTTACTGCATATCTTTGCTTTGGAAATTTGGGGACAATGGAGCAGATAACAGACTTGGTAGGGATCTTGGAGATCTCCTAGTCCAACCCTCTTCTCAGACAGGAAGCCCTATAACATTTCAGATAAATGGCTGTCCAGTTTCTTCTTAAACATCTTCAGTGTTGGAGCATCCACAACTTCTGGGAGCAAGTCATTCCACTGATAAATTGTTCTCACTGTCAGGAATGTTTTCTTTAGTTGTAGATTAGTTCTCTCCTTGATTAGTTTCCATCCATTGTTACTTGTCCCACCTTCAGGTGCTTTGGAGAATAGGTTGGCCTCTTCTTTGGAAAATGGAATGGAAAATGGAAAAAATTACAATGAGACATTCATTCTTTCTCTTGGAACTAACTTCCTTACATGTCAAAAAGTGATTCACCCCAAAAAAGAAGCCTTGTGAATGTTTGGAATGTGGAAAACAGTTTAGAACAAGCAGGTAACTTACTTCTCATGAAAGGATTCACACTGGAGAAAAGCTATACAAATGCAGAGAGTATGATAACAGGTTCAGAAGATGCAGTAATCTTATTTCCCATAAAAGGATCCTCGCAGGAGAGAAACCATATAAATGCATGGAGTGTGGAAAGGCATTTCCTTGGAGCAGTGCTCTTATTTCTCATAACAAAATCCACACAGGGGAGAAGCCATAAAAATGCATGGAAAGCTGAAAGAGTTTTGCTCAAAATAGTAATCATAAAAGGATCCAAGAGCAACTATATAGCAGTGATGGCAAGCCTTTTAGAGACGGAGAGGCCAGACTGCAACCCAAAACTCACTTAATTATCGCAAAGTGCCAACATGTCAATTTACTATATTTTGGGGCCTTTTTTTTTTTGATAAACGGGCTGAAAAAAGCCTCAAAAATGGGCCTCAACAAGCCTTAAAAATGGGCCCAAAAGTCTTGAAAATGGCCCCCCAAAAGCCCCAAAAACTGGGGGGCGGCATATTTCAGCTCTTGCTGAAATCTATTTCTTAAAAGAAATAGATAAAGAAAGAAAAATAATTCTTTTTAAATGGATTTTTACCCACTTTTCCATCGTTTTAAATTCTTTGTTTTGCTCACTATAGCTAACCCCTTTGTGTGTTATTATCGACTCCAAATGTGGTTGAATATTTTCATTTACGGTCTAATGATATATCCCTGCCTTAAATTCTCCAAAGGGCATAAGCTTCCTAGTCACATCTCTTGAATTCCCTATTCAATCCCTATGTAAAAATGTTTTTTTCCCTCATCATAGTTTAGCTTTATATTCCTTTTTCTTCCTTTCTTAGTTTTATAATTCCACCTTTTCTCCAATCAGAGATGAAACGCCCTTTTCCCCATCTTCATTTCTCAATTAAGGAGCCTCTTTTATGAGGTAAAATCCAGAGGTTTCAGCATTCCCGCCATTTTGGAACTGGTTTTTCTTTTTTATTTTTATTCAGGGTCGCCAGTGTAGGGCAGGGAGCCATTGTGAGGGACCTTTCCTCCTACTTCCAAGCCCATCTTCCCTGCCCTCTCCCTTCCCCTCAGACGCGCTCCTCTTTCCTTCCCTTTCTAGAATCCTGGCACTTTGCGCCAAATCCACCAGGGGGCGCGATCGGCCAGGTGAAAGGAGGGCGAAGGTAGTCTTTGTAGATGAGGCCCGGAAGGAAATGACATCATTGAACTTTGCCGATCTAGGACGCCGCACTCGCTCTCCATAACCCCTGGGGAGGCTGCGGGAGAGTCTGGCGGAGGGAGATCCAGAGGTGCCCCGGGTGAGGCGGGGGGGGGGGGCTCTTCCCATGCAAAGGAAGGCGGAGGAGGGAGAGACCCTCGTCCGGCCCTCCTCCACCTTCAACCCCGGGTCCCATGCTCCCCAGCCGCCCTCTCCATGCAGAGGGAAGCGGGGAAGGTTGGGAGGATCCGGGGTCCCTTCCCTTACCCTTGTCCGGGGAAGAGCCCTTGTTGGGGGGGGGGGAGGGTCGGCCTTGCGGAGCCCCAGCAGAAGAGGAGAGAAGCTGGGCGAGGAGGAGGCAGGATTCGCACCAGGCTCCCCCAGGGCCCCATCCTCCACAGCCTGGCCTGTCTCTGGAGTGGGAGAGAAGCGGGGCGGCCTCTCCAGCTGCCTCCTTCCCAGCCCTGCTTGGGGAGACCTCAGCCCTGCGCTGGGATGAGCCGCTTGGGGCTCCGGGCAGGTTGGGTGAGTCCGAGGGAGACTCTCCTCTCCAAATGACACCCTGTAGAAGGGAAACGGGGCATCCTCAACCAGGGTGGTTTCCTGGCATTTCATTCAATGTTTACAGATAGCCCTTGACTTACAACAGTTTATTTAGTGACTGTTCAAAGTTAACAACGGCACTGAAAAATGACCGTGACTCATGACCGTTTTTCACCCTTACAACAGTTGCAGCATCTCCATGGTCACATGAATCGAAATTCAAATGCTTGGCAAGTGGTTCATATTTACACTTGTAATATCCCGGGATCATGTAATCAGCTTTTGTGACCTTCTGACAAGCAAAATCAATGGGGAAACCAGATTCACTTAGCAGCCGTGTTACTAACATAACAAATGCAATGATTCACTTAACAACTTTGGCAAGAAAAGTTGTAAAACGGGGCAAATGCACTTAACAAATATTTCACTTAGCAGCATACATTTTGGGCTCAATTGTGGTTGTAACTGGAGGACTACCTGTAATGAGCTTCCATGGTTTGTTCACCTGTTTTGGATTTGGCAATTTATGTGAATACTCCTTGGAGGTAAATATAGATTGGAAATCCTTCCCATATAAGAAAAAATAGTGTACCTCACTCACACATGTTTATTTTTGTGCAAACCTTCACAAAAACAGGATTTATCTGGTCAACGCCACTGCAATCTTATTCCAGTTTAGAAATTTTGTGGGACTAACTGTTGTTCAATAGATAAAGTATCCACTTTCTCATTCTTGGATTTTTTTTTTCCATCTCAAATATAGAAACTGGAAACCATTTGAACTTCTTGACATGTAAAATTATCTCTTGGGAAAAGAGCGCAGAAAGGCCTGCTGTGGTTATTCCAGTGGCTATAGGATTGGTCCTATGAATGAAAAGGCATTTGGTGATCTACAAGATTCCTTGGACCCATTTGGAGTTGTGTTACAGAACAGAAAAAATGGACACACAACCTTTAGCAAGTGAGAGAACTGGAAAAGGCCTTTTAACTGTACAGCCTGGGTGCTGTGAGGCAAGAACTGGGCAGAAGATCCTGGAGGAGGAAACCATCATGCATTCAGAAGTTCATCCCTGCAACTTCAGGAGCCTCCAATACCAGGAGGCTGAGGGTCCCCGAGGACTTTGCAGCCGACTCCACAATTTTTGTCGGCGATGGCTGAGACCAGAAAAGCACACCAAAGCCCAGATGCTGAACCTGGTGGTTCTGGAGCAGTTCCTGGCTCTTCTGCCCCCAGAGATGGAGGGCTGGGTGCAGGAGTGTGGAGCAGAGACCATCTCCCAGGCGGTGGCCCTGGCGGAAGGTTTCCTCCTGAGCCAGGTGGAGGAACAGAAGGAGCAAGTCGAGTTACAGGTGAGAGACCTTCATCCTAGGAGTCCAAAAGTGAATAAAGAATGTGTTTGATTTCTCTTTCCCTTCCAGAATTCTCTCGCACTCATAAAATATGGATATATCACACTAATTTTTATAGGACATTATTCCATTATCCATTGTAGTAGATCAAACACCAATAAAGGAGAATATTTGTAGCTCAGGGGGTCATTGATGCTTTCTGAGTTTGCTTGTTTTTTTCCAGATGTTTCATTATGCAACTAGGTATCATCAACTGGGAACAGTAGTTCCTTTCTTTAGTGCCTCCTTGTTGATACTGGGGACTTTGAAGTTGTGTTTAGAGAATAATAAACCACTTCATGTTGTGTGATGTCCATTAATTCTGCTTTTTTTTCTCTTGCCTCCTACTTCAAGTCCTTTGCGCTGGAGATCAGAAGTCTTGAGGGAAGGAAGAATCCATCAAATCCCTCTCAAGAGCTGCTTTTCAGGAGGATCTCTCAGGAAGATCCAAGTCAGGACATCTCAGGAGGTAATCCAAGGTCCCCCCAATACCCAAAGAGATCTCAGCTGCCCCAACTTTATGTCTTCTATCATATAGAAGATCTCATCCTATTCCATTAATTATGTATTTTAAAATTCTGTATCCCTTACAGGGAAGAGTCAAATGAAGTTGTCTGCTCTTTATGATGGAGATGAAACAATGGTTGAACCTCCAATTCAAGTAAGAAGGGAAAAATAATATATTAGATTTATATATTACCTGATATATAGTGAAACTGATGTACAAAGCACTTTTGTTTGGGCTATATTGTTTCTGTTTTTCCTGAGCAACATGGAAAGGGGAATAGAAGATTCAAGTTGCTATCAGTCAGCTTAGTTTTCTTTGAAGTTTTTAAAGGCTAGCTCTTAAATCTCATTTTTCTAGTTAATCTTTGAGGGAGAAGGAGAGAGAGAGAGAGAGAGAGAGAGAAAGATGCGCAAAAGAAAGTACACCCCTTTTGTTTTACATATCAAGACATAGTAATCATCTGGCCTTATCAGTTCTTAAAAGCAGGTAAAAGCAACCTCAGACGAACAACACATGACATTTCACACCATGTCATCATTTGTTTTAGAAAAAGAAAGCCCAAATGGAGTGTGTGAAAAAATTAGAACAATCTTACTGCTTCCATGGGTAGGAAGAGGCTATCATTAGCAAGTGTGACTGTCTCTATAATCACCAAAGTTTTAGGAATTTGCTGGTCTCCAGTGTTGAGGTATGTGTTTATTTATTTATTTATTGAATTTCTATACTGCCCTTCTCCCGAAGGACTCAGGGCGGTGAACAGATTAAGATTTCATATACATATAATAATTTTTTTTATATAAACAGTAAATAATAAATTGAGTCAACTTGATGTATCTGCTAAGACCTTGGCATAGAATTTAGATGTTTATGCTAGCCCTGCTTGTTGAAACAGAAAGGTCTTCAGGGCATGTCGGAAAGTGCGAAGATCTGGGATTATTAACATAATAATGTTAACATTTATGTGTTAAAATAAAGCCAAAGACTAAAGACATCACTTATCTTAGAAGAGCAGTTTTTGCTGCCCATCAATCTGGGAAGAGTTATAACAATTTAAAATCCACCATTCTTTACTTTACTTTACTTTTATTTGATTTATATTCTACAGTGAGGGAGATCATGGGAAACATTCAAGACAGTTGTCAATCTTCCCAGGACATCCCAGCAAATCCATCCCAAAGTCAGACCGTGCAGTGCTCAGAGAAATTGCAAAAAATCCGAGAGTTACATCTCAGGCTCTAAAGGCCTCAGTTAGCATGTTAAATGTTAACGTTCATGACAGTACAATTAGAAAAAGACTGAACAAATATGGTTTGTTTGAAAGGGTTGCCAGGAGAAATTGTCTTCTCTTTAAATTTTAAAGAACATGGCAGCACTGCTTAGGTTTGTGATGTTGCAACTGAACAAATCACAAGACTTCTGAAACACTGTCCTTTGCACAGAGGAGACCAAAATGGAGATGTGTGGATATAACCAAACACAGTGTATAAGCTCAAACACCAACCATCAAGCACGGTGGTGGAGGGGTGATGATTTGAGCTTGTTTTACAGCCTTGCAGTCACTGAGTTGTCTCTAAACTTCTCTGTGTACCAAGGTATTCTAGAATCAAATGGGAAGCCATGTATTTGACAGCTAAAGCTTGGCTGACATTGAGTCATGCAACAGGACAATGATCCCAAATCCACCAGCAAATCTACACAGAATGGCTGAAAAGAATCAAGGTGTTTTCAATGGCCCAGTTAAAGTCCAGACCTCAATCCAATTGGGGCTACATGGGGCTCCCCTTGGGGTGCACCCGGAGGCTCCAGTTCATCCAGAATGCGGCCGCGCGGGGGATTATGGGAGCGACGGGAGCTGCACTGGCTTCCTGTGGTCTTCCGGGTACGCTTCAAGGTGTTGGTGACCACCTTTAAAGCGCTCCATGGCTTAGGGCCAGGGTATCTACGAGACTGCCTTCTGCCGCCAATAGCCTCCCACCGGCCAGTTCGTTCGCACAGAGAGGGCCTCCTCAGGGTGCCGTCGGCCAGACAATATCGGCTGGCGACCCCCAGGGGGAGAACCTTCTCTGTGGCGGCACCTGCCCTCTGGAACGACCTACCCCCAGAGATACGCACGATACCAGACCTCCGGACTTTTCGTCGAGCCCTGAAAACACATCTATTTCATCTAGTCGGGCTGGCTTGATCCCATCCTTGCGGTTTTAATTTGAAATTGGTTTTAACTGGGTTGTTTTAAATTGATGGCCAAAATTATTTAATGTGTTTTAAATTGCTTTTAAATTTTATATGTTGTGTTTTACTGTGGCTGTTCACCACCCTGAGTCCTGTTGGAGAAGGGCGGTATACAAATTAAATAAATAAATAAATAAAATAAATAAATTGAAATACTGTGGCAGAACCTCAAGAGAACTGTGCATAAACAAATGTCCACAAACCTCAATGAACTGTAGAAGTGTTGTAAAGAAAAGTCGGCCAAAATTCCTTCACAGTGATGTGAGAGACTGATAAAGCCATACAGAAAATGATTACCGGTACCTCAAGTTATTGTTGCTAAAGGTGATTCTACACACTATTGAATCATAGGATGTGCTCATATTTTCACACATGGCTTCTCCATTTTGGCTTTCTTTTTGTACAATAAATGATGGCGTAGTGTAATATATCATGTGTTGTTCATCTGAGATTGTATTTAATGACTTATAAGAACTGCTAAGGACCATATGATTTTTATTATGTCCTGATAGGTAAAACCATAGAACACAAAGGGTATATTTTCTATTTCACGTTAAGATGGTGATAGATAGATAGATAGATAGATAGATAGATAGATAGATAGATCTATTTTATGATAAATTTTTTGTCATATTTGCTTTAGGAATTTCTACAGAATAGGGCAGATCTTGTAAATCCTCCTGGGTCTTTTTTGTTTTTTCTTCTCCTTGTTCAGGAGAGTGTTGTGTCCTATGAAGAGGTGGCTGTGTATTTCTCCGAGGAGGAGTGGTCTCAGCTGGATGCTCACCAAAAAGTTCTGCATTGGGAAGTCATGCTGGAAAATCAAAGGAATGTGGCCTCTCTGGGTATGGGTTGTTATTCCCCTATCATAGAGTTTGGGAATACATTTTGTAGTCTGATGTCATCAATTTTTTTTTTTAATTAAAACTCTCCAATTATATATTATCTCTTGTGAGGGAGAAGTAAAAAAGATCTGGTCTTCTTGTGCTCCAAGGAAGGGAAATGGTCATTGGCCTCTTGCTTAAATGAATTCTGTACCACTTCTAATCTGGTGATATGTTTTCATTTCTATTTCAACATGTCAGTAAAAAACTAACTCTTGGGTTTAGGAGACGCTCCACTCCATCACACGGCAAATGGGCAGCAAATAAATCTAAAAATAAAAATTACATCTATATAATGAAGAATTTATTTAGGGTCTTGGTGTCTAGGGATATTCTTAGTCATCCAGGCTGTTGTCCCACAGGTCCTTTTTTCAAGAAGCAACTGGACTTTGTTTTTCCTTGAAGACATTTTACTTCTCATCCAAGAATCCTCTTCAGTACTGACTGAATGGTGAGGAATGGAAGGATTGATATTCCTTGCAGTCGTCTGGTGGTTAGCACTCTCGGAAGTTTTTTTAGTCACCCGAATGGTGCGAATGTGTGTTTTCCATTGCAAATATGCTGCTTAGATTTAATTGAAGAGCTTTTTTTTTTACCTTCAAGGATTTGGTTTTGCTAAGAGGAAAATGAATAGTAAAGGCGAAGTCATTTTTATAAGTCCGTCCTTGAATTGGCTCCCTTCCAATAAATTTTAGGTTTTCTCCTAATACTTACTTGGATGTTTCCCCTGAGCCTTGCTTCACTCAAAGTTAACTCAAGGTGAGATTTGAATATGTACAGATAGTTAGAAAATAAGAGGAAAATTAAAAAGAACAGCTGAATTGTGGGAACTCCATCACTTTGACAATAAGAGATTGGACAGCCATTTGTCTGGAATGATATAAGATCTCCTGCCACAGGCAGGAGGTCCGATTAGAAGACCCCCAACGTCTCTTCCAACCCTATTATTCTATGTGACTTCCTATAGCTTTCTCTCAGCTTCCTTTCATTGTCATTTCTCTTTTCCTTTAAGGTAATAGTGGGCAGGAGACTGGGGAACCATTCCAGATGATGAGCTCTGGAGACGGAATGCAGAAGCCTGCAATGCAAATGCAACTAGAGAGCCATGAGAAAAAACAGTTAAATAATTGGAATCAGGAAAACGTATCTTCCATTGAGGCTCTGATGAAAGACTTTCTTGCCCAACAAGGGAAAATAAAGAAGAAATATTTTGAGAAACGTGTACGACAATTCAAAAATAAATTAGATGTAAATGAACATTACCCAGTGCAAACCAAAGGAGAAGATCATGTGTATAGAGACAATGGGAAAAAATTCAATTGGACTTGGTCTTTTTGTCATGAAAATAAATCCGGTACATCTCAAAAAAAAATTCACCGGGGAGAAAAGCCATATAAATGCCTCGACTGTGGAAAAAACTTCTGTGAAAATGGGTCTCTTACGATTCATAAAAGGATCCACACAGGAGAGAAGCCATATAAATGTTTGGAGTGTGGGAAGAGTTTCAGAAGAAGCAGTCAATTTATTTCCCATAAATGGATCCACACAGGGGAGAAGCCATATAAATGCAGTGTATGCAGAAAGGGCTTCTGTGAAAATGCATCCCTTCTGAAACATGAAAGGATCCACACAGGGGAAAAGCCATATAAATGCAGAGAGTGTGGAAAGACCTTCATTCAGAGCAGTCATCTTACTTCCCATAAAAGGATTCACACGGGGGAGAAGCCATATAAGTGTAAAGAGTGTGGAATGAGTTTCAGTAGGTGTGGTTCCCTTACTTTCCATAAAAGGATCCACACAGGGGAGAAGCCATATAAATGTATGGAGTGTGGAAAGAACTTTACTAAAAGGAGTGTACTTATTTCCCATAAAAGGATTCACACAGGAGAGAAGCCATATAAATGTTTGGCGTGTGGAAAGGCCTTCAGTCAACAGGGTAATCTTACTTCCCATGAAAGGATGCACAGTGGAGAGAGGCCTTACAAATGCCCAGAGTGTGGAAAGAGTTTCTCTGAAAATGCATCGCTTACGAAGCATAAAAGGACCCACACGGGGGAAAAACCATATAATTGTTTAGAGTGTGGGAAAGGCTTTGGTACTAGTAGCAATCTTAATTCCCATAAAAGAATCCATGCAGGGGAAAAGCCGTATAAATGCATGGAGTGTGGAAAGACTTTCACTAATAGCAGCCAACTTACTTCCCATAACTGGATCCACACAGGGGAGAAGCCATATAAATGTGCGAAGTGTGGAAAGGCCTTCAGTCAACAGGGTAATCTTACCTCCCATGAAAGGATGCACAGTGGGGAGAGGCCTTATAAATGCCCAGAGTGTGGAAAGAACTTTTCCGAAAATGCATCCCTTAGGAAACATATAAGGATCCACACGGGAGAAAAACCATATAACTGCTTGGAGTGCGGAAAGGGTTTTACTACCAGTAGTAATCTTAATTCCCATAAAAGAATCCATGCAGGGGAGAAGCCATATAAATGCATGGAATGTGGAAAGACTTTTACTCAAAGCAGTAATCTCACTTCCCATAAAAGAATCCACACAGGCGATAAACCATATAAATGCATGGAGTGTGGAAAGAGCTTCTGTGAAAATGCATCTCTTAAGAGACATAAAAGGATCCATACTGAAGAGAAGCCGTATAAATGCATGGAGTGTGGAAAGGGTTTCTGTCAAAAGTCATCTCTTATGAGACATAAAAAGATCCATGCGGAGGAGAAGCCATATAAATGTGTGGAGTGTGGAAAGAGTTTCAGGACAAGGAATGACCTAATTTCCCATACACAGATCCATTTGGGTGAGAATCTATGGAAATTTTTGATTTAATTGATTAAATCCATGCATTTCCTAATATATATATATATATATATATATATATATATATATATATATATATATATATATATATATATATATATGAAATCTTAATCTGTTCACCGCCCTGAGTCCTTCGGGAGAAGGTTTTCTCCCACGTAAAATTGGAGGTTTCTTGGCAACGTTTCGACGAAGTCTCATTCGTCATCTTCAGGCTGGTGTTCTCGGCTTCGTGCTTCTAGGAGCGATCACACACATTGCTCCTAGAAGCACGAAGCCGAGAACACCAGCCTGAAGATGACGAATGAGACTTCGTCGAAACGTTGCCAAGAAACCTCCAATTTTACGTGGGAGAAAACCTGAATAACCAAAGACCTACACACACACACACACACACACACACACTGAACTAATGAAGAGATGTTTTTTAAGTCTGACCCTCACAGCTGACAGTACCAGGAAGATGAATTTACCATTGGGAAAAAGGCACGGATAGGTCTGTTTTAATTATGTTAACTTTTAAATAATTAAAGGTAAAGGTTCCCTCGCACATATCTGCTAGTCGTTCCTGACTCTAGGAGGTGGTGCTCATCTCCGTTTCAAAGCCAAAGAGCCAGCGCTGTCCAAAGACATCTCCATGGTCATGTGGCTGGCATGACTCAATGCCAAAGGGAACACTGTTATCTTCCCACCAAAGGTGGTCCCTATTTTTCTACTTGCATTTTTTTTATGTGCTTTCGAACTGCTAGGTTGGCAGAAGCTGGGACAAGTAACGGGAGCTCACCCCATTACGCGGCACTAGGGATTCAAACCGCTGAACTGCTGACCTTGTGATCAAAATATCCAACTCTTTATATGCTGATCTTTGACTGTAAGGAAGAATTGATTTCATAATTATTAACAGCAGATTTTTGAAAGTGCCATTATAAAGTGGCTATTGCTATTGCACATCAATAAAAGATTTTTTTCTTAAGTTTACGTTTATCCCAGTTTCCAGTTGATTATGGTTCTTAGAGGGACACACTTTTAACAAGGGCTGCTTCTTCAGGCAGCAGAAGGAAGTGCATTTCTTGGATGCATCCCTTCAAGACAAAGCTCAATTAGTCTTTTTTTTTTTTTTATTTGACTTATATGCCGCCCTTCTCCGGAGACTCAGGGCGGCTTACAATGTGCTCAGCAATAGCCTTCATCCTTTTGTATATTTATACAAAGTCAGCTTATTGCACCCACAACTGGGTCCTCAATTTACCTACCTTAGAAAGGATAGAAGGCTGAGTCAGCCTTGAGCCTGGGGAGATTTGAACCTGCAGTAATTGCAGGCAGCTGGTCTTAATAACCAGCTTAATAACAGGGTGCCTTAGACCACTGTACTACCAAGGCTCTTTCTTCCACCATAGCAGATACGCAGGTAGAAATTGAACCAATCTACAGACACTTCCCATGGTTTTAACTTTTGTTCTTTTTCATAATCTTACAATTCTTTCCTTTTTTCTCTCTCTTTTTCTCCCAAGCTAGGGATGCTCAAGAGGATGAGAATGAAAACAACTCCTGTGTGCTGACATTACAAATGATCAAGCAAGAAGGAAGATCTTCGGAAGTCTGTGGACCAAAGTAAAACAGTATGAATTTTTTAAAAAAAATTACTTCAGAAAACTATTTCAATCCCTCCTGACCAAAAACACAGAAATGAGAACGGGAACTTCCTCCTGGATGTGAAGATACAAAACACTACTCCAACTTGCTTCTACTGTGAAGAACCAAGACCTGATCAACCAGTATAAATGCATCTGTAGGGAACCTTTTATGGTCAAAGAATTGTCGTGACATTAGACAAGAATCACATAGCAGCCCATGTTGAGTGTGAAAAAAAGTTTCAGGATGAAAATTCCTCTCTAAAAAGAAAACCAGATTGATAAACCCTTGAAATTGATGATATTGTTTTTCTCAAGTATTGGGGCCACTTTTCCTTTCTATGATGTGAGAAGAGCAATGAAAAAGTCTACATTTTTAAATTTATTTTAATTTTATTTCCAATTTATATACCGCTCTTCTCCCTGAGGACTCAGGGCGGTGTACAGCCAGAATTAAGAACATAAAATAGAAATATTAAAAACAATTAATATATATATAAGTTTGGCCCAAAAATTAAAAATCACAAACCAATTAAAACATTTAAAATTTCTTCTTAAGCCAGCCCGGCTTGTTGGAAAAAATGGGTTTTAAGGGCACGGCGGAAGGCGCTGAAGTCTTGGATTCTCCTTATCTCTGGGGGCAACTGATTCCAGAGGGTAGGTGCCCCCACAGAGAAGGCCCTCCCCCTGGGGGCCACCAGCCTACATTGTTTGGCTGATGGC
The DNA here is from genome assembly GCA_022577455.1 of Arizona elegans. Taxonomy (NCBI): domain Eukaryota; kingdom Metazoa; phylum Chordata; class Lepidosauria; order Squamata; family Colubridae; genus Arizona; species Arizona elegans. Next base: position 1,586,488 of record JAKOOJ010000012.1, on the reverse strand, counting down.
ACCCTGAGGAGGCCCTCTCTGTGGGAGCGCACGGGTCGATGGGAGGTCGTCGGTATACAGCAGGCGGTCTCGAAGGTAGCTAGGCCCTATGCCATGGAGCGCTTTAAAGGTGATAACCAACACCTTGAAGCGCACCCGGAAGACCACCGGGAGCCAGTGCAGCTCACACAGGATGGTGCAGCTCGTGCAGGATGGTGGGGTAGACAAATTAAATGTTTTCTTTTTCTTAGCTGTCTTAAAAATTAACACATTAATATGTTTGAAAGCTTTGATTCAGGGGACATATATCAGACTTTCAGAGGCTCCTGGGTTGAAGATGTTTATTCAAATATTGCTCCTTAATGATTCCAGGACAAACTGGACAACAAAAAAATAAAAGATAATAAAGAACAAACCTGGTAGTTGTAGGAATGATTTTCTTTGAACTTAATCCAAGCTCCATTGTTCAGAAAAAAAATTGGTGGTAAGCAAAGTTATATCAGCACAAACATATTTCTTAAGTCATTGAATTCTACGATCATGAAGGAAACGCATCAAACCCATAGCGAATCCTGCTAAAAAATGTATTTATCTGATGGCAGCAGGGGCATCTGCAACCGCCCAAAAGGCATTCTTGTGTGCCTTAACTGAGGGTACATGGAACAAAGTGAATTCCTACACTGATTTTAAGAATGTATTAAAATCACCTCCCGCCTGGACTATTGCAACGCTCTCTACATGGGGCTCCCCTTGAGGAGCACCCGGAGGCTCCAACTGGTGCAGAGTGCGGCCGCGCAGGTGGTAATGGGAGTGACATGGCGTTCCCATGTAACACCTCTCCTGCGCGAGCTGCACTGGCTCTCGGTGGTCTTCCGGGTGTGCTTCAAGGTTTTGGTTATCACCTTTAAAGCGCTCCATGGCTCAGGACCTGGGTACTTACGGGACCGTCTACTACCACCAATAGCCTCCCACCGGCCGGTACGCTCCCATAGAGAGGGGCTCCTCCGGGTGCCGTCAGCCAAACAATGCCGACTGGCGGCTCCCAGGGAGAGAGCCTTTTCTGTGGGGGCACCTACTATCTGGAACGAGCTCCCCCCAGAGATACGGAGGATCCCAGATCTGTGCACCTTCCGCCGCGCTTTAAAGACCTTATTATTTCACCAGGCAGGCCTGGCCTAATTTTCTCCCTCTTATATAAAAGATTTTTAATTTTTAAATATCTTTTAGTATTTTATACATTCAATTTTAAAATTGGTTTTAAATAGTTTGGGGTTTTAAATTTGTCGGGGCCAAAATTATTTAATTTGATTTTATCCTACTTTTAAATTTTGTATGTATGTGTTTTATTGTTTGGCTGTGCACTGCCCTGAGTCCTTCGGGAGTAGGGCGGTATAGAAATCAAATAAAATAAATAAATGTATTGAAGATTATAATTTGCAGATTCAAGGGTATTCTAGAAATGCGAAGTCCATAGGAAAAGCTTGCAGCTTATATACCAGTAGCAGAATCTGATGTGCAGTGCCTCCAGCGTTTGGCTTGCAGAAATACATTTTGTACATGGTAAGTTTCTTCAGAAAGATATACAATACAATATTGCAATCAATATTCTCTCTCTTTCCCATGGTATAATTATTTCCTTGGTGCTCTCTTGAACTTGCTTGTTTTCGTGCAGGCATTTCCTTATCCAAACTTGGTAATGTCATCAGTGCAAGTAAGGAGTGGGGTCTTCTCTCATTTACTAGCACTGATGATGTTACTTAGTTTGGATAATGGTATTTCTGCAAAAAAAAAAAAACAAGCTCGGAGAGCACTAAGACTCCTCATTTCAGGAGCCTGAGTGGCGTAGGAGGCTAATGCCTCCTAAGGCAGCATTTAACATCCAGCTGCCTGCAATTACTGCAAGTTCAATTCTCACCAGGCTCAAGGTTGACTCAGCCTTCCATCCTTTCTAAGGTGGGTAAATTGAGGACCCAGTTTGTGGGGGCAATAAGCTGACTTTGTATAAATATACAAAAGTATGAAGGCTATTGCTTAACGCATTGTAAGCCGCCCTGAGTCTCCGGAGAAGGGCGGCATATAAAAATAAAAATAAAATAAAAAACCTTTTTAAAAAAAAAAATTCAACCCCAAGCTGCAAATCTCCTTTATTGGTATAAGTATATCCTTTTGCCACTCCAATTGCTGTTTTTCAGGAGGATCTTTCAGAAAGATCCAATTTAGGACACCTCCATAATCAAAGATCCTCCCATTCCCAACAGCTGTCTTACCTTCTCTATGTCTTCTGCTCTTTAGAATACCTCCTGCTATTTTATTAATTATGCATGCTGAAATTCACAGGGAAGAATAGAATGAAGTTGACTCCTGCTTAGGATGGAGCTATCCCAATATTAGCATTTACTAAACAGTCATCCTATTAGTAATTCTTTGACATGGATTTCTTCGAGGCTCCTCAATGATAACCAAAAGAATCACATTGGCACCTTACAGTTTTTAAAAGGCCTTGTTTATAACCAGTGATAAGAAAAATAATGGCACCATGTTAAAAGATAAACCAGATTTAAAATCCAAAGAGGATGGCCAGATCAAAGCACTTTTGGCCTCCAAACGATTTTCTTTTTCTTTTTTTTTTTATTGAAAAGTTTTACAAAGAAGAAATACAAATTCCCCCCCCCATGTTCCCCCCACCCTTTCCCCTCCTTCATCCCACCCTCCCCACCCCAGACTTCCCAGAGCAAAATACAAGGTATTTCATTTAATCAATCATAAACTAGATTAATCTACTTATCCTCAAAGTACTAACTCCCCCCCTGAAACCTTAACTCCACTATAAATAACCTAATACTTCTAATACTAATTCATTCATAAGCTATTTGATATTTTCTTGTCTGATACTTATTTTGAATATAATCAATCCATCTTCTCCATTCCGATACGTATCTTTCTTGCCTGTGGTCCTTCAAGTACGCTGAGATTTTCGCCATTTCTGCTAGGTTTGTTACTTTCAATATCCACTCTTCAATAGTAGGCAAAGAGTCCTTCTTCCAATATTGAGCTACCAACAGACTAGCTGCTGATAATAAGTTCAAAATCAATTTAGTCTCTGATACTGTACAGTCCGTCGTTATACCCAATAGGAAGAATTGAGGAAGTAACTCCAAACGATTTTCTAATACTCTGATTTGTGCCTGGAGTTTGGAGCCAAACAATTCAGCTTTGGAAAGGATGAGAAATGTTTTTGCTAGGCAATTTTCTCCTCCTCCTTTTCTCCTGTTCCAATAATGGCAGTGTCTTCCTGAGGGCAAACAGAATCAAATGATGGACTGGCTGCTAAAGCAAAGCACAGTTATGGCATACACTTGAAAGGAGACTGGGAAGCTTGTAATTGTGGAGTCTGGCAAACAACAAAGAATGCTTATTCATAGAGAATATGCACATGTAACACTTACAGCAATTCTAGGTGGTTAGAGTACTGTTAGATAACAATAACAAAGAGTTAGACATCCTGCATAGCTCAGGTGAAAATGAGGAGTAGAGATGGCCTGCAGCAAATAAAATGTGTATTAGGTACCTCCTGGAGCATTCATTAGCCAAGGCTTAGGAATAGGGATGGCTAAAGACCAATAAAGATAAATTGTTAGATCATTACTAAAATTTTTATTAGATATTTCTTATTATCCTGCCTTCTGCTTTAATGAAAATGTACAAAGCTTTCTTAATCCTTTGTTCTTAGTTCTTGGCCTTTTGGCCAGTATCCCTTTTCCTATTGTACCACTCCAATAAAAAGGCAATCAAAACCTGCACCTCGTGCCTGGCATCCTTCATTGGCCTCGGCACCAGGCTCAGACCCGAATTGGGAACAACACAAAGGTTGTGTTGTTATTGATTGCACCCCACTTAAATCCCTGGCCACCTCCCAAAGCACTTTCATGAAGGTGTTGAGAATGGATAGGATTGTTCCTTCTGGGGACACCACATCATTTTACTTAAATGGTAAAATGAATCCCCTCCCTGTATTTTCGTCTGCAAATTCAGGTTGAATTGGAGTCAGTGATGGGTTTTCCAAAGTCCATCTACCAATTAAATTCTTTCCAAGTGCTGAAAGTCTTGCTGATGAATTGATGGATGGAGATGGAGATGGATGGATGCAGAAGAAAACAGGTTCCTTTCAGTGAAAGGCCCTGAGGTGTATATCTTTGCTTGGGATGCCTTGAACAATAGGACAGATGTTGAATATTCTGCAGTTATCATAGGTTTTAGCACTGATCTATGTGCCTATTGATGGCTGATTTGTTAGAGTGCCAACACATTATGTTTGAAAGCTTTGATTGACGGCATATTTCAGACTTTCAGAGACTCCTGGGTTGAAAATGTTTATCCAAATATTGCTCCTTAATAGTTCCAAGTCAAACTGGAGAACAAAGAAATAAGAATAATAGTTAACTAAATAAAGTAAATTCTATTCTTTCAAAACTGCTTTTTAAACACCTTCCATTTAATTTTTCAGTCATTGTCGTTAAATCCCTCCCACCCCCAGTGTGAGCTCCAAATGCAAACAAATCGGTGGATTCAGATCTTATGCCTGAAAATCAAAGTTCTTTCGCTTTCAAATCTTTTTCTGTTTACTCATGATCTAAATATTTTCCCTTGCCTTTAATTCCCCAAAGGTCTTACACTTCCTTGTCACATTTCCTGATGTGAATTCCCTCCTCAACATATGAATAAGAAATATATTTTTTTCCACTTCATGGTGTTTGGCGTTTTTATTTGCTTAACCCATTGTAAGCCGCCCTGAGTCTCCGGAGAAGGGCGGCATATAAAAATAAAAATAAAATAAAAAATAAAAATCCTCCAAAGAGATTTCTCTCCATCTTCACAGACGGTTCCTGGACGGGAAGGAGAAGAAGATGAAGAAATTGCTGCCTCTGGAGACCACAAAGCTTTTCTTCGGCAGCCAGGGAGGCATTGAAAGAGGCCTTTCCTCCTAGTCCCATGCCCATACATTCATCCCTGCACTCCCGCCCAAATCCGCTACACTTTCCCTTCAGGAGGGAACTGAGCATGCGCCCGGATTCCGCGGGAGCGAGGCACGTGTTTGCCGGAGCGCTGGTCGAAAAAGGCTGTGTAGGCGCGCCCGCCCTTTCTGCTTCGTCTGCTGTGAGTGGGAGGCGGGGCCTTTGCGGGGAAGTCTTTGGGCGGATCCAGACGAGTCTCCCGAGTTCTGTGAGCGGCGGCTCTGTCCATGCAAAGGGGTCCCGCGCTGGAAGGCTGGGTGGAGACGGTCCAGTCAACCTCCAGGCTTGGAGTCTGGGGCCCCATGTTCCCCTGCCTCCCATTCCCAGGAAGGAGCTAGGCGAGGGGGAAAGGAGAGAACTGGGGGTCGCCCGAAAGGGAGCGGTGGTCCCCCCCACATTTCCTGGGGGAGCCTCTGCATGGGGGGGAGGGGGAGAGGCAGGCTGGCCAGAACTCTTCCTGCTGGCTCTGGGTGCAAGGAAGGTGCCCCCTGTTGGAGGACTGGAACTGGGGTCCTGCTTCCCAGCCTTTCCCCACGACCGCGAAGGGGCTCTGTCAGCAAACAAAGGAAACGTTGCAGGGTCTCAGGTACAAGTTGGGCTGAGTTGCAGCATTCCGCACCGTGTGCCCAATGAGGCCGTTGATTCTCAAACTTCTTTAAAGTCTGGGAGTTGACATCCCCACGTCTTAATTAGTCCATGTTTGAAAAAGTGTGGATTAGGCTAAGAAGTGGGAAACGTGTTTGTAGGAGGTGCATGAATCAGGAAATCATCTTTAGGCTGTAAATGGTTTATTCATTTCGGTGTTAGTCTTCTGTGTATTGGATGGTGGTTTGTTAATTCAGGCTTTTCACATTCCCAAAGGGATTTTGGGCCAGGTGATTAATGGGAGTCTGCTGATTAAAGTTTTACTATTAGTTCAAATGTTTATTTTTATTTATTTTTATTTTTATTTATTTTTATATTTAATTTAATTTAATTTAATTTCCAATTTATATACCGCCCTTCTCCCTGAGGACTCAGGGCAGTGTACAGCCAAGATAAGAACATAGAATACAAATATTAAAAACAGTTAAAAATATTTATTTATTTATTTATTTATTTATTTATTTATTTATTATATTTCTATACTGCCTTTCTCCCATAGGACTCAAGGCGGTGTACAGTCAAGAAAAATATGGACACACAAACATAATAAAATTGCTAATTAAAATTATTACTTAGTTTGGTCAATTAAATAAAACCCAGAATTAGATAACATTTAAAAAAAATCATTGACATGTTTGTATGTTTAGCCCTGCCTGTTGGAACACCAGGGTCTTGAGGGCATGGCGGAAAGCACGGAGATCAGGGATATTCCGTATCTCCGGGGGCAGTTCATTCCAAAGGGTTGGAGCCCCCACAGAGAAGGCCCTCCCCCTTGGATCGCCAGTCGACATAATTTGACTGACGGTACCCTGAGTAGTCCCTCCCTGTGAGAACGAACTGGTCGGTGGGAGGCTATTGGTGGCAAAAGACGGTCTCGTAGGTACCCAGGTCCTAAGCCATGGAGCGCTTTAAAGGTGATAACTAACACCTTGAATCGCACACGGAAGACCACCGGGAGCCAGTGCAGCTCGCGTAGGAGAGGTGTTACATGGGCGTAACGAGCTGCGCCCATAATCACCCGCGCGGCTACGTTCTGGACCAGTTGGAGCCTCCGGGTGCTTTTCAAGGGGAGCCCCATGTAGAGAGCATTACAGTAGTCCATACGGGAGGTAACTAGGGCATGAGTGACCATGCGCAAGGCGTCCCAATCCAGAAAGGGACGCAACTGGCGGATCAGGTGAACCTAATAAAAGGCACCCCTGGCCATGGCCATCAAATATATAAATATAAATATATAAATTTGGCCCGAAAGTTAAGAAGTCACAAACTGATTAAAAGAATTTAAAAATTTCTTCTTAAGCCAGCCCAGCTTGCTGGAAAAGATGGGTTTTAAGGGCACAACGGAAGGCATTGAGGTCATGGATTCTCCTTATCTCAGGGGGCAACTGATTCCAGAGGGTAGGAGCCCCCACAGAGAAGGCCTTCCCCCTGGGGGCCACCAGCCTACATTGTTTGTCTGATGGCACCCTGAGGAGGCCCTCTCTGTGGGAGCGCATGGGTCGATGGGAGGTCATCGGTAGCAGCAGGCGGTCTCGCAGATAGCTAGGCCCTATGCCATGGAGCGCTTTAAAGGTGATAACCAACACCTTGAAGCGCACCCGGAAGGCCACCAGGAGTCAGTGCAGCTCGCGCAGACTTCTCCGGAGACTCAGGGCGGCTTACAATGCGTTAAGCAATAGCCTTCATACTTTTGTATATTTTATACAAAGTCATCTTATTGCCCCCACAAACCGGGTCCTCATTTTACCCACCTTAGAAAGGATGGATGGCTGAGTCGACCTTGAGCCTGGTGAGAATTGAACTCGCAGTAATTGCAGGCAGCTGGATGTTAAATGCTGCCTTAGTAGGAGGCATTAGCCTCCTACGCCACTCAGACTCCTATCAAATGTTGATATATTTCCTTATGAAATTGATTTATATAGCTCATATCTAGATTGCTATTTGTGACCTGAGACATTTAAAGAAGTCCTTAATTTCCTATATGGTCATAGAAATTATTAGAATAAATAACTAGGAAGTAGAAATCCAAAACATGTTTTGAATGTATTTGGCCGTTATTTTGCGTTCTTGATAGAAGTTCATTGACGGTTCTCCACAATATCCTCCAGATGCAGAGAAGTCAACCTACCTAATAGGATTCCCCACATTCTTCCCTGATATTAGTCCTTTCATAATATTTTCTTGATTTTTTTTTTTTTCCTTTTGGGGTGGATTCTCGGTTAGTCACTCTGTTTTTCTGGATCTTTTCTTTGGTTTTCTGTTTTTGATATGTAAGTTGCAAATCTTCCATGTTTCCTTTGGAATACAAAGACAAAAACTAGGGTCAGATCCTCCCCAGTTCAACCTGCTTTAGGACAATGAGTTAACCAGGACATCATCTTAAAGGTGCATTCATTTCACTCAGTATTATTCCATTTTAGGGAATTCTTTCCTTTTCCACACTTGGGCTCCTGACAAAACATAAATTTCTCTTTTTTGGGAGAACCCATTTTTGGAACTTCCTCCTCTGTGGCTTCAGGTACTTAAAAACATACAAACTCAAAGACAAAGAGAGAGAGGGAGGGAGGGAGGGAGGGAGGGAGGGAGGGAGGGAGGGAGGGAGAGAAACAAAGAGAGAGAGAGAGAGAGAGAGAAGAGAAGGAAACTGAAATTCTTTTCAGTGAATGTGTATCTTTGCTTGGGATGATTTAACCTGTTGAACAAATCTTGTAGGTCTCCTGAATTCTTCTTATCTATTTTTTTCTCATTCAGGAGGGTCTTGTATCCTTTGAGGAGGGGGTTGTGTATTTGTCCAAGGAGGAATGGTCTCAGTTGATGTTCACCAGAAAACACTACATAGTGAAGTCATGCTAGAAAATCATAGGAATGTAGACTCTCTGGGTAAGAATTTGGTACTCCCCAGTCAAGTATTTGGAAAGACATTCTGTAATTAGATATATCAGCTCTTTCTTTTTATTATTATAATTTTATTAAATAAATTTTATCGGATTAAAAACAATACAAATTTTGAAAAGGAAATAAAGAAGACAAAGAAAGGTGATAAATAAACAGAATTAAACAAGTATAATTAAACAAGAAAAGAAAAAATAAAGATAAAATAATCAAAAGTTATAATTTATTCTCTCTTTCTAAGGTTGCACAGTTGTTTTCTCCTTTACACAAGTTTGCTTACAAGTTTATTTTTTTCTTCTTTTTAGCAAAGTGTGGCGAGTTGACTGTAGTGAGTTGCCCATGGCTGACCCATTTCAACATGTGAGGTGGATCTTACTGTTATAAGCAAGAGAAGAAGAGAAAAGTTTGCTTACATATTCGATAAGCTGAGTGAAGTTGATTCTTCCATTACATTTTGGCGCTGTGAGTAGTGTACAAAATGCAAGGCCAGAATTCGTACCAGAAACAGAAAAGTAATGAAGAGGATCAATAGGCATTCCCTCTGGCCTTCAGCAGCGAATGTAGAGGTGGCAAGATTTGTGATCAGCATGAAGTGCCGAGCAGGAGAGACAGTGGAAGGGATATCCCATGTTACTCATACCTGTCTGGCCAATGTGAGCCTAGCGCTCTATGCTGCAGTACCTAGAACTTCAGCATTGCAAAAAACTATCCAGCGGACACGAAAAACAAATGCAGGCAGCACCTTTGGACCCACAGTGAGCCTGGATGACCTTGTATTACCCGATGAATACAAGATCTTTTCACCAATTCTGGGCGTAGAAGCAATTTCGGAGAGGGATAGAGCAGGATCCTAATATTTGGCAGAAGTAGTTGGCTGTATATTCTGCAATCATCTGACACGTGGTACGTGGATGGCATTTTTGCAATTGCTCCCAAACTGTTTGCTCAGGTTTATGTGATCCTAGCAAAGAAGTATGAGGACATGCCCCATGTTGTATGTATTTTTGGCCAAACAAACAGTGCACTACATACACATTGCCGTTTGAGTTTGTGAAAATCCTAGTGGCTAACACCCAGCCGTGGACCATTCTCTGTGATTTTGAAATGGCTGCCATCAGGGAATACTTCCCAGAAGTGGCTCTAAAAGGCTGTTTGTTCCACCTCATTCAACATGAGGAAGCATTTGGTAACAACTGGAGCTGCCCATGAATTCAACACTGATGCAGTTTGCTGTGAAAGCAAAAATGGTTTCAGTTTTGGCATTAGTGCCTGTTCCGGACTTGGAAGAATATTTTGCTGCTCTAGAAGAATATTTGCCAGGAACCTGCAACCTCTACTGAACTCTGCTTCAAGGACAATTACATAGGTCATCCAGGCAGGAGAAGACAAGGAAGACGCGGCCATCTTTGTTTGCAACAGCCCTGTGGAATGTATGTTGACTGAACGCGAAGTGGAGAGGATTGCACAAACAATCTCTCTGAAGTTGCTCAACGGCGACTATGTGCTCAATTGGGATTGTACTGTCCAACTATTTGCAAGTTTATTGATGGTCTGCGGAAAGTCCAGAAAGACAGAGATGCGATTTATGAACAATTCCTTTCAGGACATGGTCCTCCACTGAAACTGAAGAAATATTGCATGGCAGATAAACACATTGCTAGGATTGTCAGCGAATATGGCAACCAAAACCCACAGTGTGTTGAACATACATTGAACAATGTGGGAAGCTTACCGAAATACTGAACATACTTTTCCAGTTGGGTAGTTTATCTAGGACTGTGTGTTCAGAACATTAAAGACTCAGATTTGTATGTAACAATTGATGTGCCAACAGTGATGTGATATACCTTTCTTTTTGGGAAGCAGGAATATAATTTGGGTTTCTCTGTAGGCATACATCCTATAATCAGCCCAAATAAAAAGCTACACGTACAGTTCTCAGTTGTTAAACAGTTCATTCAAAGTGAGTAATGTTTTTGGTTTAGGAAAGCTACTGATCGAAAGAATCTTTGATTGTGATGCCACTGCTATAGCAGTGTTGTAGCAGTGGTTCCAGCCATCTAGTACCGTGATGAAATGGTGCATGATGAAATGGTGCTTCATATTATGCATCTAAAATGCAGCTATTCACTGTTGCCTGCAACCATGTATGTTATAAATTTTGTCACATTATTGCAGCATATACAGAGTTAAGCCAACCTGATCAAATGCAACCCCATTGTTCAATGCAGATATATGCATAGATCATAGAAAGTATTTCATTTCGTGGGGAGCTGTGAATTTACCAATTCAGTATGACAGCATATTTATTGTGGCAAGATTTTCTCCGTGTGGTAATTTGCGTGCCCATTCCAAGTTTTCAAGTGTGTGGAAACAGTTGGCCAAACTAACATAATGCCCATCTTGGATGATGGTCCAACGCACATTATCTACCTGTGTACTAAATTAGTACACATTACTATAGTCACTAGGGCAGAAAATTTATAACATTTTGCTATGGTAAATTCATTTCAGACTCAGAATAGAGCTGGAAGGGACTTTGGAAGTCTTGCCCCCTGCTCAAGCAGGAGATCCTATACCATTTCAGACAAGTGACTATGCAGTCTCTTCTTAAAAACCTCCAGTGGTGACAATTTCTGAAGGCAAGCTATCCCACTGGTTAATTGTCCTCACTGTTAGGAAATTTCTCCTTAATTCCAGGTTGCTTGATTAGTTTCCATTGTTTCTTGTCTTGCCTTCTGGTGCTTTGGAAAATAAATTGACCCCCTTCTCTTTGTGGCAGCTTCTCAAATACTGGAACACTGCTATCATGTCACCCCTAGTCTTTCTTTTTTTCTAGACGAGCCAAACCAATATCCTAGAGCCTTCCTTCGTGTTTTAGCTTTCAGGCCTTTAATCATCTTAATTGCTCTTCTTTGCACTTTTTCCAAAGTCTGAACATCTTTTTTCTAATGGGGTGACCAAAACTGGATGCAATATTCTAGGTGTGGTCTTATTAAAGCTTTATAAAGTGGTATTAATATTTCACAGGGCATAGAATTCCTCAAAGCAGCTCCAGTAATAGAGGGTTATGCATAGGGAGGCGAGAAGAAAGCTTCTTGAGAAATGCCCATGGAGATTCTCATATTTATGGTTCTATAATACAACAGCTGTAGCCCCTTCACTGGAGTTTGTTGTACAGAAAGAGAAAGCTGGCAATGAGGGAAAAATGAGGGAAATGAAAAATGAAAATGAAAAAAATGAAAATGAAAAATGAGGGAAAAGTGCAATTTGTGGAGCTCCAAGAATGGCTAAGAGACAGCTTAGAGAACCGCCAGATGAGACCTCCCAGTCTGAAAATTCAGGGAAGAGCCCTTCATGCAGAATCCCCCAAAGCAGCTCCAGTAATAGAGGATTATGATTGAGGAGGGGACAGTACAGCCCCCAGACAAATGCCTATGGAGATTCTCCTACATCCAGGTCATGGTTGTCCCAAAGGTACTTTTCCAAAAGGCAACTGGACTTCGTGTTTTCTTGAAAACCTTTCGCTTCTCATCTAAGAAGCATCTTCAGATCTGAAGTTGCTCCTTGGATAAGAAGCGAAACATCTTCAAGAAAATAGAAATTCCAGTTGCCTTTTGGAAAAGTACCTTTGGAAGCCCTTGACAAATCTACAGAGGAGCGAAATGGGTTTTCATATATAAACATAGAGAAAGAAGATAGAAATAGATATATCCAGTAAGCTAGTTGCTAACCTATAGTAATAGGAAGAGAGTAAAATAAGCAAGGTGAGGTTAGCATTAACTTTACAAGTAAGGAGTGGGAGTTTTAAGGGTGTCTAATAAATTTTTTGTGGGAAAAATTTTGTCTTTGAAAGACAAAATCTGAAAAATGCTGTCTTTGTATCTGTTTACTATACCATAATGAGAAAAGCCATAACAACTGTTTATTGGCAAACATTTGGGGAAAGCATTTCGGTGGGGGATAAACTTCTGCATTTCTGAGGCTCCTGCTGGATTGAAGCTGTTTATTCAACTAGTAACCCTGGATGAATCTGTCAAAATGGGGAAAAGGCACTAATTTGAGTTTTCTGCCAGTTGTTGTCCAATTTTGTGTTAGAGAAATGGAAATCAGACCGGGAGCCATACAAAATTAGAAAACAATTGTACTTTTCTTTTTATTCATGATTTAGAGCAGGAGTATCAAACTGAAGGCCCGCGGGCTTAGATCTGGCCCTCAGGGGCAGCCTGGAAATATCAAAGAACTGGCCCACGGTGTCTCTGCCAACCAAAACAGACCATGGGGGTGGGTGGGCCTTGCATGCCCCCCCCCCCATGGTTCCTTTTTGGCCGGCAGAGTGCTGTAAGAGGCATCTGTCCTGTCTCCCCACCCCCACCCCGGCCCCTCGAAGAAATCCAGTTTGACACCTCTGATCTAGAGATATCCCAACTACCTTAAATTCTAGAAAGGTCTTACGTTTCCTACTCGTGTTTCCTGAGGGTGTTTGGTATTCAACCCCTAAATAAAACATGTTTCTTCTTTTTTGCCCCTCATTATATTTTAATTTTATATTCTCTTTTCCATAATCTGTTTCCTTCATTTTGTAGTTCCCCCTTTTTTCCAGTCATAGATGAGACGCCATTTCCCTCCTCTGTCCTCCAAGGAGCCAAGTGAGGTAAAATTTCTGAAACATCTACCAGTTTAACGTTTTCCCCATTTTGGGACTGGTTTTCTTTTTCTTCAGCATTATTTCTTTTCTCACAAGTCACTTGGTCTTTCCGATTATTTTTGGCTTCACCCAGAGCCAAAAATTTGACAAGTATAGGTCAGTGGTGTGTTGCTACCAGTTCGCCCAGGATCGGGCGAATCGGTAGCGATGGGATTTGGAACCCACTACTGGTACAGGTGTATATACAGAACTAGAGAACAAAAACATGATAGAAGTTCCATTTTCCTGATTGTGGCTTCCCTACCCCAGCCTCATCTTCCTCCCCTTCAGGCTGGAGTTCGCAACAACCACATGATACGAAATATATTAACCAAAGAGCCTCCTGGTCCTCGTCTTCTGCCCGTTTGGCCATTTCTGACAGGATTTGGCTCCTTTTGAGGAGTCCTCCAATCGCTACCGAGCCTTCAGGGTGGCTGTTCTTGAGGGAAGCGAGTTCAAATCCCCCAGAGAGATTTTTCTCCATCTCCACAGACGCTTCCATCGCTGGAGACTCACATGGAGTCTTTCCTACTACTCCAATGAACCATCATCCCTCTCTTCCTTCCCCCACCGCCCTCAGATAGGCTCCACTTTCCCGCCCTTTCAGGGAATGCTGGCACTTTGCAAGTAGTCCAGCAGGGGGCGTTCTCAGCATCTGGAGGGAACTGAGCATGCTCCGCTCTGTTCCAGTAAGTATGTGAAAATTGTTGCCGAGAGCGTTCGTGGGAAGAGGCTGGAGGCGTGCCGGCCCCACCCACTCACCCCCCCCCCGCTGTGAGTGGTAGGCGGAGCCTTTGCCGGAGGCACAGAGGCTGGATCCCGACGTGACTCTCGAGTTCCGTGAGTGGCGGATCTACCCGTGCAAAGGGGTCCCGCGGTGGAGAGGGGCCAAGTCTTCCTCCGGGGTCGGAGTCCGGGATCCCATGTTCCCCTGCTGCCCTTTTCTTTGCAGGAGCCAGGCAGGGGTGGGGTGGGTAAGGAGAGAAATGGGGGTGGCCAGAAAGGAGGGTCTGTTTCCTCCCATTTCCTTTGTAGCCTATGCGTGGGGGGAGGGGGAGGCTGGCCAGATGTTGTCCTGATGGCTCTGGGTGCAAGGACAGATCTGCGAGGACTGGAACTGGGGTGCTGCTTCCCAGCCTTTCCCCACGATGGCAAAAGGGCTCTTTCCGCAGAAAAGAAGGGAGACCTTGCAGAGAGGGAGGTGCAGCATTCGCACTGTGTGCCCAAGAGACCGATAGAATAGAAAATTAGAATAGGGTAGGGTAGGGTAGGTAGGGTAGGGTAGAGTAGAGTAGAGTAGAGTTGAATTGAATTATTGAATTGAATTGAATTGAATTGAATTCTTTATTGGCCAAGTGTGATTGGACACACAAGAAATTTGTCTTGGTGCATACACTCTCGGTGTACATAAAAGAAAAGCTACATTCGTCAAGAATCATAAGGTACAACACTTAATGATAGTCATAAGGAACAAATAAGCGATCAAACCATATTAGGAAACAGTCAAAATAAATCGTAAGGATACCAGAAACAAGGTTACAGTCATAAGTGGGAGGAGATGGGTGATGGGAACGATGAGAAGATTAATAGTAATGCAGACTTAGTAACTAGTTTGACAATGTTGAGGGAATTATTTGTTGAGCAGGGTGATGGCGTTCGGGGAAAAACTGTTCTTGTGTCTGGTTGTTCTGGTGTGCAGTGTTCTATTGTATAGATGTTTCTCAAACTTCTGGGAGTTGACCGGGGTGCTCCTCTTGGAAGGAAAATCCATCTGGTTCAGTTCCAAGTTTGGAGAAAGACCCTGGAAACTACATGGAGGCTGATTGGAAAGATGGTTTATTGAACAGAAGCACAAAGACAGTGTGCAGTTCTGGGCCAGCTGAACGGTTGGATGAGTGGATGGATCTTTTATAGGTTTCTATGCCTTTGGAGTTTGCGCTGTTCGGGGGTTGTGGTGCAATGTTCCTTGTGTTCTGAAAGGGTGGTGGGCAATTCCTATTGTGGCTTTCCTCCTGTGTTGGGGTCTTGGGTGAGGGGCCGCTTTCTAACCCTACCACTCTGCCTTTGTTTGCTGTCAGACTTTGCTGCAAGGGATTTCAAAATATCCTGTTTTGAATGGATTACCAAATCTGCATTTCTAAAAGCTGGCCACCTCAGTTTCTGCTTGGGGGCAGGGAGACTGGTGGTGGTTTCTGCCTCTCTTAAGATTTTTTTCCCTTTTCTCCTTTAGAGAAATATAATATTCCGCCTTTTTAATATTTTCCACAATATGCCATTCTTCTGGGGTGGGGCTTCCTACAAGAGCATGTTTCTACATTTCTCCTTTAGGGGAAACATTCTCTTCCTCCTCTTTAATATTCCCTATTTGTGACCTTTGATCTTTATTGTTTAATGGATTGTTCTAAACTCTAAATGTCTCAATGTGAAGCACAAGAAATGTGTGTAAGAATTCTGTATTCTGTTCCAGTTTCTTAGGCTCTTTAAGTTTTGGCATCTTGCATGAACCCTAAGTGCAGGGTAAATAGGTTGACTCAGCCTTCCATCCTTTCTTTCTAAGGTAGGTAAAATGAGGACCCAGTTGTGGGGGCAATAAGCTGACTTTGTATAAATATACAAAAGTATGAAGGCTATTGCTTAACGCATTGTAAGCCGCCCTGAGTCTCCGGAGAAGGGTGGCATATAAATCAAATTTAAAAATATATAGAGAGAGATAGATCTTAATTTTTTTTTAAAAAAAGCCATTTTCCATTTGGAGAAAAAAGAAATAGAAATTCCGCCAAATGAAATTGGTTTGATATAACAAGTTCTTGATGGAAACTAAGACCATTTTTTGCACCACACAAGGGACAGACAGACATATAAATACCCAGAACATCCATTTGTGCAATGCCAAACTTCTACCAGCTTGGGAAAAGACTCCATTCCATGAATGTTGTTCAGTATTTAAGTCCACGACCTTCTCATTCTTTGAATTTATTTTATTTTCCATCTCGGATGCAGAAACTAGAATCATCTCTAAAAACTTCCTAACAGCAAAAAGTCAACTCTTAAGTTTAAGTTTATTAGATTTCTATACCGCCCTTCTCCCGGAGGACTCAGGGCGGTGTAGAAGAGTCTTCTCTTGGGCGAAGAGGCCTGGATAGTCTTTGTGGTCAGCTCTGCAACAACAGGAAAAGTCTTATGAATTGAAAAGTGTCCACAAGATTCCTCAGACCTATTTGGAATTTCCTTACAGGACAGACAAAGGAAGCAGAAGCAAGTCCCTCGGCTGTTCAGCTTGCCAGCTGTGGGAAGATCTGGGCAAGAACTGGGCAGAAGATCCTGGAGAAGGAAACCATTACCACTTCAGAGATTCAGCCCTGCAACTTCAGAAACATCCAATACCAGGAGACTGAAGGTCCTTGAGGACTTTGCAGCCGACTCTACAATGTTTATATTAAAGTCAATGGCTGAGATTAGAAAAGCATACTAAAACCCAAATGTTGGATCTGATGGTTCTGGAGCAGCTCCAGGCCCTTCTTCCCCTGCCGATGAGGAACTGGGTGCGGGAGTGTGGAGCAGAGACCAGCTCCCAAGCGGTGGCCCTGACGGAAGGCTTCCTCCTGAGTCAGGCAGAGGAACAGAAGGAGCAAGTCGAATTGCAGGTGAGAGACCTTCATCTTGGAAGTTCAGAAGAGAATAAAGAATGTTCAAATTCTTTACCCTTCCCTTCTATAATTCTTCATAACGTGAATATGTTCTATTAGTTCTTGCAGGACAATGTTCCATTATGTATTCTAGAATATACAGATAGTCCTATTAGAGTTCATTTAGTGACTGTTCATAGTTACGGCACTGAAAAAAGTGACTTTCAACCATTTTTCACATTTACAACAGTTGAAGCATCCCCATGGTCACATGATCAAAATTCAGATACTTGGGATGTGGTTCATATTTATGACACTTTCGGTGTCCTGGGATCATCTGAACAGATTTGGTGATCTTCTGACAAGCAAAGTCAATGGGGAAGCCGTGTGACTAACTTAACAATTGCAATGATTCACTTAACAACTGTCGGTAGAAAGGTCGTAAAATGGGGCAAAGCTCACTTAACAAATATCTCTCTTAACATAAATTTTAGGGCTAATTGCAGTCGTAAGTCAATGACTGTCTGTAGAGTAAAGATAACGTTTTTTCTTACATTCTATGCTCAATGATAGATATTGGGGCATTGAAGTTGTTTTTTGAGAACAAGAATCCACCTCATGTAGTGTGATGTCTTATTTATTTTTCTTTTCTCCTGCCTCATATTTCAAGTCTTTCACTCTGCAGACCAGAGATCCTATGAGAAGGAGGAATGCATCAAATCCCCCTCGGGAGCTGTTTTCCAGGAGGATCTATCAGGAATCCACAAGTCAGGACATCTCATTTGGTAGAGGTCCCAGCTGTCTTACCTTTTGTATCTCTTGTCTTCTATTCTATATCTTGTATTGTATATCTATTGTAGATCTATTAATTTTCCATTTCAAAATTCTGTCTCCCTCACAGGGAAGAATACAATGAATTTGACTCCTTTTTATGGTGGTGCTGAAAGACTGGCTGAAGCGCCAACTCATGTAAGAGAGGGATAATAAAACAACATTCACAATGTTAACGTTTGCTGAATAACTGTAGCAGTAGCACTTAGATTTATATACAGCTTCGGTGCTTTATAGTCCTCTCTAAGTGGTTTACAGGGTCGGAATATTGTCCCCAACAACTTGCGTCCCCATTTTACCGACCTCGGAAGGATGGAAGTCTGAGTTAACTTTGAGCTGGTGAGATTCGAACTGCCACATTGCTGGCAGCCGGCAGAAGTAGCCTGCAGTACTACATTCTAACCACTGCTCCACCGTTGCTCTTTTTTAATAGAATGGTGATCCTGTTAATAATTCTTTGACATTGAATTGTGGGAAACTACTCAATATGTAAAAGAATCTCAGTGGCACCTTACAGTTTTGAAAAGGCCTTGTGTATAGCCAGTGATAAGAAAAAAAATGGCACCAGGTTAAAAGACAAAGCAGACCGTTAAAATCGAAAGAGGGTGGCCAGATCAAAGCCCTTCAGCCTTTAAAAGAATTTGTAATCCTCTGATTTGTGCCAATTTGGGGCAAAACAATCCCACTTTGGAAAGGATGAAAAATGCTCTTTCCAAACAGGTTTCTCTTCAGCCTTTGGTCTGGGGATACCACAAACCTTTTACCTTCAGTGATGGTGCGGATCTGGATGGGGATGAACAGGCTCAGACTCAACCCCTCCAAGACTGAGTGGCTGTGGTTTCCAGCGTCCCGATATAGCCAGCTCACACCATCACTGACTATTGGGGATGAGATCTTACCCACCTCAGAGAGGGCTCGCAACTTGGGTATCCTCCTGGACTCATGGCTGTCTTTGGATGATCATATGACGGCAGTGGCCAGGGGAGCTTTTTATCAGGTTCACCTGATTTCCCAGTTGTGCCCCTTTCGGGATTAAGACACCTTGCGCACAGTCACTCACGCCCTTGTCACTTCCCGTCTGGACTATTGTAATGCTCTCTACATGGGGCTCCCCTTGAGGAGCACCCGGAGGCTCCAAATGGTCCAGAATCCGGCCGCGCGAGTAATAATGGGGGCGACCCGTCGCTCCCATGTAACACCCCTCTGGCTCCCGGTGGTCTTCTGGGTGCACTTCAAAGTGTTGGTTACCACCTTTAAAGCACTCAATGGCTTAGGACCTGGCTATTTACAAGACCGCATTCTGCCACCGATTGCCTCCCACCAACCGGTACGCTCACACAGAGAGAGCCTCCTCAGGATGCTGTCAGCCAAACAATGTAGACTGGCAACCCCCAGGGCGGTATGTAAATAAAATAAAATAAAATAAATAAATAAATGAATGGTGTTTCTTTGTCAATTGGTGACAGCCATGTAAATCCCTGGGTGCTTCTCAAACAACTTTAATGGACGTTTTCGGCATGAATTATTTGCTCTGGGACACCACAAGCCTTTTACTTAAGTGGTAAAGAACACACAAACACATCCTGCATTTTCTTCTGGAGGGCCCACAATTTCTGAAGACGAGCTAGTCTACTGGTTTATTGTCCTTACTGTTAGGAAGTTTCAGTACTTACTGAGTCAGCCGCTCCCAGTGAGTGGCATTGAACTAGCCACGCCCACCTGACAGCTGTGAATGGCCTGAGGTGTATTTTTGCTTGGAATCATTTAAACAATAAGGACAGATCATGAAATCCTGTTTTTGTTCTTTTTTCTTCTCATTCAGGAAAGTCTTGTGTCCTTTAAGGAGGTGGCTGTGTATTTCTCCGAAGAGGAGTGGTCTCAGTTGAATGTTGACCAAAAAGCACTGTATTGGGAAGTCATGCTGGAAAATCATAGGAATGTGGCCTCTTTGGGTAAGAATATGTCAGAAATTTTATCAGAATAAAACCTACAAATTTGGAAAAGGAAATAAAGAAGATAAGAGTAACGTGATTAATGAATAAGAGAAAAGTATGATGAAATTAAAAGAGAAAACACAAAGTAATAAAGAAATTATATTTCTCCCTGCCCCCTTTCTAAGGTTACATCATAGTGTCTACCTTTACATAATTTATCGTTTCTAATCTTCAAATCACATGTTCATTGTTTCTTTTTTTCACCCAAAAGTCTGTCAGGGTTTTTCAATCACTAATAAATATAGATACTATCCTCTGCTTTATCCGAGTCAATTTAGTCATCATTGAGAAATCTATCATCTTCTTCAACCATTCCACAATTCTAGTTATTGTAGAGCAGTTCTAGTTTTCTGTGTATAATAGTCCCACTACGGTTATCATACTCAGAAACATTCTTCTATGACTGTTGATTAGTGCCAACATAAATTGATTTCAGTTGGATATTATTCTTTCAAGTTCTCTGTATCACTGAATGTCCTTAGTTCCCTTTATCTGCCTAGAAAGTGCCTGATAATATGAAAACTATGGTATATTGTTTTTCCATTCTTGATGTGGTAGACAGGTAAATCCCATTATCGTTTTAAAGAGACAAAGACCAAAATAATCCTGGAACAGAGTTTATTCTTTGCAAAGGTCTCCCTCAAAGTGAGAGAGCAAATTACCATTCGTTCTCGCCGTCTTTTATACAATTTCAGGTTACATCTTACAGGATACAAGCATGTCCCTTGAGTACAATTTCAAACCTTATATAATAGACAAACACATGATATTCCCATTATGGAAAGTCCCCATAATTCCAATATATAAAAATACCCTACTTAAAAATATTGCTTATACATATAAGATCAGCATTCGTGTACTTCCCCTTCTTAACAAGGTCAAGTTGACCTGAAGCATACATCCTGCTAGATAAACACTTTCTCAAGAACACAACTTCCTCAAGAACACAGGAAACATATAATTCCGTTCTCATGTTCCTTAAACTGTCAGCTAAAATATATAATCAGGTTATACAAGGTAAAACAAAGCCTTAACATGATTTTAAAATGGTGTAACTCAGGTTATGCTTTTACAGGAATAATTCTTATTTCTTTATTCCTCACACTTGACTTAATTTGGTATTCCTGCAGCTCAAGTTCTAATGCCTCTCCACACGTTATCCATTGTTTATCCTTGCTCCTTTTTTTCTGCTGAAAGACATTAGGACGTTTTGGGGCACAACCCAAGTTTATATATGTTTCATGTTCTCAATGTGGCATTTCTAACAATGGTTTTAAAATCTAGATTGATCCTATATTTATTGTACCAGAAATATCCATGACATCCTGCCTTTCTATTTCTAAAATTCGCTTATTTCTGAGCAACTCCGACTTCTTATCCAAGCTGCACAGCAAAATATAAAGTTCAATTTCAAATTGGGAAACCAAATCTTTGATACTTAATCCATGATTTTTCCCTTGTCATACAAACCTAGATGTATGTTCCAAAATTTCAATCCAGAAAGTCCAGATCAAATTCTTGAAGGACTTCTCTGCATCTACCGGGTTTCCCCGAAAATAAGATCCTGTCTTATATTTTTTTGAACCCTGAAATAAGCGCTTGGCCTTAGTGCCATGTGCTCAAAAGCCCGATTGGGCTTATTATCAGGGGATGTCTTATTTTGGGGGAAACAGGATAAGAAGTTTGAAGCAGTTAGTTATTATATTCAAACTTCCTATTCTTTGTTCTTTTTCCCTAAAGTTATTTTCATTTTTATTTTCCTGTGAAGGTAATAACGGAGAAGATGATGAAGATTCGAGGGAATTGTTGCAAATGATCAGTCGTGGATACAATACAAAGAACCCTATAATTCTAATGGAAGTAGAAAGTGATGAGAGAAACCAGTCAAATAATTGCAATCAGGAAAGTTTATCTTCTATTCATGCAACAATGAAAGCCTCTGTGATCCAGGAAGGAAAAATAAAAAACAAACATATTGGAAAATGTACAAAACTATTCATGAATGAATTAGATGAAGATAAACGTTATCAAAACCAAACAAAAGGAGAAGATTATTTATGTAGAGACAATGAAAAAATTCGTAAATGGGCACAGTCTCTTCCTCATAAAAATGAGTCCCGTACATCTCAAAAAAGAACCCACACAGGAGAGAAGCCACATAAGTGCATGGAGTGTGGAAAGAGCTTTAGTAGGAATACTTACCTTAAATGTCATAAGAGGATCCACACAGGAGAGAAGCCGTATAAATGCCTGGAGTGTGGAAAGAGCTTCACTTTTAGTACTTCTCTTACTTTGCATTCCCGGATCCATACAACAGAGAAGCCCTATAAATGCATGGAGTGTGGAAAGAGCTTTACTTGGAGCAACAGTCTTACTTCCCATAAAAGAATCCACACAGGGGAGAAACCCTATAAATGTATGGAGTGTGGAAAGAGCTTCTCTCTTAGTAGTTCTCTTATTTCGCATTACCAGATCCATACAGGGGAGAAGCCCTATAAATGTATGGAGTGTGGAAAGAACTTCTCTCTTAGTAGTTCTCTAACTTTGCATTACCGGATCCATACAGGAGAGAAGCCCTATAAATGCCTGGAATGTGGAACTACCTTTACTCGGAGTAGGAGTCTTACTTCCCATAAAAGGATTCACCAATGGAACAAGATGTATAACTGCAAGGACTGTGGAAAGAGCTTTCCTACAAACTGTCAACTTAACAGTCATAAGAAGATCCACACAGGAGAGAAGTCCTATGAATGTATGGAGTATGCAAAGAGCTTCGGCTCACTCAGAAATCTTTTTTTACATAAAATGATCCACACAGGGGAAAGGCCTTATAAATGCATGGAGTGTGGAAAGTCCTTTATACAGAGAATTCATCTAACTTCACATTCAAGAATCCACACAGCAGAGAAGCCCTATAAATGCATGGAATGCGGAAAGAGCTTCTTATCTAGTGATTCTCTCACTTCCCATTATTCGATCCATACAGGGGAGAAGCCATATAATTGTACACAGTGTGGAAAGAGCTTCTGTCAAAATTCTTCTCTTACTCTTCATAAACGAATCCACACAGGAGGGAAGTCTTATAAATGCATGGAATGTGGAAAGAGCTTCTCTACGAACAATGATCTTATTGTACATATAAAGATCCATAGAGGGGAGAAACCATATAAATGCATGGAGTGTGGAAAAAGCTTTATTAAGAACAGTCAACTTATTTACCATAGTAGTATCCATACAGGGGAGAAGCCGTATAAATGCATGGAATGTGGAAAGGGCTTTATTAAGAACTCTCAACTTATTTACCATAGTAGGATCCATACAGGAGAAAAGCCCTATAAATGCATGGAATGTGGAAAGAGCTTCTCTATGAACAGTGCTCTTATTGTACATATAAAGATTCACCGAGGGGAGAAACCACATAAATGCATGGAGTGTGGAAAAAGCTTTATTAAGAACAGTCAACTTATTTACCATAGTAGTATCCATACAGGGGTGAAGCCCTATAAATGCATGGAATGTGGAAAGGGCTTTATTAAGAACTCTCAACTTATTTACCATAATAGGATCCATACAGGAGAGAAGCCCTATAAATGCATGGAATGTGGAAAGAGCTTCCCTAAGAACAGTGATCTTATTGCACATATAAAGATCCACATAGGGGAGAAGCCACATAAATGCATGGAGTGTGGAAAGAGCTTTATTAAGAACAGTCGACTTATTTACCATAGTAGGATACATACAGGGGAGAAACCATATAAATGCATGGAATGTGGAAAGAGTTTTTCTACAAACAGTTACCTTAACACCCATAAAAAGATCCACACAGGAGAGAAGCCTTATAAATGTATGGTGTGTGGGGAAAGTTTTATTATGAACCATTCTCTTAACTCCCATATAAGGACTCACATAGCGTAGAAGCCATATAAATCTGTGAAATATGGAAAAAGCTTCAAGATGAGCAGTGGCCGAAAGCCCCTTGACTTATGGAGATTCTTATATCGGTGGTTCTATATACAACAGCTGTCACCCCTTCTTCACTGCAGAGTTTGTTGGCAAAGCTGGCAATGAGGGAAAAATGCAATTTGTGCAGCTCCAGGAGTGGCTAAGAGACAGCTAAGAGAACCACCAAATAAGAATGAGATCTCCCTGTCTGAAAATCAAAATAATCAAAATTGTGGAGGAGACAAATCAAAATAAGATGCAAGAAAAGAAAGAGAAGAAAAAGGATTAATAAGTAGTTATCAAATAGAAAATGCTTTAGGAGTTTACAGTAGAACAGAGGAAAAAAAGAAAAATCTCTTTTTTAAAAAAGAAAGGTTTATGGATGGGTGCTCAAATGATGCAGCAGAAGGAGACAAGGGAGAAAACCGAAGGGAATACTCGGTATAAAAATAATAGAAAGAGTTATAAGATTCCAAAAGAGAGAAATAAAAGGGCGACCAAAAAGATTGGAACTTCAAAAAGATTAAGAGATGATGGATAGAGATAAAATATATTAACAGGTGACTGTATAAAAGAAAAAAGTAGAAAACACAAATAGGGAAAATAGTAGTATATATGCTGACAGACAATGGAATTTATTATAATCAAAAACAAAGTAAGGTTAGAAGGTGAAAATTTAAGATTAGGTAACCTAATGTCAAGCTTCGATGCTATCTCAAAATAAATGACCCTAATTGTATTATTAACAGTGTGGGCAGTGATGGAAATCTATGGTAAGCATCCCACGCCCTTTTTGTGGGCACACAAGTTGTCGCCCCAGTTCCGCTGCTGGTTGTCAGGTCTCTGCTGTGCATGCGCAGGGGATGGGGCATGTGTGTGTGGGGGGTGCACATGCGTGGCAGGCATAAATTGCATTTTAAGGGCTTGGGGGCCGCCCGTATGCCCGTTTGGACACTTGGTTCGGAAAAGGTTAGCCATCTCTGCAGTAGGGGAAACAAATATGTGGTATAAAGAAATGTTATTGATGTTTGAATCAATTTATGAAAAAAATGATAAAGAATCATTAAATACCGAATGGTAATGTTGAAGTTGGAAGATGAGGACGATGTATATTTAACTGTATTATTGCTAACATTGTGTAAAAAGGGTATTGACCTAGTCAATACACTGTCCACATAATATGTATGGTGTTAAAGGAAAACCACAAATAAAACAATACAAAAAAAAATGCCTATGGAGATTCTCATACATCCAGGTCTTCGTTGTCTGAAAGGTACTTTTCCTAAAGGCAACTGGATTTTCTTTGGGTTTTCTTGAAAATCTTTCGCTTCTCATCCAAGAAGGATCTTTTGTTCTGAAGAAGCATTTCCCTGGATAGAAAGCAAAACATCTTCAAGGAAATAGAAATTCCAGTTGCCTTTTGAAAAAGTACCTGTGGGAGCCCTTGACAAATCCACAGAAGAGCAAAAAGGGTTTTCGTATATAAACAGAGAAGATAGAAATAGATATATCCAGTAAGATAGAAATAGTGGTTTACCTATAGTAATAGGAACAGAATAAAATAAGCAAGGTGTGGTTAGCATTAACTTTACAAGTAAGGAGCGGGAGTTTTTAAGTGTAATAAATTTTAAGCTGTAACATTTGTTTATTGGCAAAAATTTGGGGGAAATGTGTCTAATAAAATTTTTGTGGGGAAAGCAAATGCTGTCTGTATGTTTACCATAATGAGAAAAGCCGTAACTGTTGCTTATTGGCAAAATTAGGGTGGGGGGCAAACTTCTGAGTTTCAGAGATTCCTGCTGTTTATTCAAATAGTAATCTTGGATGAATCTGTCAAAATGGAGAAAAGACACCAATTCCAGTTTTCTGCCAGTTATTGTCCAATTTTGCATTAGAGAAATGGAAATCAGAGTAGCAGTCACACAAAATTAGACAATAATTGTACTTTTCTTTTTATTCATGATCTAGAAATATCCTAGTTGCCTTAAATTCTAGAAAGGTCTTAAGTTTCCTACTTGTATTTCCTGAGGGTGTTTGGTATTAAAACAAGTTTCCTCCTTATTTTGCCCTCATGGTGTTTTAATTTTATATTCTCTTCTATAATCTCATTTCCATCATTTTGCCTTCCCCTTTTGCTACTGTCGCAGAGGAGATGCCATTTCCCCCCTCTTCATTTGTCCCCCCAAGGAGGCTGGTTGTGAGGTAAAATTTCTGGAACATCCCTCAGTTTCAACTTTCCCCCCATTTTGGGACTGGTTTTCTTTTTTCTTCAGCATTATTTACTTTCTCACAAGCAGCCATTCAGTCTTCCCGATTATTTTTGGCTTCAACCCAGAGCCAAAAATTTGACAAGTGTAGGTGTATGTACAGAACTAGAGCAGTGGTCACCAACTGGTGGTCCGCGGACCACTGGTGGTCCACAAGAAAATTTTGGTGGTCTGCAGCGCACCAGGGTGGAGGAGCTGCTCCAGGATGAGCAACGGCCAGTCCTGTGACTAGAGCTTTGGAAGATGGGACTGGCCAGGCAGCTCATGGTGGGGCTGTAAATCTACGCTGGAGAGGGAGGTTTGTGCAATTTGCTTCACTCCATATTCCAGAGTGGGAGCGAAGCTTCGTTTCTTGCTGGATCTCACAGCCATTTCTTCCTGCCCTTGTTGGTGCTCCGCGCACCTTGGTCTCTTGGGGAGACGCTTGACTTCCTCTCAGCCCCAAGATGAGATGGCCCATGAGATGGGAGAGGGAAAGAGAATCAGAGAGAGAATCAGAATGAGACAGAGAGAATGAGGGGGAGGGGGAGAGAGAAAGAGACAGAATGAAAGAATGAGAGAGAGAAAGTGAAAAAGAATGAGAGAGAAAGACAGAATGAGAGACAGAAAGAAGAGAAACTGAAAAAGAATGAGATAGAGACAATGAGAGAATGAGAGAGGGAGAGAAAGACAGAATGAAAGAGACAAGAGAATCAGAATGAGAGAGACAGAGTGAGAGAATGAAAGAAAAAGAAAGAAAGGGAATCAGAGAGAGAATGAGTGGGAGAGAGAGAAAGAGAGGAGGAGAGAGAGAGAAAGAAAGGAGAGAAGGAGAGAGAGAGAGAGAAAGAGGAGTGCTTGAAGGACACCATCCTGTCACTGGGAGTCCAGGCGCTTCAGCAAGCGGCGCACTGGATTCGTATTAGTGGTCCGTAGGATTTAAAATTATGAACTTGGTGGTCCCTGAGGTCCAAAAGGTTGGGGACCCCTGTCCTAGACAGCCTTGTGGTCCTCATCTTCTGACCGTCTGGCCGTTTCTGACAGGATTTGGGCCCCTTTGCGGCCTCCTCCAATCTGCGGAGCCTTCAGGGTGGTTGTTCTTGAGGGGAGCGAGTTCAAATCCTCCAGAGAGATTTTTTTTCCACCTCCCCAGAGGGTTCCTGGACAGGAAAGAGAGGAAGATGGAGAAGCTTCGACTCCTGGAGACGCCAGCGCTTTTCTCCGACAGGGATTCATTCCTCCTATTATTCCCATGCCAATCATCCCTTCCCCTCCTTCCCCCCCTCTTCCTCGCCAAATAGATACTCTTCCCCTAAGTTCGTCTGGGGAGGCGCCTCTCTCCTTCCCGCTCCCCCTCCCACACAGCCCCACTGAAAGTGGGAGGCGGGGCCTTTGCTGGAGGCTCAGAAGCTGCCTGGAAGCCTTTAGGGGAAATCCCGACGAGACTCCCGAGTTGCGCGAGTGGCGGCTCTGCCCGTGCAAAGGGGCCCCTTGCTGGAGAGGTGAGTGGAGAGGGGTCAAGTCTTCCTGCGGGGTCGGAGTCCGGAGTCCCATGTTCCCCTGCCGCCCTTTCCCATGCAGGTTCCATGGAGTTGGGGGGGGAGCAAAGGAGAGAAATGGGGGTCCCCAGAAGGGGAGGGGGCATTCCTCCCTATTTATTGGGGGAATGGAGGCAGCCTCGAAGCCTCCCTGCTGGCTCTGGGTGCAAGGACGGATGTGCGAGGACTGGGACTGGGGTGCTGCTTCCCAGCCTTTCCTCACGACCGTAGAGGAAAAGAAGGGAGACCTTGCAGGGGAGACGGAGGTGCAAAAGTGGGGCTGAGGCGCAGGATTCGCACCGTGTGCCCGATGAGGCCTTTCAAGCTTAATGAAAGTCTTGTTCTTGACTCTCTTCTCTTAAATCGTGAGAATAAAGAAGTCGGAAACGGAAATCAAAAAAGCATATTTTGAATGTATGCATCCAGTCCTTTTGAGTCTTTGAGAGAAGTTGATGAAGAAGGATTGGTCAGAATTCGCTCCAGCTGCAGAGAAGGGAAAGTACCTGTTAGGATTCCCCACTTTCTTCCCTGACATTAGTGGTTTTTTTAAATAAGGTTTTCTTTTTGTTATTTTTCCTTTGGGGATGGATTCTCACTAGTTAAATTAGTCACCCTTTTTCCTTGGTGCTTTCTGTGGTTTTCTGAGAGAAAAATGAATTATTCCTGTCAAAACATAACCTAAGTAACGTCATATTTAACTTTTATATAATCTGATATATACACTATATAATCTGGTAATTAGGACATGAATAAGCATTAGATTATGGAAAGGAGAAAGGGAACTGTAATGTTTCTGTGATGCTTGCTTTGGAGAAAATGATTGTTTTGGTACATTCTAACTTGGGTTGGGTTGACCTGTTCTATTGAAATAGAGGAAGAGCCTAATGATCCATTAGGGAGAACAATACCTATCAGCATGGAAACATCTGCGCAGGGTATTTTCGGAGGGTATTTTTGGAGGGGAACTCCAGAGTGGAACATGTGCAGAGAGCCAAATTTGTTATATAAGACCTGAAAACAATTCCCTAAAGGGACATTTACATTGTGTTGCTGTATCGTGAAAGCTGTATATAAACATATATATATATAGGGCTGTAGAAAGAAAAATCTTGGTTACGTAGGAAACCTGGCTAGAGGAAAAATCCTACGAAGAAGTAAGAAAATAGATATTGTACCTTTACAGGGAGGATACATGAGATGTGGGGGTGGCTTACTGATGATGGCTAAGGAGCCAGAAATAGATCTATATAAATCTCTCACTTGGCAGCAAGAACTTGCTGGCTGCCAGAAAGAAAAAAGCCCAGAATCGAGCTGTTTTCTTATAATCTCACATTTCCCATTTTGGAGCTGTAAACTACAAAATGTTTCTACTTCTGGAGACAACGAAGAAGCTAGAGTCAGCCCCTCCCCGTTTAAGAGGGTGGTTGAACTTCATTTTAAGGTGTGTTCTTTCAAGCCTTGTCTTTTCTTTTTTAATATGGTCACGCGACAGTTTCCACAATTCCTGGAGGAAACATCTTATCTAGATCCCTTCCAGTCGGGTTTCAGGTCTGGGCACAGCAGGGAAACGGCATTGGTCGCGTTGGTTGATGATATCTGGAGGGCTCGGGACAGGGGTTGCTCCTCTGTTCTGGTCCTGTTAGATCTCAGCGGCTTTTGATACCATTGACCATGGTATCATGCTGCACCGGCTGGAAGGGTTGGGAGTGGGAGGCACCATATTGCAGTGGTTCTCCTCCTTTCTCTCCGACCGGTCGCAGTTTGTGTTGGCAGGGGGGCAGAGGTCGACCTCGAGGCCTCTCGTCTGTGGAGTGCCGCAGGGATCGGTCCTCTCGCCCCTTCTGTTCAACATTTATGTGAAGCCGCTGGGCGAGATCATCCGTGGCTTCGGGGTGAGATACCATCAGTACGTTGATGACACCCAGCTGTACATCTCCACCCCAGGCCACCCCAACGATGCCCTTGAAGTGATGTCTCAGTGCCTGGAGGCTGTGCGGATCTGGATGGGGAGGAACAGGCTCAAGCTCAACCCTTCCAAGACTGAGTGGCTGTGGCTCCCGGCATCCTGATATAGTCAGTTGACTCCATCACTGACTATTGGGGGCGAGTCCTTGGCCTCCACAGAAAGGGCTCGCAATCTGGGAGTCCTCCTGGATATGCAGCTGTCCTTGGAGGAACATCTGACCGCTGTAACCAGGGGGACCTTTTATCAGGTTTGCCTGATTCGCCAGTTGCGGCCCTTTCTTGATCGGGATTCCCTGTGCACAGTCACTCACGCCCTTGTCACCTCTCGCCTTGACTACTGCAATGCTCTCTACATGGGGCTCCCCTTGAGGGGCACCCGGAAGCTCCAACTGGTCCAGAACGCAGCAGCGCGAGTAGTGATGGGAGCAGCATGGCGCTCCCATGTAACACCGCTCCTGCGCGAGCTGCAGTGGCTCCCAGTGGTCTTCCGGGTGTGCTTCAAGGTGTTGGTTATCACCTTTAAAGCGCTCCATGGCATAGGGCCTAGCTATCTTCGAGACCGCCTGCTGCTACCGACGACCTCCCACCGACCTGTGCGCTTCCACAGAGAGGGCCTCCTCGGGGTGCCATCAGCCAAACCATGTAGGCTGGTGACCCCCAGGGGGAGAGCCTTCTCTGTGGGGGCACCTACCCTCTGGAATCAGCTGCCCCCAGAGATAAGGAGAATCCAAGACCTCAGTGCCTTCCGCCATGCCCTTAAAACCCACTTTTTCCAGCAAGCCGGGCTGGTTTAGGAAGAAATTTTTAAATTTTTTAAATGTTTAATTGGTTTGTGGTTTTTTAAATTTTTGGGCCAAATTTATATAGATTTTAATTGTTTTTAATATTTGTATTTCATGTTTTTAATTCTGGCTGTGCACCGCCCTGAGTCCTCAGGGAGAAGGGCGGTATATAAATTGAAAATAAAATAAAATAAAATAAAATAAAATAAAATAAAATGAAATGAAATGAAATGAAATGAAATGAAATGAAATGAAATGAAATGAAATGAAATGAAATGAAATAATAAAATAAAATAAAATAAAATAAAATAATAAAATAAAATAAAATAAAATAAAATAAAATAAAATAATAAAATAATAAAATAATAAAATAATAAAATAAAATAAAATAAAATAAAATAAAAAATATATAATTCTTTATTGGCCAAGTGTGATTGGACAGACAAGTAACTTTTCTCAGGTGCATAAGCTGTCAGTCTAGATATTTGAGATTTAAACACTAATATATATACACTCACTAATTCGATAGACAACTCTGATGTGCAAACAAAGATAATTTATTGGAATGCCTTTGCAAAGGCAGGCCTCCACGTCACTTCCCAAGTTGGATGAGATCGTGAAGATCGCGCTTTTCAAAGTTTCAAACAATACTTTTATACCTTTTCCCCCAGTATACATCATATACCTCCTTCCCCCCCAGTTCCTGCCTTTTTACATCCTGCGTACGTGTCTTTTGGTTGTGGCTTCTTTTATTTACTGATTTCCAATTTCCTGTGTTTTGCAGGGATTGCTTTTGCTAATTTACAACAGGATGCATCTTGTTTCCTTCACCCTTTGTGGGTGAGCTTTCTTCAACATTTTGGTCAAGCTGACACATAATAATTAACCTTTTTCCTGTGCCTTTTCCTTTGCCCTGTTACTGAGGCTTTGCAATGGAGCCTTTATAATTTATTTGATGCAATTAAAACATTCTATAAAAGAGTAACTTTTTATCTTTTCTTACACTCCCCTCTGGGAGGAGGTTTTAAAATATTTCTAGCAGGACTACTAGATTCTGTTAACAACTTTGTTTCCGGTGCCTTCTGCCTGGTGAACTCGCAAGATTCATTTTTCTCATTATGTACATGTGTATGTGAGATATAAAACCCCCAATTGTATACTCACAATTCAAAAACAAGACTGGTTCACAAAATCAAAGGTTTATTGAAGAAAACGTGAAAATAAAAAGAAAAGCGGTTACAAGCACAGCCTCTTAGACCCTTCCCAAATGGATTGAGTTCAAAGAGCACAAAAACGAGTTTTCAAGGTATACATTTTATACTCCTACCCAATGCACGCCACGTCTATGAAGCCCTCACAGCTCCCCTTTATTCTCCTAAATCATTCTTCAAATTATTTTACACTTTAAAGGGTAATCTTGATAATTCCTGTCTAACAAGGACTATCTTATCTTGTTTACTTGTAACTTCACCTTGGACAGATGCTCCTTTCTTACTGATAGTGGTTTTACCCAAGGCGTAGGTTCCTGTCTCCAAGGGAGCTTTTAGCAAGTCATAATACATTGTCTCTACTGATTACAAGTTACTGTATATTCACTTTGCATCCGCAGGAAACAGCAGAGAGTCTCACACCTTAGTAGCACATTTAACACACTTTTATAAAACAGTAACTTTTATTTGTTTCCTTTATATATATCCAAACTAGACTCGTTGTTTCTGTGTCATATAATATATGTGAGTATATGCATAATTATGTATTTATGTTTTTATTTAGTTTGTTGTTTTAGTATTGTATATTGGAGATGTGAGAGCTGTATGCTACGAAATTTCATTTTAATCTATGCCGATTAGTGTACATTCAAACTGACAATAAATTATCCTATCCCATCCCAACCCAACCTAACCTAATCTAAACCTAACCTAACCTTAATTTAAAAAAAAAAAAAAACTAGCTCTAGCTCTCCCTTTGGGGAAAGAAAAATAGAAAATCCTCCAAACATAAAACATTTGTTTTATATTCCAATATAACATATTTCATTTCTTGATGAAAACTGGGACCATATTTTGCACCACACTTGATGGACACACAGACACACAAATGTTGGAAATGAATTCAACAAATAAACTTGGCGTCTGTAAAAACACAGAGATTTTATTTCAAAATAAACAAGAAAGCAATTTTGCAAAATGCGGTGGTGTCCCAGCATAGACCTCAACAAAGGGTTTGAGAGAGGAAGCCACACCCTTAGATTTCAAAAACATTCATTATATACAGTTCTATCTGAATGGCCCATTTCCCTCCTCCTTTGGACTTATTGGACAGGTCCTCCAGGGTTTTAGCTAATCCAAGATGCCTCAAAGGAATACATTCTCTCTCTCTTTGTTTTCTCAGATTACTTTCTCTTCTCCCTTACCTATCTGTTAACATTTATCTGCTCTCTAGCGTTAAGGAACGTCTCCCTGCACCCTCAGCAGGGCTCCTCTCCTATGCCAAAGAACAAGATAATGCCCACATGTCAGGGTTGAAATGCTCCCAGTTCAGACCGGATCGCTCGATCCAGTAGTGATGGCGGCGGGTGGTTTGGAGAACCGGTAGCAAAAATCCCTGCGCTCCCGCTCCCATAACCAGCTGAGTCGCACAATCAGAGGCTTTTTTTTTTTACTTTTAAAAGCATTTTTTTCTACAACCTCTTCCGACGAAAAAATGCTTTTAAAAGTAAAAAAAAACCTCTGATGATCGTGCAGCTCAGCTGGGATTGTCAGAGGCTTTTCAAAGCATTTTTTTTTAAAAAAATAGTTTTTATTGAATATAAATATTAAAAAAGACATACATAACATATACACAACAAACATTTATACAACATATACACAAAAAGAATACAATTTCTTCTTAAGCATTTTTCAGAGTGACGTTCTACAATTCTACTTATAATATATTCCTTCACCTTTCTGTAATCTAATAATATTTTTATTATATATATATGTATCAATCAGTAATATATCCCCTATATTTTTTGTATATTTCTAATTTTTAACCAATTATACCAATTATTCCATATTTTATAATAATCTGATTCTTCTTTTTCTTGTAATTCTTTGGTTAACCTATCCATTTCAGCGCATTCTAAAATTTTCCCTATTACTTCTGTTTCACTTGGTATTTTTTCTTGTTTCCAATTTCTTGCGTAGGTTATTCTTGCAGCAGTTAATATATGAATTGTAAGATATTTGATATCCTTAGGGTATGATTTGTTAAATATTCCTAATAAAAATGTTTCTGGTTCTTTTTCAATCTGTGTTTTTGTTATTTGTTCCAACCATTTTTTGATGTTAGACCAAAATTTCTTTGCTGCCGGGCACGTCCACCATAAATGATAGAAAGTCCCTTGTGCCTTTTTGCACTTCCAACAAATTGGGCTATTTTTAGGTTGTATTTTTGCCAATCTGGTTGGAGACATATGCCACCGATAGAACATTTTCAGTTGGTTTTCCTTGTACGCCGTTGCTTTCGTTAACTTTAGGTTTACCTGCCAGAACTTTTCCCATTTTTCCAAAGGTATTGTGTGTTTGATATTTTGAGCCCACTTAATCATCGTTTCTTTGACTGTCTCTTCTTCCAATTTATAGCGTAGGAGAAATTTATAAATTCTACTAATTAATTTATTTTCTGAATCTAATATAATTTTATCTATTCCTTGTTTTTGATTATAAATTTCATGTTTTTATATGCTCTCTATATTTGGATTGTATTTGAGTGTAAGTCCACCAGTCTATTCCTCTGTGTAAATCTGTCTCCAATTGTTGTTTTGTCTTTAGTTTGCCTTGATAGTCAATTATATCTTTATATCTAATTATTTTTGTCTTATCTGTTAAATTTGGGTGTCTAATTGATTCAGCCGGTGCTAGCCAATTTGGTATCTTCATATAATGTTGTTTTTTAATTTTAAGCCAAATTTGTAATAGTGAGTTCCTTATTGTATGTGTTTTAAAATATGAATGTGTTTTGTATTTCTCATCCCACATAAAGGAGTGCCAGCCAGTTTGAAGTTCGTGTCCCTCAATTGTTAAAGTTCTAGAGTCCTTTAATTCTATCCAGTCTTTGACCCACGATAGTACTGCTGCTTGGTAGTATATCTCCCAGTCAGGGAGTGCAGCTCCTCCTCTATCTTTTGTATCCTGAAGCAGTTTAAATTTTATTCGTGGCCTTTTCCCTTGCCAAATAAATTTAGATGTTATTTTATTCAGCTTTTCAAAAAACGGTTTATCTATTTTAATTGGGGTGACCTGAAACAAATATAAAAATTTAGGTAATATAATCATTTTGATGGCCGAAATTCTTCCTAGGAATGAAATGTGTAAATTTTCCCATTTTTCTAAGTCTTTCTTTCTTTGTTCTAGTAATTTATCATAATTATTTTCTTTAATTGCTGATGTTCTTGTAGATAAGCAGATTCCTAGATATATTTTTTTGTTGTTGTTTGAATTTGTATATTATCTATCAAATCTTTTGTTTGGATTTCCGTAAGGTTTTTAACAATTAGCTTCGATGTACTTTTATTAATTTTTAGTCCAGCCACTTCTCCAAATTCTTCTATTTTTTGGAACAAATTAGGTATAGATTCCATAGGATTTTCTGTCAAAAACACTAAGTCATCAGCAAAGGCTTGAACTTTGTATTCTTCTCTATTAATCCTTAAACCTTCAATTCCTTGATCTTTTCTAATTTTTTTCAACAGGGTTTCCAATGATAGAATATATAGTAAGGGGGAAAGTGGACAGCCTTGTCTGACTCCTTTTGTTATATTAAATTTGTCTGTTATGTCATCATTCATAATTATCCTTGCTGATTGCTTGGTATAGATTTCTGCTATAATTTTCCCAAATTTTTCCCCAATTTGCATATTTTGTAGTTGTTCAATCATAAATTTCCAATTTTGGTTATCGAAGGCCTTTTGGGCGTCAAGAAAAACCAACACTGCCTGCTTCTCCGGGTGTGATTCATAGTATTCTAAAGCATTAAGTATTATTCTCATGTTGTTCTTTATTTGGTGTCCCGGCAGAAATCCATTTTGGTCTGGGTGTATATATGTATTTAATACTAATTTAATTCTTTCTGCCAAGATTGCTGCAAATATTTTGTAATCGGCATTCAATAATGAAATAGATCTATAGTTTTGTATTAACTGGAGATCTGTGTCTTCTTTTGGAATGATTGTTATTATGGCTTCTGTCCATGAATTTGGTATCTTGGCTTTCTCCATAGCTTCATTATATAATCGCAACATATTCTCTCCCAATACTTCTTGCATTGTTTTATATATTTCTACCGGTAGCCCGTCGGGACCTGGTGTTTTATTGTTTTTTTGCTTTTTCAGTACTTCGTCTAGTTCTAATTTGGTTATTGGCCTATTGAGAGTAATTCTTTGTTCTTCTGTGATTTTTGGCATTCCTGATTTCTCTATGTACTGTCTTATTTTATCTTCCTCTATTTTCCCCTGATTATATAGGGCGGTGATGTCATCAAGAACGGGTGAGGAAACGGAGGCTCCGTCTCTGAAACCCAAATTTCCTCATTAATTGCTCTTTAGGGGCATTCCTGAACTTGGAGGGATCGGGAAACGAAAGAGGAATTCGCGAAGCCCCCTGGTGTTGCGCTGTCATCAGGGAGGTCGAGCGATCAACCTCTTAAATTGGTGGAGAAGAAGTCGGCCTTATCGGCGGACAGGAGTGATGGCGCCCGCCTAGATCGAAGCAAAAAGTGGAAGCAAATCCGAGTGACTGTCAGATAGATCACCTACAATAGAGACGGCAAATGGGACGCACGATCGAATCAGAGAAAGACAAGTGAGTTACAACAGCGGCGATACAAGAGGAGAAGGAAAAAAGGGGGAATAATTACAGCGTGGAAGAGAGAAACCCATAGAATGACTAAGCAAATGTAAGAAAAGGAGAAATAGCACTCGAAGCGGTCTGACTGCGAACCTTTACAGTTGATCAAAGGGAGCAGCCTGTGGACTTTGTGGATATAGAGACAAGCTGTTTGATCTTGGGAATTATAACTGATTCAAACCCCAAACATCGGAAACCGAATACAGAGACTGAAATTCCGGACTAAGTGGTGAATTTCACAGATACAGAAGATCTGTCGGGATTTCAAACTCTGGATTTACAAATAACTTTGGATAATAAGAACTCAAGTTTTAAAAAAAAAAGATTTGAAAATTGAATGCAGAGATCCGATTACTGGGAGAAGAAATTAAAAAAAAAAAGACTGAGACGACACAGATTGCGTTTTTCATGATTGTGAAAGAACAGACTGAGAGAGGTAAAACAAGAAGACAATAAGGACTAAAGAAAATAAAAATTAAGTGAATTATTAATTTTGAACTGTTTAATTAGTTAATAAGTTTAATATTTGAAAGAAATATATAAGTTGACAATATTGACAATATTTTTATAGCTATAAATTGTATTGTGGAATTGTAGTTAGACAAGGAATTATTGTTAAAGCGAAAGACTGATTTTTATATAAAATAACAGATGAGTTGACTGTATCTCTGAGATAGACTGATTGAAAAAGGGGTTAATTGAAAAGATTGCTAATTAGAAAATTAAGAAAATTAAATTAAAATCTTGTTTGATAAGTAAATAGATTTATACTGTGAACAAGAATTAATTGCTTAATCGGGATAACTGGCAATATAATATAATTATATATAAGTTGTGTGGTGTATAAGTAGTATTTGGAGGGGAAAAGATATATTAAGGAATAACTTAATAATTGATGCTAAGGTTGGAAAGCTTTACACGAATATTAAAAATGTCTACAACATCCACCATAACAAAGACTGGGAAAAAACCTACAACTAGTACGTTAGTAATGACTCCTTTCCCCTCACAACAAAAAACAATAGATAGCATGATGGGGAAAGAAAAAGAAAAAGAAAAACTGGAAATGGCACCTAATGTAATACAAGATATGTTTCAAAAGATCCAGGAAACACTGCTTCAAACACAAGAAAAAATAGCTGAAAATCAGGAAGAAATGAGAACGTTCCATGCAGAGATCAGAAATGAATTAGGAGAAGTCAAGGAAGATATTAAGACCATGAAAGATAAAATTGGGGGCATTCAAAATTCTATAGCAGAAAATGAACAGAGAATTAGGAAAACAGAAACAAAAATAGATCACGTGGAATTAAAAGTAGAAGCAATGGAACAAAAAACCCTACAACTAAACAAAGAAATGTCAGACTCCTTGACCATGCTCGAAATGGAAAAGGCCTCATACTTCCTGCGTTTTCAAAATGTTCCAGAAGAAAAAAATGAGATTTAGAAGGAAAGATGGTGGAGATTATTGCAGGAATGATACAAAAAGAGCCAGAAGAAATAAAAGGACAATTGGAAGAAACTTATCGTGTACAAACAAATTATATAAGAAGACACAGATTGGCAAGAGAAGTCCATGTTAAATTTTTAAAAAAATCAATCCGAGATGAAGCCTATAAGAAATCTAGAGAAGAAACGGTGATCTATAATGGAAAAGAAATTATAATTTTAAAACAGATACCCCGAAGAGTAAGAAATCTACGACGACAATATCAGTTTTTAACACAATTATTGATCAAATACAAGATAATGTATAGATGGCTGCCAATAGAGGGGATCTTAATTACGTGGGAAGACAAAAGATATAAAATAGACACTCTAGAAAAGGCAAGAGAATTTCATAACACACATTTTAGACTAGAAGTAGAACAGGAAAGTAAGGAGGAAACAGATAGTAAAAGTCAAGAAGAAGAACCAATAGAAACAAAGGAAGAAAAAGAAATAAGACAGAGGCAAGAAAAAGAGAGAGAACAGAGAGAAGGTGCAAAACCTAGAGAACGGATGGAAACAAGAAACACCAAAAAACAGATACAATAGGCAATGGATGAACAGATCAAACTCTTTTCGGTAAACATTAATGGCCTAAATGCCCCAAAGAAAAGGAATCAAATTTTCACAAAATTATGAAAATTAGAAGCAGATGTGATATGTCTGCAAGAAGTACACATTCAAAAAGATTATCAAAAAATCCTAGAAAACCCCAAATTAGGAAAATTATATTTATCTCTGGCCCCAAAAAAGAAAAAAGGAGTAGTGATTTACGTAAAAGAAAAAATACAATCTAAACTAGTTTATACCGATGAGCAAGGTAAAGTGGTGATGGTTGAATTAGAAATAGGGAAAAGGAAAATGTTAATTGTAGGGATTTATGCACCTAACCAAAAACTACAGGTTTTTTTTAAAGACCTACATATAAAATTAGCAGAATTAGAATATGATGATATTTGTGTAATAGGGGATTATAATGCAATAGTAAATGCAAAGAAAGACTACAAAACTGGGGAAAAAAAAACAAAAGAAAAAAGAAATACTTCCAAAAGAATTCTTTACTATGGCTGAAGAACTAAACTTGGCAGACGTATGGAGGGAAACACATGAAGAAGAGGCCCAATACACCTTTTACTCCCATCCGCATAACTCCTGGTCAAGACTGGACATGGCATGGATGACCCCAAGTATCAAAACAGAAGTAGAAAAAATTGAGATAGGCACAAACCAATGGGCAGACCACAATCCACTATTCATAAACTGGAAAGGGGAAAGAAGACGTAAGAGATGGACAATGAACCAAAGATTATGTAAAGAAAAAGAATTTAATTTGATATTAGAAAAGGAAGTAAAAATATTCTTTCAGATAAATAAAATAGAGGAA
This sequence comes from Arizona elegans, assembly GCA_022577455.1. Taxonomy (NCBI): domain Eukaryota; kingdom Metazoa; phylum Chordata; class Lepidosauria; order Squamata; family Colubridae; genus Arizona; species Arizona elegans. The sequence goes on along the minus strand of JAKOOJ010000012.1, from coordinate 1,547,589 downwards.
ACCTCTTTACAAAACACATGGGATACTTTAAAAGCATATATAAGGGGCCTAGTAATAGCATATACGAGGAAAAAGAATAAAGAGAAGAAAAAACAATTAGATAAATTAGAGAAAGACCTAAAACAAATAGAACAAAAACTCCAGGAAAAGCCCCAGAACAAAACAATAAGAGAAGAATGGGAAATGATTAAGCATAAATTGAATTTGATAAACCAAATAGAACTAGCCCAAAAAATAAAAATGGCAAAACAAAACTATTTCGAGCACGCAAATAAAACGGGCAGATGGCTAGCCTATAAACTGAAAAAAGAACAGAAAAAAAGAATGATATACCAATTGAAAGATGATAAAGGAGAAATTCAACATAGTAAAGAGGCCAAAAAAGATATTATTAAGAAATTTTATGCGAATCAAAGCATTTTTTTAAATAGCCTCTCTGACGATCCCAGCTGAGTTGCCTGATCGGCAGAGGCTTTTCAAAGCTTTAGAAAAAATGCTTTGAAAAGTTTTTTTAAAAAAAGTTGGCCATGCCCACCCAGTCACCTTACCCGTCCCACCAAGCCACGCCCACAAAAACAGTAGAAACAGATTTTACATTTCACCTCTGCCACATGTCCTTCTCCAAGTATATGCACCATAGACATGGGAGAAAAGTTCCACAAAGCATATAATCTAACTACATTGTAAAATTAATGCAGGAAGGATACAATTGATTTCATGCATATGTTTTTACATGTATTATAAATGCTTAACAAATTAATGCTTAAAAGGAAAATACTTTTGTAGCAGCATAACATATATCGTACAATAGAATAACAAGTTTCTATTCGTTTATTACTATTCCCTTCATTACTATTTTATTTTTCCTTATTTCTCACACAAATACCCACAGGATCCATCTGCACAATACCACTGCAATACATTATCAGCTTCTTATTAATATGGATGAATGTTGTTCAGTGCTTACGTCCATGACCTTCTCATTCTTTGAATTTATTTTCTTTTCCATCTCCAATGCAGAAACTAGAGTCATCACAACAGCCTTCCTAACAACAAAAGGTACACTTGGGAGAAGATTCTGGATAGCTTTTGTGATCAATCCTGCAGCTCCAGGAATCGTCCTATGAATTGAAAGGTCCACATTTGGAGATCCACAAGATTCCTCAGAACTATCTGGAATTTCCTTATAGGACAGAGAAAGAATGCAGAAAAAAACATTAGCAAATGAGGGAACTGGAAAATGTGCCTCGGATGTTCAGCCTGGCATATGTGGGAGGTTCTGGGCAAGAACTGGACAGAAGATCCTGGAGGAGAAAAGCATCTTCCCTTCAGAGATTCAGCCATACAGCTTCAGAAACATCCAATACCAGGAGGCTGAAGGTCCCCGGGGACTTTGCAGCCGACTCCACAACATTTATAGTCAATGGCTGAGGTTAGAAAAGCATACTAAAACCCAAATGTTGGATCTGGTGGTTCTGGAGCAGCTCCAGGCCCTTCTGCCCCTGCCGATGAAGAACTGGGTGCAGGAGTGTGGAGCAGAGACCAGCTCCCAAGCGGTGGCCCTGGCGGAAGGCTTCCTCCTGAGTCAGGCAGAGGAACAGAAGGAGCAAGTCGAATTGCAGGTGAGAGACCTTCATCTTGGAAGTCCAGAAAGGAATAAAGTATATGTTTGAATTCCTCACCCCTCCCTTCCATACTTCTCTGGTCTTCATAATATTTTAAGATGTTCCACTAGTTCTTGCAGGACATTGTCCCATTATCCATTCTAGAGCATAGACTGGAGACAGCTGTTCCTTTCTTGCACATTCTAGGCTCATTGATAGATATTGGGGCATTGAAGTTGTTTTTTGAGAACAAGAATACACTTCATGTTGTGTGATGTATTTTTCTTTTCTCTTTTTTCCAAGTCTTTCTCTCTGCAAACCAGAGAACCTATGAGAAAGAGGAATCCATCAAATCCCCCTCGGCAGCTGTTTTCCAGGAGGGTCTATCATGAATCCGCAAGCGAGGACATCTTGGATGGTAATCAAAAGTCTACCTATTCCAAGAGAGATTCCAGCTGTCTTACCTTCTCTGTCTCTTCTCTTCTGTAGAATAAGTTTATAAACTATCCATTTGAAATTTCTGTCTCCCTCACAGGGAAGAATAGAACGGATCTGACTCCTTTTTATGGTGGTGCTGAAAGATTGGTTGAAGCTCCAACTCAAGTAAGAGAGGGATAGTAAAAGATAAAATGTTCATAATATGAATGTTTTCTGAGTAGGGATCATATTAGTAATTCTTTGACATAGTATTGTGCAACACAACTCAATAATAACTGAAAAAATCACATGGTCCCCTTACAGTTTCTAAAATGCCTTGTTTATAACAGTTGATAAGAAGAAGAATGGCACCAGGTTAAAAGATAAAGCAGTCTGTTAAAATCCAAAGAGGGTGACCAGATAAGGGCCCTTCAGCCAGATGCTGAAAGTCTTGTTGATACATGAGGATAGACAGGCGTGCAGACAGACAGACAGACTCGGACAAAAAGTGATTCCTTCCTTTCACTGCTGTTTTTTTTTTTTTGGTTTTCTTCTCGTTCAGGAAGGTCTTGTGTCCTTTAAGGAGGTGGCTGTGTATTTCTCCAAAAAGGAGTGGTCTCAGTTGGATGCTGACCAGAAAGCACTGTATCGGGAAGTCATGCTGGAAAATCATAGGAATGTGGTCTCTTTGGGTGAGAATATACAAAATTTTTTATCAGAATAAAAACTACAAATTTTGAACTCAAAATAAAGAAGATAGAGTAATATGATTATTAATGAATAAGAAAAAAGAGAGAAAAAAAATTAAAAAAAGAGAAAGTAATAGTTATTTTTGCCCCTCTTTCTGAGGTTATGTCATTGTTTCCTCCACTACATAAATTATCCTTTCTAATCTTCAAATATAAATTTGCCGCCCCTGCCACCAAGTCATAGAGAGCTACCTCTGTCCATCGAGTCACTTGTCTGTTCCCCTTGGACTTCTGAGGTACCTTGCCTTCACCCCATCCCTACAGAACAGTTCCGGTCCGAAGACCTCTTGGCGACGGTTCGTCAGTCCGGGTTTTTGCGGAGCTCATCAGAACCCGCAAATTCCCCGACTGTCTCGCCGCAACGCTTCCAGTTGAATCTCCATAATATGATTATTAAAGAATAAGAAAAAAGCATGAAAAATTAAAAAAAGAGAAAAAAGAAAGTAATAGTTATTTTTCCCCCTTTCTAAGATTACATCATTGTTTCCTCCTTTACATAAGCTGCCCTTTCTAATCTTCAAACATAAATTTGATTACAAGTTCATTTTTTCTTTTTTTCAGCCAAAAGTCGATCGGGGTTTCCAATAACTAATAAATATAGATCCTATCCTTTCCCTGATCAGAGTCAATTTAGTCAGCATTGAGAATTCAATCATCTTCAACCATTCCACCATTCTAGTTATTGTAGAGCCCTTCTAGTTTTTTGTTTTTAATATTCCCACTACAGTTGTCATACTCAGAAACAACCTTCTATGACTGCTAATTAATTTCAAACTAAATTGTTCTGATTTCAATTGGATATTTATCTGAAAGTTCTTTGTATCACTGAATGTGTTTGAATCTAAATTTTTCTAGCTTTTTTACAAGGCCACCAAACCATTACAAAAGCTTTATCTTGTCCACACTTCTAATAATAGTTTATGGTACATTTGTACACTTTTGATATTTTTCTGTTGATTTTCATATTCCTCTGTATATTTAGAGGTTTTAGCAATGACATATTCATCTTTTCTACACAACTGGGATTCAAATTCTGCTTTATGTTGTTGAACAATATATGAGAACCGGGGTGAAATGCTGCCGGCGCTATCCGGCTCACGGAAGCCAGTAATGCCGGCACCGGGTAGTTTGAAGAGCTGTTAATGCTGGTGGCGGGAAACTCCACCCCACCCCCCAAACCGGATATCTTCACATCCCGGTTTTGACTATCTGCGCATGTGCAGATAATGGAGCGCAAAGATGACAGCGTGCATAGATCATCAAGCTGGGAGGGATGGTAAATACATTTTACGCCTGATGAGAACAATATTGTTTTTCCATTCTTGACTTCATTTGGTATTTCCACAGCTCAAGTTCTAATGCCTCTTTACATGTTATCCATTGTTTACCCTTGCAGCTTTTTTTCTGCTGAAAACCATTAGGATGTTTTGGGGCACAGCCTGAGTTTATCTCTGCTTCATATTCTCAATGTGGCATTTGTAACATGCTTTTGAAAACTAGATTGACTACATTTATTGTATCACAAATATCCATGACATCCAAACTACTGTCATGCCTTCCTACTTCTAAAATTCTCTTTATATCTGAGCAACTCCCACTTCTTATACAAACCGCACAGCAGAATACAAGGTCCAATTTCAAATTGGGAAACCAAATCTTTCCATTTCCTTAGAAATTTGGAGAATTTGATATTTAATCCATGGTTTTTCTCTTGCCATACAAATGTAAATGTATCTTCCCAAATTTTAATCAAGAAAGTTCTGCTCAAATTCTTGAAGGGCTTTTCTGCATCTAAGAAGTTTGAAGCAGTTTGTTTTTCATTATATTCAATCTTCGTATGCTTAGCTGTTTTAAAGTTATTTTCATTTTACTTTTCTTGTGAAGGTAACGGAGAGGAAGATGAAGGTTCCAGAGAACTATTTGAGATGATCAGTCGTGAATACAGTATGAAGAACCCTAAAATTCTAATGGAAGTAGAAAGCCAAGAGAGAAACCAGTCAAATCATTGGAATCAGGAAAGTTCATCTTCTGTCCATGCATCAAGGAAAGCCTCTGTGGCCCAGCAAGAAAAAATAAAGAAATATACTGGAAAATATATGAAAGTATTCATAAACAAATTAGATGTAGAGAAACACAATCAAACCCAAATCAAAGGAGATTATATATGTAGAGACAATGGAAAAAACTATAAACGGACCCTGTCTCTTCCTCATAAAAATGAGTCCCGTATATTTCAAAAAAGGACCCACGCTGAAGAGAATCCATATGAATGCAAGGAGTGTGGGAAGAGCTTTATTAAGAACAGTCAATTTATTTACCATAAAAGAATCCATGAAGCAGAGAAAAGATATAAATGCATGGAGTGTGGTAAAGATTTTCCTAAAAACAGTCAACTTACATGTCATAAAAGGATCCACACAGGAGAGAAGCCCTATAAATGCATGAAGTGTGGAAAGAGCTTCCCTAGCAGCAGTGGCCTTGTTTTCCATAAAATGATCCACACTTTTAGTAATTCTCTTACTTCCCATTCTCGGATCCATACAGGGGAGAAGCCGAATAAATGCATGGAATGTGGAAAGAGCTTCCCTCAGAAAAGTGATCTTATTGTACATCTAAAGAGACACACAAGGGAGAGGCCACACAAATGCATGGAGTGTGGAAAGAGCTTTATTAAGAACTCTGAACTTATTTACCATGGTAGGATCCATACAGGGGACAAGCCATATAAGTGCGCAGAATGTGGAAAGAGCTTCTCCCACAGTTCTTCTCTTACTGCTCATAAACGAATCCACACAGGAGAGAAGCCTTATAAATGTATGGAATGTGGAAAGAGCTTCACTTTAAGTGCTAACCTTACTACACATTACCAGATCCATACAGGGGAAAAGCCCTATAAATGCATGGAATGTGGAAAGAGCTTCTCTCATAGAAATTCTCTTATTTCCCATTCCCGGATCCATACAGGAGAGAAGCCCTATAAATGCATGGAGTGTGGAAAGAGCTTCTCTCATAGAAATTCTCTTACTTCCCATTTCCGGATCCATACAGGAGAGAAGCCCTATAAATGCATGGAGTGTGGAAAGAGCTTCTCTCATAGTAATTCTCTTACTTCCCATTACTCGATCCATACAGGGGAGAAGCCGTATAAATGCATGGAGTGTGGGAAGAGCTTCTCTGAAAATTCTTCTCTTACTCATCATAAACGAATCCACACAGGAGAGAAGCCCTATAAATGCATGGAGTGTGGAAAGAGCTTCACTTTTAATAATTCTCTTACTTCGCATTCTCGGATCCATACAGGGGAGAAGCCGTATAAGTGCACAGAGTGTGGAAAGAGCTTCTCTGAAAATTCTTCTCTTACTGTTCATAAAAGGATCCACACAGGAGAGAGGCCCTATAAATGCACAGAATGTGGAAAGAGCTTCCCTCATGGCAGTGAACTTGTTTTCCATAAAATGATCCACACAGGGGAGAAGCCACATAAATGCATGGAGTGTGGAAAGAGCTTTATTAAGAACAGTCATCTTATTTACCATACTAGGATACACACAGGAGAGAAGCCGTATAAATGCATGGAGTGTGGAAAATGCTTTACTGGGAGTGGTAACCTTATCTCCCATAAAAAAATCCACTCAGGGGAGAAACCTTATAAATGCATGGAATGTGGAAAGAGTTTTTCTATGAAGACGTATCTTAAGACCCATGCAAGGATCCACACAGGGGAGAATTCTTATAAATGCATGGAATGTGGAAAGAGTTTTTCTACAAAGACATATCTTAAGACCCATGAAAGGATCCACACAGGGGAGAATCCTTATAAATGCATGGAATGTGGAAAGAGTTTTTCTGCAAAGATGTGTCTTAAGACCCATGAAATGATCCACTCAGGGGAGAATCCTTATAAATGCATGGAATGTGGAAAGTGTTTTTCTACGAAGTCATATCTTAAGATCCATGAAAGGATCCACACAGGGGAGAATCCTTATAAATGCGTAGAATGTGGAAAGAGTTTTTCTACGAAGACGTATCTTAAGATCCATGAAAGGATCCACACAGGGGAGAATCCTTATAAATGCGTAGAATGTGGAAAGAGTTTTTCTACGAAGATGTATCTTAAGACCCATGCAAGGATCCACACAGGGGAGAAGCCTTATAAATGTAGTTGAATACCTGTACTCCTCTATGAAACTATGTGATCATACTTGATAAATTGACAGAGCTTGAAAATTAATGAATAGTTATGATTGGCCTCTCCTCTCTCACTCTGAGCCTTGCCCCACAGAAGCCTCCCATATCCTATCCCCTGCTTGGTGCTGGGAAAGTAAAACTTAAACTGAAACTCCTCTGATTGTGTTTTGCATTTGGAACAGATTTCTTTTCAGGTGGGGAGTGGGAGTGTAACTCCTTAGCATCAGAGGGTTTTTTGGAAACTGAAACAGTATTTGCTGTGTGAGGAAGAAGGAGAGAGGAAGGAGCTTGGCCATGGCGTAGCTCAACTGTTCTGTAGCAAAGCTGCTTGCTGCTGTGAAAGTGAAAGTGAAACTCCTCTCCTGTGCTTGTGTTTTGCAGTTGGAACAGATTTCAGGTGGGGAGGGGGAGTAGCATCAGAGTGTGTTAATAATAATACAAGAAATACTAATGCTGTGATGTTCATTTCAAAAAATCCTTTCTTAGCATGTAGGAACCAAATTTGCCATACATGGCAAATTTCAAGTTTGTAGACTTTACGGTTCTGGAGATTTTGTGATGATGCCTGAGTGTTATTTCACTTTTATATAGAGAGATGGTGTGTGGAAAAGGTTTTATTATGAACAGTTAACTACGATAAAAGGGACCACACAATGTAGAAGCCATATAAATCTGTGAAATCTGGAAAAAGCTTCAAGAGGACTAATGGCAGTATTTCCATATACAAATACAATTGGGTGAGAATCTGTTAAAATGTTAGGTTTTAGTTGTTGAAATATATGCATTTCCTAATTACATTTACTGAATTTCAAAAAGGGGTTTTGATGCCCAAGTGAAATACATCTCCATGTTTATCTCATTTTCGATTGGATTATAATAAAACCGCAAATCCCCAATAATGTAAAGGAAGCGGGCTCTGATAGATGACCACTGGATAACTTTCTATTCACTCTATTCTAAAAAGCAATGCATCCGGTTGGAAAAAGTACAAACTCAGCCAAAATCCTTTTGGTTCCTCTAGGAGGCCTCTAAGTTGTCAGAAGAAAGGAACATTCTAATGACATACAGCTTAAAGGTTGGTTAGGTCAAGGGGATCCACAAGAGTTAAAAGTTGTCTATCGTCAGAAGATGATTTGAATCTATGCTTCAGTAACTTTTTAGAAGAATTATTATAACTGTTCTGCAAACTCAGTAATTAGGAAATGTCAATTAAAAATGATAAATGTATATGACCATATGAATTGCTGAGTTAACAGAATCCTTTGTCTAGAAGGGGTATAAAACCATTGTACCTAATTTCTGTCTTTGTTCAACGCTTCATGTACAGAGCCTTGAACCTATTGCGCAATATATAAAATTGTCTCTGATTAATCTAAAAGTTGTGTTTGTCTTATTAAATCCACAACACCAATGCAGATCCGCCAATGACGGCTATAGGCCATGAAACTATCTACTTTGCAAAATCATCTTACACAAATTGCAGCTGCTTGGCAGATTACAAATAGTTGTTTAAATTATGAAATCATCCTAGCTGAAGACTTTGGTTCACAATTCTTTCGTAGTGCCTGTCACTGTCCACTTAGGACATATTAAATCAATAATTTGAGTCCTTCGGGAGTAGGGTGGTATAGAAATTTGATTAATAATAATAATAATAATAATAATAATAATAATAATAATAATAATAGGCTATATTTTTGTTTCCCACACCAAGAACATTTTAATTTTTGACAGGAAGCATAGGTTTAGATCAGTGATGGGTAATGTTTTTGCCATCGCATGCCAAAAACGGGGGAGCATGGGGGGTGCCGAGTGTGCACGTGCCCACATGCATAATTCAATGTGCCCTGCCCCCGTGCATGCACTCGTGACCCCCCTGTGCGACCCCGCTTCTGGCACTTGATGGTCTGGTGGGCCTGGTAGGCCCATTTTCTCCCCTCCCCAGGCTCCAGAGGCTTTCTAGGAGCCTGGGGAGGGCGAAAACAGCCTTCCCCACTCTCCCGGAGGCCCTCTGGAGGCCAGAAATAGCTCGTTTCCCAACTTCTAGAAAGGCCCAAAAGTCAGCTGGCTAGCATACGATGCAAGATGGAGCTAAGCTAGGGCAATGCTTGCGTGCCCACAGATATGGCTCCACATGCCACCTTGGCACGCATGCCATAGGTTCGCCATCACGGGCTTAGATACTAAAATGTAATTCCAGGCATACTATGGGAAATGCATAAATTGGCAAAGCCTTGAAGAATTTACAGCTAAATGTGAATTACCAAAGTACGAGTGATGTTAAAGAAGATACCTTATGCATAGAACAACTTAAGTTATATAATGAATTGCAAGATGTTGAAACTGGAAACATCTTGACATATTGTGCTAAATTACAAGAATATTCAAAAAGGAAACTTCTGGTGATGGTATAACATCAGATTGTATAACCCAGGGGTCGGCAACTTGCGGCTCTGGAGCCACATGTGGCTCTTTCATCCCTCTGCTGCGGCTCCCTGTTGCTGATCAGCTCCACAATTGATAGGGGTTTCAGTTAGGACAGGTAGAGGAAAAAGGATGCCATGCTAGGACGAGACTATGGTGGGGGAACTGGACTTCCGGTCGGCTCCAGAATGAATGGGAAGCTTCAAGTTAGGAAGTTTTGGCTCTTTGAGTGTTTAAGGTTGCTGACTCCTGGTCTAACCTATGCTTAATGCTACAAAAAACCCACTGGATTTATAATCTCCATCTCGGTGTATTCAGTTTGGACAAGGGATTTACCTGAGAATGTATCCCAGTATTGAAATGGAAAATGATTGCTCTAGGAGGGATGTGATCAGGCAGACATTAATAGGTGTCGCTTCCCCAAAAAGCAGAAGGAGTTGCATCACTTCCAGACAAAACTTTTTAAAATCTTTCTTCCTCTATAGCAGAAACGAGAATGGGAAGTTCCTTTGGTGAGGAGCCTTGGTGGTGCAGCGGATTAAGTGTTGTTAAGTGCTAGCACTTAGCTGCCAGGCTGTCTGCAATTAGTGTGAGTTCAAATCTCACCAGGCTCAAGGTTGACTCAGCCTTCCATTCTTTCGAGGTAGGTAAATTGAGGACCCGGATTGTGGGGGCAATAAATTAACTTTGTATAGAACAACACCACTTGGGGGGGGGAGCGAATGCCCTAATAAGCAGGTATATACAAAAGTACGCAGGCTATTGCTGTAATGCATTGTAAGCTGCCCTGAGTCTTCGGAGAAGGGCGGCATATAAATTGAACTAATAAATAATAAAATAAATAAATGGAGTGTGAAGATATGAAAAAATAACCACTCTGGAAAATCAGAGAATTAATGAACCAGTATGAAGGGAGAAGCAGGGACCTTTTGGCCTGTCATGTTCTGAGAATAATCACATAGATATTAATTTGAGGGTGAAGAAAATTTCAGGATGAAGAATTCCTCTCACAAAAAGCCAGAATGACGAGACTTTCCAAGCATTAGGATCATATTTTACCTTTCTATGGTTAGATGAGGGCTAAGAATGTCCACATTTAAGGTAAAAAGAAAGGTTCTATATACAACAGAAAGAGCCAAGGTGGCGCAGGGGTTAGAGTGCAGTACTGCAGCTACTTCAGCTGACTGCTAGTTCAGCAGATCAGCAGATCAAATCTCACCGGCTCAAGCCTTCCATCCTTTCGAGGTAGGTAAAATGAGGACCCGGATTGTGAGGGCAATAAACTGACTTTGTATAAAAAAGAACACCGTTTAGGGGGGGCCGAAAGCCCTACTAAGCAGGTATATACAAAAGTATGAAGGCTATTGCTTAATGCATTGTAAGCCGCCCTGAGTCTCCGGAGAAGGGCGGCATATAAATCAAACCAATAAATAAATAAATAAACAACTGCAGCACCTTCTTCACTGCTGAGTTTGTTGTACAGAAGGGGGAAGCTGGCAGATTTGTGAGCTCCAAGAGTAGCTAAGAGACAGCTGAGAGAACCGCCGGATAAGAACGAGACCTCCCTGTCTGAAAATCCAAGGAAGAGCCCTTCATGCCACTGGCCAGGATGCATAATCTCCCAAAGCAGCTCTCTAGTAATAGTTATGATTGGGGAAGGGAGAGGAAAAAGCCCCCTGACAAATGCCTGTTGAGATTTTCATTCATCCAGCTCATGACTGTCTCAAAGGTACTTTTCCATAAGGCAACTCCTCTCATGGCCATCGTCTCTTCCCCTCCTCCCCGCCTTCCTCCCTCAACAGATACTCTCCTTTTTCCCGCCCTTTCATGGAATCCTGGCACATTGCGCAGCGACCACCAGGGGCCGCTCTCAGATTCAAGAGGGAACTGAGCATGCGCTGGGCTCTTCCCCTAAATTCGTCTGGAGAGGCGTATCTCTCCTTCCCGCTCCCCCTCCCACACAGCCCCACTGAGAGTGGGAGGCGGGGCTTTTGCTCGAGGCGCAGAGGATGCCGGGAAGCCTTTGGGGGAGACGCCGATCCCGACGAGACTCCCGAGTTGCGCGTTTGGCGGCTCTGCCCGTGCAAAGGGGCCCCGCGCTGGAGGGGTGAGTGGAGAGGGGTCAAGTCTTCCTGCGGGGTCGGAGTCCGTGGTCCCATGTTCCCCTGCCGCCCTTTCCCATGCAGGTTCCATGGAGTTGGGGGGGGGGAGCAAAGGAGAGAAATGGGGGTCGCCAGAAGGGGAGGGGGCGTTTCTCCCCATTTATTGGGGGAGTGGAGGCAGCCTCGAAGTTCCACTGCTGGCTCTGGGTGCAAGGACGGATGTGCGAGGACTGGGACTGGGGTGATGCTTCCCAGCCTTTCCTTTCCCCACGACCGCAAAGGAAAAGAAGGGAGACCTTTGCAGGGGCGACGGAGGTGCAAAAGTGGGGCTGAGCGCAGCATTCGCACCGTGTGCCCGATGTGGCCTTTCAAGCTTAATGAAAGGATTGTTCTTGACTCTCTTCTCTTAAATCGTGAGAATAAAGAAGTGGGAGACGGAAATCAAAAAAGCATATTTTAATCCAGTATGTATCCAGTCTATTGAGTCTTTGAGAGAAGTTGATCAGGAAGGATTGATCAGAATTCGCTCCAGCTGCAGAGAAGGGAAAGTACCTGTTAGGATTCCCCACTTTCTTCCCTGACATTAGTGGTTGTTTTAATAAGGTTTTCTATTTGTTATTTTTCCTTTGGGGATGGATTCTCACTAGTTAAATTACTCACCCTTTTTCCTTGGTACTTTCTGTGGTTTTCCATTTTGGAGATGTAAGCTATAAATAGTTTGTGGTGCTTTTGGAGACAAAGAAGGAGCTAGGATCAGCCCCTCCACGTTTAAGAGGGTGGCTGAACCTCATTTTAAGGTGTCTTCTTTCAAGCCTTGTCTTTTCTTTTCTTTTTTAATATAATTCTTTATTGGCCAAGTGTGATTGGACACACAAGTAGTTTTTCTCAGGGGTATAAGCCCTCAGGGTAGATACAATCTATCTATAGATTGTACATTATACAATCTATATAAATAAAAATGTAAATGTTCGTTTGTTCAAAATCTCAAATCTCTGAAAGTTCTTCACTGATTGCTTTGAAATTTTGACACAACGTTGCATTCGAATACGCGCATGTTTTTATATACCTACTGTTACTATTATACCTGTGACAGATAAAAACATGCTTCTTTGAAAAACAGCGCCATCTGTTGGACGTAAAAGCAACACACGCTATACTAAATATTTTACAATTCCATTTCAATCTTTCCGTTAATTATGTTGTGTGACATTGCGTTGGAATTGAGCTGTATCGATTGATCTGCGTTTGAATTTAAATATTTCCTTACTATTTTTTTTGCTTTTCCTTTGTTTTTTAATTCGGGTTTTTCCTTTTTTCATGTTTTGCAATTTTATATGTTTTTGTTATAATTTACTTTCTTCTTTTTCAGTGCAATTGATCTGCTTTAGTTCATCCAAATAATGACTCGGAGAAGATCAAACTTAGGTCGTCGTACTCGCAGAGCAGAAGCAGTGCGACGAGTAATTGCAAATCAAACTGAGGAAGAACGGGCATCAGCGAACGAGCGAAACAGACAAAGGATAGCTCAAATACGTGCCGAGGAACCACCCGAGCGACGTGCAGCCAGACTTGAGGATGCACGGTTGCGAGCACGGCGATCGCGTTCTGCAGCTTCATATCTGTTTCGTTCTCAACAGAATGAAAGCAACAGGCTGAGAATGGCTGAAAGACCTCAACGAGAAACAGCAGGTCATCGTCAAACACAACTCCGTGCTCAGCAATCACGTGATTACGATTGCCTTGCATTCCAATACAACCCAGTTGATGATTATAGTTTGAGCCAGCATGTTCTCATCGGCACTATGACTGAAGTGTGTCCTTATTGCAAGGCTCTCAAATTTAATGGAGAAACGAAAGGAATGTGTTGCGCCGCCAGAAAAATTAAACTGCCTCAACTTAGAGAACCGCCAGAGCCATACTGCCAGGCTTGCAGGAAAAAAATGAATGAGCAACGTCGTAGAAGCAACAATCTTGACAGGACCTTTCAAAGGTGAAGATGTCCTCATTCCTCACATTCCTATGATTCCAACGGATATGCTATTTCAATTTAAGAGATTGCAATTCCCAATTCGATTGGCGTTTGCAATCACCATCAACAAATCTTAGGGCCAATCTTTACAATTGTGCGGTTTAGATCTAGACACGGATTGTTTCTCACATGGACAATTTTATGCTGCATGTTCTAGAGTCGGCAAACCAGACAATATATCTACACAGACAATGGAACAACAAAAAATATTGTATACTCACAAGCATTGTGAAATTAAACATATTAGAAATGTGCGCTTTCTCTTTTCTTTCTTTCCCATTTAACCAGACTGAGCCACAGCAACACTTGGCTGGGTACAGCTAGTAAGCGATAAATCTATGATCATAGTCATTGTAAAAATACATTCATCATAAATGATGAGATTTATTGTCATAGCCATATGATACTGAATAAGCAATCCACATAAATCATAACACAGTATAAATCGTAAGATACAAGCAACAAAGTGATAAGCATATAAGAAGATAGGTAATAGGAAATATGAGAAGAATGATGTGGTGGGTGAGTTAACCAGTTTTTGGGGTCAAGGCAAATTGTGTGAACCAGATTTCGTGTTATAGTATGACTTTGTTCCCGAAAGGCAAACCCTGAAAAACAGAAAGTGAGCATAGTAAGCCAGGGTTATGTCCTAGGATCTAGGCATTTCATTTGATGTGAATTCAATCTTCATGGCATCCTTAGAATGTTGTTCCTTCCCAGGATCATTTCACTTAGTATTATTCAATATTAGGGGTCTTCTTCCTTTTCCTCCCTGAGACCCCTGACAAAAGATATTATTGGCATATTAAACCATTTTTGGAACTTCCTCCTTATGTCTTCTCCATGGCTCCAGTTACTTACAAATATACCAACTTAAAGACAAGAGTGAAAAACATCCTTAATGAATGTCTAATGCCTAAATGTCTCGATATAAAGCACAAGAAACACGTGTAAACATTCAGTATTCCATTCCAGCTTCTTAAGCTCCCTGAATTTTGTAATCTTGGATGAACTCTAAGTGTAGGATCTCTAAATAAATAAATACGTGCAAATAAATAAATAGGATGAATATGGATATCTTTTAGCTTCTACACATATTTACCACATATGGTAATATGATCCTGGAATCTGATGATACTTCCAACATTTCTCCGATATATTTTTGAACATTCTGGCTATCCTTGTCGGGGGGTAGGTGCCACCTGTAAAACATCTTACACAAATTCTCCTTATATGCTGTAGACATTGTCATTTTATAATTCTGCGACCACAATTTTTGCCATTTCTTTAAATCAATACCATGACCAAAGTTTTTCCCCCATGCTAACATAGACTCGTTAACTTGTTCTTCCTCCAATTTTACCTCTAACAAGTATCCATATAATTTTTTAATCACATAGTCGTCAGAACCCATTAAAATCTTATCTAAATTAATCATAACATTATAAAAACCTTGTTTAGAATCTTCTTCATATCTAGAGCCTATTTGCCAGTAAGAAAACCAATCCATCTTGAGACCTTGTTCTTCTAATTCTTGCTTTAAGTTCACCCTTTTCATCCATTAATTCAATGTATCTAATAATTTGTTCCCTTCTGAATACTACTGAATATGAAAATGCTTCAATTGTAGATACCCACACTGGAATTTTCAAATAATGTTGTTTTTTAATCTTCTCCCAATTCAATAACACAGCCTCACATGTCCTCTAAAATATCCCTGTATTTTTGTTCCTTTATACCATAAAAAAGCATGCCACCCCATCAACAAATCATGTCCTTCTAGATTCAATAGTTAATATTTTTTAAGATTATCCATTCTTTAATCCACATCAGGTTTGTTGCTTGATAATAAAGTTCCCAATTAGGTAAACCAAAGCCTCACCGCATTCTAGCATCTTGTAGTAATTTTAATTTTATCCACGCCTTCTTTCCTTGCCAAATACATTTTAACACCATTTTATTCAAATCTTCAAAAAAGTCTTTCTCCAATCTAATTGGACCAGGTTTAATCACTCTGTCGGCAGGATCTGGCCTACCGGCCTTGAGTTTGACATCCCTGCTTTAGAGACAACCCGTAGGAAATTAAGACCATAAAAAGAAATTTGTAAATAAGGGTGGGGGGAGATAGAATTATGAGTTGTGGGAGATGTAATCAGGGGCAGAGATAATGTATTCATTTTAGACGCATTGGATAGGTTGTGACATCATAATTACTATGCCAATAAGCAGAAGGTAGGAGGCCAACTGGTAACTAGAGAATATATGGTAAATGTATTGATGGTTTAGGGTGTGTCCGCTGTACCTGCCAGTGTTGTGGTCCACCTGCGGAGTTGGCAGCAGAGTCGGACAGTGAGGACGTTGGGGAGGAACATGGGCCAGTCCTGGAGTCTGGGGAAGGCTCATATGAGGTCTCTGTGTTGGAGGGAGAGATGGGGTCAGGGCTATCTGGGAGTTATGGGTTGCCTGCAGAGCCTCCAGTCGGACATCAGTGAGGCAGAGGAACAGGGGGAGCCTGTTCCCAGTGCGCGCATACCCAGAGCTGCCAGAAGGCAAGAATAGTTAAGACAAAAGGGATGACTCGGGAGTAGGACTTGGAGATGATTGGCCCCTCCTATAAGACATAAAGGAGAAGCAAAGGCACGTGAGCCTTTGCAGGAAGCAACTTTGTTCATTCTGGTCGGTTTAAATTGGGGTGAAATGCTACTGGTTCGGTCAAACTGGTAGCGATGGTGGTGGGTGGTTCAGAGAAGCGGTAGCAACGGCAGCATGAGGCTCTGCTCATCTGACCGTTTGTTGTTAGTTCCTGGTTGTAACTAGGAAGTAACCTGTTTTTTACCCTCTGCGCAAGCGCAGAAGGGTTTGCACATGCGCAGAGGGTCCAAGCGCACACATGACGCTTCCGAACCGTTAGGGAAGGTAAGTAGATTTTACCCCTGGCTTAAATTCTGAAGCTCCGTTTTGACTCTGTGCTCCATGTGCCCTTCCAAAGTTAATTGCCAATTAGGTCTTTGCAGCGTGTCAAGAGAGATAAAGGTGGGTACTTATCTGCCTTATCCCGAAGTCGGACTCTTTACAAACTATTTGTGACTCATTATGGGATGTGAATGAACATAATTCACAGCCGTTGAAATGAAAAGAGGATTTTGGGGACTAATCCTGTGCTTTTTACTGTCTGAGGACGCTTCAGTCAGAACAGCCTGTGCGATGTCGTCCTCCCTCTGCAAAGCAGTGAATAAAATTACCATCGTTTTCTCTTGGAGGTTTTGGCTGGTGATTGTTTATTTCCAAACTAGACAAGGAGTCCCACCACTCCCTTTTGCGGCCTCCTCCAATCACTGCTGAGCCTTCAGGGCAGCTGTTCTTGAGGGAAGCGAGTTCAAATCCTCCAGAGATATTTTTCTCCATCTCCACAGACGGTTCCTGGAGAGGAAGATGGAGAAGCTTCCACCGCTGAAGACGCTGATGCTTTTCTGCAACAGGGAGCCTTTCCTCCTCCTCACATGCCCATCATCCCTTCCCCTCCTCCCCACTTTCCTCCCACAACAGATACTCTCCTTTTTCCCGCCCTTTCATAGAATCCTGGCACATTGCGCAGCTTCCACCAGGGGGCGCTCTCAGATTCAGGAGGGAACTGAGCATGCGCCGGGCTCTTCCCCTAAATTCGTCTGGAGGGGCACATCTGTCCTTCCCGCTCCCCCTCCCACACAGCCCCACTGAAAGTGGGAGGCAGGGCCTTTGCTGGAGGCGCAGAGGCTGCCGGGAAGCCTTTGGGGGAGACGCGGATCCCGACGAGACTCCCGAGTGGCGGCTCTGCCCGTGCAAAGGGCCCCCTTGCTGGAGGGGTGAGTGGAGACGGGTCAAGTCTTCCTGCGGGGTCGGAGTCCGTGGTCCCATGTTCCCCTGCCGCCCTTTCCCATGCAGGTTCCATGGAGTTGGGGGGGGGAGCAAAGGAGAGAAATGGGGGTCACTAGAAGGGGAGGGGGTGTTTCTCCCCATTTATTGGGGGGGTGGAGGCAGCCTCGAAACCCCCCTGCTGGCTCTGGGTGCAAGGACGGATGTGCGAGGACTGGGACTGGGGTGATGCTTCCCAGCCTTTCCCTTCCCCACGACCGCAAAGGAAAAGAAGGGAGACCTTTGCAGGGGCGACGGAGGTGCAAAAGTGGGGCTGAGCGCAGCATTCGCACCGTGTGCCCGATGAGGCGTTTCAAGCTTAATGAAAGTCTTGTTCTTAACTCTCTTCTCTTAAATCATGAGAATAAAGAAGTCGGAGACGGAAATCAAAAAAGCATATTTTAATCCAGTATGTATCCAGTCTTTTGAGTCTTTGAGAGAAGTTGATCAGGAAGGATTGATCAGAATTCGCTCCAGCTGCAGAGAAGGGAAAGTACCTGTTAGGATTCCCCACTTTCTTCCCTGACATTAGTGATTTTTTAAATAAGGTTTTCTTTTTGTTATTTTTCCTTTGGGGATGGATTCTCACTAGTTAAATTACTCACCCTTTTTCCTTGGTACTTTCTGTGGTTTTCCATTTTGGAGATGTAAGCTATAAATAGTTTGTGCTTCTTTTGGAGACAAAGAAGAAGCTAGGATCTTCCAAGTTTAAGAGGGTGGCTGAACTTCATTTTAAGGTGTGTTCTTTCAAGCCTTGTCTTTCCTTTTCTTTTTTAATATAATTCTTTATTGGCCAAGTGTGATTGGACACACAAGTAGTTTTTCTCAGGTGTATAAGCTCTCAGTGTAGATACAAGCAATAAGTGATCATAGTCATCGTAAAAATACATTCATCATAAGTCATAAGATACAACCTTTAGTCATAGGATACTAAATAAGCAATCCACATAAATCATACCACAGTATAAATCGTAAGATACAAGCAACAAAGTTATAATCATAAGCATATAAGAAGATAGGTAATAGGAAATATGAGAAGAGTAATGTGGTGTGGTGAGTTAACCAGTTTTTGGGGTCAAGGCAAATGATATGAACCAGACTTTGAGTTATAGTATGACTTTGTTCTCGAAAAGCAAACCCTGAAAAACAGAAAGTGAGTATAGTAAGCCAGGGTTATATCCTAGGACCTAGGCATTTCATTTGATGTGAATATAATGTGCCCTACTAAGCAGGTATATACAAAAGTATGAAGGCTATTGCTTAACGCATTGTAAGCCGCCCTGAGTCTCCGGAGAAGGGCGGCATATCAATCGAACCAATAAATAAATAAATAAATATAATACTGTACTATAGTATTTACAGTACTATCTGGATGGCCCTTCCCCCTCCTCCTTTGGATTTATTGGACAAGTCCTCGGGGTTTTAGCTAATCCAAGATGCCGCAAAGGAATACATTCTCTCTCTCTTTGTTTTCTCAGATTACTTTCTCTTCTCCCTTACCTATCTGTTAACATTTATCTGCTCTCTAGCGCTAAGGAATGTCTCCCTGCACCCTCAGCAGGGCCCCTCTCCTATGCCAAAGAACAAGATAATGCCCACATGTCCTTCTCCAAGTATATGCACCGTAGACATGGGAGAAAAGTTCCACAAAGCATATAATCTACCTTCATTGTAAAATTCAGTCATATTTAGGTCTTAATGCAGGAAGGATACAATTGATTTCATGCATATGTTTTTACAGAGGTACATGTATTATAAAAGCTTAACAAATTAATGCTTAAATGGAAAATACTTTTGTAGCAGCATAACATATATTGTACAATAGAATAACAAGTTTCTATTCGTTTATTACTATTCCCTTCATTACTATTTTATTTTTAAATTCCCTTATTTCTCACACAAATACCCACAGGATCTGTCTGCTCAATACCACTGCAATGCATTATCAGCTTCTTATTAATATAGATGAATGTTGTTCAGTGCTTACGTCCATGGCCTTCTCGTTTTTTGAATTTATTTTCTTTTCCATCTCCAATGCTGAAACTAGAGTCATCACAACAACGTTCCTAACAACAAAAAGTACGCTTGGGAGAAGATTCTGGATAGCTTTTGTGATCAATCCTGCAGCTCCAGGAATCGTCCTATGAATTGAAAGGTCCACATTTGGAGATCCACAAGATTCCTCAGAACTATCTGGAATTTCCTTATAGGACAGAGAAAGAATGCAGAAAAAAACATTAGCAAATGAGGGAACTGGAAAATGTGCCTCGGATGTTCAGCCTGGCATCTGTGGGAAGTTCTGGGCAAAAACTGGACAGAAGATCCTGGAGGAGAAAAGCATCTTCCCTTCAGAGATTCAGCCATACAGCTTCAGAAACATCCAATATCAGGAGGCTGAAGGTCCCCGAGGACTTTGCAGCCAACTCCACAACATTTATAGTCAATGGCTGAGATTAGAAAAGCATACTAAAACCCAAATGTTGGATCTGGTGGTTCTGGAGCAGCTCCAGGCCCTTCTTCCCCTGCCGATGAAGAACTGGGTGCAGGAGTGTGGAGCAGAGACCAGCTCCCAAGCGGTGGCCCTGACGGAAGGCTTCCTCCTGAGTCAGAGAGAGGAGCAGAAGGAGCAAGTCGAATTGCAGGTGAGAGACTTTCATCTTGGAAGTCTGGAAGGGAATAAAGAATGTGTTTGAATTCCTCACCCCTCCCTTCCATACTTTTCTGGTCTTCATAATATTTTAAGATGTTCCACTAGTTCTTGCAGGACATTGTCCCATTATCCATTCTAGAGCATAGATTGGAGACAGCCATTCTTTTCTTGCACATTCTAGGCTCATTGATAGATATTGGGGCATTGAAGTTGTTTTTTGAGAACAAGAATCCACTTCATCTTATGTGATGTATCTTTCTCTCTGCAGACCAGAGAACCTATGAGAAAGAGGAATCCATCAAATCCCCCTCGGCAGCTGTTTTCCAGGAGGGTCTATCATGAATCCGCAAGTGAGGACATCTCAGATGGTAATCAAAAGTCCACCCATTCCCAAAAGAGATTCCAGCTGTCTTACCTTCTCTGTCTCTTCTCTTCTGTGGGATAAGTTTATTAATTATCCATTTGAAATTTCTGTCTCCCTCACAGGGAAGAATAGAACGGATCTGACTCCTTTTTATGGTGCTGCTGAAAGATTGGTTGAAGCTCCAACTCAAGTAAGAGAGGGATAGTAAAAGATTAAATGTTCATAATATGAATGTTTTCTGAATAGGGATCCTATTAGAAATTCTTTGACATAGCATTGTGCAAGACAACTCAGTAATACCTGAAATGATCACATGGTCCCCTTACAGTTTCTAAAATGCCTTGTTTATAACAGTTGATAAGAAGAATAATGGCACCAGGTTAAAAGATAAAGCAGTCTGTTAAAATCCAAAGAGGGTGGCTAGATCAGGGCCCTTCAGCCAGATGCTGAAAGTCTTGTTGATACATGAGGATAGACAGGCGTGCAGACAGACAGACAGACTCGGACAAAAAGTGATTCCTTCCTTTCACTGCTGATTTTTTTTCTGTTTCCTTCTCATTCAGGAAGCTCTCGTGTCCTTTAAGGAGGTGGCTGTGTATTTCTCCAAAGAGGAGTGGTCTCAGCTGGATGCTGACCAGAAAGCACTGTATCGGGAAGTCATGCTGGAAAATCATAGGAATGTGGCCTCTTTGGGTGAGAATATACAAGAATATTTATCAGAATAAAAATTACAAATTTTGAAGTCGAAATAAAGAAGATACAGTAATATGATTATTAATGAATAAGAAAAAAGCATGATAAAATTGAGAAAAGAGAAAGTAATAGTTATTTTTTCCCAGGGTGGATAAAAATCAATGATTTTTTTTTAAAAAAAAAACAAGATTTTTTTGATTTAAATCCGATTTTTTTGATTTAAATCCGATTTTTTTGATTTTTATCGAATTTATTTTAATAAACCTTTGTGGTAAAAATCTATCGTAAGATAGTTTTCTATTTAAGATACATAAATAATTTAGTTTATTCAGCATGAAATGGAGCTTAGTTATGTAGCATGAGGCTGTATATTCTGCAACACTGGGACTATCGGTGAGTCAACAGTGGGTCAAAGGAGTAGCAGAGATGACAGTTGCTCTTTAAAAATTATGATTTAAATCGTGTTGATTTAAATCAAGCCTTTTTACTAGTGATTTAAATCATGATTTAAATTGTGATTTAAATCAACTCGATTTAAATCAAATCCACCCTGTTTTTCCCCCTGTTTCTAAGGTTACATCATTGTTTCCTCCACTATATAAGTTATCCTTTCTAATCTTCAAACATAAATTTGATTACAAGTTCATTTTTTCTTTTTTTCAGCCAAAAGTCCATTGGGGTTTCCAATAACTAATAAATATAGATACTATCTTTTCCCTGATTAGAGTCAATTTAGTCATCATTGAGAATTCAATCATCTTCAACCATTCCACCATTCTAGTTATTGTAGAGCCCTTCTAGTTTTTTGTTTGTAATAGTTCTGCTACGGTTGTCATACTCAGAAACAATCTTCCTCTCTACATGTTATCCATTATTTATCCTTGCAGCTTTTTTTCTGCTGAAATCCATTAGGATGTTTTGGGGCACAGCTTAAGTTTATATCTGCTTCATATTCTCAATGTGGCATTTGTAACATGGTTTTGAAATCTAGATTGACTAAATTTATTGTATCACAAATATCTATGACATCCAATCTACTGTCATGCCTCCTTACTTCTAAAATTCTCTTTATATCTGAGCAACTCCCACTTCTTATACAAACCGCACAGCAGTCCAATTTCAAATTGGAAAACCAAATCTTTCCATTTCCTTCCTTAGAAATTTGGAGAATTTGATATTTAATCCATAGTTTTTCTCTTGCCGTACAAATGTAAATGTATCGTCCAAAATTTTAATCAAGAAAGTTCTGCTCAAATCCTTGAAGGGCTTCTCTGGATCTAAGAATTTTGAAGCTGTTTGTTTTTCATTATATTCAATCTTTGTATGCTTAGCTGTTTTAAATTATTTTCATTTTACTTTTCTTGTGAAGGTAATAATGGGGAGGAAGATGAAGATTCCAGAGAACTATTTGAGATGATCAGTCATTCATACAGTATGAAGAACTGTATAATTCTAATGGAAGTAGAAAGCCATGAAAGAAACCAATCTCTTCCTCATAAAAATGAGTCCCATATATCTCAAAAAAGGACCCATTTAGGAGAGAATCCATATGAATCCATGGAGTGTGGAAAGAGCTTTATTAAGAACAGTCAACTTATTTACCATAAAAGGATCCACGAAGCAGAGAAAAGATATCAATGCATGGAGTGTGGTAAAGGTTTTCCTGAAAACAGTCAACTTATATGTCATAAAAGGATTCACACAGGAGAGAGCCCATATAAATGCATGGAATGTGGAAAGAGCTTCCCTCAGAAAAGTGATCTTATTCTACATATAAAGAGACACACAAGGGAGAGGCCACACAAATGCATGGAGTGTGGAAAGAGCTTTATTAAGAACTGTGAACTTATTTACCATAATAGGATCCATACGGGGGAGAAGTCATACAAGTGCGCAGAATGTGGAAAGAGCTTCTTCCACAGTTCTTCTCTTAATTTTCATAAAAGGATCCACACAGGAGAGAGGCCCTATAAATGCACAGAATGTGGAAAGAGTTTTTCTACAAAGACGTGTCTTACGACCCATGAAATGATCCACTCAGGGGAGAAGCCTTATAAATGCATGGAATGTGGAAAGAGTTTTTCTATGAAGACTTATCTTAAGACCCATGCAAGGATCCACACAGGGGATAATTCTTATAAATGCATGGAATGTGGAAAGAGTTTTTCTACAAAGACTTATCTTAAGACCCATGAAAGGATCCACACAGGGGAGAATCCTTATAAATGCATGGAATGTGGAAAGAGTTTTTCTGCAAAGATGTGTCTTAAGACCCATGAAATGATCCACTCAGGGGAGAAGACTTATAAATGCATGGAATGTGGAAAGAGTTTTTCCATGAAGACGTATCTTAAGACCCATGCAAGGATCCACACAGGGCAGAAGCCTTATAAATGCATGGAATGTGGAAAGAGTTTTTCTACGAAGACGTATCTTAAGACCCATGAAAGGATCCATACAGGGGAGAATCCTTATAAATGTATGGAATGTGGAAAGAGTTTTTCTGCAAAGACGTATCTTAAGACCCATGAAAGGATCCACACAGGGGAGAAGCCTTATAAATGCATGGAATGTGGAAAGAGTTTTTCAAGGAAGACCCATCTTAAGACCCATGCAAGGATCCACACAGGGCAGAAGCCTTATAAATGCATGGAATGTGGAAAGAGTTTTTCAACGAAGACGCGTCTTAAGACTCATGAAATGATCCACACGGGGGAGAAGCCTTATAAATGCATGGAATGTGGAAAGAGTTTTTCCGTGAAGACGTATCTTAAGAAACATGCAAGGATCCACACAGGGGAGAAGCCTTATAAATGCATGGAATGTGGAAAGAGTTTTTCTACAAAGACGTATCTTAAGACCCATGAAAGTATCCACACAGGGGAGAATCCTTATAAATGTATGGAATGTGGAAAGAGTTTTTCTGCAAAGACACATCTTAAGACCCATGAAAGCATCCACACAGGGGAGAAGCCTTATAAATGCATGGAATGTGGAAAGAGATTTTCTGTGAAGACGTATCTTAAAAAACATACAAGGATCCACACAGGGGAGAAGCCTTATAAATGTATGGAATGTGGAAAGAGTTTTTCAAGGAAGACGCATCTTAAGACCCATGAAAGGATCCACACAGGGGAGAAGCCTTATAAATGCATGGAATGTGGAAAGAGTTTTTCAAGGAAGACGCATCTTAAGACCCATGCAAGGATCCACACAGGGGAGAAGCCTTATAAATGCATGGAATGTGGAAAGAGATTTTCCGTGAAGACGTATCTTAAGAACCATGCAAGGATCCACATGGAAGAATTCTTATAGATGCATGGAATGTGGAAAGTGTTTTTCCGTGAAGACGTATCTTAAGATCCATGAAAGGATCCACACAGGGGAGAAGCCTTATAAATGTATTAGTTGAATACCTGTGCTCAACTATGAAAATATGTGATCATACTTGATAAATTGACACAGCTTGAAAATTAACGAGTAGTTATGATTGGCCTCTTCTCTCCCCTTCTCACTCTCAGCCTTGCCCCACAGAAGCCTCCCCATCCTATCCCTTTCTCTCCTTCAGACTTGCCCCACAGAGGCCTCCCCATCCTATCTCCCTTCTCTCCCTCAGGCTTGCCCCACAGAAACCTCCCATATCCTATCCCCTGCTTGGTGCTGTGAAAGTAAAACTAAAACTGAAATTTCTCTGCTTGTGTTTTGCATTTGGAACAGATTTCAGGTGGGAAGGGGGAGGAGCATCAGAGCATTAATAATAATACAAGAAATACTAATGCTCTGATGTTCATTTCGAAAAATCCTTTCTTAGTGAGCATGTAGAAGCCAAGAGGAACATACGTGGCAAATTTCAAGTTTGTAGACTTTATGGTTCTGGAGATTTTGTGATGATGCCTCAGTGTTATTTCAGTTTTAGCTGCTGCTTGGCAGATTACAACTAGTTCTTTTACATTATGAAATCATCCTAGCTGAAGACTTTGGTTCATAATTCTTACTTGGCGCCTGTCACTGTCCACCTAGGTCTAGGATATATTAAATCAAAAGGCTATATTTTTGTTTCCCACACCAAGAAAATTTTAATTTTTGACAGGAAGCATAGGCTTAGATACTAAAATGTAATTCTAGGCATACTGTGGGAAAGGCATAAATGGGCAATGCCTTACAGAAGTTACAGCTAAATGAATGGTATTTTAATTTTATATTCTCTTTTCCATAATCTCCATCATTTTGTAGTTCCCCCTTTTTTTCCAGTGACAGATGAAACACCTTTTCCCCCCTCTTCATTTGTCCTCCGAGGAGGCTCCTGAGGTAAAATTCTTGGAACATCTACCAGTTTCAACATTTTCCCCATTTTCTTTTTCTGGTTTTCTTTTTCCTCAGCATTATTTCCTTTCTCACAAGCAGCAACTTGATCTTTCTGATAATTCTTGGCTTCACCCAGAGCCAAGAATTTGACAAGTGCAAGTATATACAGAACCAGAGAACAAAAAGAAGGTTAAAAATCTCCCATTTTCCTGATTGTGGCTTCCCTGCTCCATCTTCCTCCCTTTCAGGCAGGAGTTTGCAACAACCATAAAAACACAAAATGTATTTCTCAGAGGGCCGCCTGGTCCTCATCTTCTGCCTAGCTGGCCATTTCTGACACGGTTTGGCCTGTGGGGAACAGAACCTATTGTTTTTACAGAATTGTAATAAAATATGCTGGCCTGTGAAGAAACTAAATTGTATACATTTCTAATCTCACGAGCTAGGCTGAATCTTGGGAATTGTATGTAGGAAGCCTCGGAGGGCCAGTGGCTGGTGTTGGGCGTGGCCATCCTGGGTGTTTGACACAGGCTCAATATGCATTTTTTCCCCTTCTTTCTTTCCACAGTTCTTTACTATAACCATTTTCTTATCTCTTCTACCAGATATTACTGGCAAATATTTATTACTTATTCTTCATATTCCACTAAACTTTTTATTTCTAAATTAATACCCCACTGTTTAATAGTACATTGCTTTTCCAGGCAGAGAAATACATTAGCATAAATAAGATTTATTTTATTTTTATTTATTTATATTATTTGGCTTAAATGCCGCCCTATCTCCCAACGAACTCAGGGCGACTCACAATAATAATAAAAATAATAAAACACAAGCCACAATACAAAGTTAAAATCTAAAATCTAAAAAATTTAAAATTTAACCCTTAAAACCCCATCAGTCCAAGTCAAGGAATTTGAAAAGCCAAGTTTTTAATCATGGCGGAAGGTGCGAAGGTCAGGCGCCAAACGGACCTCCAAAGGGAGTTGATTCCAGAGGGTGGGCGCACCCACAGAGAAGGCTCTACCCCTGGGGGCCCCTGTTCCTACCCATCCAGACCCATACCACTTCCAGGCACTGGGCCATCATGTCAAGGGCATCACTGGGTTGGTTTGGGGTGGATATGAAGAGCTGAGTATCATCAGCGTACTGACGATACCTCACCCCAAAACCAAGGATGATCTCCCCTAGCAGTTTCATATAAATGTTGAACAGGAGGGGCGAGAGAACCGACCTCTGGGGCACCCCACAAGTGAGGGGCCTCAAGGTTGATCTCTGCCCCCCTGCCAACACCGCTTGCGTTCGACCCGAGAGGTAGGAGGAGAACCACCATAAAACAGTGCCTCCCACTCCCAGCCCCTCGAGGCGACACAGCAAGATATCGACGGTATCAAATGCTGCCGAAAGATCCAATAGGACCAGAACAGAGGAATAACCTCTGTCCCGAGCCCTCCAGAGATCATCCACCAGCGCAACCAATGCCGTCTCCGTGCTGTACCCAGGCCTGAAACCCGATTGGTACGGGTCGAGGTAATCCGCTTCATCCAGGACCAGCAGGAGCTGACACGCCACCACATTCTCAATAACCTTTGCTAAAAAGCAGAGGTTGGAGACTGGACAAAAATGACTTAAAACATCTAAAAGATCTAACAGCAGAGGTAAATTTTTAGGATAGTTAATAGAAATGGCTGTCAATTATAGATTGTTGATTGTAAATTAAATGCACCTACAGTATATAAAATCTGGCATTAAACTGTAGTATTAACAGGATGTTGCAGGGGTGAAATGCTCTTGGTTTGGACCGGATTGCCCGATCCGGTAGCAATGGCAGCGGGTGGTTCGGAGAACCAGTAGCAAAAATCCCTGCACCCCCCTCCCCCACCATGCCCAGATGAGCTGCAGGATCATCAGATCCTGAGGCCCAGCTTTTTTTTTTTTTTACTTTTAAAGCATTTTTTCTACCACCTCTTCCCACGAAAAAATGCTTTTAAAAGTAAAAAAAAAAAAGCCTCTGATGATCGCCCGGCTCAGCTGGGATAGTCAGAGGCTTTTCAAAGCATTTTTTTCTGCAACCTCTTGGCCGAAGAGGTGGTAAAAAATATGCTTTGAAAAGTCTCTGACGATCTCAGCTGAGTTTCCTGATCGGCAGAGGCTTTTCAAAACATTAGAAAAAATGCTTTGAAAAGTTAAAAAAAAAAAGAGTTGGCCATGCCCGCCCAGTCACATTACCACCACCAAGCCACGCCCAAAAAACTGGTAATAACAAATTTTACATTTCACCCCTGGGATGTTGCTTGTTTTCTATCTAGATCAGGCACTTCCGAGGGCCACATAACTATAATCCCTTCCTATCCAGTCCTCCTGCAGTCCTCTGCTGGCCGAAAATGGGCCGTGCATAGATCCTGCGGGGCCCGTTTTTGCCTAGCAGAATGCTGCTGGAGGTCGGGTGAATATTGCTGGAGGCTGCGGAGGCCAAAAAAGGGCCACCCAGGCGCCTCATGGTCACCTCCACGTGACCTGATTTTGGCAGGAGAGTGCTGCTGGAGGCCAGGGAGGCCAAAAACAGGCCATGCAGGCACCTTCAGGGGGCCTCCGCACAGCCCATTTTTGCCCAGGAGAATGCTGCTGGAGGCCAGGGAGGTGTAAAAAACCCCCTGAAACCCGCTTTTGGCCTCCCTGGCCTCCAGCAGCACTTTCCTAGCCTCCAGCAGAATTTTGGCTGGCAGAGGCACCTTGGGCCAGTCCTTTGATATTTCCAGGCCACCCCGTGGACCAGGTGTAATCACCCTGCTGGCCTTGAGTTTGACACCCCTGCTTTAGAGACAACCCCTAGGAACTTAAGACCATAAAAGGAAATTTGTAAATAAGGGCAGAGGGGGAGGATAGAATTATGAGTTGTGGGAGATGTAATTGGGCGGAGATAATGTATTCATTTTAGATGAATTAGATACGTTGTGACATAATTACTATTCCAATGAGCAAAAGGTGGGAGGCAAATTTGTAACTAGAGAATATATGGTAAATGTATTGATGATTTAGGGTGTGTCCGCTGTACCTGCCTGTGTTATGGTCCGCCTGTGGAGGTGGCAGCAGTGTCGGACAGTGAGGAGGTTAGGGAGGAATATGGGCCAGTCCTGGAATCTGGGAAAGGCTCGGATGAGGGCTTTGTGTTGGAGGCAGAGAGGGGGCCAGGGCTATCTGGGAGTCTTGGGCTGCCTCCGGAGCCTCCAGAGTCGGACATCAGCGATGCAGAGTGCGCACATGCACAGAGCTGCCAGAAGGCAAGAATATTTAAGACAAAATGGATGACTAGGGAATAGGGCTTGGAGATGATTGGCCCCTCCCATAAGACATAAAGGAGGAGCAAAGGCACGTGATGAGCCTTTGCAGGAAGCAACTTTGTTTGTTCTGGTCGGTTTAAATTGGGTGAAATGCTACTGGTTCGGACTGGTTCGGTCAAACTGGTAGTGATGGTGGCGGATGGTTCGGAGAAGCGGTAGTGACGGCAGCGCGAGGCTCTGCCCACCCGCCCGTTTGTTGTTAGTTCCTGGTTGTACCCAGGAAGTAACCTTTTTTTTACCCTCTGCGCAAGCACAGAAGGGTTTGCACATGCACAGAGGATCCAAGCACACACGTGACGCTTCCAAACCGTTAGGGAAGGTAAGTAGATTTTACCCCGGTTTAAATTCTTAAGCTCCGTTTTGACTCTGTGCTCCGTGTGCCCTTCCAAAGTTAATTGTCAATTAGGTCTTTGCAGCGTGTCAAGAGAGATAAAGGTGGGTACTTATCCGCCTTATCCCGAAGTCGGACTCTTTACAAACTATTTGTGACTCATTATGGGATGTGAATGAAAATAATTCACAGCCGTTGAAATGAAAAGAGGATTTTGGGGACTAATCCTGTGCTTTTTACTGTCTGAGGACGCTTCAGTCAGAACAGCCTGTGCGATGTCGTCCTCCCTCTGCAAAGCAGTGAATAAAATTACCATCGTTTTCTCTTGGCGGTTTTGGCTGGTGATTGTTTATTTCCAAACTAGACAAGGAATCCCACCATTCCCTTTTGCGGCCTCCTCCAATCACTGTTGAGCTTTCAGGGTGGCTGTTCTTGAGGGAAGTAAGTTCAAATCCCCAGAGATATTTTTCTCCATCTCCACAGACAGTTCCTGGAGAGGAAGATGGAGAAGCTTCCACCGCTGAAGATGCTGATGCTTTTCTGCGACAGGGAGCCTTTCCTCCTCCTCACATGCCCATCATCCCTTCCCCTCCTCCCCACCTTCCTCCCCCAACAGATACTCTCCTTTTTCCCGCCCTTTCATAGAATCCTGGCGCATTGCACAGCTTCCACCAGGGGGCGCTCTCATATTAAGGAGGGAAATGAACATGCGCCAGGCTTTTCCCCTAAATTCATCTGGAGAGGCGCATCTGTCCTTCCTGCTCCCCCTCCCACACAGCCCCACTGAAAGTGGGAGGCGGAGCCTTTGCTAGAGGCACAGAGGCTGCGGAGAAGCCTTTGGGGAGACTCCCAAGTGGCGGCTCTGCCCGTGCAAAGGGACCCCGCACTGAAGGGGTGAGTGGAGAGGGGTCAAGTCTTCCTGCAGGGTCGGAGTCCCATGTTCCCCTGCCACCCATGTTCCCCTGCCACCCTTTCCCATGCAGGTTCCATGGAGTTGGGGGGGAAGCAAAGGAGAGAAATGGGGGTCGCCAAAAGGGGAGGGGGCGTTTCTCCCCATTTATTGGGGGAGTGGAGGCAGCCTCGAAGTCTAATATCATCCTAGCCAAACATTTATTTTATTTATTTATTTATTTATTTATTGCGATTTATATGCCGCCTTTCTCCCTAGGGACTCAAGGCGGCTTACAAAATGACAACTTCAATACAAATCACAATACAATACCAAATTAAAATCAGTAACCCAATTAAAAAACAATTTAAAATTATCCCAGTGTACCCCAAACGGATCAGTTTAGTTGGCGGAAGAGCCACGTCTTCAGCTCACGACGGAAGGAAAGAAGGTTGGGGGCAATCATTTCAATGCAATCAAGTTCTTTTTATTCACTACAAAACAATTGGTCTGTTTTTATCAAAATTATAAAGAGTTATAAAGCCTAATAAATATCTAGTTAATCTAATTAGACGAACTTATCACCCTTCTAAGTTTAACCTTCTTTTGAGCCAAACAAAACATCTGTCCCAACTTCTATTATATGCTGAATCTTTCTTGTCTTTTAAGATATATGTTAGCCTGTCCATCTCAGCACATCGAAGAGTCTTGTTTATTATCAGGTGGTCAGGGGGCGTATCTGCATCTTTCCACAGTTGAGCAAATGCCATTCTTGCCGCTGTTGAGACATGGACAAATATATACCAATCCTTCTTATCGACATAGTCCGGTCTTATTCCGAGTAAGTAGCTGTCTGGATGAAGAGGGAAGCTCACACCTGTTATTTCCAACAGCCACTGCTGTATTTTCCCCCAGTAGCGTCTAGCTGACAGACAAATCCACCACTGATGGAAGAAAGTACCTTGGCCAACCCACATTTCCAACATCTATCAGAAGATCCTGGGAACATCTTAGCGATTCTGGCAGGGGGGAGGTACCAACGGTAGATCATTTTATAAAAGTTTTCTTTGAACGGGGAAGAAAGGGTCAGTTTCATAGTTTTGTTCCATACATTTTGCCATGCATCAAGCTGAATTGTTGTTCCAATATTTCTCCCCCAGGCAATCATCGTATCCTTTACAATCTCATCCGCCATAAAATTGGACAGAAGAAGATTGTAAATGTTGGAAATAAATTTCCTTTGGCCACCTAGGGGAAGCTTGTCAAACGTTTGTAAATGACGGGAAATACCATGTTCCTGTTTAACCCTAGCGAATCTAGTTTGAATTTTCGCATAGGACCACCAGTCTATGTCTAATCCTCTAGTTTGGAGATCGGCTCTAGGTCTAAGTCTCCTGACTTCATCCAACAAGTCACCATAAGCCCAGTTCCTCTTTATATTGTGCACAGTCAGAAAAGTCTCTGCCTCTAACGGAGATACCCACTTAGGAATCTGTGTATAAACTTGCTTCTACAACGTTTCCCAAACCCTTAATAAAATTCCTCTAATATAATGATTAGTAAAATGTTTGGATTGTTTGTCTTTCTGAGACCACAAGAAGGAATGCCATCCCCGCTGCAAATCATATCCTTCAATTGCCAAAATGCGCTTTCTTGAGAGGATCACCCAATCTTTTATTTAAACCAGGGATGAAGCTTGATAATAAAGCTCCCACATAGGGAGCCCCAAGGGGGTGGCTGAACATTTTAAGGGGTATCTTTTCAAGCCTTGTGTTTCATGTGAACTGCCTATATGGTTGGCTATCCAATTTGGGGTTAGGGCAAATTGTGTGAACCAGCCTTCGTGTTATAGTATGACTTTGTTCCCCAAAAGCAAACCCTGAAAAACAGAAAGTGAGCAATTTCATTTGATGTGAATTCATGGCATCCTTAGAAAGCTGTTTCTTCCCAGGATCATTTCACTTAGTATTATTCAATATTAGGGGTCTTCTTCCTTTTCCTCCCTGAGACCCCTGACAAAAGATATTATTGGCATATTAAACCATTTTTGGAACTTCCTCCTTATGTCTTCTCCATGGCTCCAGTTACTTACAAACATACCAACTTAAAGACAAGAGTGAGGAACATCCTTAATGAATGTCTAATGCCTAAATGCCTCCATAGGAAGCACAAGAAACACATGTAAACATTCTGTATTCCATTCCAGTTTCTTAAGCTCCTTTAATTTTGGCATCTTGTACGAACCCTAAGTGTAGGGTAAATCTGGATAGAAAGTTCATACAGAGAGTGGTAAGGACAGCCGAGAAGATTATAGGATGCTTGCTTCCTGTTATTCAGGGCACTGCTTATAAGCGCAATGTGTTTGGAGCTCAAAGTGTTGTTAGAGACCCCATACCTCCACTTTCCAGTCTTTTTCTGTTTCTGTTCTGGAGGAGGTTTTGAGGTACTTCTCAAAGGACTATTAGATTCTGTAAGAGCTTTGTTCCCCATGCCTTACCAGGTAAACAGATTCATTTTTCTAGCCCCTACATGCACAAATCCGAACTAGATCTCTTGCTATATATGTGAGTATATGCATAATTATGTATTTATGTATTTAGTTTGTTATGTTTAAGTATTGTATATTGGAGATGGTGACCCAGTGAGAGCTGTATGCAATGGAATTATCTTTTTAATGTATGCTGATTAATGTACATTCAAAATGACAATAAATTATCCTATCCTATCCCAACCTAACCTAATCTAACTAAACTTTATTTTTTTTAAAAAAAAATGAGTCTACCCTTTGGGCGAAAAGAAAAGAAAATCCTCCAAATATAAAACATTTGTTTTATATTCCTGTAAAGCATATTTTGCACCACATTTGATGGACACACAGACACACCAATACCCACAGGATCCATCTGCTCAATACCATTACAATACATTATCAGCTTCTCATTAATAAGAATGAATGTTATTCAGTGCTTACGTCCGTGACCTTCTCATTCTTTGATTTTATTTCCTTTTCCATCTCAGATACAGAAACTAGAGTCATCACAACAATCTTCCTAACAAAAAAAAGTTAATTCTTGGGCGAAGATCCTGGATAGCTTTTGTGATCACTCCTGCCACTTCAGGAATAGTCCTATGAATTGAAAAGTGTTTGGAGATTCCTCAGAACTATCTGGAATTTCCTTATAGGACAGAGAAAGAATGCAGAAAAAACAGTTAGCAAATAAGGAAACTGGAAAAGGCCTCCCAGCGGTTCAGACTGGCAGCTGTGAGAAGATCTGGGCAAGAACTGGGCAGAAGATCCTGGAGAAGGAAACCATCATCCATTCAGAGATTCAGCCATGCAACTTCAGAAACATCCAATACCAGGAGGCTGAAGGTCCCCGAGGACTTTGCAGCCAACTCCACAACATTTATAGCCAATGGCTGAGGTTAGAAAAGCATACTAAAACCCAAATGTTGGACCTGGTGGTTCTGGAGCAGCTCCTGGCCCTTCTGCCCCTGCCGATGAAGAACTGGGTGCAGGAGTGTGGAGCAGAGACCAGCTCCCAAGCGGTGGCCCTGGCAGAAGGCTTCCTCCTGAGTCAGAGAGAGGAGCAGAAGGAGCAAGTCGAATTGCAGGTGAGAGACTTTCATCTTGGAAGTCCAGAAGGGAATAAAGAATGTGTTTGAATTCCTCACCCCTCCCTTCCATACTTCTCTGGTCTTCATAATATTTTAAGATGTTCCACTACCTTGTTTCCAAAAAATAAGACCCTGAACCCTGAAATAAGCGCTTGGCCTTATTGCCATGCACTCAAAAGCATGATTGGGCTTATTATCAGGGGATGTCTTATTTTGGGGGAAACGGGGTAGTTCTTGCAGGACATTGTTCCATTATCCATTCTAGAGCATAGACTGGAGACAGCCGTTCCTTTCTTGCACATTCTAGGCTCATTAATGGATATTGGGGCATTGAAGTTGTGTTTTTTTTTATTGAAAAGTTTTACACAAAGGAAAAGATTTCCCCTCCCCTGTTCCCCCCACCCTTTGCCCCCCTTCATCCCACCCTCCCCCCCAACTTCCCAGAGCAAAATACAAGGTATTTCATTTAATCAAACATAAACTAGATTAATCTACTTATCCTCAAAGTACTACCTCCCCCACTGACACCTTAACTCCACTATCGATAACCAAATACTTCTAGTACTAACAGTCATTCATACGCTATTTGATATTTTCTTGTCTGGTACTTATTTTGAATATAATCAATCCATCTTCTCCATTCTGATACGTATCTTTCTTGCGTGTGGTCCTTCAAGTACGCCGAGATTTTCGCCATTTCTGCTAGGTTTGTTACTTTCAATGTCCACTCTTCAATAGTAGGCAAAGAGTCCTTCTTCCAATATTGAGCTACCAGCAGCCTAGCTGCTGATATTAAGTTCAGAATCAATTTAGTCTCTGAAACTGTACAGTCTGTAGTTATACCCAATAGAAACAATTGAGGAGTAAATTTCATCCTTCTTTTCAAAATGTTCTGCATCACCCACCAAATTTTTATCCAAAATGCCTTGATTTTCTTGCAAGTCCACCATATATGATAATAGGTTGCATCATTACATTCACATCTCCAACATTTAGCTTGCAAATTCGAGTACATACATGATAATTTCTTAGGATCTAAGTGCCATCTATAAAACATTTTATAAAAATTCTCTCTCAAATTTTGTGCTTGCGTAAATTTAACATTTCTGACCCAAATCTTTGTTTTGAGAACAAAAATCCACTTCATGTTATGTGATGTATTTTTCTTTTCTCCTGCCCTCTGTTTCAAGTCCTTCACTCTGCAGAACAGAGAACCTATGAGAAAGAGGAATCCATCAAATCCCCCTCGGGAGCTGTTTTCCAGGGGGGTCTATCATGAATCCGCAAGTCAGGACATCTCAGATGGTAATCAAAAGTCCACCCATTCCCAAGAGAGATTCCAGCTGTCTTACCTTCTGTATCTCTTCTGTAGAATGCCTCTTGCAATTTTATTAATTATCCATTTAAAATTTCTGTCTCCCTCACAGGGAAGAACAAAACAAATTTGACTCCTTTTTATGGTGATGCTGAACTTCTGGTTGAAGCTCCAAAAGTAAGAGAGAGATAACACATTTTCTTCTACAACCACTGGGTGGGTTGTGATAGGTGGGATTTCCATGGCCATACCAGTTGATTCTCTCCAGATGCTGAAAGTCTTGTTGATGCATGGGGATAGACAGACAGACAGACCCAGACAAAGAGTGGGATTGCTTCCTTTCACTGCTGATTTTTCTTCTGTTTCCTTCTCATTCAGGAAGCTCTCGTGTCCTTTAAGGAGGTGGCTGTGTATTTCTCCGAAGAGGAGTGGTCTCAGCTGGATGCTGACCAAAAAGCACTGCATCGGGAAGTCATGCTGGAAAATCACAGGAATGTGGCCTGTTTGGGTGAGAATATACAGGAAATATTTATCAGCATAAAAGCTACAAATTTTGAAAATGAAATAAAGAAGATACTGTAATGTGGTTAATGAATAAGAAAAAAGTATGATAAAATTAAAAAAAGAGAAAAGACAAAATAATAGTTATATTTCCCCCCTCTTTCAAGATTACATCATTGTTTCCTCCTTTATCATTGAAAATTCTATCACCTTGTGCCCGTGTGACACCCCTCCTGCGTGAGCTGCACTGGCTCCCAGTGGTCTTCCGGGTGCGATTCAAGGTGTTGATTACCACCTTTAAAGCGCACCATGGCATAGGACCCGGGTACCTTCGAGACTGTCTTCTGCCACCAATAGCCTCCCACCAACCAGTCCGCTCCCACAGAGAGAGTCTCCTCAGGGTGCCATCAGCCAAGTTATGTCGGCTGGCGACACCCAGGGGGAGGGCCTTCTCTGTGGGAGCCCCAGCCCTGTGGAATGAACTGCCCCCGGAAATACGTAAGATCTCCGACCTCCGGGTGTTTCGTTGCGCATTGAAGACCCTGTTGTTCCGCCAGGCCGGGCTATCAACATAATAATTTTAAATTGGGGTATTTTAAATTTTTGGGGTTTTAAATCAGCCAAATCTATTTAATTATTTTAATTTTTAATCATTGTTGTGTCTTGTGTTTTTAAATTGGCTGTACACTGCCCTGAGTCCTTCGGGAGAAGGGCGGTATAGAAATAAAATTATTATTATTATTATTATTATTATTATTATTATTATTATTATTATTATTATTATTATTATTATCTTCTTCAACCATGCCACCATTCCAATTATTGTACAGCCCTTCTAGTTTTTTGTTTGTAATATCTCATATTCATATCATACTCAGAAACGATCTTCTATGACTGTAGATTAGTGCCAAAATAAAGTGTTCTGATTTTAGTTGGATATTAATCTTTAAAGTTCTCTGTATCTCTGAATGCCTTTTTTACAAGGCCACCAAAGCATTACAAAACCTTTCTCTTGTCCACATTTCCAATAATAGTTTGAGGTACATTTATACACTTTTGATATTTTTCTGTTGATTTTCATATTCCTTTTTAT
This sequence comes from Arizona elegans, assembly GCA_022577455.1. NCBI lineage: Eukaryota > Metazoa > Chordata > Lepidosauria > Squamata > Colubridae > Arizona > Arizona elegans. The sequence goes on along the minus strand of JAKOOJ010000012.1, from coordinate 1,511,085 downwards.
ATGTAGAGGTTTTAGCAATTACATATTCAACTTTTCTACACAACTGAAATTCAAATTCTACTTTATGTTGTTGAACAATATATGAGAACCAGGGGTGAAATGCTGCCAGCTCCATCCGGCTCACGGAAGCTGGTAGTGCCGGCGGCGGATAGTTTGAAGAGCTGGTACTGCTGGTTGCGGAAGGCTCCACCACCACCACCCTGAAACCGGGACGTCTTCAAGTCCCAGTTTTGACCATCTGCACATGTGCAAATGGCTCTGCGCATGCAGATGATGGTGCGCGCCCAGATGCAGCTGTACACCACATCATTGAGCCGGTAGGGATAGGAAGTAAATTTTATGGCTGATGAGAACTATATGGTTTTTCCATTCTTGACTTCATTTGGTATTTCCACAGCTCAGGTTCTAATGCCTCTGTACGTGTTATCCATTGTCTTTCCTTGCAGCTTTTTTTCTGCTGAAAGCCATTAGGGTGTTTTGGGCACAGCCTGAGTTTATATCTGCCTCATATTCTCAATGTGGCATTTGTAACATGGTTTTGAAATCTAGATTGATTTAATTTGTTGTATCACAAACATCCATGGCACCCAAACTACTGTCATGCCTTCCTACTTCTAAAATTCTCTATTTATTTATTTATTTATTTATTTATTTATTGGTTCTATTTATATGCCGCCCTTCTCTGGAGACTCAGGGCTGCTTACAATGAGTTAAGCAATAGCCTTCATACTTTTGTATATCTGAGCAACTCCCACTTCTTATACAAACCTCACAGCAGAATACAAAGTCCAATTTCAAATTGGGAAACCAAATCTTTCCATTTCCTTCGAAATTTGGAGAATTTGATATTTAATCCATGGTTTTTCTCTTGCCATACAAACGTAAATGTATCTTCCAAAATTCTGCATCTAAGATTGAAGCTGTTTGTTTTTCATTATATTCAGTCTTCCTCTGCTTTGCTCTTTGTCCCTAACATTATTTGCATTTTTCTTTTCTTGTGAAGGTAATAATGGGGAGGAAGATGAAGATTCCAGAGAACTATTCGAAATGATCAGTTGTGGATACAATATGAAGAACCCTACAATTCTAATAGAAGTAGAAAGCCATGAGAGAAACCAGTCAAATAATTGCAATCAGGAAAGCTCATCTTCTGCATCAACGAAAGCCTCTGTGACCGAACAAGGACAACTAAAAACGAAATATATTGGAAAATGTACAAAACTATTCATAAATAAATTAGATGTAAATCAATACTATCAAACCCAAACCAATGGAGAAGATTATATATGTAGAGACAATGGAAAAAATTACAAATGGACCCAGTCTCTTCCTCATAAAAATGGGTCCCGTGTATCTCAAAAAAGAACCCACACAGGAGAACAGCCACATAAGTGCATGCAGTGTGGAAAGAGCTTTAGTAGGAAAAGTTACCTGAAATGTCATAAGAGGATCCACACAGGAGAGAAACCCTATAAATGCATGGAGTGTGGAAAGAGCTTCCCTTATAGTACTTCTCTTACTTCGCATTCCCGGATCCATACAACAGAGAAGCCATATAAATGCATGGAGTGTGGAAAGAGCTTTAGTTGGAGGAACAGTCTTGCTTCCCATAAAAGGATCCACAAAGCAGAGAAGATATATAAATGCATTGAGTGTGGTAAAGGTTTTATTGAAAACAGTAAACTTACACGTCATAAACGGATCCATACAGGAGAGAAGCCCTATAAATGTATGGAATGTGGAAAGAGCTTCTCTCATAGTAATTCTCTTACTTCCCATTACTCGGTCCATACAGGGGAGAAGCCATATAAGTGCACAAAGTGTGGAAAGAGCTTCTCTCAAAGTTCTTCTCTTAATCTTCATAAAAGAATCCACACAGGAGAGAAGCCCTATAAATGTATGGAATGTGGAAAGAGCTTCCCTAGCAGCAGTGACCTTGTTTTCCATAAAATGATCCACACAGGGGAGAAGCCACATAAATGCATGGAGTGTGGAAAGAGCTTTATTAAGAACTGTGAACTTATTTACCATAGTAGGATCCATACAGGGGACAAGCCATATAAATGCATGGACTGTGGAAAGAGCTTTATTAAGAACTGTCAACTTATTTACCATAGTAGAATCCATACAGGGGAGAAGCCATATAAATGTATGGAGTGTGGGAAATGCTTTACGGAGTCTAGTAATCTTAATTCCCATAAAAATAGCCACACAGGGGAGAAGCCTTATAAATGCATGGAATGTGGAAAGAGTTTTTCTACGAAGACGTATTTTAAGACCCATGAAAGGATCCACATAAGCGAGAAGCCTTACAAATGCATGGAATGCGGAAAGAGTTTTTCTACGAACTGTTATCTTAATCACCATAAAAGGATCCACACAGGGGAGAAGCCTTATAAATGTACGCTGTGTGGAAAAGGTTTTATTATGAACAGTTATCTTAACTACCATAAAAGAACCCACACAATGTAGATGCCATATAAATCTGTGAAATCAGAAAAAAGTTTTACGAGGACCAACGGTATTTCCCTATCGAAATAAATTTGGGTGAGAATCTTAAAATTTTAGGTTTTAATTGTTGAAATGTATACATTTACTGAATTCGGAAATGGTTTTTTTGAGTCTTATCTTCACAACTTGAAGCCCAAGAGTAATAATTGTAATAATGAACAGTGGATTTTTGTAGCTACTTTTATTTGAAAATCAGTAATGGCATTTCACATAAATAATAGAGCATCTTTTTCATTTTTTCCCCAATTTCGATTGGATCATAAGGAAAGCCCAAATCCTCAAGAAAAAATTAATTTTTGAAATGAAGTCTAGGGTTAGCTACTAAAATGTAATTCCAGGCATTCTATGGGAAAGGCATAAATCAGGAAAGACTTGCAGAAGTTACAGCTAAGTATGAATTACCAAAGTATGAGTGATGCTAAAGAAGATACCTTATGAATAGAATAGTTTAACACTTGAAGTTATAATGAATTGCAAGATGTTGAAATTGTAAACATCTTCGGATATTGTGCTAAATTAAATGAATATTCAGAAAGGAAACATCCATTGATCATGTAAGATCAATATATAAACTATATTTAATGCTACAAAAAAATCCACTGGATTTATAATCACCAGCATGGTGTATTCAGTTTGGACAAGGGACAAGAATGTATTCCAGTATTGAGCTGGAAAATAATTGTTCTAAGAGTGATGTGATCAGGCATTTATTTTATAGATGTTTCTTCCCCATGAAGCAGAAGGAGATGCATCTCCCTGATGCATCTTTTCAAGACAACGTTTTAAAAACTTTTATCCTCTATAGCAGAAATGAGAATGGGAACTTCTGGAATGTGAGAATACGAAAAAATACACAGTAAACTCTCTCAGTCCCCTGTGTAAAACAGACCAAATGAACCAGTATGAATGCAGAAGAAGGGACCTTTTTGTCTCTCATGTTGTGAGAGAATAATCACATAGATTCTAATTCAAATTGAAGAAAGTTTTATGACAAAGAATTCTTCTCTCACAAAAAGGAACCAGAATGACTAGAATCCCCTGAAATGCATGTGCAAAAGACTTTCCAAGCATTAGGACCATATTTTGCCTTTCTGTTGTGAGATGAGGGCTAAGAAAATCTCTATGTTTAATGTAAATGAAAATGTATATCAATGGTTCTGTACACAACAGTTGCAGTCCCTCCTTCACCAGAGGTTTTTGTAGAGATGGGGAAAGTTGGACGAATCTCAAGAAAAGAATGAGACCTTCCAGTGTGAAGATCAAAGGTGGTGGGCTTCATGCAGCCAGCCAGGGTGCAAAATTCCTCACAGCAGCTCCAGTAATAGAATATTATGATTGAGGAGGGGAGAGTAAAGCCCCTTGACAAATACCTGTGGAGATTCACATTCACATAGGTCACGGTATTTCCAAAAGTACTTTTCCAAAAGGCAAGTGGACTTTCTTGAAAAGCTTTAGCTTCGCATCCAAGAAGCATCTCTTGTTGTGAAGAAGCATCTTTAGTACCGAAGATGCTTCTTGGGTAAGCAAAACATCTTAAAGAAACTAGAAAGTCCAGTTCCCTTTTGAAAAAGTATCTTTGGTACCCTTTGACAAATCTAGAGGAGGAAAAAGGGTTTTCATATGTAAACAGAGATAGAAATAGATATATAAAATAAGATAGAAATAGTTGCTAACCTGTGAGTAATAGGAAGAGAGTAAAATAAGCAAGGCACAGTTAGCATTAAATTTACAAGAAAGGAGTGGACATTTTTGTGCATTTAATAAAAGTTTTTGTGGGGAGGGGGAGGGAATGCTGTCTTTGTATCTGTTTACCATAATGAGAAAAGCCCTAACAATTGCTTATTGACAAAAATTGGGGGTAAGTATTTGGGTGGGGAACAAATTTCTTAAGAGGCTCCTGCTGGGTTGAAGCTGTTTATTCAAATAGTACCCATGAATGATTCCATGTCAAAATGTAGAAAAGCCTTATGAAGCCTTTCCTCCTGGGGAGGAAAGCTATGGCATATCTAGACAGCATACTAAAAAGCAGAGACATCACTCCACCAACAAAAGTGCGTATATTCAAGGCTATGGTTTTCCCAGTTGCAATGTATGGCTGTGAAAGTTGGACCATAAGAAAGGCTGAGTGCCAAAGAATTGAGGCCTTTGAACTCTGGTGCTGGAGAAGACTCCGAGTCCCTTGGACTGCAAGACGATCCAACCGATCAGTCCTAGAGGAGATCAACCCTGACTCCTTTTTTGAAGGCCAGATCCTGAAGATGAAACTCAAATACTTTGGCCACCTAATGAGAAGGAAGGACTCACTGGAGAAGAGCCTAATGCTGGGAATGATGGAGGGCAAAAGGGGACGACAGAGAATGAGGTAGCTGGATGCAGTCAATGAAGCAGTTGGCATGAGCTTAAATGGACTCCAGAGGATGGTAGAGGACAGGAAGGCGCTTGGAGGAACGTTGTCCATCGGGTTGTGACGGGTCGGCTTCACAACTAACAAGCCATGAATGATTCTATGTCAAAATGGAGAAAAGGCACCAATTCCTGTTTTCTGCCAGTTATTGTTCAATTTATCTTTAGAGAAATGGAAATCAGAGTAGCAGTCATCCAAAATTAGACACCACTTTTCTTTTTATTCATGATCTGGACATATACTATCCTTGTCTTAAATTCTAGAAAGGTCTTAAGCTTCCTATCCGTTTTTCCCGTGGGTGCTTTGGATTCAATCCCTAAATAAAACATTTTTCCTCTTCTTTTTGCCCCCTCATGGTATTTTAATTTTATATTCTCTTTTCCATAATCTGTTTCCATCATTTTGCAGTTCCCCCTTTTTTCTAGTCACAGATGAGATGTCATTCCCGGCCCCCAGCCCTGCTTCATTTGTCCTCCAAGTAGCCTCATTGTGAGGTAAAATTTCTCGAACTTCCACAAGTTTCAGCTTTTCCCCATTATGGAATTGGTTTTCTTTTTCATCAGATTCATGTCCTTTGTCATCAGCAGCCCCTCACTGAGTCTTTCCAATTATTCTTAGGAACCCAGAGGCAAGAATTTGACAAGTGCAAGTGTATATACAGAACTAGACAGAAATCTCCATTTTCTTGATTGCGTTTTCCTTGCAATCGAGGCACTTTGCGCAGAGTCCACCAGGGGGCGCCCTTAGACTCACGTGGGAATTGAGCATGCGCCCATCTCTTCGGCTGGAGTTCGTCGGGAAAGGCGTCTGCCCTTGCTGCCTCCTCCGTCCGCTGTGAGTGGGAGGCGCAGAGGCTGCCGGGAAGCCATTGCAGAGACGCCAATCCCGACGAGAGACCCCAGAGTAGCGTGAGTGGAGGTTCTGCCCGTGCAAAGGGGTCCCGCGGTGGAGGGGTGAGTGGAGAATGCCACGTTTTCCTCCGGGGTCCCATGTTCCCCTGCCGCCCTTTCCCATGCAGGTTCCATGGAGCTGGGGTGAAGCAAAGGAGAGAAATGGGGGTCCCCAGAAGGGGAGGGGGCGTTTCTCCCCATTTATTGGGGGAGTGGAGGCAGCCTCGAAGCCCCCCTGCTGGCTCTGGGTGCAAGGACGGATGTGCAACGACTGGGACTGGGTGATGCTTCCCAGCCTTTCCCCACGACCGCAAAGGAAAAGAAGGGAGACTTTGCAGGTGTTTCTCCATCTTCTTTAAAGTCTGGGAGTTAAAATCCACACCTTTCAATTTGCCGGGGTTGAAAAAGTGTAGATTAAGCTAAGAAGCGGGGAAATGTGTTTGTAGGATTTGCATCATTCAGGAGATCATGTTAGTCTGTAAAATGGTTTATTCACTCGGGTGTTAATCCTACATATGTATTGGATGGTGGCTCCTCCATTCAGTTCCCAAAGGGATTTTGGGCTGAATGATTAATGGGATTCTGCTGGTTCAAGTTTTACTGTACAGTAACATATTTTATGAATTGAAAGCTGTTTGGAGATGAACAAGATTCCTCAGACCTATTGGATTGTCCTTACAGGACAGAAAAAGGATGCAGAAAGAAGTGTTAGGAAGTGGAAAACGCCACTCAGCTGTTCAGCCTGACAGCTGTAGGAAGATCTGGGCAAGAACTGGGCAGAAGATTGTGGAGAAGGAAACCATTACCCTTTCAGAGATTCAGCCCTGCAACTTCAGAAACATCCAATACCAGGAGGCTGAAGGTCCCCGAAGACTTTGCAGCCAACTCCACAACTTTTATAATCAATGGCTGGGACTACAAAACCACACTAAAACCCAAATGTTGGACCTGGTGGTTCTGGAGCAGCTCCTGGCCCTTCTGCCCCTGCCGATGAAGAGCTGGGTGCGGGAGTGTGGAGCAGAGACCAGCTCCCAAGCGGTGGCCCTGGCAGAAGGCTTCCTCCTGAGTCAGAGAGAGGAGCAGAAGGAGCAAGTCGAATTGCAGGTGAGAGACTTTCATCTTGGAAGTCCAGAAGGGAATAAAGAATGTGTTTGAATTCCTCACCCCTCCCTTCCATACTTCTCTGGTCTTCATAATATTTTAAGATGTTCCACTAGTTCTTGCAGGACATTGTTCCATTATCCGTTCTAGAGCATAGACTGGAAACAGCCATTCCTTTCTTGCACATTCTAGGCTCATTGATAGATACTGGGGCATTGAAGTTGTTTTTTGAGAACACGAATCTACTTCATGTTGTGTGATATATTTTTCTTTTCTCCTGCCTCCTATTTCAAATCTGTCATTCTGCAGACCAGAGAACCTATAAGAAAGAGGAATCCATCAAATCCCCCTTGGGAATGGTTTTCCAGGAGGGTCTATCATGAATCCACAAGTCAGGACATCTCAGATGGTAATCAAAAGTCCACCCATTCCCAAAAGAGATTCCAGCTGTCTTACCTTCTGTATCTCTTCTCTTCTGTAGAGAAGAGTGCCTCCTGCAATTTTATTAATTATCCATTTAAAATTTCTGTCTCCTTCACAGGGAAGAAGAAAACGAATTTGACTCCTTTTTATGGTGGTGCTGAAATTCTGTTTGAAGCTCCAAAAGTAAGAGAGGGATAATAAAAAATAAAATGTACACAATATGAGTGTTTGATGAATAGTGATCCTATAAGTAATTCCTTGACATGGAATTGTGCAAGGCTACTCAATAATAACTGAAAGAATCACATTGGCACATTTACAGTTTCTAAAACGCCTTGTTTACAACCAGTGATAAGAAAAATAATGGCATCAAGTTAAACGATAAAGCATACTGTTAAAATCCAAAGAGTGTGGCCAGATCGAGGCCTTTCAGCCTTTAAATCTAATACTCCGATTTGTGCCTGGAATTTTGGGTCAACAATCCACCTTTGGAAAGGATGAGAAATGTTCTTTTCCAAGCAGGTTTTTCTTCTTCAACCATTGGGTTGGAGTACAAGGAGTGGATTCCTTGTAATCTGAGGAGCAGCAGAAACAGATCTTGTGTGTCTTTGTCCATTGATGACACCCATGTAAATCCCTGGATGCCTCTCAAACAACTTTAATGAAGGTTTTGAGCATGGATTGTTCTGGGGACACCACAATCCTTTTATTTAAATGATAAAAAGACAGACACACACACACACAGGGCGGGCAGACAGACAAACCCCGAGAAAACGTGGAATTGCTTTATTTCACTGCTGATTTTTTTATGGTTTTCTTCTTGTTCAGGAAGTTCTCGTGTCCTTTAAGGAGGTGGCTGTGTATTTCTCCGAAGAGGAGTGGTCTCAGCTGGATGCTGACCAAAAAGCACTGTATCGGGAAGTCATGCTGGAAAATCATAGGAATGTGGCCTCTTTGGGTGAGAATATACAGGAATTTTTATCAGAATAAAAACTACAAATTTTGAAAAGAAAATAAGATACGGTAATGTGATTAATGCATAAGAAAAAAGTATGATAGAATTAAAAAAAGGGAAAAGAGAAAATAATAGTTATAGTTCCCCCTCTTTTTAAGAGTACATAATTGTTTCCTCCTTTATCATTGAGAATTCTATCATCTTCAACCATTCTAATTATCAAACAGCCCTTCTAGTTTTTTGTTCGTAATACTCTCATATTCATATCATATTCAGAAAAAATCTTCTGTGTCTGTTGATTAGTGCCAAAATAAAGTGTTCAGATTTCAGCTGAAGTTCTCTGTATCGCCGAATGCCTTTGAATCCAAAGTTTTCTAGCTTTTTTACAAGGCCACCAAAGCATTACAAAAGGATCCTTTATCTTGTCCACATTTCCAATAATAGTTTGAGGTACATTTATACACTTTTGAATATTATTCTGTTGATTTTCATATTCCTCTGTATATTTAGAGGTTTTAGCAATTACATATTCATCTTTTCTACACAACTGAGATTCAAATTCTGCTTTATGTTGTTGAACAATAGAGAACTATAGTTGAGAACTCTATGGTTTTTCCATTCTTGATTTCATTTGGTATTTCCACAGCTCAAGTTCTAATGCCTCTGTACATGTAATCGATTGTCTTTCCTTGCAGCTTTTTTTCTGCTGAAAGCCATTAGGATGTTTTGGGGCAGAGTCTGAGTTTATATTTATTTATTTATTTGATTTGATTTCTATACCGCCCTACTCCCGAAGGACTCAGGGCGGTGCACAGCCAAACAATAAAATACATACATACAAAATTTAAAAGTGGAATTAAAATCAAATTAAATAGTTTTGGCCCAGGCAAATTAAAACCCCAATCAATTTAAAACCAATTTTAAAATTTGAATATATAAAATACTAAAAAATATTAAAAAATTAAAAATCTTTTATAAAAGATGGAGAAAATTAGGCCAGGCCCGCCTGGTGAAATAAAAAGGTCTTTAAGGCACGGCGGAAGGTGCGCAGATCCGGGATCCTCCGTATCTCCGGGGGGAGCTTGTTCCAGATAGTAGGTGCTTCATATTCTCAATGTGGCATTTGTAACATGGTTTTGAAATCTAGATTGATTAAATTTGTTGTATCACAAACATCCATGGCATCCAAACTACTGTCATGCCTTCCTACTTCTAAAATTCTCTTTATATCTGAGCAACTCCCACTTCTTATACAAACCGCACAGCAGAATACAAAGTCCAATTTCAAATTGGGAAACCAAATCTTTCCATTTTCTTAGAAATTTGGAGAATTTGATATTTAATCCATGGTTTTTCTCTTGCCATACAAACGTAAATGTATCTTCCAAAACTCTGCATCTAAGATTGAAGCTGTTTGTTTTTCATTATATTCAGTCTTCCTCTGCTTTGCTCTTTGTCCCTAACATTATTTGCATTTTTCTTTTCTTGTGAAGGTAATAATGGGGAGGAAGATGAAGATTCCAGAGAACTATTCGAAATGATCAGTCGTCGATACAATATGAAGAACCCTACAATTCTAATAGAAGTAGAAAGCCATGAGAGAAACCAGTCAAATAATTGCAATCAGGAAAGTTCATCTTCTGCATCAACGAAAGCCTCTGTGACCGAACAAGGACAACTAAAAACAAAATATATTGGCAAATGTACAAAACTATTCATAAACAAATTAGATGTAAATCAATACTATCAAACCCAAACCAATGGAGAAGATTATATAAGTAGAGACAATGGAAAAAATTACAAATGGACGCAGTCTCTTTCTCATAAAAATGGGTCCTGTACATCTCAAAAAAGAACCCACACAGGAGAAAAGCCACATAAGTGCATGCAGTGTGGAAAGAGTTTTAGTAGGAACAGTTACCTTAAATGTCACAAGAGGATCCACACAGGAGAGAAACCCTATAAATGCATGGAATGTGGAAAGAGTTTCACTTATAGAACTTCTCTTACTACGCATTCCCGGATCCATACAACAGAGAAACCATATAAATGCATGGAGTGTGGAAAGAGCTTTATTAAGAACTGTTATCTTATTTATCATAGTAGGATTCATACAGGGGAGAAGCCGTATAAATGCATGGAGTGTGGAAAATGCTTTATAGACTCTTGTCGTCTTATTGGCCATAAAAAGAGCCACACAGGGGAAAAGTATATATGTGTTGAATGTGGAAAGAGTTTTTCTACAAAGACATATCTCAAGACCCATGAAAGGATCCACACAGGGGAGAAGCCTTATAAATGCATGGAATGTGGAAAGAGTTTTTCTAGGAAGACGAATCTTAAGACCCATGAAAGAATCCACACAGGGGAGAAGCCTTATAAATGCATGGAATGTGGAAAGAGTTTTTCTAGGAAGACGTATCTTAATCACCATAAAAGGATCCACACAGGGGAGAAGCCTTATAAATGTATGTTCTGTGGAAAAGGTTTTCTGATAAACAGATATCTTAACTACCATATAAGGACCCATACAATGTAGAAGCCATATAAATCTGTGAAATCAGAAAGAAGTTTCAAGTGGACCAATGGTGGTATTTCCATTCACAAATTAAATTTGGGTGAGAATATGTAAAAATGTTACCTTTTAGTTGTTGAAATATATGCATTTCCTAATTAGTGAATTAGGAAAGGATTAATTGTATTGTAATTAAGAACAGTGGATTTTTGTAGGTACTGTTGTGATTTAGGCTTCCTGAATCATTAAAATATACAAGTAGTCCCAAAAACCTCTTTTATTGCAACAGCTGTGAATTACGTTCATTCGCAGCTGAGTCCCAATTAGTTGCAAAAAGTCCTTCGGGAGAAGTCCTTCGGGATAATCACCAATCTTTATCTCCCTTGACACGCTGCCAAAGATTTACTTGGCAAAGGCACATGAAGTCCAGAATCAAACAGGGATGCTGACTGGGAACAGAATTAACAACATTGCTCTCCTACAAAGGGCCCATGTGCCTTTGCTCCTCTTTTAAACCTTATGGGAGGGCCAATCATCTCCAGGCCTTACTCCTGAGTCATCCCTTTAGTTTTAACTGTTCTTGCCTTCTGGCAGCTCTGCGCATGCGCGCACTAGGAATAGGCTCTTCCTGTTCCTCTGCCTCTCTGTTGTCTGACCCTGGAGGCTCCGGAGTCCGCATATAACTCCCAGATGGCCGTGGCCCCATCTCTGCCACCGACGCAGAGCCCTTGTCCAAGCCTTCCCCAGACTCCAGGACTGGCCCATATTCCTTCCCAGCCTCCTCACTGTCCGACTCTGCTGCCAGCTCCGCAGGCTGCTGGCAGACCACAACAGCTACTTTCATCTGAAAGTCAGCAATGGCGTTTCAAATAAATAAGAGCATCTTTCTTCATGTTTATCCTACTTTCTATTGGATCATAAGAAAGCCCAAATCCCCAAGAAAAAAATAATTTTTGAGAGAAAACATAAGCTTAGCTACTAAAATGTAATTCCAGGTATAGTATGGGAAAGGTATAAATCAGGAAAGACTTGCAGAAGTTACAGCTAAGTAGGAATTACCAAAGTACGAGTGATGCTACAGAAGATACCTTATGAATAGAACAGTTTAAGTTACATAATGAATTGCAAGATGTTGAAACGGGAAACATCTTGGGATATGCTTAATTACAAGAATATTCAAAAAGGAAACATCTTGTGCAGTGGAACAGAGTGCCTAATCTATGCTGGATTTACAATCTCCACCACGGTGTATTCAGCATGGACAAGGGGCTTACCTGAGAATGTATCCCAGTATTGAGCTGGAAAATGATTGTTCTAGGAGGGATGTGATCAGGCAAAACTTTTAAAAATCTTCTTTCCTTTATAGCAGAAATGAGAATGGGAACTCCTGAAGTGTGAGGATACGAAAAAAAATACACAATAAACTCTTTCAATCCACTATGTAAAACTGAGACCTAATGAATGTGTATGAATGTAGAAGAAGGGAACTTTTTGTGTCTCATGTTGTGAGAGAAGAATCACATAGCATCAGTGTGTTAATATAATGCAACTGGCAGTTGGAACAGAGGGGGAGTAGAATGTCCCAGCCCGCAGCATCCATCAATATTCATCTGGCTAGCATCCTGTCATTGTGTGAGAGAGTTGAGGGGTGTTTGAAAACTCAAACAGTATTTGCTGTGTGAGCAAGGAGGCTGGATATGGCTTAGCTCAACTGTTGTGTAGTAAAGCTGCTTGCTGCTGTGAAAGTAAAACTGAAAGTGAAACTCCTGCTTGTGTTTTACATTTGGAACAGATTTCTTTTGAGGTGGGGAGGGGGAGTAGAATTTCTTAACATCAGAGTGTGTTAATAATAATATAGGAAATACTAATGCTCTGATGTCATTTTGAAAAATCCTTTCTTAGCACCTAGAAGCGAAGAGGAACATACATGGCAAGTTTCAAGCTTGTAGGTTTTACGGTTCATGATTAATGCGTGAGTGGTTTTCGCTTTTGTCTATATAGATTACTTTCTCTACCTTCTTTCTCTCTGTATATATATGAAAACCCCTTGTGCTCCTCTAGATTTGCCAAGGAATGCCAAAGGTACTTTTTCAAAAGGAAACTGGGCTTTCTATTTTCTTGAAGATGTTTCGCTTCTTAGCCAAGGAGCATCTTCAGTTTTGAAGAAGCATCCTCAGATGCTTATTGGATGAGAAGCAAAATGTTTTATTTTATTGTTGGCTGTTCACCACCCTGAGTCCTTCGGGAGTAGGGCAGTATAGAAATCAAATCAAATCAATAAATAAATAAATGACCTGTGTGAATGAGGACCTCCATAAAGTCAAGGGACTTTACTCTCCCCTCCCCAATCATAATCCTCTATTACTGGAGCTGCTTTGGGGGATTCTGCACCGTGGCCAGCTGCATGAAGGGCTCTTCCCTGGATTGTCACACCGTAAGGTCTCATTCTTTTCTTGAGATTCGTCCAGCTTTCCCCATCTCTACAAAAACCTTCGGTGAAGGAGGGACTGCAGCTGTTGTGTACAGAACCATTGATATAAATTTTCATTTACATTAAATGTAGAGATTTTCTTAGCCCTGATCTGATCACAGAAAGACAAAATATAGTCCTAATGCTTGGAAAGTCTTTTGCACATGCATTTCAGGAGCTTCTAGTCATTCTGGCTTTTTGTGAGAGAAGAATACTTTATCCTAAAACTTTCACCCCATTCAAATTAGAATACACATTCTACATTAAGTTTCAGGCTGCAACTGTCAATTTATCAAGCCCAAGCACATAGTTTCATAGTGAAGCATGGGCGTCCACCTAGTAGATATATAAAATAAGATAGAAATAGTTACTAACCTGTGGGTAATAGGAAGATTAAAATTAGCTAGGTGCGGTTAGCATTAAAATTACAAGTAGGAGTTTTAAAGGTTTGTATGAGAAAAACAAATGCTGTCTTTGTTTATCATAATCAGAAAAGCCCTAACAATTGTTTTTTGGCAAAAAATTAGGAAGGATTTGTGTGTGGAGGAGAAACATCTGCAATTTCAGAGGCTCCTACTGGGCTGAATCTGTTTCTTCAAACAGTACCCATGGATGATTCTATGTCAAGATGGAGAAAAGGCACCAATTCCAGTTTTCCTGAGCGCTGTTCCCACTATCCATAGCTGGTTTAGTCCCTCATTGCTTGGCAACAACTGAGTGAGATTTGCATATCCTTTCCGTGGCTTAGCCACGCCTCCCATCCCATGATCCCCAGTCGTCACTCAGTTGCTGGCAAGAACTGTTTGAGAAATTTTAGCTCGAAGGAATCTCTTCCCCAAATCTTCCTTTCATTCCTTTCCTGGCTAAGGCTCGTTTAGGCTTTTGATTTATTTTTGATTATTTCCTCCCGGTTGGGTTTTTTTCCTCCTTTTCTGCATCCGAAACGGAAAAAGATCAACTATTTCAAGGGGGAGTGTACCTGGGGCTCCAGGTCGCCACACATCGTCGCCTAGACCCCCCCTTATCAGCTGGCCTTGGGGACAGACTGCGGCAGCCTGTAGAACACAGAGAACACCCGAAGCTTCACTTCAGCGGCGCCTTTCTGCCTGCAGATCAGCTGGTGTGCGGGTGAGCCGATCGAGCGCGGCAGCGCTTCCGCATTACTCCGGGCGATCGCGGCCGTTGGTAGGACCCTCGGGCCGCCAACTTAAGTCCGCGCCGTGCACGCCCAACCAATTCAGGGGGACCCTCTCTCATCGGCGCTGGGAGCATCAAAGGGCGCAGGGTCGCAGCGGCTTCTGGTAGGACCTGCGGGCCGCCAGTTTAAGTCCGCCCCGTCGCGCCCGCCATTACTGTGGCCACGTGGGAACGTCGCCATCTTGGAAGGACCCCCGGGCCTCCAAGTTTGAATTCCCGCCTCAGCCACGCCCCCGGAAGTTCCGCAGTGGGGATTGGACCTGCGGGCCATTCCCCGCCCCTCAGGGTATCTGCGGAAGCCAGCCGAGCCGGGGCTTAATTATCTCCTCACCCCCACACCGCCACCGGAATGAAGTTCCCAAGGGAGGGAACTTCAGACGGAGGGGGGAGCAGTCATGGCAGAAGCCCTACTATCATCTGACTCAGACCTGGAGGCTAGCCCCCCACGAAAACGGGGCACAAACTCCGGAAGGTCCCAGGGGCATCGGTCTGAGGCATCCAGCCGCAAGACCCACAAAGGGAAGTCAGCACAGAGCCAGGACACGGAACAGGGGTGTCCCAGGGCACAGAAGGCAACCTACTCATCAGACCTGGGACTAGAGCTGGCACAGCAGGGGCATTCACAGGCAGCAGCCCTCCCTCAGGAGCCGGCTACTGTGGATCACCCATTGCTCTTATCAAAGGGGGTATCCACCT
The DNA here is from genome assembly GCA_022577455.1 of Arizona elegans. NCBI lineage: Eukaryota > Metazoa > Chordata > Lepidosauria > Squamata > Colubridae > Arizona > Arizona elegans. Next base: position 1,495,923 of record JAKOOJ010000012.1, on the reverse strand, counting down.
CCATGCCGGATGTTTCTATGACCACCGGCCACTACTCACGCCAGCGCCTGCCTGAAGCCACCTTTACCCCTATGGCCGCGGGCCTCCGAGCCATGGAGGCGCCCTTGCCATTGTCGCAGCTGGACTTACAATCGGCCTTTTCATCCGCCCTGTCATCCCTGCTGGCAGTGGGCCTGCAACAAACGGCACAGAACCCGCGCCAGACAACCACCGGCCTGGGAGCCCAAGTGCAGAGACACCCGCAACAGAGGGTCACGTGCAGACAGGAGGAATCGTCAGAAGACTCCGACCAAGCAGAAGAATGCCCGGAGGACATAGAGTTTTCCGAGGATGAAGGACTCGCCCCGGACAACCCATCCGTCTCGGGGCTGTTCCGCCCGGCATTATTCAAGTCACTGCTGCATAAGGCACGTCTCTCTACAAACCTGGGAGTACCAGGGGATGCCCCACAGCAGGCCCAGACGTCTGTAGGCCCCCACGAGGCCCTCTTCAAGGTCGCAAAGCAAGAGAAAGATTTCATCCCCTGTCCTCACCTGTTTTCAGAGGTGATCAAGACCCCCTGGGGCCAACCTGGCTCGCTGACCTCACCCAACAGTCAGGATAAAAAACTCTACTGCGCGGCCCCCGAACTGGAGGAGCTTTTGGCACTCCCCTCGGTGGACCAGCCGGTGGCCGCCCTGGCTTCCAACTCGGTGATCTCCACCGACGCCCTGGACGGGCTCAGATCCGAGGACAAGAGAGCAGAACTAACCTTTCAGAAATCACACCAGGCAGTGGCATGGGCGATCCGAACAGCAACTGCCACATCCTTCTTCAATCGAGCAACGCTCATCTGGCTAAGGCAGCTGCAAGAGAGGCTACCTCCCGAGGAGACTAGGCTGCATCAGGACATAAACAAAATCGTGGCAGCCACAGAATACTCAGCGGATGCCTCCCTGAATTCGGTCAAATTCGCTTCTAGGGCCCTGGCTTCCACGGTCACAGCCAGAAGGCTGTTTTGGCTTCGCCATTGGAAAGCCGATCTTAAAGCAAAATGGAAGCTGGCGGCGGCCCCATATCAGGCCCCATCATTATTTGGTGCGGCACTAGATCCTGTCCTTATCGAGGACAAGGATAAGAGGAAGGTGTTGCCGTCGTCGTCTCGTCGGGCAGAACGCCGCTATGCCCCGTATCCTCAGAGGCAGCCCTTTCGGAACAGCGGAGGACCAGGCGGGTCCTCAGCTCAGCGATCCATGTTCCAGGGAGGGGGCAGCTATCACGACAGACGACAGTTCCAGGACCGCAGCAGGAATCAACAACCTTCCAAACGCCCAGCCCGTGGATCTGGGTTCAAGCCCTTCAGGAGGGGCAAGTGACTCCCAGACGCGGGGCCCCATAGGCGGGAGACTGCGCCAGTTCCACCGGCAGTGGGCCCGCTCATCTTCGGACTCGTGGGTGCAACGCACTATCTCGCTAGGGCTCACTATCGAATTCATGGGGGCCCCGCCCAGACGATTTCTACGCTGCAAGGTCCCGGCATCCCGGGACCCCAACCGGCTCATGAACGCAGAGATCACACATCTTCTGGACATCAGAGCCATAGAGAGGGTGCCGCCAGCCCAACACCGGGACGGGTTTTACTCCACCCTCTTCCTGGTCCCAAAGTCTTCCGGGGGCTGGAGAGGCATACTGAATTTGAAACATCTGAACCTGTCGGTCCGGTACCGCAGGTTCAAAATGCACTCTCTCAGATCAATCCTGACAGGCGTGAGAAGGGGAGACTTCCTGCAGTCAGTGGATCTGAGGGAAGCTTATCTGCACGTTCCAGTCCACCCCGACCACCGGCGATTCCTAAGGTTCGAGTTTGCGGGCCAACACTTCCAGTATCGAGCGATGCCGTTTGGTCTCTCATCAGCTCCCCGCACCTTTACCAAGTTGGTGGCGGTGGTAGCCGCAACACTCAGGACCATACCAGTACGGATACTCTGTTACCTCGACGACATCCTGGTCCTCTCATCTTCGCCGATCCAAGCAGCAAAGGATATGGAGGCAGTCATAAAGGCCTTCCAGGACCACGGATTCACCATCAACTTCGAGAAGAGCCAGATGGTCCCATCCACCCGACTACTCCATCTGGGAGCCGTAATAGATTCAACCAAAGGCCAGGTGTTTCTAGCCCCGGACAGAGCACGGAGCATCGTCGAAGTGGTTCAGCAGGTCCTGTCCTCGCAGAAGGTTCCCCTGCTGCTCCTCTCAAGCCTCCTCGGGAAGATGGTGTCCTGCTTCAACATCGTTCCGTGGGCACGCAGACACTCCCGGCCCCTCCAGTGGTTCCTGCTCCCCTTCCAAAGAGCAGGCAGCTCGGACTCAGACCTCGAGGTGCATCTGCCCCCGCAAGTCAGGCACTCTCGCAACTGGTGGACATCCCCGTCTCTCACCAAGGGCTGCGACTTCCTGGAGCCGGACAGGCTGGTCCTAACTACAGATGCCAGCCTTCAGGGCTGGGGAGCCCATCTTCTCACTCTAGTGGCACAAGGCCAATGGTCAAAGAGCGAGCGCCGCTGCAGTATCAATTTACTGGAACTGCGGGCAATCAGGCTAGCTCTAATGCAATTCCGTTCAACGGTGGAGGGCCGACACATCCTAGTCCTCACCGACAACATATCGGCCAAGGCCCACGTGAACAGGGAGGGGAGCACAAGGTCACGGGACCTGATGTTCGAATCAGAAGCCCTATTCAGCTGGGCGGAGAGGCATCTTCGCTCCATAAAGGCGGATCACATCTCGGGAGCAGCCAATGTACTGCCGACTGGCTCAGCCGAGAACAGATAGATCCAGCGGAGTGGCAACTCCACCCCCGGCTGTTTCAGAAGATAGTCACACGATTCGGAATCCCAGTTGTCGACCTGTTCGCGACCCAGTCCAATGCTCAGGTGCCCCGATTCATATCACGCTATCCAGCGCCCAATGCAGAGGATCACGATGCCCTACGGTGCAGATGGCCGGGGGGCCTACTGTACGCGTTCCCGCCGATTCCGCTCCTGCCGAGGCTTGTCAGGAAACTCCTGGCAGAGAGGGCCGAGTTGATCTTGGTAGCGCCCAACTGGCCCCGGCGTCCATGGTACGCCGACCTGGTAGCCCTCTCCATAGAGCAACCATGGGTGATCCCTCCTCAGCAGATTGTCCTTCTCCAGGGGGCTGTCTGCCACCCAGACCCCCAGTGGCTCCAGTTGGCCGTCTGGCATTTGAACGGGGCCTTATGAAGAAGGACAATTTGCCCGATAATGTCATCAGCACGATCCAGGCAGCCAGACGCCCTTCCACTGCACGTATCTATGAAGCCACGTGGAGAGCGTTCTGCCAATGGGGCTTGGCTCACCAGGCCGACCCCACCTCGGCAACAGTGAACAACATTTTGGAATTTCTCCAGGCGGGCCTGGACAAAGGCCTGGCGCCTGCTACCTTGAGGAGTCAGACAGCAGCGTTGTCTACGGTGATCACATGCGCACCGTACCCGTCTCTCTCCCACCATCCGCGGATTAGAGGGTTCCTGCAGGGCGCCACAAACTTGAGGCCAGCCACGGTCCACCATTACCCAACGTGGGAGCTCCCACTGGTCCTGAGAGTGCTGACCTCACCGCCGTTCGAGCCCATGGGGTCAACCTCCATCAAACACCTTTCGTATAAGGTGGCCTTCCTCCTGGCTATCACGTCAGCCAGGAGGGTATCAGAACTGGCGGCCCTATCAATCAGGCCAGATCTATGCCAGTTCCGAGATAACACAGTGGTTCTCCGGCTGGATCCCTCCTTCAATCCTAAAGTAAACTCGCCCTTTCATCGCGCGCAGGAGATTGTGTTACCGGACTTCTGCCCTGCTCCACGAGACCAACAAGAACAGCGCTGGCACAAGCTGGATGTGCGGAGGGCCCTGGATCATTACATCCGTCGGACGGCTAGTTTCCGGAAGTCTGAAGCATTGTTGGTTTCTTTCAACCCGGCGTCGATGGGGGCAAAGATCTCATCTGCCACAGTTGGCAGGTGGATCAAGGACTGCATTGCATTGGCGTATGAACAGTCATCCAGGCCGGTCCCGGACAGGATCCTCCCGCATTCAACACGTAGCGCTGCCACGACAGCGGCCTGGGCCACCCAAGCGTCGGTGGAAGATGTCTGCCGGGCGGCTACCTGGTCGTCGCTTTCACCGTTCATCCGCCACTACAAGGTAGATGCCTACGCTTCGGCGGAAGCATCGTTTGGCCGGCGAGTTTTACAATCGGCCCTCAGTGACACGGACTCGGGGGGCACTCAGCCTCCCACCCTGGAAGTTTAGGCTTGGGTATATCCCAGCTATGGATAGTGGGAGCAGCGCTCAGGAAAATGGACGTCGTCTTACCTGAACGTCCCTTTTCTGGGCGCTGCGACCACTATCCATTCCCTCCCTGTTAGGCTTCCTGCCCCGGTGGGAGTTGGACTCGTTGCCTGTATTGTTACCAGTTGTTTGTTAATAAAAAATTGTTTCGAACCTTTCATCGTGCTGCGCCTTCGTTCCGACTGGGGTTCATGGGATGGGAGGCGTGGCTAAGCCACGGAAAGGATATGCAAATCTCACTCAGTTGTTGCCAAGTAATGAGGGACTAAACCAGCTATGGATAGTGGTCGCAGCGCCCAGAAAAGGGACGTTCAGGTAAGACAACGTCCATTTTCTGCCAGTTATTCTCAAATTTTTCATTAGAGAAATGGAAATCAGAGTAGCAGTCATCCAAAATTAGACACCAATTGTACTTTTCTTTTTATTCATGATTTGGAGATAACCATATCCTTGCCTTAAATTCTAGAAAGGTCTTAAGTATTTCCTGTGGGTACTTTGGATTCAATCCCTAAATAAAACATTTTCCTCCTCTTTTTGCCCCCTCATGGTATTTTAATTTTTTTAATAAAGTTTTTTATTATTTTTTAAAAAGCAAACATTTAAAACGTCAATCAGCCCTCCCGTGTGACATCTCCGTGTTGAATTCCTCAGTTCATTTTATTCTTGTTCCAACAGTTTCTTCTGTCATAGTCGTCTTCAAAATCACTGTACAAATTCATTACTATAGTCATATTCTTACTATCAGGTTTTTTATACATATTTATAAAATTAATCATATCTTTTTTGCAACCAAGAATAAAAATAATTCCATATTTTTAAGTATTCTGATTCTTCCTTATTTTTAATCAATAAAGTTAATCGATTCATTTCAGCGCGATCTAAGATCTTTCTTATTACTTCATCTTCTGAAGGTATTTTTTCTAATTTCCAATTTTGAGCATAGACAATTCTTGCAGCTGTTATTACATGTATAATCAAATAAATATATTCCTTTTTAATTTTGTCAGGTAGGATACCCAATAGAAACAACTCTGGTTTGAATTCAATACTATTTGTGTCATTTCTTCCAGCCAGATTTTAATTTTATTCCAATATTTTTTGCTTCAGGACATGCCCACCACATATGATAATAAGATCCTGGTAGTTGGTGACATTTCCAACATTTTGCTGATTTATGTTTGAACATTTTTGCTAACTTCTCCAGTGGCATATGCCATCTATAAAACATTTTGTATTGGTTTTCTTTATATGCGGTGGACATCGTTAATTTATAATTCCTTTCCCATAGTTGCCATTTTTCAAGATAAATTGAATGTCCAAAATTTCTTCCCCAAGCTATCATTGTTTCTCCTCCAACTCAATATATAACAAAAAGTTATAAAAAAAATTATTACATTTTCTTCTGTTCCTGAGTATCCTATGTAACTCAGTCTTTTCAACCATGTAATTTAACATCTTTTTAATATTTTGCCCTTATTTGTATATACATATACCAATCTATCTCAATCCCCTGTTCTTCCAGTTCTAGTTTCTCTTTTAATTCCCCCTTATCTGTTAACAAGTCCTTGTATCTAACAATATTTCCAAAATTAAAAACATTTGGGTGTATTAAAGCTTCCATCATTGATAACCATATTGGTATTTTCACATAGTATTTATCTCTAACCTTTTCCCAAACCAATAGCAATACATTTCTTATATAATGTCTATGAAAATAGGTATGTATCTTATTTCTACCATACCACAAAAAGTCATGCCAATCCAATTGCAATTAAAATGGTATTTTAATTTTATATTCTCTTTTCCATAATCTGTTTCCATCATTTTGCAGTTCCCCCTTTTTTCCAGTCACAGCTGATATGTCATTCCCAGCCCTCGCTTCATTTGTCCTCCAAGTAGCTGTAGAATCTTCGTAGAGGTTTCCCCCAAAAGGGTTTGAATTTCCCGGCCGGGAAAGCGTCGCAGGCACAATGAGCCGATTAACGAGTGAAGCGAGCTGCGTGAAAACAGGATTCTCTTTATTTCGTTTCTGGAAGACGGATCCTCCTACAATCCCCACTTTATTGTAGGAGGGGAACACCATCAAGACAGTGCCAGGGCCAGTAAGACATAATAAAACCTCATAGTACAGGATCAACTCAGAAAGGAAAAGGCCACAGGCATAGGAAAATGACCTTCCCAAAATAGAACACATAAGCATCAGGGCCATTTAGGAACAAAGAGGACCCAGGGAAATGACACACACAAAAGATCCAGGACATGCCAGGAAAGAAACTATCCAAAGAGCAGAGCAAAACAAAAAGAATGGCAGAGGATTAGCTAAGGAAAAGATTTAATCAATAGCCCAAGCAATCTGATAAGAGTCAAGGGGGGTGGGTAAGGGCTTACCTGAAAACAACATGATCAGCTTAAGGCAAGGAGCAAATAATAAGAGCAAAAGGAAGCAAAAGAACAGGAAGCCAGATAACCAAGACACCACCCAGTTTCAAGTGGGAAGAACTAGAATAAGAAAACACAGGGCGATCCATAAACACACACACACAAAAGGGAGACCCACAAAAGTAACAAAAGAAACAAAGAATTTCCTTTGTACAGAAAAGTATAAAAATGTACGCTTACCTTGTAAGGATGTCAGCTCACCCAGGAACGCTGGTTCGTGCACTTGCCGGATCCGTCTTCCTGAAACGAAATAAAGAGAATCCTGTTTTCACGCAGCTCGCTTCACTCGTTAATTGGGTCGTCGTAACTGCGATGCTTTCCTAGGCGGGAAATTCGAACCCTTTTGTTGGAAACCTTTACGGAGATTCTACATAGCCTCATTGTGAGGTAAAATTTCTGGAACTTCAGTCCAGTCCGGTCCAGTCCTATTCTATTACAATTCTATTCCTATTCCTATTTGATTATTCCCATTCCCATTCCCAATTCTATTCCTATACCTATTCTATTCCATTCCTCCTATTCCATTCCTATTCTTGATGAATGTATTTTATTCTCCTCATGTACTCTGAGAGCATATGCACCAAAGACAAATTCCTTGTGCGTGCAAGGAATTGACTTGGTCAATAAAGAATTCTCTTCTCTTCTCTCCCCATTCCCATTCCCATTCCCTCCAAATACTTTCCTCTTTCCCGCCCTTTCAGGGTATCCTGGCACTTTGCTCAGAGACCAGCAGGGGGCGTTCTCCTACACACGTAGGAACGGAGCATGCGCCAACCTCTTCGCCTGGAGTTCGTGGGGAGAGGCGGGTGCCCTTTCTGCCTCCTCCGTTCGCGGTGAGTGGGGTGCGGAGAGGCTGCCGGGGAGCCTTTGCGGAAACACCGATCCCGACGAGGGACTCCCGAGTTGCGTGAGTGGCGGCTCTGCCCGTGCAAAGGGGTCCCGCGCTGGAGGGGGGCGTGGAGACTGGCCAAGTTTTCCTCCGGAGTCCCATGTTGCCCTGCCGCCCTTTCCCATGCAGGTTCCATGGAGTTGGGGGGGAGCAAAGGAGAGAAATGGGGGTCGCCAGAAGGGGAGGGGGCGTTTCTCCCCATTTATTGGGGGAGTGGAGGCAGCCTCGAAGCCCCCCTGCTGGCTCTGGGTGCAAGGACGGATGTGCGAGGACTGGGACTAGGGTGCTGCTTCCCAGCCTTTCCTTTCCCCACGACCGCAAAGGAAAAGAAGGGAGACCTTGCAAAAGTGGTGCTGAGGCGCAGCATTCGCACCGTGTGCCCGATGAGGCCGCTGTTTCTCCATCTCCTTTTAAGTCTGGGTGTTAAAATCCACACCTTTCAATTTGGCTGTGTTTGAAAAAGTGTGGATTAAGCTAAGAAGCTGGGAAACGTGCTTGTAGGAGTTGCATCATTCAGGAGATCATGTTAGTCTGTAAAATGGTTTATTCATTTGGGTGTTAATCCTACATATGTATTGGATGGTGGTTTGTTCATTCAGTTCCCAAAGGGATTTTGGGCTGGATGATTAATGGGTTTCTGCTGCGTCAAGTTTTACAGTACTGTACAAATGGTGATTTATTTCCTTATGAAATTGGTAACTAATAAGATTCTCTACTTTTTTCCCTGACATTAGTGGTTTTATAAGATTTTCTTCTGGTTATTTTTTCTTTGGAGATGGATTTTCGCTAGTTAACTTAGTCCCTCTTTTTTCCTTGCACTTTCTTTGGTTTTCCATTTTGGAGATGTAACCTGCAAATCTTTTGTGCTTTTTCTGAAGACAAAGAATAAGCTAGGGTCAGCTCCTCCACAATTAAGAGGGTCGGTGAATCCCATTTTAAGGGGTGTTCTTTCAAGCCTTGTGTTTCATGTGAACTTTGCCCATACAGTTGGTTAACCAGTTTGGAAGTCAGGGCAGATTGTGTGAAGCAGCCTTCGTGTTTTATGATGACCCAAAAAACAAAAATAGAAAATGAGCATCATAAGCCAGGGTCATAGCCTAGGCATTTCATTCGATGTGAAGTCAACCTTCATGCCATCTTTAGAATGTTGTACCTTCCTAGGATCATTTCACTTCGTATTATTCCAACTTAGAGGTCTTTTTCCTTTTTTTCATTGAGACCCTTGAAAAAAGGTATTTTTTCTTTCTTGGGATAAGCCATTTTTGAAACTTGGAATTTCCTCCCTATCTTTTCTCCATGGCTCCAATTACTAACAAACATACCAACTTTAAGACAAGAATGAGGAACATCCTTAAATAACGTCTAATACCTAAACGCCTCAATATGAAAGACAAGAAACACGTTTAAAAATTCTGTATTCCATTCCGGTTTCTTAAGCTCCTTGAGTTTCGGCATGTTGTGTGAACCTTAAGTGTAAGAATAGAATAGATAGAATAGAATTTTTATTGGCCAAGTGTGATTGGACACACAAGGAATTTGTCTTGGTGCATATGCTTTCGGAGTACATAAAAGATACATTGGTCAAGTATCATAAGGTACAACACAATGATATTCATAGGGACCAAGTAAGCAATCAAATCATATTAGGAAACAGTCAATATAAATGTTAACAGTCAATATAAATCTTAAGGATACCAGCAACAAGGTTACAGTCATACAGTCATACAGTCATAAGTGGGAGATGGGTGATAGGAAGGATGAGAAGATTAATAGTAGTGCAGACTTAGTAAATAGTTTGACAATGTTGAGGGAATTATTTGGTAAATAATAAGGTAAATACAGATCTTAAATTTGAAAAAAAAAGCTAACCTCCCCTTGGGGGGGGAGGGGGAGAAAATCATCCAAAAATGAAACATTTGTTTTATATTCCAAGTTCTGGATGAAAACTACGACCGTATTTTGCACCACACTTCATGTACAGACAGACTTCAGAAGATTTGTTTGTGCAATGTTTGTGTAAGACTCCCTTCCATGAGGATGAATGTTGTTCGGGAGTTAAGTCCACAACCTTCTCATTCTTTCAATTTATTTTCTTTTCCATCTTAGTTGCAGAAACTAGACTCATCACAACAACCTTATTAACAACAAAAAATACACTTGGGAGAAGATTCTGGATAAGCTTTGGTAATCAATCCTGCAGCTCCAGGAATCGTCCTATGAATTGAAAGGTGTTTGGAGATCCACAAGATTCCTCACAACTATCTGGAATTTCCTTACCGGACAGAGAAAGAATGCAGAAAGAAGTGTTAGGAAGTGAGGAAACTGGAAAAGGCCCCTTAGCTGTTCAGCCTGGCAGCTGCGGGTTGATCTGGGCAAGAACTAGGCAGAAGATCCTGGAGAAGGAAAACATCATTCATTCAGAGATTCAGACATGCAGCTTCAGAAACATCCAATACCAGGAGTCTGAAGGTCCCCGAGGACTTTGTAGCCAACTCCACAACTTTTATAATCAATGGCTGGGACTACAAAACCACACTAAAACTCAAATGTTGGACCTGGTGGTTCTGGAGCAGCTCCAGGCCCTTCTGCCCCTGCCGATGAAGAGCTGGGTGCGGGAGTGTGGAGCAGAGACCAGCTCCCAAGCGGTGGCCCTGGCGGAGGGCTTCCTCCTAAGTCAGACAGAGGAACAGAAGGAGAAAGTTGAATTGCAGGTGAGAGACCTTCATCTTGGAAGTCTGGAAGGGAATAAAGAATGTGTTTGAATTCCTCACCCCTCCCTTCCATACTTCTCTGGTCTTCATAATATTTTAAGATGTTCCACTAGTTCTTGCAGGACATTGTTCCATTATCCATTCTAGAGCATAGACTGGAAACAGCCGTTCCTTTCTTGTACATTCTACGCTCATTGATGGATATTGGGGCATTGAAGTTGTTTTTTGAGAACAAGATTCCAGTTCATGTTATGTGATGCATTTTTCTTTTCTCCTGCCTCCTATTTCTAGTCTTTCACTCTGCAGACCAGAGAACCTATGAGAAAGAGGAATCCATCACATCCCCCTCGGGAGCTGTTTTCCAAGGGGGTCTATCATGAATCCGCAAGCGAGGACATCTCAGATGGTAATCAAAAGTCCACCCATTCCCAAGAGAGATTCCAGCTGTCTTACCTTCTGTATCTCTTCTGTAGAATGCCTCTTGCAATTTTATTAATTATCCATTTAAAATTTCTGTCTTCCTCACAGGGAAAAACAAAATGAATTTGACTCCTTTTTATGGTGGTGCTGAAATTCTGATTGAAGCTCCAAAAGTAAGAGGGATAATACAACACACACACACACACACACACACACACTCTTTCTTCTACAACCACTGGGTGGGTTGTGCTAGGTGTGATTTCCATGGCCGATATCAGTTGATTCTCCAGATGCTGAAAGTCTTGATGCATGGAGATAGACAGACAGACAGACAGACCCAGACATAGAGTGGGATTGCTTCCTTTCACTGCTGATTTTTCTTCTGTTTCCTTCTCATTCAGGAAGCTCTCGTGTCCTTTAAGGAGGTGGCTGTGTATTTCTCCGAAGAGGAGTGGTCTCAGCTGGATGCTGATCAAAAAGCACTGTATCGGGAAGTCATGCTGGAAAATCATAGGAACGTGGCCTCTTTGGGTGAGAATATACAAGAATTTTTATCAGAATAAAAAGTACAAATTTTGAAAAGAAAATAAAGATAGTGTAATGTGATTAATGAATAAGAAAAAAGTATGATAAAATTAAAAAAGGAGAAAAGACAAAAGTACGGTAATAGTTATATTCCTCCCCCCCACTCTTTTTAAGGTTACATCATTGTTTCCTCCTTTACATAATTCATCCTTTCTAATCTTTAAACATAAATTTGATTACAAGGTCATTTTTTCTTTTTTTCAGCCAAAGGTCCATCAGGGTTTCCAATCACTAATAAATATAGATGCTATCTTTTCCCTGATCAGAGTCAATTTAGTCATCATGGAGAATTCTATCTTCTTCTTCAACCATTCCACCATTCTAGTTAATGTAGAACCCTTCTAGTTTTTTGTGTATAATAGTCCAACTACGGTTGTCATACTCAGAAACAATCTTCTATGACTGTTGATTATTGCTAACATAAACTGTTCTGATTTCAATTGGATATTTATTTTAAATTCTCTGTATCAGTGAATGTCTGAATCCAATGTTTTCTAGCTTTTTTACAAGGCCACCATAGCACTACAAAAGGATCCTTTATCTTGTCCACATTTCCAATAATAGTTTGAGGTACATTTACACACTTTCGATATTTTTCTGTTGATTTTCATATCCTCTGTATATTTAGAGGTCTTAGCAATTATATATTTTCTATACAACTGAGATTCAAATTTGGTTTTATGTTGTTGAATCCCATAGTTCTCTTTATCTACCTATAATGTTTCTGATAATATGAGAACTATGTTCTCATATTTCTGAGCAACTCCGATTTCTTATACAAACCGCAGCAGAATGCAAAATTGAATTTCAAATTGAGAAACCAAATCTTTTCATTTCCTTTGAAATTTGGAGCATTTGATATTTAATCAATGGATATTCCCTTGGCATAGAAACCTAGATGTATTTTCCAAAATTTTAATCAAGCAAGTCCAGATCAAATACTTGAAGAGTTTCTCTGCAACTAAGAAGATTGAAGCTGATTGTTTTTCTTTATATTCCATCTTCCTCTACTTTGCTCTTCTTTCCTAAAGTTATTTTGTTTTATTTTTTCTTATGAAGGTAATAATGGGGAGGAAGATGAAGATTCCAGAGAACTATTCCAAATTATCAGTCGTTCATACAGTATGAAGAACCCTACAGTTCTAATGGAAGTAGAAAGCCATGAAAGAAACTACTCAAATAATTGGAATCAGGAAAGTTCACCTTCTATTCAAGCAGCAATGAAAGCCTCTGTGGCCCAGCAAGGAAAAATAAAAAAGAAATATATTGGAAAATGTATGGAAGTATTCATAAACAAATTAGATGTAGAGAAACACCATCAAACCCAAATCAAAGGAGATAATATATGTAGAGACAATGGAAAAAACTATAAATGGACCCTGTCTCTTCCTCATAAAAATGGGCCCTGTGTATCTCAAAAAAGGACCCATGTAGGAGGGAAGACACATGAATCCATGGAGTGTGGAAAGAGCTTTATTAAGAACAGTAAACTTATTTACCATAAAAGTATCCATGACGCAAAGAAAAGATATAAATGCATGGAGTGTGGTAAAGGTTTTGCTGAAAACGGTAAACTTAAACATCATAAAAGGATCCACACAGGGGAGAAGCCCTATAAATGCATGGAATGCGGAAAGAGTTTTTCCACAAAGACGTATCTTAAGACCCATGAAACGATCCACACAGGGGAGAATCCTTACGAATGCATTGAATGTGGAAAGAGTTTTTCTACAAAGACTTATCTTAAGACTCATGAAAGTATTCACACAGGGGAGAATCCTTATAAATGCACGGAATGTGGAAAGAGTTTTTCTACGAAGGCGTATCTTAAGACTCATGAAAGGATTCACACAGGGGAGAATCTTTACAAATGCATGGAATGTGGAAAGAGTTTTTCTACGAAGGCATCTCTTAAGACTCATGAAAGGATTCACACACGGGAGAATCCTTATAAATGCACGGAATGTGGAAAGAGTTTTTCTACGAAGGCGTATCTTAAGACTCATGAAAGGATTCACACAGGGGAGAATCCTTACAAATGCATGGAATGTGGAAAGAGTTTTTCCACGAAGACGTATCTTAAGACCCATGAAACGATCCACACAGGGGAGAATCCTTATACATGCATGAAATGTGGAAAGAGTTTTTCTGCGAAGATGTATCTTAAGACCCATGAAGCGATCCACACAGGAGAGAAACCTTATAGATGCATGGAATGTGGAAAGAGTTTCTCTACGAAGACGAATCTTAAGACTCATGAAAGGATCCATACAGGAGAGAAGCCCTATAAATGCATGGAATGTGGAAAGAGTTTTTCTACAAAGACATATCTTAAGACCCATGAAAGGATCCACACAGGAGAGAAGCCCTATAAATGCATGGAATGTGGAAAGAGCTTCTCTCACGGTAGCGATCTTACTTGCCATAAAAAGATCCACACAGGGGAGAGGCCACATACATGCATGGAGTGTGGAAAGAGCTTTATTAAGAACTGTGAGCTTGTTTACCATAGTAGGATCCATACAGGGGAGAAGCCGTATAAATGCATGGAGTGTGGAAAATCCTTTACTGGCTGTAGTAATCTTATTACTCATAAAAAAACCCACACAGGGGAGAAGTATAAATGTATGGAATGCGGAAAGAGGTTTTCTACAAAGACGTATCTTAATATCCATAAAAGGATCCACACAGGGGATGGGCGTTATACATGTATGGTGTGTGGAAAAAGTTTTATTACGAGCAGTAATCTTAACTCACATAAACGGACCCACACAGTGTAGAAGCCATATCAGTCTTTGGAATAAGGAAAAAAACTTCAGCAGGATGAATGAAATGATAGGTTTAGTTGTTGAAACATGTGCATTTCCTAATTACATTTACTGAATTAGCATTTTTTTTCAGCCTGATCTTCACAACTGGAAGCCAAGAGACATGAATTTGTTAATGGAAACCAAAGGCTAAGCATGTGGTGGTTTAATTATGAATAGTGGATTTTGTATCTACTGTCATTTGAAGGTCAGCAATGCCATTTCACATGAATAAGAGAACATCTTTCTTTCTTCATGTTTATTGCATTTTCGATTGGATCATAATAAAGCCTAAACCCCCAATAAAAATTTAACTTTTGAGAGCAAGCACAATTCAAGGCATTATACGGGGAAGCTATAAATCAGGAAAGACTTGTAGGAGTTATAGCTAAATATAAATTATCAAAGAACAAATGATGCTAAAAAATATACCTTATGAATAGAACAGTTTAAGTAGCAAATCTTTTGCAGTTAAGCTTGTATAGCTGTCGTTAGAAGTTACATAATGAATTGCAAGATGTTGAAACGTCTTGGGATATTGTGCTAAATTACAAGAACGTTCAAAAGGGAGATTTCTGGTGACAGTGTAACAGATTGCCTAACCTATACTGGATTTACAATCACCATGGTGTATTCAGTTTGGACAAGGGGCTCATCTGAGAATGTATCCCAGTATTGAGCTGGATAATGATAGTTCTAGGAGGGATGTGATCAGGCAGCTATTTAATAGATGTTTCTTCCATAATAAGCATAAGGAGCTGCATCTCCCTGATTTAAAAATCTTTCTTCCTCTATACCAGAAATGAGAACAGGAACTTCTGGAGTGTGAGGATACAAAAAAGTACACTGTAAACTCTTTCCAGTCCAGATGCTTCATCTTCAGTTTTGAAGAAGCTCCTTGGCTAAGAAGCGAAACATCTTCAAGAAAATAGAAAGTCCAGTTGCCTTTTGAAAAAGTACCTTTGGCATTCCTTGGCAAATCTAGAGGAGCAAAAAGGGTTTTCATATGTAAACATAGAGAAAGGAGATAGAGATAGAAATAGATAGGTCAAGTAAGATAGAAACAGTTACTAATCTGTGGGTAATAGATTAAAATTAGGAAGGGGCGGTTAGCATTAATATAACTAGGAGTTTAAGTGTGTCTAATAAAGTTTTTAATGCAAAAAACAAATGCTGTCTTTGTATCTGTTTACCCTAATCAGAAAAGCCCTAACAATTGTTTATTGGGGGAAAAAAAATAGGAAGGATTTGGGTGGGGGAGAAACATCTGCGGTTCAGAGGCTCTTCCTGGGCTGAAGCTGTTTCTTCAAACAGTACCCACGGATGATTCTACATCAAGATGGAGACAAGGCACCAATTCCAGTTTTCTGCCAGTTATTCTCCAATTTTTCATTGGAGAAATGGAAATCAGAGTAGCAGTCATCCAAAATTAGAAACCAATTGTACTTTTCTTTTTATTCATGATTTGGAGATACCATATCCTTGCCTTAAATTCTAGAAAGGTCTTTAAGTTTCCTATTCATATTTCCTGTGGGTGCTTTGGATTCAACCCCTAAATAAAACATTTTTCCTCCTCTTTTTGCCCCCTTATGATATTTTAATTTTTTTAAATAAAGTTTTTTATTATTTTTTAAAAAACAAACATACATTTAAAACATCAATCAGCCCTCTTGTGTGACATCTCGGTGTGGAATTCTTCAGTTCATTTTATTCTTGTTCCAACAGTTTCTTCTGTCTTAGTCGTCTTCAAAATCACTGTACAAATTCATTAATATAATCATATTCTTACTCAGGTTTTTTATACATATTTATAAAATTAATCATTTATATCTCTTGCAACCAAGAATAAAAACAATTCCATATTTTTAAGTATTCTGATTCTTCCCTATTTTTAATCAATAAAGTTAATCGATTTATTTCAGCGCAATCTATAATCTTTCTCATTACTTCATCTTCTGAAGGTATTTTCTCTTATTTCCAATTTTGACCATAGAGAATTTTTGCAGCTGTTATTAGATGTATAATCAAATATATTCCTGTTCTGTCCCCGTCTCTCACACGCACACAAACAGTCAGCCAGGAGTTAATAAGCCAGCCGTCAGGAATTCCTTTGAAATAACAGAATTGGCAGCAACCCAGTAGCTGCCTGCCAAAAACTTTACTCACAAAGGGAGGTTTTTCTCCGTCCAATAAACCAAAATAAGTCCACAAAGCCAAATAATTGTCAAGTCCAGTCCATAATAAATCCAAGGAGGAGATATAATGAAGTTCCAGAAATGCAGTATGACTTGCTAGCTTTTCAGTTTTGTCCGTCACAAGGCCTGAATGGCCACTGCACCCCCTTTTATCCCCTGTGGGGTATGGTCCAGTGACTCAGCTTAATCTCTGGCACGCCTCCTTTTCTGCTGCGCGCGCTTGTCTTTCCGACGCTGTCGGGGATCCAGCCAAGACTCATCTCTGTCGCTGTCTAACTGCAGCTGCTCGGAAGTGCCTGGCTCCTGGCCTATCTCTTGGCCTTCGGAGGACACCTGAGGCATTGCCAGAGAGGAGGGTCCTGGAGAGGGAGGCCTTGCCAGCTCCTCTCTTTCACTTTCGGAGTCTTCTCCCTCTGATAAGACGGGCTTGGGGGTCGAAGTCACAACAATTCCTTTTTAATTTTGTCAGGTAGGATACCCAATAAAAACAACCCTGGTTTGAATTCAATACGTATTTGTATCATTTCTTCCAGCCAGATTTTAATTTTATTCCAATATTTTTTGCTTCAGGGCATGCCCACCACATAGTTGGTGACATTTCCAACATTTAGCTGATTTATCTTTGAACATTTTTGCTAACTTCTCCGGTGGCATATGCCATCATTAAAACATTTTGTATTGGTTTTCTTTATATGCGGTGGACATCGTTAATTGATAATTCCTTTCCCATAGTTGTTGCCATTTTTCAAGATCAATTGAATGTCCAAAATTTCTTCCCCAAGCTATCATTGTTTCTTTCACCTGTTCCTCCTCCAACTCAATATATGACAAAAAGTTATAAAAAAAATTTATTACATTTTCTTCCGTTCCTGAGCATCCTATCTAACTCAGTCTTTTCGATATAGAAACCATGTAATTTTGCATCCTTTTCATATCTTGTCCTTATTTGCATATACATATACCAATCTATCCCAATCCCTTGTTCTTCTAGTTCTCCTTTCTCTTTTAATTCCCCCTTATCTGTTAACAAGTCCTTGTATCTAACAATATTTCCAAAATTAAAAACATTTGGGTGTATTAAAGCTTCCATCATTGATAACCATGTTGGTATTTTCACATAGTATTTATCTCTAACCTTTTCCCAAACCAATAGCAATGCATTTCTTATATAATGTCTATGAAAATAGGTATGTAACTTATTTCTACCATACCACAAAAAGTCATGCCAATCCAATTGCAATTAAAATGGTATTTTAATTTTATATTCTCTTTTCCATAATCTGTTTCCATCATTTTGCAGTTCCCCCTTTTTTCCAGTCACAGATGATATGTCATTCCCAGCCCCCGCTTCATTTGTCCTCCAAGTAGCCTCAATGTGAGGTAAAATTTCTGGAACTTCCACAAGTTTCAGCTTTTCCCCATTATGGAATTGGTTTTCTTGTTCATCAGAATCATTTCTTTTGTCATAAGCAGCCCCTCACTGAGTCTTTCCAATTATTCTTAGGTACCCAGAGCCAAGAATTTGACAAATGCAGGTGTATATACAGAACTAGGGAACAAACACACGATAGAAATTTCCATTTTCTTGTGTCTTCCCTGCCTGTGTCCCGTCAGCCCCATCGTCCTCCCCTTCAGGCTGGAGTTTGCAACAACCGCAAGATACAAATTGTGCTTCCCAGAGAGCCTCCTCTTCCTCATCTTCTGACCGCTTGCCCGTTTCGGACAGGATTTGGCTCCGTTTGAGGCCACCCTCCAATTTCTGAACACTTCAGTTCAACTGTTCTTGAGGGAAGCAAGTACAAATCCTCGAGAGAGATTTTTCTCCATCTCCACAGATGATTCCAGACAGGAAGGAGAGGAAGATGGAGAGACTGCTGCCTCTGGAGATGCCGCCTTTCTCGGGCAGGAACCTTTCCTCCTACTCCCATGCCAATCCCTTCCCCTTCACTTGGAAATTGGAATCTAACTAATCGAAGAGAGAAGCAACCTGGAAGTAAGGAGAAACTTCCTAACAGTGAGGACAATTAACCAGTGGATTAGCTTGCCTGCAGTAATTGTGGGCGCTCCATCACTGGAGGTTTTTAAAAAGAGTCGGGATAGTCACTCATCTGAAATGGTATAGGTTCTCCTCCTTGAGCAGGGGGCTGGACTAGAAGACCTCCAAGTTCCCTTCCAGTTCATCCTATTCTATTCCTATTCCTGTCCTATTCTGTTCTGATGTGTGTGGTCTGGTGTATGGTGTGGTGAAGTCTGGTCTGGTCTGGTCTGGACTGATCCGAGTCTGATCTGGTCTGGTCTGGACTAGTCCAGTCTGGTCCGGTACTAGTCTGGTACTAGTCCAGTCCAGTCCTATTCTATTACAATTCTATTCCTATTCCTGTCCTATTCTGTTCTGATGTGTGTGGTCTGGTGTATGGTGTGGTGAAGTCTGGTCTGGTCTGGTCTGGACTGATCCGAGTCTGATCTGGTCTGGTCTGGACTAGTCCGGTCTGGTCCGGTACTAGTCTGGTACTAGTCCAGTCCAGTCCTATTCTATTACAATTCTATTCCTATTCCTATTCTATTCCACTCCTCTCCTATTCCATTCTTATTCTTGATGAATGTATTTTATTCTCCTCATGTACTCTGAGAGCATATGCACCAAAGACAAATTCCTTGTGCGTGCAAGGAATTGACCTGGTCAATAAAGAATTCTATTCTATTCTATTCTATTCTATTCTATTCTATTCTATTCTATTCTATTCTATTCTATTCTATTCTATTCTATTCTATTCTATTCTATTCCCATTCCCATTCCCATTCCCATTCCCATTCCCATTCCCATTCCCTCCAAATACTTTCCTCTTTCCCGCCCTTTCAGGGTATCCTGGCACTTTGC
The DNA here is from genome assembly GCA_022577455.1 of Arizona elegans. Lineage (NCBI taxonomy): Eukaryota > Metazoa > Chordata > Lepidosauria > Squamata > Colubridae > Arizona > Arizona elegans. Next base: position 1,476,651 of record JAKOOJ010000012.1, on the reverse strand, counting down.
TCAGAGACCAGCAGGGGGCGTTCTCCTACACACGTAGGAACGGAGCATGCGCCAACCTCTTCGCCTGGAGTTCGTGGGGAGAGGCGGGTGCCCTTTCTGCCTCCTCCGTTCGCGGTGAGTGGGGTGCGGAGAGGCTGCCGGGGAGCCTTTGCGGAAACACCGATCCCGACGAGGGACTCCCGAGTTGCGTGAGTGGCGGCTCTGCCCGTGCAAAGGGGTCCCGCGCTGGAGGGGGGCGTGGAGACTGGCCAAGTTTTCCTCCGGAGTCCCATGTTCCCCTGCCGCCCTTTCCCATGCAGGTTCCATGGAGTTGGGGGGGGGAGCAAAGGAGAGAAATGGGGGTCGCCAGAAGGGGAGGGGGCGTTTCTCCCCATTTTGTTGTGGGAATGGAGGCAGCCTCGAAGCCCCCCTGCTGGCTCTGGGTGCAAGGACGGATGTGCGAGGACTGGGACTGGGTGATGCTTCCCAGCCTTTCCTTTCCCCACGACCGCAAAGGAAAAGAAGGGAGACCTTGCAGGGGCGACGGAGGTGCAAAAGTGGGGCTGAGGCGCAGCATTCGCACCGTGTGCCCGATGAGGCCGGTGTTTCTCCATCTTCTTTAAAGTCTGGGAATTAAAATCCACACCTTTCAATTTGGCTGTGTTTGAAAAAGTGTGGATTAAGCTAAGAAGCTGGGAAACTGTGTTTGTAGGAGTTGCATCATTCAGGAGATCATGTTAGTCTGTAAAATGGTTTATTCATTCGGGTGTTAATCCTACATATGTATTGGATGGTGGTTTGTTCATTCAGTTCCCAAAGGAATTTTGGGCTGGATGATCAATGGGATTCTGCTGGCTCAAGTTTTACTGTACAGTTAATTCAAATGTTGATTTATTTTCTACTGAAATCGATTTGTATAGATCTTATCTCAGTTGCTGTTTTGGGACCTGAGACATTTATTGTTTAAAGGATTGTTCTCAACACACACTCTCTCTTGAAAACATTAGAATAAATAACTAGGAAATAGAAATCCAAAACATATTGTAAATGTATTTATCGAGTATTTTGAGCCTGATAGAAGTTGATGAAGAGGAATTTGCCCAAAAATGCCCCAGCTGCACAAAAGTCAAATTAACTAATAAGTTTCTCTACTTTCTTCCCTGACATTAGTGCTTTTATAAGATTTTCTTCTGGTTATTTTTTTGTTTGGAGATGGATTCTCGCTAGTTATCACCCCTTTTTAAAAATTATTTATTTATTTCTTCGATTTATATGCCGGAGACTTCTCCGGAAACTCAGGGTGGCTTACAATGGGTTAAGCAATAGCCTTCATACTTTTGTATATACCTGCTTAGTAGGGCTTTTGCCCCCCCCCCCCCCAAAACTGTGTTTTTTTTTACACAAAGTCATCTTATTGCCCCCACAATTCTGGTCCTCATTTTACCTTCCTCAAAAGGATGGAAGGCTGAGTCAACCTTGAGCCTGGTGAGATTTGAACTTGCAGTAATTGCAGGCAGCTGGCAGCTAAGTGCTACTTAACAGCACTTTAGTCCGCTGCGCCACCAAAACTCTTTTCCTGGTACTTTCTTTGGTTTTCCATTTTGCATATATAAGCTGCAAATCGTTTGTGCTTTTTCTGGAAACAAAGAATAAACTAAGGTCAAATCCTCCAGGCTTAAAAGGATGGGTGAAAAACCATTTTAAGGTGTGTTCTTTTAATTCCTTCTGTTTCATGTGAACTTTGTTGGTTAACCACTTTGGGCTCAGGGCAAATTGTGTGAACCAGCCTTCATTCACAAAGCCATCTTTGTTCCCCAAGAGCAAACCCTGAAAAACAGAAAGTGGGCAATTTCATTTGATGTGAATGCAATCCTCATGGCATCCTTAGAATGCTGCTCCTTCCCTGGATAATTTCACTTAGTATTATTCAATATTAGGGGGTCTTCTTCGTTTTCCTCTCTGTGACCCCTGACAAAGCTAAAGTTTTCTTTCTTCGGATAAGCCAGTTTTGGAACTTCCTCCTTATCTCTTCTCCATGGCTCCAGTTACTTACAAACATACCAACTTTAAGACAAGAATGAGGAACATCTTTAATGAACGTCTTAATACCTAAACACCTCAATATGAAGGACAAGAAACATGTAAAAATTCTGTATTCCATTCCAGTTTCTTAAGCTTGAGTTTCAGCATCTTTTATGAACCCTAAGTGTAAGAATAGAATAGATAGAATAGAATTCTTTGTTGGCCAAGTGTGATTGGACGCACAAGGAATTTGTCTTGCTGCATATGCTCTCAATATACATAAAAGAGAAGATACATTAGTCAATCATAAGGTACAACACATAATGATAGTCATAGGGTACAAATAAGCAATTAAATCATATCAGGAAACAGTCCATATAAATCGTAAGGATACCAGCAACAAGGTTACAGTCATACAGTCATAAGTGGGAGGAGATGAGTCAGGAACGATGAGAATATTAATAGTAGTGCAGAATTAGTAAATAGTTTGACAGTGTTGAGGGAATTATTTGGTAAATAATAAGGTAAATACAGTTCTTAAATTTGAAATAAAGCACAGTAGACTAAAGCACTGTTATTAACATCAGCTGCCTGCAATTACTGCAAGTTCAAATCTCACCAGGCTCAAGGTTGACTCAGCCTTCCATCCTTTCTAAGGTAGGTAAAATGAGGACCCAGATTGTGGGGGCAATAAGCTGACTTTGTATAAAATATACAAAAGTATGAAGGCTATTGCTTAATGCATTGTAAGCCGCCCTGAGTCTCCGAAGAAGGGCGGCATATAAATCAAATTTAAAAAAAAAAAAAGACTCCCATGAGGATGAATGTTGTTCAGGAGTTAAGTCCACAACCTTCTCATTTGAATGTATTTTCTTTTCCATCTCAGTTGCAGAAACTAGAGTCATCACAACAGTCTTCCTAACACAAAAAGTACACTTGGGAGAAGATTCTGGATAGTTTTTGTGATCAATCCTGCAGCTCTAGGAATCGTCGTATGAATTGAAAGGTGTTTGGAGATCCACATGATTCCTCACAACTATCTGGAATTTCCTTACCGGACAGAGAAAGAATGCAGAAAAAAGTGTTAGGAAGTGAGGGAACTGGAAAAGGCCCCTTAGCTGTTCAGCCTGGCAGCTGCGGGTTGATCTGGGCAAGAACTGGGCAGAAGATCCTGGAGAAGGAAACCATCATCCGTTCAGAGATTCAGACATGCAGCTTCAGAAACATCCAATACCAGGAGGCGGAAGGTCCCCGAGGACTTTGCAGCCAACTCCACAACTTTTATAATCAATGGCTGGGACTACAAAACCACACTAAAACTCAAATGTTGGACCTGGTGGTTCTAGAGCAGCTCCTGGCCCTTCTGCCCCTGCCGATGAAGAGCTGGGTGCGGGAGTGTGGAGCAGAGACCAGCTCCCAAGCGGTGGCCCTGGCGGAAGGCTTCCTCCTGAGTCAGAGAGAGGAGCAGAAGGAGGAAGTCGAATTGCAGGTGAGAGACCTTCATCTTGGAAGTCCAGAAAGGAATAAAGAATGTGTTTGAATTCCTCACCCCTCCCTTCCATACTTCTCTGGTCTTCATAATATTTTAAGATGTTCCACTAGTTCTTGCAGGACATTGTTCCATTATCCATTCTAGAGCATAGACTGGAAACAGCCGTTCCTTTCTTGCATATTCTAGGCTCATTGATGGATATTGGGGCATTGAAGTTGTTTTTTGAGAACAAGAATCCAGTTCATGTTATGTGATGCATTTTTCTTTTCTCCTGCCTCCTATTTCTAGTCTTTCACTCTGCAGACCAGAGAACCTATGAGAAAGAGGAATCCATCAAATCCCCATCAGGAGTTGTTTTCCAGGAGGGTCTATCATGAATTCGCAAGTGATGACATCTCAGATGGTAATCAAAAGTCCACCCATTCCCAAGAGAGATTCCCGCCATCTTACCTTCTGTATCTCTTCTCTTCTGTAGAATGCCTCCTGCTATTTTGTTAATTTTCCGTTTCAAATTTCTGTCTCCTTCACAGGGAAGAACAAAACGAATTTGACTCCTTTCTATGGTGGTGCTGAAATTCTGGTTGAAGCTCCAAAAGTAAGAGAGGGATAATAAAAAATAAAATGTACACAATATGAGCGTTTGATGAATAGTGATCCTATAATTCCTTGACATGGAATTGTGCAAAGCTACTCAATAATAACTGAAAGGATCACATTGGCACATTTACAGTTTCTAAAACGCCTTGTTTATAACCAGTCATAAGAAAAATAATGGCACCAGGTTAAGACTCTTAAAATCCAAAGAGGTTGGCCATATCAAGTCCCTTCAGCCTTTAAATCTAATACTCCAATTTGTGCCTGGAATTTTGGGCCAACAATTCCGCTTTGGAAAGGATGAGAAATGTTCTTTTCTAAGCAGGTTTCTCTTCTTCAGCCATTGGGTTGGAGTACAACGAGTGGATTCCTTGTCTGAGGAGCAGAAACAGATCCTGTGTGTCTTTGTCCATTGATGACACCCATGTAAATCCCTGGGTGCCTCTCAAACAACTTTGATAAAGGTTTTGAGCATGGATTGTTTGTTCTGGGGATACCACAAGCCTTTTATGTAAATGGTAAAGACACACACACAAACACACACTTTCTTCTGCAAACACTGGGTGGATTGGAGTGAGTGATACGTGGGAATTCCATGGCCCATACCAGTTGATTCTCTCCAGACAAAGAGTGGGATTGCTTCCTTTCACTGCTGGTTTTTCTTCTATTTCCTTCTCATTCAGGAAGGTCTCGTGTCCTTTAAGGAGGTGGCTGTGTATTTCTCCGAAGAGGAGTGGTCTCAGCTGGATGCTGACCAAAAAGCACTGTATCGGGAAGTCATGTTGGAGAATCACAGGAACGTGGCCTCTTTGGGTGAGAATATAAAAGAATTATTATCAGAATAAAACATACAAATTTTGAAAATAAAATAAAAAAGATAGTGTAATATGATTAATGAATAAGAAAAAAGTATGATAAAATTAAAAAAGGAGAAGAGACAAAGTACGGTAATAGTTATATTTCCCCCCTCTTTCTAAGGTTACATCATTGTTTCCTCCTTTCTAATTTGTCCTTTTATTTATTATTACAAAATGATCCTTTATCTTGTCCACATTTCCAATAATAGTTTGAGGTACACTTTTGAATATTTTTCTATTGATTTTCATATTCCTCTGATATTTAGAGGTTTTAGCAATTACATATTCATCTTTTCTACACAACTTGAGATTCAAATTCTGCTTTTGTCAGCGCTTCAATGCTGGCATAGAGAGCAGAGGAGAGAGAGATAAGCTCTGAACTTTTGCCTGCTAAATCCCTTTGAAGTCGGGTTGTTGTGGAAATGAGGAGGGGGGACATTCTTGGGAAATGACGAGCCAAGAAGTCTGAAGAATGACTTGGAAGATAGCCAATGAGAAGCAGAGATTTGAGGATCAGAAAGGGAGGGATTGGGGGGGGCAAAAGGTCAGTCTTGTCCGCATCGAGTCATGATCTGGTGGCTGTGCTCAATTAAAGAAAAGATTTCCTTAAAGATTGGCAGTTTGGAAATTCATTTATTTTGAGATAGGATCAAAGTCTGACAGCTTTATGTTGTTGAACAATAGAGAACTATAGTTGAGAACTCTATGGTTTTTCCATTCTTGATTTCATTTGATATTTCCACAGCTCAAGTTCTAATGCCTCTGTACATGTTATCCATTGTTTACCCTTGCAGCTTCTTTTCTGCTAAAAGCCATTAGGGTGTTTTGGGCACAGCCTGAGTTTATATCTGCCTCATATTCTCAATGTGGCATTTGTAACATGGTTTTGAAATCTAGATTGATTTAATTTGTTGTATCACAAACATCCATGGCACCCAAACTACTGTCATGCCTTCCTACTTCTAAAATTCTCTTTATATCTGAGCAACTCCCACTTCTTATACAAACCACACCGCAGAATACAAAGTCCAATTTCAAATTTGGAAACCACATCCTTCCATTTCTTTAGAAATTTGGAGAATTTGATATTTAATCCATGGTTTTTCTCTTGCCATAGAAATGTAAATGTATCTTCCAAAATTCTGCATCTAAGATTGAAGCTGTTTGTTTTTCATTATATTCAGTCTTCCTCTGCTTTGCTCTTTGTCCCTAACATTATTTGCATTTTTCTTTTCTTGTGAAGGTAATAATGGGGAGGAAGATGAAGATTCCAGAGAACTATTCGAAATGATCAGTCGTTCATACAGTATGAAGAACCCTACAATTCTAATAGAAGTAGAAAGCCATGAGAGAAACCAGTCAAATAATTGCAATCAGGAAAGTTCATCTTCTGCATCAACGAAAGCCTCTGTGACCGAACAAGGACAACTAAAAACGAAATATATTGGAAAATGTACAAAACTATTCATAAACAAATTAGATGTAAATCAATACTATCAAACCCAAACCAATGGAGAAGATTATATAAGTAGAGACAATGGAAAAAATTACAAATGGACGCAGTCTCTTCCTCATAAAAATGGGTCCTGTACATCTCAAAAAAGAACCCACACGGGAGAAAAGCCGCATAAGTGCATGCAGTGTGGAAAGAGCTTTAGTAGGAACAATTATCTTAAATGTCACAAGAGGATCCACACAGGAGAGAAACCCTATAAATGCATGGAATGTGGAAAGAGTTTTTCTACAAAGAGATATGTTAAGATCCATGAAAGGATCCATACAGGAGAGAAGCCCTATAAATGCATGGAATGTGGAAAGAGCTTCTCTCAGGGCAGTGACCTTATTTTCCATAAAAAGATCCACACAGGGGAGAGGCCACATACATGCATGGAGTGTGGAAAGAGCTTTATTAAGAACTGTGAGCTTGTTTACCATAGTAGGATCCATACAGGGGAGAAGCCGTATAAATGCATGGAATGTGGAAAGAGTTTTTCCACGAAGAGGTCTCTTAAAACCCATGAAACGATTCACATAGGGGAGAATCCTTATATATGCATGGAATGTGGAAAGAGTTTTTCTAGGAAGACGAATCTTAAGACCCATGAAAGAATCCACACAGGGGAGAAGCCTTATAAATGCATGGAATGTGGAAAGAGTTTTTCCACGAAGAGGTCTCTTAAAACCCATGAAACGATCCACACAGGGGAGAATCCTTATACATGCATGGAATGTGGAAAGAGTTTTTCTACAAAGATGTATCTTAACACCCATGAAAAAATCCACACAGGGGAGAATCCTTATACATGCATGGAATGTGGAAAGAGTTTTTCTGCGAAGACGAATCTTAAGACCCATGAAAGGATCCATACAGGAGAGAAGCCTTATAAATGCATGGAATGTGGAAAGAGTTTTTCTACAAAGAGGTATCTTAAGACCCATGAAAGGATCCATACAGGAGAGAAGCCCTATAAATGCATGGAATGTGGAAAGAGCTTCTCTCAGGGCAGCGGCCTTATTTTCCATAAAAAGATCCACACAGGGGAGAGGCCACATACATGCATGGAGTGTGGAAAGAGCTTTATTAAGAACTGTGAGCTTGTTTACCATAGTAGGATCCATACAGGGGAGAAGCCGTATAAATGCATGGAGTGTGGAAAATCCTTTACTGGCTGTAGTAATCTTATTACTCATAAAAAGACCCACACAGGGGAGAAGTATAAATGTATGGAATGTGGAAAGAGGTTTTCTACAAAGACGTATCTTAATCACCATAAAAGGATCCACACGGGACAGGCGTTATAAATGTATGGTGTGTGGAAAAGTTTTTATTACGAGCAGTAATCTTAACTCACATAAACGGATCCACACAGTATAGAAGCATGTGGTGGTTTAATTATGAATAGTGGATTTTGTAATTACTGTCATTTGAAGGTCACCAATGCCATTTCAGATAAATTTTCTTTCTTCATGTTTATTGCATTTTCAATTGGATCATAATAAAGAAATCCTAAACCCCCAATAAAAAATTAACTTTTGAGAGCAGGCACAATTCGAGGCATTATACGGGAAAGCTATAAATCAGGAAAGATTTATAGGAGTTATAGCTAAATATAAATTACCAAAGAACAAATGATGCTAAAAAATATACCTTATGAATAGAACAGTTTAAGTAGCAAATCTTTTGCAGTTAAGCTTGTATAGCTGTCGTTAGAAGTTACATAATGAATTGCAAGATGTTGAAACTGGAAACGTTTTGGGATATTGTGCTAAATTACAAGAATGTTCAAAAGGGGGACTTCTGGTGACAGTGCAACAGATTGCCTAACGTATGCTGGATTTACAATGTCCACCATGGTGTATTCAGTTTGGACAAGGGGCTCACCTGAGAATGTATCCCAGTATTGAGCTGGATAATGATTGTTCTAGGAGGGATGTGATCAGGCAGCTATTTAATAGATGTTTCTTCCGTAATAAGCAAAAGGAGCTGCATCTCCCTGATGCATCTCTTCAAGACAAAACTTTTAAAAATCTTTCTTTCTCTATACCAGAAATGAGAACAGGAACTTCTGGAGTGTGAGGATACAAAAAAAATACACTGTAAAGTCTTTCAGTCCACTGAAAAATCGAGACCTAATGAAGCAGTATGAATGCAGAAGAAGGGACCTTTCTGTCTCTCATGTTGTGAGAGAATAAACACATAGATTCTAATTTGAATGTGAAGAAAGTTTTAGGATAAAGAATTCCTCACAAAAAGCCAGAATGACGAGAAGCCCCTGAAATGCATGTGCAAAAGACTTTCCAAGCATTAGGACCATATTTTGCCTTTCTGTGAGTAGGGCTAAGAAAAACTCTACATTTAATGTAAATTTATATCAATGGTTCTGTACACAAGAGTTGCAGTCCCTTCACCGGAGGTTTTTGTAGAGATGGGGAAAGCTGGACGAATCTCAAGAAAAGAATGAGACCTTCCAGTGTGAAAATCAAGGGTGGTGGGCTTCATGCAGCCAGTCAGGGTGCAAAATTCCTCACAGCAGTTCCAGTAATAGAGGATTATGATTGAGGAGGAGGAGAGAAGTAACCCCTTGACAAACACCTGTAGTGTTGCACGTTGAAAATACCTAACTATATGTACATATTTAAAGTCATGTAAGGGTTAACCATCTATACATCAATTGTTCCACCCACTAACTCCTTACATTTGACTCCTCCTACTGTGCATATATTCTGATGTCCTGGACAGTTGCCTTGCCTTGCCTGATGATCTCCTGCAATAGAAACAAAGAAATATGACATGTTTATGTTCTCATGTCTTGCATTCTGATTATTGGGCCTATATAAAAGAAATAAAAGAAACATGTCGAGATTCTCGTACATCCAGATCATGGTGGTTCCAAGGATACTTTTCCAAAAGGCAACTGGATTTCCTTTGTGTTTTCTTGAAAACATTTCGCTTCTCAGCCAAGAAACATCTGAGGATGCTTCTTCAAAACTGAAGATGCTCCTTGGCTAAGAGGTGAAACATCTTCTAGAAAATAGAAAGTCCAGTTTCCTTTTGAAAAAGTACCTTTGGCATTCATTGGCAAATCTAGAGGAGCACAAGGGGTTTTCATATGTAAACATAGAGAAAGGAGATAGAGATAGAAATAGATAGGTCAAGTAAGATAGAAACAGTTACTAATCTGTGGGTAATAGATTAAAATTAGGAAGGGGCGGTTAGCATTAATATAACTAGGAGTTTAAGTGTGTCTAATAAAGTTTTTAATGCAAAAAACAAATGCTGTCTTTGTATCTGTTTACCCTAATCAGAAAAGCCCTAACAATTGTTTTTGGCAAAAAGAATTAGGAAGGATTTGGGTGGGGGAGAAACATCTGCATTTCAGAGGCTCCTCCTGGGCTGAAGCTATTTCTTCAAACAGTACCCATGGATGATTCTATGTCAAGATGGAGAAAAGGCACCAATTCCAGTTTTTTGTCAGTTATTGTGCAATTTTTCTTTAGAGAAATGGAAATCAGAGTAGCAGTCATCCGAAGTTAGACACTAATTGTACTTTTCTTTTTATTCATGATCTGGAGATATCCTATCCTTGTCTTAAATTCTAGAAAGGTGTTAAGTTTCCTATTCGTATCTCCTGTGTGTTCTTTGTATTAAACCCCTAAATAAAACATTTTTCCTTTTCTTTTTGTCCCCTCATAGTATTTTAATTTTATATTCTCTTTTCCATACTCTGTTTCCATCATTTTGCAGTTCCCCCCTTTTTCCAGTCACAGATGAGATGTCATTCCCAGCCCCCAGCCCTGCTTCCTTTGTCCTCCAAGTAGCCTCATTGTGAGGTAAAATTTCTGGAACTTCCACAAGTTTCAGCTTTTCCCCATTATGGAATTGGTTTTCTTTTTCATCAGAATCATTTCTTTTGTCTTAAGCAGCTACTCCGTGAGTCTTTCTGATTATTTTTAGGCATCCAGAGCCAAGAATTTGTATATACAGAACTAGAGAACAAACACACGATAGAAATCTCCATTTTCTTGATTGTATAAGGTGACCAATGTTATTTATTTATTTATTTATTTATTTATATGCCGCCCTTCTCTGGAGACTCAGGGCAGCTTACAATGCATTAAGCAATAGCCTTCATACTTTTGTATATTTTATACAAAGTCAGCTTATTGCCCCCACAAACTGGGTCCTCATTTTACCTACCTTAGAAAGGATGGAAGGCTGAGTCAACCTTTTTTACAATGAGGACACAAATAAATTGAAGAAAGGTTTTATTCATTGCAACAATGAGTCTAGTGCGTGCGTGTGTGCTGTGTCATGTTACGGTAAATAAAGCCACTTGCGCACAGTGCACTCTTTCACGCAGCACACTCAAAACAATTCTGTGCGATGTGCATGTGTCTCATAATCGCGTCTTGCCACAATGTATGAGCCTTGACAAATCGTCATGTCAAATACAAATATGTCACATCACACGCATCGGATCAGCATCGGTCAAATATGGAGATTTACACATTAGTCTTCAAATATCGAAAAGGAGGACATGTAGGAGGACACTTTTCGAGAGAGTATAGAACTTACAAAAGAAGGACTGTACTCCCTAGAGGACGACTGGTCACCTTATGATTGTGTCTTCCCTGCCTGTGTCTCTTCAGCCCCATCTTACTCACCTTCAGGTTGGAGTTTGCAACAAGCGCAAGATACAAATTGTGCTTCACAGAGAGAGTCCACGTCTTCTGACCTGTTTCTGACAGGATTTGGCTCTGTTTGAGGCCCCCCTCCAATCTCTCTGAATACTTCAGTGCAACTGTTATTGAGGGAAGCAAGTTCAAATCCTCCAGAGAGATTTTCTCCATCTCCACAGACAATTCCTGGACAGGAAGGAGAGGAAGATGGAGAGACCACCGCCTCTGGAGATGTCGCCTTTCTCGGGCAGGAACCTTTTCTTCCTACTCCCATGCCAATCATCCAGTGGTGGGATTCAGCCAGTTCGCACCACTTCGGGAGAACCGGTTGTTAATCTGAGCAGTTTGGTGAACTGGTTATTGGAATAAATCATTAGAGCAGAGAACCGGTTGTTAAATTACTTGAATCCCACCACTGCAATCATCCCTTCCCCTCCACTTGGAAAGCTAGAAAAATGTGGAATGAACAACATCACCACCAGATGGATTTGAAGCTGGCTGACAAACCATACTCGAAGAGTAGTCCTTAATGGTACTACATCCACATGGAGAGAAGTAAGTAGTGGGGTACCACCAAGTTCTGACTTAGGCCCAGTACTCTTCAATATCTTCATAAATGACTTAGATGAGGGAATAGAAGGGGAACTCATCAAATTTGCAGATGACACTAAACTGTCCAGGAATCATCTCCAGAGATGGTTCCTGGACAGGAAGGAGAGGAAGATGGAGAGACTGCTGCCTCTGGAGATGCCGACTTTCTCGGGCAGGAACCTTTCCTCCTACTCCCATGCCAATCATCCCTTCCCCTCCACTTGGAAATTGGAATCTAGCTAATTGAAGAGAGAAGCAACCTGGAAGTAAGGAGAAACTTCCTAACAGTGAGCACAATTAACCAGTGGATCAGCTTGCCTGCAGTAATTGTGGGCGCTCCATCACTGGAGGTTTTTAAGAAGAGTCGAGATAGTCACTCATCTGAAATGGTACAGGTTCTCCTCCTTGAGCAGGGGGCTGGACTAGAAGACCTCCAAGTTCCCTTCCAGTTCATCCTATTCTATTCCTATTCCTCAGAAAGCTCAAACTGCCCAAGGAGCTGCTGATCCAGTTCTACAGAGGAATTATTGTGTCTGTCATCTGCACCTCTATAACTCTGGTTTGGTTCTGCAACCCAACAAGACTGACACAGACTTCAGAGGATAATTAGAACAATTGCTACCAACCTGCCTTCCATGGAGGACCTGTATACTGCACGAGTCAAAAAGAGGGCTGTGAAAATATTTACAGACCCCTCACATCCTGGACATAAACTCAACTCCTACCTTCAAAACGACGTTATAGAGCACTGCACACCAGAACAACTAGACACAAGGACAGTTTTTTCCCAAATGCCATCATTCCGCTAAACAAATAATTCCCTCAACACTGTCAAATTATTTACTAAGTCTGCACTTCTATTAATCTTCTCATCATTCCCACAACCCATCTCCTCCTGTTTATGACTGTATGACTAACTTTGTTGCTTGTATCCTTACGATTTATATTGATATTGTTTCCTGATTGCTTATTTGTACCCTATGACTATCAGTAAGTGTTGTACCTTATGATCAGTGGTGGGATTCAAATAATTTAAGAACCGGTTCTCTGCCCTAATGATTTCTTCCCACAACCAGTTCACCAAACTGCTCCGAAAGTTAACAACCGGTTCTCCCGAAGTGGTGCGAACTGGCTGAATCCCACCACTGCTTATGATTCTTGATGAAGGTGTCTTTTCTTTTATGTGCACCAAAGACAAATTCCTTGTGTCACACTTGGCCAATAAAGAATTCTATTCTATTCTATTCTGTTCCCATTCCCATTCCTCCAAATATGCCCCTTTTTCCCGCCCTTTCAGGGATTCCTGGCAACTTGAGCAGAATCCACCAGGGGGCGCTCTCAGACTCGTGGGAACTGAGCATGCGCCGACCTTTTTGCCTGGAGTTCGTCGGGTGAGGTGCGTTCCCCTTTCTGCCTCCTCCGTCCGTGTGAGTGGGAGGCGCAGAGGCGGGAGATCCCAGAGAACCGTGAGTGGCGGCTCTGCCTGTACAAAGGGATCCCACGCTGGAGGGATGAGTGGAGAATGCCACGTTTTCCTCCGGGGTCCCATGTTCCCCTGCCGCCCTTTCCCATGCAGGTTCCATGGAGTTGGGGGGGGGAAGAAAAGAAGAGAAATGGGGGTCCCTAGAAGGGGAGGGGGCGTTTCTCCCCATTTATTGGGGGAGTGGAGGCAGCCTCGAAGCCCCCCTGCTGGCTCTGGGTGCAAGGACGGATGTGCGAGGACTGGGACTGGGGTGATGCTTCCCAGCCTTTCCTTTTCCCACGACCACAAAGGAAAGGAAGAGAGACCTTGCAGGGGCGACGGAGGTGCAAAAGTGGGGCTGAGCGCAGCATTCGCACCGTGTGCCCGATGAGGCCGGTGTTTCTCCATTTTCTTTAAAACCTGGGAGTTAAAATCCACACCTTTTAATTTGTCCACCATTCAGAAGATCATGTTGGAATGAATAAACTAGGAAATAGAAATCCAAAACATATTGTAAATGTATTTATCCAGTATTTTGAGCCTGATAGAAGTTGATGAAGAGGAATTAGTTGGAAAATGCCCCAGCTGCACAAAAGTCAAATTAACTAATAAGATTCTCTACTTTCTTCCCTGACATTAGTGCTTTTATAAGATTTTCTTCTGGTTATTTTTCTTTGGAGATGGATTCTGTTGAGTCCTCGCGGCCACGTCATCAAGTCAGCGGGGCTGTTGCTAGTCCACGCGGATTGGCTAAGACGCGAGCGAGGAATTAGCGGGAGATTCCTGCTCGCGTATTGGTCCAACCCGTTCCTCAGCTCTTTTAAGCAGCTGTCAGTTTTGCGTTCTTGTTGTTGTTCGCTATCTGTTGTTCAATAAAGTTGGTGTTACTGCAGCCGAGCCTCTGATCATTATTAACCCCGCCAGAAAACTTAATATTGGTGACGAAGGTGGGATATTTCTGAGGCACCGGCCACCAACTCGTTCTCATCATTACTGTCACTCACAATGGCCACCGCGCTGCCAACTTTTACTTCTTTTGATCCACTGACTGAGACGTGGGATGACTATCTGGATAGATTCGAATGTTTTCTTCAGGCTAATGATCTCTCTGACTTGCCCAGTGCCAGGAAGCAAGGCTATTTCCTCAGTTCGTGCGGGCGAGATGTTTTCGGCACTGCGAGAGCCCTCACGGCTCCACAGCCTGTGTTTTCTGTGCCGTGGGAGGTTCTACTGGCTAAATTAAGAAATCACTACTCCCCAGCTCCCTCCCGAATCGCTAGACGGCACGCGTTCCATCAACGGGCTCAAAAAGAGGGAGAGTCCGTGAACGATTATATGGCCTCCCTGCGCACAGCAGCGTGGCATTGTGAATTCCCTGACTTGGATGACGCCCTGCTTGATCAACTCGTGTCTGGAATCAGGGATCTGAAACTTCAAAGGCGATTACTGGCCCGCTCGGAGCTGTCTTTATTGGTGGCCATGGACGAGGCGAGGGCGTCTGAAATGTCGGACAGATCATCCACTGAAATTCAATGGGCCCTACCGGCGGTGAGCTCCTCGACCAAGCCTCAGTCCATACATCATGAGGAGACCGAACCGGCTAGTTCGTCAGATGACGACGAGGTCAGCCGCCTCAAGGCAACCAAAAAGAAGAAGTGGCCACCGCCGGCAAGAAAGCCTCCGACCGTTTGTTTGGGATGTGGCGGCGATCACAGCAGGGCCGACTGTCGTTTCAAAACCGCTGTCTGCCGCCGTTGCGGCAAACGGGGCCATCTTTCCCGCGTCTGCCGGGCGGCTCACCCGGCTACTGATGAAGTTGGCGAGCCAGGCACAAAACGCAGAAAAACACCCGGCCGCAGGGAGGACTGTTTTGCTACTGACTCCCAACCGTTAGTCATTAACCATGCTTCCGTGACCGCCCCAGCGGGTAAAATCTACCTCACGGTCTTGGTGGAGGGTGTTCCTTGCAAGATGGAGCTTGATACCGGGTCTTCCAAGACCCTGATGGCCTGGAATACACTTAAGAGATTGTTGCCGAAAATCAAGCAGCAACAGTTACAGCCTTGTTCAATCAAGCTTAAAGATTACCAGGGAAAGCCCATTCCGACCGTGGGATGCGGGACTTTCCTCATTTCCTATGGCAATTTTTCCGGCCGCCTGCCTATGATCGTGGTTCGTGATAACCTACCCAGTCTACTTGGCCTCGATTGGTTTGCCGCTTTACACCTCGGCGTGTCAGGCATCCACACTACCAGCTCCGATGCCTCCTCCTTGCTGTTTCACGAATTTGCTGATGTTTTTGACAGCAGCCTTGGTAAATATACCGGTCTCCCCGTTTCTTTCAATTTGGATCCCCAGGTGACGCCCATCAGGCTGAAACCTAGAAGGGTGCCGTTAGCACTTAGGCCCAAAGTGGATAGGGAGTTAGATAAGCTTATAAGGCAGGGGGTGCTCGAGCCAGTGGACCATGCAAAGTGGGAAACGCCAATTGTCATTCCCCTTAAAAAAGATGGATCTATAAGAATTTGCGCTGATTTTAAGTGCACAATTAACCAGGCGTTGCAAGCAAATTCATATCCGGTGCCCGTGGTTCAGCACCTCCTCCACTCTTTAGGCCGGGGACGCATATTTGCGAAGCCCGACTTGGCGCAAGCTTACCAGCAACTCCCGGTGGATGAAGCAACTGCATTAGCCCAAACAATAGTTACCCACCGTGGAGCATTTAAATGTAATAGATTACAGTTCGGGGTCAGTGTCGCCCCTGGAATTTTTCAGAGCCTCATGGAGCGATTGCTCCATGGCCTCCCTGGCGTAGTACCTTATTTTGATGACATCCTGGTCGCAGCCGCGGACCAGGATGATCTCATTGCCAAAATAAGGGCTGTGCTCACACGTTTCAGGCTGGCAGGGTTGAAACTTAAAAAAGACAAATGCAGGGTGGGCGTTCCCCAAGTAGAGTTTCTGGGGTTTTTGATTGACACCCAGGGTATCCATCCCACACCTGCCAAAGTGGAGGCCATTAAACACGCCCCCACACCATCTTCTAAAGCCGAACTACAGGCTTTTCTGGGGCTTCTGAATTTCTATGCCATCTTCTTACCACACAAGGCGTCTTTGGCAGAGCCCCTTCATCGGCTTTTAGATGCAAAAATGCCGTGGCATTGGGGCCGTAAGGCAGCTGCTTAATTCCGAGCTGTCAAAGATGCCCTCACTTCTGACGCTGTTCTCGTCCAGTATGACGAGAACCTGCCTCTCTCTCTGACATGCGATGCTTCTCCTTACGGGGTGGAAGCTGTTTTGAGCCATGTTTTACCGAACGGCTCGGAGGCCCCCATCGCGTATTATTCTAGGACACTGTCATCAATGGAAAGAAATTATAGTCAGATCGATAGAGAGGCATTAGCGGCCGTAGCAGGAGTCAAGCGATTCCATGACTACGTATATGGCCGATCTTTCTATCTTATCACTGACCATAAACCGTTGCTAGGGTTACTGGCAGGGGACCGTCAAACACCCCACATCCTCTCACCGCGCATGTCCCAATGGGCGGAATTCTTGGCGGCTTATTCATATCAGCTTTTGTATAGACCCGGCAAGGCCATCGCTCATGCGGATGCTCTAAGCCGTTGCCCACTACCGGAAGCCGTCCAAGATCCTGCTGTGGTGGCCTCTGTATTCTTAATTGATGATCTAAATTTGCCAATTACCGCTGACGACATAAAAAACCTGTTGGCATCCGACCCTGTTATTTCCAGAGTCCTAGATTGGGTCCGCAGGGGGTGGCCGCGCAAGCCGCAGGCCGACTGTTTCCTGCCTTACCATCATAGACAGCTTGAGCTGTCTGCCCACAAGGGATGTCTATTATGGGGTAACAGGGTGGTCGTACCCCCCAGCCTTAGGACCAAAGTCCTGGAGTGCCTTCATGAGGCCCATCCAGGCATCGTCCGTATGAAGGCTCTCGGCCGTAGCTATGTGTGGTGGCCGTTAATTGATCGAGAGATAGAGGATTGGGTAGCGAAGTGTCAGCATTGCCAGTTAACAAGACCGCTCGCACCTGCGGCTCCTGTAAGGGATTGGGAAAAACCTAAAACTCCGTGGGCCCGAGTCCATGTAGACCTCGCTGGCCCCTTCTTCGGTCAAACTTTTATCATAGCGGTAGACGCGTTTTCCAAATGGGTCGAACTTGCCCTCTTGTCCTCCTCCACCACAGAGGCCGTGGTCAGGGTACTAGAGGGTTGGTTTGCCTCTCACGGACTCCCCGTCATCCTGGTGACCGATAACGGGCCACAGTTTACATCGGCATCCTTCCAGTTGTTTCTAGCCCGATTGGGCATCCGTCACGCTCAAACTGCCCCGTTTAATCCGGCCGCTAATGGATTGGCGGAGAGGGCCGTCCGATCCGCTAAAGAGGTGCTTCGCCATTTTGGCCCGTCAAATTGGCAGCATAACATCAACCGGTGTCTTTTAGCTCAACATACCACCTCTTGCGCTGTCACCAAACACAGCCCTGCCGAACTACTCATGGGACGGCGCCTCCGGATCACGCTAGATCGGTTGCATCCTGACTACATAGCTGACCCTCACTACGAATCCAGTGCGCACGCCAGGGCTTTCCTGGTCGGGGATCCGGTCTATGCCCAGAGTTTTGGAACAGATGTAAAATGGGTTCCCGGGCATGTCACTCATCTAACAGGACCCTATTCCTACAGGATACTACTCAACGATGGACGCACGTGGAGGCGACATATAAATCAGCTCTGGTACAGGGCCGCCTGTCCGTTGGATCAAACCCCACCAGTTGCTGACAGCGCACCCCCCACTGACAGGCCCGCACCTCGGCTAGATGCACCGGGTCTCACTCCAACCGAATCGTTCTCGTCGGCGGGTTTACCTGAGGGTCCTGGCAGGGATTCATCCTCGAAACAATCATTGGCGAACACAGCACAACCGCCGGCGACTCCGCTTCCCGTTGACATGACTCCGCCTTCCGCAGGTCCATCTCCACCCCAGACTTGTCCTGTTCCGCTATTGCGCAGGTCTGGGCGGAGCCGACGCCGTCCAGCGTATTTGAATAACTACGCATGCGCCATCCGGATGGAGAGGGGTGTTGAGTCCTCGCGGCCACGTCATCAAGTCAGCGGGGCTGTTGGTAGTCCACGCGGATTGGCTAAGACGCCAGCGAGGAATTAGCGGGAGATTCCTGCTCGCGTATTGGTCCAACCCGTTCCTCAGCTCTTTTAAGCAGCTGTCAGTTTTGCATTCTTGTTGTTGTTCGCTATCTGTTGTTCAATAAAGTTGGTGTTACTGCAGCCGAGCCTCTGATCATTATTAACCCCGCCAGAAAACTTAATAGATTCTCGCTAGTTAACTTAGTCACCCTTTTTTTCTGGCGCTTTCTTTGGTTTTCCATTCGGGATATATAAGCTGCAAATCGTTTGTGCTTTTTCTGGAGACAAAGAATAAACTAAGGTCAAATCCTCTAGGCTTAAGAGGATGGGTGAAAAACCATTTTAAGGTGTGTTCTTTTAATTCCTTCTGTTTCATGTGAACTTTGTTGGTTAACCACTTTGGGCTCAGGGCAAATTGTGTGAACCAGCCTTCATTCACAAAGCCATCTTTGTTCCCCAAGAGCAAACCCTGAAAAACAGAAAGTGGGCAATTTCATTTGATGTGAATGCAATCCTCATGGCATCCTTAGAATGCTGCTCCTTCCCTGGATAATTTCACTTAGTATTATTCAATATTAGGGGGTCTTCCTTTTCCTCCCTGAGACTCCTGACAAAAGCTAAACTGGGATAAACCAGTTTTGGAACTTCCTCCTTATTTCTTCTCCATGGCTCCAGTTACTTACAAACATACCAACTTTAAGACAAGAATGAGGAACATCTTTAATGAACGTCTTAATACCTAAACACCTCAATATGAAGGACAAGAAACATGTAAAAATTCTGTATTCCATTCCAGTTTCTTAAGCTTGAGTTTCGGCATCTTTTATGAACCCTAAGTGTAAGAATAGAATAGATAGAATAGAATTCTTTGTTGGCCAAGTGTGATTGGACGCACAAGGAATTTGTCTTGCTGCATATGCTCTCAATATACATAAAAGAGAAGATACATTAGTCAATCATAAGGTACAACACATAATGATAGTCATAGGGTACAAATAAGCAATTAAATCATATCAGGAAACAGTCCATATAAATCGTAAGGATACCAGCAACAAGGTTACAGTCATACAGTCATAAGTGGGAGGAGATGAGTCAGGAACGATGAGAATATTAATAGTAGTGCAGAATTAGTAAATAGTTTGACAGTGTTGAGGGAATTATTTGGTAAATAATAAGGTAAATACAGTTCTTAAATTTGAAATAAAGCACAGTAGACTAAAGCACTGTTATTAACATCAGCTGCCTGCAATTACTGCAAGTTCAAATCTCACCAGGCTCAAGGTTGACTCAGCCTTCCATCCTTTCTAAGGTAGGTAAAATGAGGACCCAGATTGTGGGGGCAATAAGCTGACTTTGTATAAAATATACAAAAGTATGAAGGCTATTGCTTAATGCATTGTAAGCCGCCCTGAGTCTCCGAAGAAGGGCGGCATATAAATCAAATTTAAAAAAAAAAAAAGACTCCCATGAGGATGAATGTTGTTCAGGAGTTAAGTCCACAACCTTCTCATTTGAATGTATTTTCTTTTCCATCTCAGTTGCAGAAACTAGAGTCATCACAACAGTCTTCCTAACACAAAAAGTACACTTGGGAGAAGATTCTGGATAGTTTTTGTGATCAATCCTGCAGCTCTAGGAATCGTCGTATGAATTGAAAGGTGTTTGGAGATCCACATGATTCCTCACAACTATCTGGAATTTCCTTACCGGACAGAGAAAGAATGCAGAAAAAAGTGTTAGGAAGTGAGGGAACTGGAAAAGGCCCCTTAGCTGTTCAGCCTGGCAGCTGCGGGTTGATCTGGGCAAGAACTGGGCAGAAGATCCTGGAGAAGGAAACCATCATCCGTTCAGAGATTCAGACATGCAGCTTCAGAAACATCCAATACCAGGAGGCGGAAGGTCCCCGAGGACTTTGCAGCCAACTCCACAACTTTTATAATCAATGGCTGGGACTACAAAACCACACTAAAACTCAAATGTTGGACCTGGTGGTTCTAGAGCAGCTCCTGGCCCTTCTGCCCCTGCCGATGAAGAGCTGGGTGCGGGAGTGTGGAGCAGAGACCAGCTCCCAAGCGGTGGCCCTGGCGGAAGGCTTCCTCCTGAGTCAGAGAGAGGAGCAGAAGGAGGAAGTCGAATTGCAGGTGAGAGACCTTCATCTTGGAAGTCCAGAAAGGAATAAAGAATGTGTTTGAATTCCTCACCCCTCCCTTCCATACTTCTCTGGTCTTCATAATATTTTAAGATGTTCCACTAGTTCTTGCAGGACATTGTTCCATTATCCATTCTAGAGCATAGACTGGAAACAGCCGTTCCTTTCTTGCATATTCTAGGCTCATTGATGGATATTGGGGCATTGAAGTTGTTTTTTGAGAACAAGAATCCAGTTCATGTTATGTGATGCATTTTTCTTTTCTCCTGCCTCCTATTTCTAGTCTTTCACTCTGCAGACCAGAGAACCTATGAGAAAGAGGAATCCATCAAATCCCCATCAGGAGTTGTTTTCCAGGAGGGTCTATCATGAATTCGCAAGTGATGACATCTCAGATGGTAATCAAAAGTCCACCCATTCCCAAGAGAGATTCCCGCCATCTTACCTTCTGTATCTCTTCTCTTCTGTAGAATGCCTCCTGCTATTTTGTTAATTTTCCGTTTCAAATTTCTGTCTCCTTCACAGGGAAGAACAAAACGAATTTGACTCCTTTCTATGGTGGTGCTGAAATTCTGGTTGAAGCTCCAAAAGTAAGAGAGGGATAATAAAAAATAAAATGTACACAATATGAGCGTTTGATGAATAGTGATCCTATAATTCCTTGACATGGAATTGTGCAAAGCTACTCAATAATAACTGAAAGGATCACATTGGCACATTTACAGTTTCTAAAACGCCTTGTTTATAACCAGTCATAAGAAAAATAATGGCACCAGGTTAAGACTCTTAAAATCCAAAGAGGTTGGCCATATCAAGTCCCTTCAGCCTTTAAATCTAATACTCCAATTTGTGCCTGGAATTTTGGGCCAACAATTCCGCTTTGGAAAGGATGAGAAATGTTCTTTTCTAAGCAGGTTTCTCTTCTTCAGCCATTGGGTTGGAGTACAACGAGTGGATTCCTTGTCTGAGGAGCAGAAACAGATCCTGTGTGTCTTTGTCCATTGATGACACCCATGTAAATCCCTGGGTGCCTCTCAAACAACTTTGATAAAGGTTTTGAGCATGGATTGTTTGTTCTGGGGATACCACAAGCCTTTTATGTAAATGGTAAAGACACACACACAAACACACACTTTCTTCTGCAAACACTGGGTGGATTGGAGTGAGTGATACGTGGGAATTCCATGGCCCATACCAGTTGATTCTCTCCAGACAAAGAGTGGGATTGCTTCCTTTCACTGCTGGTTTTTCTTCTATTTCCTTCTCATTCAGGAAGGTCTCGTGTCCTTTAAGGAGGTGGCTGTGTATTTCTCCGAAGAGGAGTGGTCTCAGCTGGATGCTGACCAAAAAGCACTGTATCGGGAAGTCATGTTGGAGAATCACAGGAACGTGGCCTCTTTGGGTGAGAATATAAAAGAATTATTATCAGAATAAAACATACAAATTTTGAAAATAAAATAAAAAAGATAGTGTAATATGATTAATGAATAAGAAAAAAGTATGATAAAATTAAAAAAGGAGAAGAGACAAAGTACGGTAATAGTTATATTTCCCCCCTCTTTCTAAGGTTACATCATTGTTTCCTCCTTTCTAATTTGTCCTTTTATTTATTATTACAAAATGATCCTTTATCTTGTCCACATTTCCAATAATAGTTTGAGGTACACTTTTGAATATTTTTCTATTGATTTTCATATTCCTCTGATATTTAGAGGTTTTAGCAATTACATATTCATCTTTTCTACACAACTTGAGATTCAAATTCTGCTTTTGTCAGCGCTTCAATGCTGGCATAGAGAGCAGAGGAGAGAGAGATAAGCTCTGAACTTTTGCCTGCTAAATCCCTTTGAAGTCGGGTTGTTGTGGAAATGAGGAGGGGGGACATTCTTGGGAAATGACGAGCCAAGAAGTCTGAAGAATGACTTGGAAGATAGCCAATGAGAAGCAGAGATTTGAGGATCAGAAAGGGAGGGATTGGGGGGGGCAAAAGGTCAGTCTTGTCCGCATCGAGTCATGATCTGGTGGCTGTGCTCAATTAAAGAAAAGATTTCCTTAAAGATTGGCAGTTTGGAAATTCATTTATTTTGAGATAGGATCAAAGTCTGACAGCTTTATGTTGTTGAACAATAGAGAACTATAGTTGAGAACTCTATGGTTTTTCCATTCTTGATTTCATTTGATATTTCCACAGCTCAAGTTCTAATGCCTCTGTACATGTTATCCATTGTTTACCCTTGCAGCTTCTTTTCTGCTAAAAGCCATTAGGGTGTTTTGGGCACAGCCTGAGTTTATATCTGCCTCATATTCTCAATGTGGCATTTGTAACATGGTTTTGAAATCTAGATTGATTTAATTTGTTGTATCACAAACATCCATGGCACCCAAACTACTGTCATGCCTTCCTACTTCTAAAATTCTCTTTATATCTGAGCAACTCCCACTTCTTATACAAACCACACCGCAGAATACAAAGTCCAATTTCAAATTTGGAAACCACATCCTTCCATTTCTTTAGAAATTTGGAGAATTTGATATTTAATCCATGGTTTTTCTCTTGCCATAGAAATGTAAATGTATCTTCCAAAATTCTGCATCTAAGATTGAAGCTGTTTGTTTTTCATTATATTCAGTCTTCCTCTGCTTTGCTCTTTGTCCCTAACATTATTTGCATTTTTCTTTTCTTGTGAAGGTAATAATGGGGAGGAAGATGAAGATTCCAGAGAACTATTCGAAATGATCAGTCGTTCATACAGTATGAAGAACCCTACAATTCTAATAGAAGTAGAAAGCCATGAGAGAAACCAGTCAAATAATTGCAATCAGGAAAGTTCATCTTCTGCATCAACGAAAGCCTCTGTGACCGAACAAGGACAACTAAAAACGAAATATATTGGAAAATGTACAAAACTATTCATAAACAAATTAGATGTAAATCAATACTATCAAACCCAAACCAATGGAGAAGATTATATAAGTAGAGACAATGGAAAAAATTACAAATGGACGCAGTCTCTTCCTCATAAAAATGGGTCCTGTACATCTCAAAAAAGAACCCACACGGGAGAAAAGCCGCATAAGTGCATGCAGTGTGGAAAGAGCTTTAGTAGGAACAATTATCTTAAATGTCACAAGAGGATCCACACAGGAGAGAAACCCTATAAATGCATGGAATGTGGAAAGAGTTTTTCTACAAAGAGATATGTTAAGATCCATGAAAGGATCCATACAGGAGAGAAGCCCTATAAATGCATGGAATGTGGAAAGAGCTTCTCTCAGGGCAGTGACCTTATTTTCCATAAAAAGATCCACACAGGGGAGAGGCCACATACATGCATGGAGTGTGGAAAGAGCTTTATTAAGAACTGTGAGCTTGTTTACCATAGTAGGATCCATACAGGGGAGAAGCCGTATAAATGCATGGAATGTGGAAAGAGTTTTTCCACGAAGAGGTCTCTTAAAACCCATGAAACGATTCACATAGGGGAGAATCCTTATATATGCATGGAATGTGGAAAGAGTTTTTCTAGGAAGACGAATCTTAAGACCCATGAAAGAATCCACACAGGGGAGAAGCCTTATAAATGCATGGAATGTGGAAAGAGTTTTTCCACGAAGAGGTCTCTTAAAACCCATGAAACGATCCACACAGGGGAGAATCCTTATACATGCATGGAATGTGGAAAGAGTTTTTCTACAAAGATGTATCTTAACACCCATGAAAAAATCCACACAGGGGAGAATCCTTATACATGCATGGAATGTGGAAAGAGTTTTTCTGCGAAGACGAATCTTAAGACCCATGAAAGGATCCATACAGGAGAGAAGCCTTATAAATGCATGGAATGTGGAAAGAGTTTTTCTACAAAGAGGTATCTTAAGACCCATGAAAGGATCCATACAGGAGAGAAGCCTTATAAATGCATGGAATGTGGAAAGAGTTTTTCTACAAAGAGGTATCTTAAGACCCATGAAAGGATCCATACAGGAGAGAAGCCCTATAAATGCATGGAATGTGGAAAGAGCTTCTCTCAGGGCAGCGGCCTTATTTTCCATAAAAAGATCCACACAGGGGAGAGGCCACATACATGCATGGAGTGTGGAAAGAGCTTTATTAAGAACTGTGAGCTTGTTTACCATAGTAGGATCCATACAGGGGAGAAGCCGTATAAATGCATGGAGTGTGGAAAATCCTTTACTGGCTGTAGTAATCTTATTACTCATAAAAAGACCCACACAGGGGAGAAGTATAAATGTATGGAATGTGGAAAGAGGTTTTCTACAAAGACGTATCTTAATCACCATAAAAGGATCCACACGGGACAGGCGTTATAAATGTATGGTGTGTGGAAAAGTTTTTATTACGAGCAGTAATCTTAACTCACATAAACGGATCCACACAGTATAGAAGCATGTGGTGGTTTAATTATGAATAGTGGATTTTGTAATTACTGTCATTTGAAGGTCACCAATGCCATTTCAGATAAATTTTCTTTCTTCATGTTTATTGCATTTTCAATTGGATCATAATAAAGAAATCCTAAACCCCCAATAAAAAATTAACTTTTGAGAGCAGGCACAATTCGAGGCATTATACGGGAAAGCTATAAATCAGGAAAGATTTATAGGAGTTATAGCTAAATATAAATTACCAAAGAACAAATGATGCTAAAAAATATACCTTATGAATAGAACAGTTTAAGTAGCAAATCTTTTGCAGTTAAGCTTGTATAGCTGTCGTTAGAAGTTACATAATGAATTGCAAGATGTTGAAACTGGAAACGTTTTGGGATATTGTGCTAAATTACAAGAATGTTCAAAAGGGGGACTTCTGGTGACAGTGCAACAGATTGCCTAACGTATGCTGGATTTACAATGTCCACCATGGTGTATTCAGTTTGGACAAGGGGCTCACCTGAGAATGTATCCCAGTATTGAGCTGGATAATGATTGTTCTAGGAGGGATGTGATCAGGCAGCTATTTAATAGATGTTTCTTCCGTAATAAGCAAAAGGAGCTGCATCTCCCTGATGCATCTCTTCAAGACAAAACTTTTAAAAATCTTTCTTTCTCTATACCAGAAATGAGAACAGGAACTTCTGGAGTGTGAGGATACAAAAAAAATACACTGTAAAGTCTTTCAGTCCACTGAAAAATCGAGACCTAATGAAGCAGTATGAATGCAGAAGAAGGGACCTTTCTGTCTCTCATGTTGTGAGAGAATAAACACATAGATTCTAATTTGAATGTGAAGAAAGTTTTAGGATAAAGAATTCCTCACAAAAAGCCAGAATGACGAGAAGCCCCTGAAATGCATGTGCAAAAGACTTTCCAAGCATTAGGACCATATTTTGCCTTTCTGTGAGTAGGGCTAAGAAAAACTCTACATTTAATGTAAATTTATATCAATGGTTCTGTACACAAGAGTTGCAGTCCCTTCACCGGAGGTTTTTGTAGAGATGGGGAAAGCTGGACGAATCTCAAGAAAAGAATGAGACCTTCCAGTGTGAAAATCAAGGGTGGTGGGCTTCATGCAGCCAGTCAGGGTGCAAAATTCCTCACAGCAGTTCCAGTAATAGAGGATTATGATTGAGGAGGAGGAGAGAAGTAACCCCTTGACAAACACCTGTAGTGTTGCACGTTGAAAATACCTAACTATATGTACATATTTAAAGTCATGTAAGGGTTAACCATCTATACATCAATTGTTCCACCCACTAACTCCTTACATTTGACTCCTCCTACTGTGCATATATTCTGATGTCCTGGACAGTTGCCTTGCCTTGCCTGATGATCTCCTGCAATAGAAACAAAGAAATATGACATGTTTATGTTCTCATGTCTTGCATTCTGATTATTGGGCCTATATAAAAGAAATAAAAGAAACATGTCGAGATTCTCGTACATCCAGATCATGGTGGTTCCAAGGATACTTTTCCAAAAGGCAACTGGATTTCCTTTGTGTTTTCTTGAAAACATTTCGCTTCTCAGCCAAGAAACATCTGAGGATGCTTCTTCAAAACTGAAGATGCTCCTTGGCTAAGAGGTGAAACATCTTCTAGAAAATAGAAAGTCCAGTTTCCTTTTGAAAAAGTACCTTTGGCATTCATTGGCAAATCTAGAGGAGCACAAGGGGTTTTCATATGTAAACATAGAGAAAGGAGATAGAGATAGAAATAGATAGGTCAAGTAAGATAGAAACAGTTACTAATCTGTGGGTAATAGATTAAAATTAGGAAGGGGCGGTTAGCATTAATATAACTAGGAGTTTAAGTGTGTCTAATAAAGTTTTTAATGCAAAAAACAAATGCTGTCTTTGTATCTGTTTACCCTAATCAGAAAAGCCCTAACAATTGTTTTTGGCAAAAAGAATTAGGAAGGATTTGGGTGGGGGAGAAACATCTGCATTTCAGAGGCTCCTCCTGGGCTGAAGCTATTTCTTCAAACAGTACCCATGGATGATTCTATGTCAAGATGGAGAAAAGGCACCAATTCCAGTTTTTTGTCAGTTATTGTGCAATTTTTCTTTAGAGAAATG
The DNA here is from genome assembly GCA_022577455.1 of Arizona elegans. Taxonomy (NCBI): domain Eukaryota; kingdom Metazoa; phylum Chordata; class Lepidosauria; order Squamata; family Colubridae; genus Arizona; species Arizona elegans. Next base: position 1,449,622 of record JAKOOJ010000012.1, on the reverse strand, counting down.
GAAATCAGAGTAGCAGTCATCCGAAGTTAGACACTAATTGTACTTTTCTTTTTATTCATGATCTGGAGATATCCTATCCTTGTCTTAAATTCTAGAAAGGTGTTAAGTTTCCTATTCGTATCTCCTGTGTGTTCTTTGTATTAAACCCCTAAATAAAACATTTTTCCTTTTCTTTTTGTCCCCTCATAGTATTTTAATTTTATATTCTCTTTTCCATACTCTGTTTCCATCATTTTGCAGTTCCCCCCTTTTTCCAGTCACAGATGAGATGTCATTCCCAGCCCCCAGCCCTGCTTCCTTTGTCCTCCAAGTAGCCTCATTGTGAGGTAAAATTTCTGGAACTTCCACAAGTTTCAGCTTTTCCCCATTATGGAATTGGTTTTCTTTTTCATCAGAATCATTTCTTTTGTCTTAAGCAGCTACTCCGTGAGTCTTTCTGATTATTTTTAGGCATCCAGAGCCAAGAATTTGTATATACAGAACTAGAGAACAAACACACGATAGAAATCTCCATTTTCTTGATTGTATAAGGTGACCAATGTTATTTATTTATTTATTTATTTATTTATATGCCGCCCTTCTCTGGAGACTCAGGGCAGCTTACAATGCATTAAGCAATAGCCTTCATACTTTTGTATATTTTATACAAAGTCAGCTTATTGCCCCCACAAACTGGGTCCTCATTTTACCTACCTTAGAAAGGATGGAAGGCTGAGTCAACCTTTTTTACAATGAGGACACAAATAAATTGAAGAAAGGTTTTATTCATTGCAACAATGAGTCTAGTGCGTGCGTGTGTGCTGTGTCATGTTACGGTAAATAAAGCCACTTGCGCACAGTGCACTCTTTCACGCAGCACACTCAAAACAATTCTGTGCGATGTGCATGTGTCTCATAATCGCGTCTTGCCACAATGTATGAGCCTTGACAAATCGTCATGTCAAATACAAATATGTCACATCACACGCATCGGATCAGCATCGGTCAAATATGGAGATTTACACATTAGTCTTCAAATATCGAAAAGGAGGACATGTAGGAGGACACTTTTCGAGAGAGTATAGAACTTACAAAAGAAGGACTGTACTCCCTAGAGGACGACTGGTCACCTTATGATTGTGTCTTCCCTGCCTGTGTCTCTTCAGCCCCATCTTACTCACCTTCAGGTTGGAGTTTGCAACAAGCGCAAGATACAAATTGTGCTTCACAGAGAGAGTCCACGTCTTCTGACCTGTTTCTGACAGGATTTGGCTCTGTTTGAGGCCCCCCTCCAATCTCTCTGAATACTTCAGTGCAACTGTTATTGAGGGAAGCAAGTTCAAATCCTCCAGAGAGATTTTCTCCATCTCCACAGACAATTCCTGGACAGGAAGGAGAGGAAGATGGAGAGACCACCGCCTCTGGAGATGTCGCCTTTCTCGGGCAGGAACCTTTTCTTCCTACTCCCATGCCAATCATCCAGTGGTGGGATTCAGCCAGTTCGCACCACTTCGGGAGAACCGGTTGTTAATCTGAGCAGTTTGGTGAACTGGTTATTGGAATAAATCATTAGAGCAGAGAACCGGTTGTTAAATTACTTGAATCCCACCACTGCAATCATCCCTTCCCCTCCACTTGGAAAGCTAGAAAAATGTGGAATGAACAACATCACCACCAGATGGATTTGAAGCTGGCTGACAAACCATACTCGAAGAGTAGTCCTTAATGGTACTACATCCACATGGAGAGAAGTAAGTAGTGGGGTACCACCAAGTTCTGACTTAGGCCCAGTACTCTTCAATATCTTCATAAATGACTTAGATGAGGGAATAGAAGGGGAACTCATCAAATTTGCAGATGACACTAAACTGTCCAGGAATCATCTCCAGAGATGGTTCCTGGACAGGAAGGAGAGGAAGATGGAGAGACTGCTGCCTCTGGAGATGCCGACTTTCTCGGGCAGGAACCTTTCCTCCTACTCCCATGCCAATCATCCCTTCCCCTCCACTTGGAAATTGGAATCTAGCTAATTGAAGAGAGAAGCAACCTGGAAGTAAGGAGAAACTTCCTAACAGTGAGCACAATTAACCAGTGGATCAGCTTGCCTGCAGTAATTGTGGGCGCTCCATCACTGGAGGTTTTTAAGAAGAGTCGAGATAGTCACTCATCTGAAATGGTACAGGTTCTCCTCCTTGAGCAGGGGGCTGGACTAGAAGACCTCCAAGTTCCCTTCCAGTTCATCCTATTCTATTCCTATTCCTCAGAAAGCTCAAACTGCCCAAGGAGCTGCTGATCCAGTTCTACAGAGGAATTATTGTGTCTGTCATCTGCACCTCTATAACTCTGGTTTGGTTCTGCAACCCAACAAGACTGACACAGACTTCAGAGGATAATTAGAACAATTGCTACCAACCTGCCTTCCATGGAGGACCTGTATACTGCACGAGTCAAAAAGAGGGCTGTGAAAATATTTACAGACCCCTCACATCCTGGACATAAACTCAACTCCTACCTTCAAAACGACGTTATAGAGCACTGCACACCAGAACAACTAGACACAAGGACAGTTTTTTCCCAAATGCCATCATTCCGCTAAACAAATAATTCCCTCAACACTGTCAAATTATTTACTAAGTCTGCACTTCTATTAATCTTCTCATCATTCCCACAACCCATCTCCTCCTGTTTATGACTGTATGACTAACTTTGTTGCTTGTATCCTTACGATTTATATTGATATTGTTTCCTGATTGCTTATTTGTACCCTATGACTATCAGTAAGTGTTGTACCTTATGATCAGTGGTGGGATTCAAATAATTTAAGAACCGGTTCTCTGCCCTAATGATTTCTTCCCACAACCAGTTCACCAAACTGCTCCGAAAGTTAACAACCGGTTCTCCCGAAGTGGTGCGAACTGGCTGAATCCCACCACTGCTTATGATTCTTGATGAAGGTGTCTTTTCTTTTATGTGCACCAAAGACAAATTCCTTGTGTCACACTTGGCCAATAAAGAATTCTATTCTATTCTATTCTGTTCCCATTCCCATTCCTCCAAATATGCCCCTTTTTCCCGCCCTTTCAGGGATTCCTGGCAACTTGAGCAGAATCCACCAGGGGGCGCTCTCAGACTCGTGGGAACTGAGCATGCGCCGACCTTTTTGCCTGGAGTTCGTCGGGTGAGGTGCGTTCCCCTTTCTGCCTCCTCCGTCCGTGTGAGTGGGAGGCGCAGAGGCGGGAGATCCCAGAGAACCGTGAGTGGCGGCTCTGCCTGTACAAAGGGATCCCACGCTGGAGGGATGAGTGGAGAATGCCACGTTTTCCTCCGGGGTCCCATGTTCCCCTGCCGCCCTTTCCCATGCAGGTTCCATGGAGTTGGGGGGGGAAGAAAAGAAGAGAAATGGGGGTCCCTAGAAGGGGAGGGGGCGTTTCTCCCCATTTATTGGGGGAGTGGAGGCAGCCTCGAAGCCCCCCTGCTGGCTCTGGGTGCAAGGACGGATGTGCGAGGACTGGGACTGGGGTGATGCTTCCCAGCCTTTCCTTTTCCCACGACCACAAAGGAAAGGAAGAGAGACCTTGCAGGGGCGACGGAGGTGCAAAAGTGGGGCTGAGCGCAGCATTCGCACCGTGTGCCCGATGAGGCCGGTGTTTCTCCATTTTCTTTAAAACCTGGGAGTTAAAATCCACACCTTTTAATTTGTCCACCATTCAGAAGATCATGTTGGAATGAATAAACTAGGAAATAGAAATCCAAAACATATTGTAAATGTATTTATCCAGTATTTTGAGCCTGATAGAAGTTGATGAAGAGGAATTAGTTGGAAAATGCCCCAGCTGCACAAAAGTCAAATTAACTAATAAGATTCTCTACTTTCTTCCCTGACATTAGTGCTTTTATAAGATTTTCTTCTGGTTATTTTTCTTTGGAGATGGATTCTGTTGAGTCCTCGCGGCCACGTCATCAAGTCAGCGGGGCTGTTGCTAGTCCACGCGGATTGGCTAAGACGCGAGCGAGGAATTAGCGGGAGATTCCTGCTCGCGTATTGGTCCAACCCGTTCCTCAGCTCTTTTAAGCAGCTGTCAGTTTTGCGTTCTTGTTGTTGTTCGCTATCTGTTGTTCAATAAAGTTGGTGTTACTGCAGCCGAGCCTCTGATCATTATTAACCCCGCCAGAAAACTTAATATTGGTGACGAAGGTGGGATATTTCTGAGGCACCGGCCACCAACTCGTTCTCATCATTACTGTCACTCACAATGGCCACCGCGCTGCCAACTTTTACTTCTTTTGATCCACTGACTGAGACGTGGGATGACTATCTGGATAGATTCGAATGTTTTCTTCAGGCTAATGATCTCTCTGACTTGCCCAGTGCCAGGAAGCAAGGCTATTTCCTCAGTTCGTGCGGGCGAGATGTTTTCGGCACTGCGAGAGCCCTCACGGCTCCACAGCCTGTGTTTTCTGTGCCGTGGGAGGTTCTACTGGCTAAATTAAGAAATCACTACTCCCCAGCTCCCTCCCGAATCGCTAGACGGCACGCGTTCCATCAACGGGCTCAAAAAGAGGGAGAGTCCGTGAACGATTATATGGCCTCCCTGCGCACAGCAGCGTGGCATTGTGAATTCCCTGACTTGGATGACGCCCTGCTTGATCAACTCGTGTCTGGAATCAGGGATCTGAAACTTCAAAGGCGATTACTGGCCCGCTCGGAGCTGTCTTTATTGGTGGCCATGGACGAGGCGAGGGCGTCTGAAATGTCGGACAGATCATCCACTGAAATTCAATGGGCCCTACCGGCGGTGAGCTCCTCGACCAAGCCTCAGTCCATACATCATGAGGAGACCGAACCGGCTAGTTCGTCAGATGACGACGAGGTCAGCCGCCTCAAGGCAACCAAAAAGAAGAAGTGGCCACCGCCGGCAAGAAAGCCTCCGACCGTTTGTTTGGGATGTGGCGGCGATCACAGCAGGGCCGACTGTCGTTTCAAAACCGCTGTCTGCCGCCGTTGCGGCAAACGGGGCCATCTTTCCCGCGTCTGCCGGGCGGCTCACCCGGCTACTGATGAAGTTGGCGAGCCAGGCACAAAACGCAGAAAAACACCCGGCCGCAGGGAGGACTGTTTTGCTACTGACTCCCAACCGTTAGTCATTAACCATGCTTCCGTGACCGCCCCAGCGGGTAAAATCTACCTCACGGTCTTGGTGGAGGGTGTTCCTTGCAAGATGGAGCTTGATACCGGGTCTTCCAAGACCCTGATGGCCTGGAATACACTTAAGAGATTGTTGCCGAAAATCAAGCAGCAACAGTTACAGCCTTGTTCAATCAAGCTTAAAGATTACCAGGGAAAGCCCATTCCGACCGTGGGATGCGGGACTTTCCTCATTTCCTATGGCAATTTTTCCGGCCGCCTGCCTATGATCGTGGTTCGTGATAACCTACCCAGTCTACTTGGCCTCGATTGGTTTGCCGCTTTACACCTCGGCGTGTCAGGCATCCACACTACCAGCTCCGATGCCTCCTCCTTGCTGTTTCACGAATTTGCTGATGTTTTTGACAGCAGCCTTGGTAAATATACCGGTCTCCCCGTTTCTTTCAATTTGGATCCCCAGGTGACGCCCATCAGGCTGAAACCTAGAAGGGTGCCGTTAGCACTTAGGCCCAAAGTGGATAGGGAGTTAGATAAGCTTATAAGGCAGGGGGTGCTCGAGCCAGTGGACCATGCAAAGTGGGAAACGCCAATTGTCATTCCCCTTAAAAAAGATGGATCTATAAGAATTTGCGCTGATTTTAAGTGCACAATTAACCAGGCGTTGCAAGCAAATTCATATCCGGTGCCCGTGGTTCAGCACCTCCTCCACTCTTTAGGCCGGGGACGCATATTTGCGAAGCCCGACTTGGCGCAAGCTTACCAGCAACTCCCGGTGGATGAAGCAACTGCATTAGCCCAAACAATAGTTACCCACCGTGGAGCATTTAAATGTAATAGATTACAGTTCGGGGTCAGTGTCGCCCCTGGAATTTTTCAGAGCCTCATGGAGCGATTGCTCCATGGCCTCCCTGGCGTAGTACCTTATTTTGATGACATCCTGGTCGCAGCCGCGGACCAGGATGATCTCATTGCCAAAATAAGGGCTGTGCTCACACGTTTCAGGCTGGCAGGGTTGAAACTTAAAAAAGACAAATGCAGGGTGGGCGTTCCCCAAGTAGAGTTTCTGGGGTTTTTGATTGACACCCAGGGTATCCATCCCACACCTGCCAAAGTGGAGGCCATTAAACACGCCCCCACACCATCTTCTAAAGCCGAACTACAGGCTTTTCTGGGGCTTCTGAATTTCTATGCCATCTTCTTACCACACAAGGCGTCTTTGGCAGAGCCCCTTCATCGGCTTTTAGATGCAAAAATGCCGTGGCATTGGGGCCGTAAGGCAGCTGCTTAATTCCGAGCTGTCAAAGATGCCCTCACTTCTGACGCTGTTCTCGTCCAGTATGACGAGAACCTGCCTCTCTCTCTGACATGCGATGCTTCTCCTTACGGGGTGGAAGCTGTTTTGAGCCATGTTTTACCGAACGGCTCGGAGGCCCCCATCGCGTATTATTCTAGGACACTGTCATCAATGGAAAGAAATTATAGTCAGATCGATAGAGAGGCATTAGCGGCCGTAGCAGGAGTCAAGCGATTCCATGACTACGTATATGGCCGATCTTTCTATCTTATCACTGACCATAAACCGTTGCTAGGGTTACTGGCAGGGGACCGTCAAACACCCCACATCCTCTCACCGCGCATGTCCCAATGGGCGGAATTCTTGGCGGCTTATTCATATCAGCTTTTGTATAGACCCGGCAAGGCCATCGCTCATGCGGATGCTCTAAGCCGTTGCCCACTACCGGAAGCCGTCCAAGATCCTGCTGTGGTGGCCTCTGTATTCTTAATTGATGATCTAAATTTGCCAATTACCGCTGACGACATAAAAAACCTGTTGGCATCCGACCCTGTTATTTCCAGAGTCCTAGATTGGGTCCGCAGGGGGTGGCCGCGCAAGCCGCAGGCCGACTGTTTCCTGCCTTACCATCATAGACAGCTTGAGCTGTCTGCCCACAAGGGATGTCTATTATGGGGTAACAGGGTGGTCGTACCCCCCAGCCTTAGGACCAAAGTCCTGGAGTGCCTTCATGAGGCCCATCCAGGCATCGTCCGTATGAAGGCTCTCGGCCGTAGCTATGTGTGGTGGCCGTTAATTGATCGAGAGATAGAGGATTGGGTAGCGAAGTGTCAGCATTGCCAGTTAACAAGACCGCTCGCACCTGCGGCTCCTGTAAGGGATTGGGAAAAACCTAAAACTCCGTGGGCCCGAGTCCATGTAGACCTCGCTGGCCCCTTCTTCGGTCAAACTTTTATCATAGCGGTAGACGCGTTTTCCAAATGGGTCGAACTTGCCCTCTTGTCCTCCTCCACCACAGAGGCCGTGGTCAGGGTACTAGAGGGTTGGTTTGCCTCTCACGGACTCCCCGTCATCCTGGTGACCGATAACGGGCCACAGTTTACATCGGCATCCTTCCAGTTGTTTCTAGCCCGATTGGGCATCCGTCACGCTCAAACTGCCCCGTTTAATCCGGCCGCTAATGGATTGGCGGAGAGGGCCGTCCGATCCGCTAAAGAGGTGCTTCGCCATTTTGGCCCGTCAAATTGGCAGCATAACATCAACCGGTGTCTTTTAGCTCAACATACCACCTCTTGCGCTGTCACCAAACACAGCCCTGCCGAACTACTCATGGGACGGCGCCTCCGGATCACGCTAGATCGGTTGCATCCTGACTACATAGCTGACCCTCACTACGAATCCAGTGCGCACGCCAGGGCTTTCCTGGTCGGGGATCCGGTCTATGCCCAGAGTTTTGGAACAGATGTAAAATGGGTTCCCGGGCATGTCACTCATCTAACAGGACCCTATTCCTACAGGATACTACTCAACGATGGACGCACGTGGAGGCGACATATAAATCAGCTCTGGTACAGGGCCGCCTGTCCGTTGGATCAAACCCCACCAGTTGCTGACAGCGCACCCCCCACTGACAGGCCCGCACCTCGGCTAGATGCACCGGGTCTCACTCCAACCGAATCGTTCTCGTCGGCGGGTTTACCTGAGGGTCCTGGCAGGGATTCATCCTCGAAACAATCATTGGCGAACACAGCACAACCGCCGGCGACTCCGCTTCCCGTTGACATGACTCCGCCTTCCGCAGGTCCATCTCCACCCCAGACTTGTCCTGTTCCGCTATTGCGCAGGTCTGGGCGGAGCCGACGCCGTCCAGCGTATTTGAATAACTACGCATGCGCCATCCGGATGGAGAGGGGTGTTGAGTCCTCGCGGCCACGTCATCAAGTCAGCGGGGCTGTTGGTAGTCCACGCGGATTGGCTAAGACGCCAGCGAGGAATTAGCGGGAGATTCCTGCTCGCGTATTGGTCCAACCCGTTCCTCAGCTCTTTTAAGCAGCTGTCAGTTTTGCATTCTTGTTGTTGTTCGCTATCTGTTGTTCAATAAAGTTGGTGTTACTGCAGCCGAGCCTCTGATCATTATTAACCCCGCCAGAAAACTTAATAGATTCTCGCTAGTTAACTTAGTCACCCTTTTTTTCTGGCGCTTTCTTTGGTTTTCCATTCGGGATATATAAGCTGCAAATCGTTTGTGCTTTTTCTGGAGACAAAGAATAAACTAAGGTCAAATCCTCTAGGCTTAAGAGGATGGGTGAAAAACCATTTTAAGGTGTGTTCTTTTAATTCCTTCTGTTTCATGTGAACTTTGTTGGTTAACCACTTTGGGCTCAGGGCAAATTGTGTGAACCAGCCTTCATTCACAAAGCCATCTTTGTTCCCCAAGAGCAAACCCTGAAAAACAGAAAGTGGGCAATTTCATTTGATGTGAATGCAATCCTCATGGCATCCTTAGAATGCTGCTCCTTCCCTGGATAATTTCACTTAGTATTATTCAATATTAGGGGGTCTTCCTTTTCCTCCCTGAGACTCCTGACAAAAGCTAAACTGGGATAAACCAGTTTTGGAACTTCCTCCTTATTTCTTCTCCATGGCTCCAGTTACTTACAAACATACCAACTTTAAGACAAGAATGAGGAACATCTTTAATGAACGTCTTAATACCTAAACACCTCAATATGAAGGACAAGAAACACGTAAAAATTCTGTATTCCATTCCAGTTTCTTAAGCTTGAGTTTTGGCATTTTGTATGAACCTCAAGTATAAGAATAGAATAGATAGAATAGAATTCTTTGTTGGCCAAGTGTGATGGGACGCACAAGGAATTTGTCTTGCTGCATATGCTCTCAGTGTACATAAAAGAGAAGATACATTAGTCAATCATAAGGTACAACACATAATGATAGTCATAGGGTACAAATAAGCAATTAAATCATATTAGGAAACAGTCAATATAAATCATAAGGATACCAGCAACAAGGTTACAGTCATACAGTCATAAGTGGGAGGAGATGAGTGATAGGAACGATGAGAAGATTAATAGTGGTGCAGAATTAGTAAATAGTTTGACAGTGTTGAGGGAATTATTTGGTAAATAATAAGGTAAATACAGATCTTAAATTTGAAAAAAAAGCTAGCTCAGGTGCTAAAGCCATGACCTCATTCTTTGAATTTATTTCCTTTTCCATCTCAGATGCAGAAACTAGAGTCATCTCGACAAACTTCCTAACAAAAAAGAAGTTAACTCTTGGGCGAACAGGCCTGGATAGCCTTTGTGGTCAGTCCTGCAGCTCCAGGAATCGTCCTATGAATTGAAAGCTGTTTGGAGATCAACAAGATTTCTCAGATCTATTTGGATTATCCTTACAGGACAGAGAAAGGATGCAGAAAGAAGTGTTAGCAAGTGAGGGAACTGGAAAAGGCCTCTCAGCTGTTCAGCCTGTTAGCTGTGAGGAGACCTGGGCAAGAACTGGGCAGAAGATCCTGGAGAAGGAAACCATCATCTGTTCAGAGATTCAGACATGCAGCTTCAGAAACATCCAATACCAGGAGGCGGAAGGTCCCCGAGGACTTTGCAGCCAACTCCACGACTTTTATAATCAATGGCTGGGACTACAAAACCACACTAAAACTCAAATGTTGGACCTGGTTGTTCTGGAGCAGCTCCAGGCCCTTCTGCCCCTGCCGATGAAGATCTGGGTGCGGGAGTGTGGAGCAGAGAGCAGCTCCCAAGCGGTGGCCCTGGCGGAAGGCTTCCTCCTGAGTCAGAGAGAGGAGCAGAAGGAGGAAGTCGAATTGCAGGTGAGAGACCTTCATTTTGGAAGTCTAGAAAGGAATAAAGAATGTGTTTGAATTCCTCACCCCTCCCTTCCATACTTCTCTGGTCTTCATAATATTTTAAGATGTTCCACTAGTTCTTGCAGGACATTGTTCCATTATCCGTTCTAGAGCATAGACTGGAAACAGCCATTCCTTTCTTGCACATTCTAGGCTCATTGATAGATACTGGGGCATTGAAGTTGTTTTTTGAGAACACGAATCTACTTCATGTTGTGTGATATATTTTTCTTTTCTCCTGCCTCCTATTTCAAATCTGTCATTCTGCAGACCAGAGAACCTATAAGAAAGAGGAATCCATCAAATCCCCCTTGGGAATGGTTTTCCAGGAGGGTCTATCATGAATCCACAAGTCAGGACATCTCAGATGGTAATCAAAAGTCCACCCATTCCCAAGAGAGATTCCCGCCATCTTACCTTCTGTATCTCTTCTCTTCTGTAGAATGCCTCCTGCTATTTTGTTAATTTTCCGTTTCAAATTTCTGTCTCCATCACAGGGAAGAAGAAAACGAATTTGACTCCTTTCTATGGTGGTGCTGAAATTCTGGTTGAAGCTCCAAAAGTAAGAGAGGGGTAATACAACACACACACACACACACACTTTCTTCTACAACCACTGGGTGGGTTGTGATAGGTGGGATTTCCATGGCCGATATCAGTTGATTCTCTCCAGATGCTGAAAGTCTTGTAGATGCATGGGGATAGACAAACAGACAGACAGACCCAGACATAGAGTGGGATTGCTTCTTTTCACTGCTGATTTTTCTTCTGTTTCCTTCTCATTCAGGAAGCTCTCGTGTCCTTTGAGGAGGTGGCTGTGTATTTCTCCGAAGAGGAGTGGTCTCAGCTGGATGCTGACTAAAAAGCACTGTATCGGGAAGTCATGCTGGAAAATGATAGGAATGTGGCTTCTTTGGGTGAGAATATATAAGAATTTTTATCAGAATAAAAACTACAAATTTTGAAAAGAAAATAAAGATAGTGTAATGTGATTAATGAATAAGAAAGAAGTATTATAAAATTTAAAGCAAAGAAAAGACAAAGTAATAGTTATATTTTCCCCCTCTTTCTAAGGTTACATCATTGTTTCCTCCTTTACATAATTTATCCTTTCTCATCTTCAAACATAAATTTGATTACAAGCTTATTTTTTCTTTTTTTCAACCAAAAGTCCATCAGGGTTTCCAATCACTAATAAATATAGATATTATCCTTTCCCTGATCAGAGTCAGTTTAGTCATCATGGAGAATTCTATCATCTTCTTCAACCATTCCACCATTCTAGTTAATGTAGAACCCTTCTAGTTTTTTGTTTGTAATACTCGGACTACGGTTATCATATTCAGAAACAATCTTCAATGACTGTTGATTATTGCCAACATAAAGTGTTCTGATTTCAGTTGAAGTTCCCTGTATCAGTGAATGCCTTTGAATCCAAAGTTTTCCACCTTTTTTTCCAAGGCCACCAAAGCATTACAAAAGGATCCTTTATCTTGTCCACATTTCCAATAATAGTTTTGAATATTTTTCTATTGATTTTCATATTCTTCAGTTGGTTTAGAGTTTTCGCCATTACATATTGTTTTGTACACAACTGAGATTCAAATTCGGCTTTATGTTGTTGAATGCTATAGTTCCCTTCATCTACCTATAATGTTTCTGATAATATGAGAACTATTTTGTTCTTCCGTTCTTGACTTCATTTGGTATTTCCAAAGCTCAAGTTCTAATGCTTCTCTACATGTTATGCATTGTCTTTACTTGCAGCTTTTTTTTTTCTGAAATCCATTAGGATGTTTTTGGGCACAGCCTGAGTTTATATCTGTATCATATTCTCAATTTGGGATTTGTAACGTTATGGTTTTAAAATCTAGATTGATCCTAAATTTATCATACCACAAATATCCATGACATCCAAAGCACTGTCATGCCTTCCTAGTTCTAAAATTCTCTTATTTCTCAGCAACTCCGATTTCTTATACAAACCGCAGCAGAATGCAAAATTGAATTTCAAATTGAGAAACCAAATCTTTTCATTTCCTTTGAAATTTGGAGCATTTGATATTTAATCAATGGATATTCCCTTGGCATAGAAACCTAGATGTATCTTCCAAAATTTTAATCAAGCAAGTCCAGATCAAATAGTTGAAGAGCTGCTCTTTATCTAAGAAGATTGAAGCTGTTTGTTTTTCTTTATATTCCATCTTCCCCTGCTTTGCTCTTTGTCCCTAACATTATTTGCATTTTTCTTACCTTGTGAAGGTAATAATGGGGTGGAAGATGAAGATTCCAGAGAACTATTCCAAATGATCAGTTGTTCATACAGTATGAAGAACCCTACAATTCTAATAGAAGTAGAAAACCATGAAAGAAACCACTCAAATAATTGGAATCAGGAAAGTTCACCTTCAGTTCAAGCAGCAATGAAAGCCTCTGTGGCCCAGCAAGGAAAAATAAAAAAGAAATATATTGGAAAATGCATGAATGTATTCATAAACAAAATAGATGTAGATAAACACTGTCAAACCCAAATAAAAAAAGATTATATATGTAGAAACAATGGAAGAAATAAGAAATGGACCCTGTCTCTTCCTCATAAAAATGGGTCCTGTACATCTCAAAAAATAACCTGTGTAGGAGAGAAGCCACATAAATGCATGGAGTGTGGAAAGAGCTTTATTAAGGACGGTCAACATGAAGCAGAGAAAAGATATAAATGCATGGAGTGTGGTAAAGGTTTTCCTGAAAATAGTCAACTTGCACATCATAAACGGATCCACACAGGAGAGAAGCCCTATAAATGCATGGAGTGTGGAAAGAGCTTCACATTTAGTACTTCTCTTACTTCGCATTCCCGGATCCATACAGGAGAGAAGCCATATAAGTGCACAGAGTGTGGAAAGAGCTTCTCCCACAGTTCTTCTCTTACTCTTCATAAACGAATCCACACAGGTGAGAAGTATAAATGTATGGAATGTGGAAAGAGCTTCTGTAGCAGCAATGGCCTTGTTTTCCATACAAAGAGCCACACAGGGGAATGGCTACATAAATGCATGGAGGGTGGAAAGAGCTTTATTAAGAACTGTGAACTTATTTACCATAGTAGGATCCATACAGGGGAGAAGCCATATAAGTGCACAGAGTGTGGAAAGAGCTACTCCCACAATTCTTCTCTTACTCTTCATAAACGAATCCACACAGGAGAGAAGCCCTATAAATGCATGGAGTGTGGAAAGAGCTTCCCTTATAGTACTTCTCTTACTTCGCATTACCGGATCCACACAACAGAAAAGCCATACAAATGCACGGAATGTGGAAAGAGCTTTAGTTGGAGGAACAGTCTTACTTCCCATAAAAGGACCCACAAAGCAGAGAAGATATATAAATGCATTGAGTGTGGTAAAGGTTTTACTGAAAATAGTAATCTTGCACGTCATAAACGGATCCATACAGGAGAGAAACCCTATAAATGCATGGAGTGTGGAAAGACGTTCTCTCATAGTAATTTTCTTACTTCCCATTACTGGATCCATACAGGGGAGAAGCCATATAAGTGCACAGAGTGTGGAAAGAGCTTTTCCCACAGTTCTTCTCTTAATCTTCATAAAAGGATCCACACAGGAGAGAAGCCCTATAAATGTATGAAATGTGGAAAGAGCTTCCCTAGGAGCAGTGACCTTGTTCTCCATAAAATGATCCACACGGGGGAGAAGCCGCATAAATGCATGGAGTGTGGAAAGAGCTTTATTAAGAACTCTGAACTCACTTACCATAGTAGGATCCATACAGGGGAGAAACCATATAAATGCATTGGAGTGTGGAAAGAGCTTTATTAAGAACTGTCAACTTATTTACCATAGTCGGATCCATACAGGGGAGAAGCCATATAAATGTATAGAGAGTGGAAAATGCTTTACTGAGTCTAGTAATCTTAAATCCCATAAAAATAGCCACACAGGAGAGAATTCTTATAAATGTATGGAATGTGGCAAAAGTTTTTCTACGAAGACGTATCTTAATCACCATAAAAGGATCCACACGGGAGAAGCCTTATAAATGTATGTTGTGTTGAAAAGGTTTTATTATGAACAGTTATCTTATGTACCATAAAAGGATCCATACAATGTAGAAATCTGAAATCCGGAAAAAGCTTGAAGATGACCAATGGCAGTATTTCCATATATGAATAAATTTGGGTGAGAATCTGTTAAAATGTTATGTTTTAGTTTTTGAAATATATGCATTTCCTAATTACATTTACTGAATTAGGAAAGGGTTTTTTTGAGTCTGATCTTCACAACTTGAAGTCCAAGAGAAATGATTTTACTAATGGAACCCAAATGCTAGGCATGTTGTGTTGTAATTAGGAACAGTGGATTTTTGTAGCTACTTTCATTTGAAAGTCAGCAATGGCATTCCAAATAAGTAAAAGTATCTTTTTTCTTCATATTTATCCCACTTTCTATTGGATCATAAGAAAGCCCAAATTTTTTTCTGTCAAAGGCTTCTCATGTTATGAGAGAATAATCACACAGATATTAATTCAAGTATGAAGAAAGTTTCAGGATAAAGAATTCCTCACGAAAATGTCAGACGAGAAGACGAGAAACATTTCGCTTCTTGTCCAAGAAGCATCTTCAGATGTGAAGATGCTTTTTGGATATGTTGTGGCCCGTCAGCGGCCTGTGCAGATTGTAGCTGATTCCAACAACGAGGAGGCTGGTGTGGTGCTGCGCCAGCAGCCTGTGCAGCTGGCGCTCGAGTTGGACAGTGAGGAAGCTGGAAAAGATGTAGTGCCAGAGGCAGGGATTCAGCCAGGGCCTTCAGAACCTCCAGAAGCGCCTTTAAGTGAAGAGGACAAAGAGGAGGAGCCTTTTCTCAATGTACGGGCGTGCAGAGCTGCCAAAAGACAGGAGTGGCTCTTCAGGAGGAGGTCTCCTCTAGAGTAAGGCTTGGGGCTAATTGGCCACTCCCTTAGCCTATTTAAGGAGGAACGCCAATTGCAGCAAGCTGTAGGGAACAACTTTAGTTCACTCTCCTTCGTGTTTGGATTCTCTGCAATATTGCTTCTGGGCTTTCTGCCAACTCTAGTAAAATTGTGACTACCTTATCTTAGGATTCTTGTAGGCTGTTAAGAAAGTTTATTAACAGCCTTTGTTTGAAAAAGACTGAGTTATTTTAGTAAATTAAGTTTCGTACAGACTTTGTGTGTGCTACATTCTTTGGGGTCCATAGCTGGGGCAGAACAGGATAAGAAGCAAAATATCTTGAAGAAAATAGAAAGTCCCGTTGCCTTGTGAAAAAGTAACTTTGGGACCCTTTGACAAATTGAGGAGTGAACAGGGTTTGGATATACAAACATAGAGAAAGAAGATAGAAATATATCAATCAAGTAAGATAGAAATAGTTACAAAGCTGTAGTAATAGGAAGACAGTAAAATAAGCAAGGTGAGATTAGCAATAATTTTACAAGTAAGGAATGGGAATTTAAATGTGTCTAATAAAAAATTTTACGGGAAAAACAAATGTTGTCTTTGTACATGTTTACTATACCATAATTTTAAAAAGCCCTAACAATTTATTTATTTATTTATTAAATTTGTATACCACCCTTCTCCTTTCGGACTCAGGGCGGTGAACAGCCAAAATAAAAACATTTGTACACAAAAGTTAAACTAATTATTAAAACTAATTAAATGAAATTTGGCCCATAATTTAAAACATATCAATTAAAATCAATATCAAACGTTAAAACCAACATGGAATCAGGCCAGCCTGGTTAGCTGAAAAAAGTAAGTTTTTAGGGCCCGACGAAAAGTGTGCATTAATTATACATATATACAAAGAAATGAAATGAAATGAAACAATGAAAGCTGCTGTGGCCCAGCAAGGAAAAATAAAAAAAATACATATATGGGAAAATGTATGAAAGTATTCATAAACAAATTAGATCTAAATAAATAAACCCTATCAAATTCAAACCAAAGGAGATGATTATATATGTATAGATAATGTAAAACTTACAAGTGGACCTTATCTCTTTCTCGTAAAAATGTGTGCCATACATCTCAAAAAAGGATCCACGCAGGAGAGAAGCCACATAGATGTATGGAGTGTGGAAAGAACTTTATTAAGAACAGTCAACTTACTTACCATAGAAGGATCCACTAAGCAGAAAAAACATACAATTGCTTGGAGTGTGGGGAAAGCTTTACTAAGAACAGTTAACCTTGACGTCATGAGAGATTCCACACGGGGGAGAAGCCCTATAAATGCATGGAATGTGGAAAGAGCTTCACTTGTAGTACTTCTCTTACTTCCCATAATAGGATCCATACAGGGGAGAAGCCATGTAAATGCATGGAATGTGAAATGACCTTTGCTAAGACCCATGGTCTTATTCCCCTTAAAAAAATCCACACAGAAGAGAAGATGTGTAAGTGCAAGGATTGTGGAAAGAGCTTTACTACAAATCGAACTTGCAAGTCATAAGATCCACACAGAACAGAAGTGCTATGAATGTATGGAGTATGGAAAGATCTTCAGTGAACTCTTATTGCCCTCTTTAGTCAAAGAGTAGGGTTTTTTTTGTAAATCATTTAAGAATTGCAGACCAATCAGGAATCATAAAAATCAGAAAGTTTTAGTTTTAGCCACCCACAGCAAAGCAGACCAAGCTACAAATTATTAAAAATAAACTAGGACCACAAATTTCTGCCCTTCAATTTCTCCATTTTTTTTTAAAAAAAGTCCATATTCTTATTTTATTTTATTTATTTATTTATTATTGCAATTTATGTGCCACCTTTCTCCCTGGGGACTCAAGGCGGCTTACAAAATGACAAATTCCAATTCAAATCACAATGAAATAAAATTAAAATCAGCGACCCTATTAAAAATAGTTTAAAATTATGACAGTGTACCCCAAACGGATCAGTTGAGTTGATGAAAGAGCCACGTCTTCAGCTCGCGACGGAAGGAAAAAAGGTCATTTTAGCTTGCCTTAGAAGCCTTCTTCCTTGTTTAAGAAGAAGAGACCCCTAAAATCATGCAGATCTTCAAAAAGGAATAACAGGCTGTAGCTAAATACAGCCTCTGTATTAATGAAGATTAATAGTCCTTAACAATTATTAAATGAAAGGCACAACATACTGCAATGAAATACTGGGTGAGCGCGCCTGAGGGTTTTTGGCAGTTCCAATTCCACTGTCATTGGATTTACAATTTGGACAATTGGGAAAGGGCCTATGTACTTGGGTCCAGGGTTTTTACAGCATTGACTCAGATTCAGGTACTGTATTTTTCGGAGTATAAGACACACCTTAGTTTTTGGGGAGGAAAATAAGAAAAAACTGATTGGCAGGTGGATCGGCCTCCCGGAATACCCCCAATCAGCTGTTCCCAGAGGTGAATTTTAACAACAGGTTCCTTGGTTGTGAGCTCTGTGCCTTGTTTTTTTTTCTGCCTCTGAAATTTCTGAAACTCTGATGCCTATGCATCAGTGATTACAGAAGAGGAGGATGTTTAGCTAAGATTATCTCATGTACTATAAATTAGGGTAGGAATTTAGTAATTAGAAAGTGTCAATTATCATGTAACAAATGTATGTTAACCATATATGGGAAACTGCTGTGCCAGCAGAATCCTTTGTCTTGGAAATGTATAAAAGCAGTTGTATCAGAACTCTTTCCTTGTTCAGAATTGCAGATTCAAATCTGGTTCTGAAACTGTGCAATAAACTGACTCTGGCTGACCCAGGAATGTTGTTCAGTCTTTTCTTTCTACAACAGGGTAGCTTAATTACCAAACGTTTTGCATTTAACCTTTCTGTATGCATTTTTTGGAGTGAAGGAGGAACTTTTTTTCCATTTTGTGCACTTTTTTTTTAACTTCAAGAAAGTATTTCTGTATTGTGTAGCTGTATTGGTTTAATTTGCATACTTCAACCTTCAATAAAATTATTGGAAAAAATGAGAGAGAGAGAGGGAGACCCTATTTGATCAATGCCGCTGCAATGCTACAGATATTGGGAAAAAGTCAATATTATTTTGAGTCTCTGGAGTAAAAATAATACTGAATTCTATTTCCAGTCTTTTTCTTCACTCCCTCTACACAGAGACCTGACATTCGCTAGAAATCCTGAAGATGGAAGGTGGGAGACATTATAAAGTTATCAAAAGTAGCTGGGTTGAGAAAATTTGTGATGGGGGGGAGGGTATATGGCAGCTTCCTTCCTTTTGCTCCCCCCTCCAGAAAGATGGTCCTTTTCCTACCCTCGGCATGAGCGTCTACATTGATAAATTAATAATAGATAGATAGAATAGGTAGATAGAATGGATAGATAGATAGATAGATAGATAGATAGATAGATAGATAGATAGGATAAAGTAGCTGGAGCAGTGGGGTAATGCAGTGAACCAGAAAACACAGTTATAATTGATAAGTCTGCAAGAGACGATCTGCACTGTGATTGGTTGTGAGTGTGGAGTGGAAGTTTCCCTTCATTTCCCACTTCATATTGGCACTATGAAAACAAAACCAACTCTAACTATTTCCCATGGTTTCAACCACAATTAAAGAATAGATGGCTACGTCCCCAATTGTCACAGGTCAAATTGTCCAATTAGGCATTCTGGCGTTTCTCTGGTAACTCCCCTCAGTCCCTGGCCAGCACCTGGTGAGATGACCTTGGTTCCCATGGGACGATGTGTTGTTATTGTCTGGTCTGACATTCCAAACTTCTCCCACCCTCATACTGTGTGGCAGCTGAAAAACGGAATGATGGCTACGGCAGGCCTGGTCCATTTCGAAATTGACGGTTGTGTTCAGAGATAACTTGTATAAGAAGTAATCACACGCACATACACCCCATCCTAGAGATTGAAATATTTTGGGGGTTATTAAAAGAATATTAAAAGAGGTGGAATATTATATTTTCCCAAAGGAGAAATGGAGAAACATGTTCTTAAAGGCAGAAAGCAGCCTCAGTCCCTTTCTCAATAGCCTCCAGCACATGCCTAAAGTCTTTAGAGATGGATATTTTGTGGTTATTAAGAAAGACTGGGCCATTCTATTCATAAACAAAACACACAGAAGGTTGGAGCCAAGGGTGGGCTCTACTTACCTTTAGTACTAGTTCATATTGCACCCGCGTGCACGTGCTCGCTTTGCTTGTGCACGCCTGCACTCTTCTGCGCATGCACAGATCATCTATGATGATGTCCGGGTCAGTGGGTGGAGCCTCCCACCGGTTTTACTACCAGTTCTTGCGAACTGGTCCAAACCGGGGGCAACCCACCACTTTTTGGAGCTGATGGGATTAAAATTTACATCCCTCACCCAAATTCTAAGAACAGGACATGACCTTTAGGACATAATAGGATTAACCTACCACCATTAGAATAGCAAAAGGCACAAGGCTTACTACATTGCACAACCCCCTGCAGCATCTCAGAACCCTATAAAAATCCACCCATTCCAAAGCCAAGGGGTCGGCTGTCCCAGAACTACATGCTGTTGTTGGTTCTGCTCATCAGTAAACAGAATAAGCAAAATATTCATCTTAATGGTTGCAATTCTCCCAATTAAAGATAGTTGCAAATTTCCCCATTTTTCCAAGTCATGTCCTATCTGTCGCTTAACCTTATTATAATTATTTTCCTTGAGAGAGCTACACCTTGCTGTCAATTGTATTCCCAAATATTTTACCTTATTCGTAATCTGCATGCTTGAAAACTCCATCAATTCTTCTTTTTGCTTTTTCAACATATTTTTAGTCATTATCTTTGTCTTTTCTTTATTATCAATTTATTAACAATTTATTGACATAAATTATTGTAATGTCAGAGAAGCAGTGAAAGAAAATGTAATTTATTGCCCATCGGAAGATAATTTGGCTGATTTCATGACAAAGCTATTGGGTATATAGAAACACAAGGATCTTGTGAAACAATGTGGTATAACTGCTGTCCAGCTATAAATTGGAGGGATGTTAAAGATATTTAGATTTAGTAGCTGGAGCATTGGGGTTGTAAATCAAAACACACAATTATAATTGATTGGCTGGAGAGTGCTGGCTCCTGTGTGAGGCAATCTGCACTGATTGGTTGCTATGGTTGTGAAGGGGAAGTTTTCCCTCCCCCCTGCCCTTTTCTTCTGTGTGCCCTGTGTACTCTGTGATTTACCTGATGATGCTTCTGCTTGCCTATCTTGTCTGCTATATAGATAGGTAGATAGATGATAGATAGATATAAGATAGAGATAGAGATAGATAGGACAGATGAGCACAATTGACGACGTCTCCTCGAATGGTGGTGAAATGTTTGCAACCAAATTGCCAAGTTCGGCGCTCAAACCAACAGCCCATTTACCAACCCGAGCTACTAATATTCAAGCACATTTCAGATAAATTATGATAGAATTTTAAATTGATTTTAAATTGGGTTGTTTTAATTTTCGGCCAAATATTTAATTATTTTAAACTGCTTTTAAATTTTGTATGTATTGTTTTTTACTTTGGCTGTTCACCGCCCTGAGTCCTATTTTGGAGAAGGGCGGTATAGAAATTTAAATAAATAAATAAATAAATAAATAAATAAATAAATAAATAAATAGATGATAGATAGAGATTAGCCAATAAAAAATTCTAATTCTAATATTGATTTATATATCAAGCTACAAGTTTGTAGCTACAAGACCAGCTGCCTGCAATTACTGCAGGTTCAAATCTCGCCAAGGCTCAAGGTTGACTCAGCCTTCCATCCTTTCTAAGGTAGGTAAATTGAGGACCCAGTTGTGGGGGCAATAAGCTGACTTTGTATAAATATACAAAAGGATGAATGGCTATTACTGAGCACATTGTAAGCCGCCCTGAGTCTCCGGAGAAGGGCAGCATATAAATCAAATTAAAAAAAAAAAAGTTAGTGTAAGCATGGTGACTTCCTTTGGACACCTGCTGGCAATTCATTCCCTGACACTCCCTTTCCTACCCTCTGAGCACGAGCACCTGCACTTCACATAGGCTCCTCCAGGAGGCGCCCTCTAGCAAGAGATGAGAACACCGAGCGCTTCCCCATTGAGCCACTGGAGGGCGAAGATTACTGTGTGTTTTCCAGAGGAGGCTGCGAAGGAAGTGACATCTCTCTGGACACTCGCTCTCCTTAACCCCTGGAGCTCCCGCAGGAGGCGGAGAGGCTGCGGGAGAGTCTGGCGGGGGGAGATCCAGACGTTCCCCGGGTGAGTTGGGGGCTCTTCCCGTGCAAAGGGAGGTGGAGGAGGGAGAGACCCGCGCCCAGCCTTCCTCCGGCTGCAACCCCGGGTCCCATGCTCCCCAGCCGCCCTCTCCATGCAGGAGGAAGCAGGGATCCCAGGAAGGCGGCGGGGATCGGGGGGGCTCCCTTCCCTTCCAGCGTCCGGGAAAGAGCCCGAGTGGGGGGAGGGGAGGGTCGGCCTTGCGGAGCCCCAGCAGGAGAGGAGAGAAGCCGGGCGAGGAGGAGGTAGGATTCGAACCAGGCTCCCTGTCTCCGGAGGGGGAGAGAAGTGGGGCAGCCTCTCCAGCTGCCTCCTTCCCGGCCTTGCTCGGGGAGACTTCGGTCCTGCGCTTGGGGCTCCGGGCAGGTTGTGTGAATCCGCCTGGGTGTCAGAGGGAGACTCGGCTCTTCTCCAAAGGACACCCTGAAGAAGGGAAACGGGGCATCCTCAGCCAGGATCATTTCCTGGCATTTTATTGGATGTGAACTAATCCAGTGGTGAAATCCATTTTTTTTAAACTGCCGGTTCTGTGGGCGTGGCTTGGTGGGTGTGGTGTGGCTTGGTGGGCGTGGCAGGGGAAGGGTACTCCAAAATCTCCATTCCCTCCCCACTCCTGGGGGAAGGATATTGCAAAATCTCCATTCCCTCCCCACTTTGGGGCCAGCCAGAGGTGGTATTTGCCGGTTCTCCGAACTACTCAAAATTTCCGCTACGGGTTCTTCAGAACCTGCTGGATTTCACCCCTGATCTAAACTTATCATGGTTTGTTCACCAGTTTTGGGTTTGGCAGGTTGTGTGAATCCTTAGAGGGGAATGCAGATGGCAGGTTTTTAAAAGGAAGCTTTTTCTTGTGACCAAAAGAAATAGAAAATGCTCCCACATGCACCCCCCACCCCCAAAAGAGAAAATCCTATCGGCTGAATGCCATTGCAATCATTGATCGGCTTAGAAAAATCATTCCTTCCATGGGGATGACTTCTTGTTCAGTGTTTAAATTCTCCATTTTTTAATTGTTGGAATTTATTTTCTTTTCCATCTCAGGTACAACAAATTGGGAGTAATTTCTACATCTTCGCATGTAGACAGAATTATTTCTTGGCTAAAGACAGGCGGAAAAAAACAGAATTTCAAGAAACAGACCGATGAACAAAAGGTCTTTAGGAGATCGAGAAGATTCCGTGTACCCATTTGAAGTTGCCTTACAGGACAGAGACAGGATGGAGACACAACTTTTACGAAGTGAGAGAAACGGAAAAGGCCCTTTTGCTGTTCAGCCTGGCAGCTGTGGGGAGATCTGGGCAAGAACTGGGCAGAAAATCCTGGAGGAGGAAACCATCCTCCCTTCAGAAGTTCAGCCCTGGAACTTCAGGAGCCTTCAATACCAGGAAGCTGAGGGTCCCCGAGGACTTTGCAGCAGACTCCATGACTTTTGTAGGCGATGGCTGAAACCAGAAAAGCACACCAAAGCCCAGATGCTGGACCTGGTTGTTCTGGAGCAGCTCCTGATCCTTCTGCCTCTAGAGATGAAGAACTGGGTGCGGGAGTGTGGAGCAGAGACCAGCTCCCAAGCGGTGGCCCTGGTGGAAGCCTTCCTCCTGAGTCAGGCGGAGGAACAAAAGGAGCAGGTTGAGTTGCAGGTGGGAGTCCTTCCTTTAGGGAATAAAGAATATGTTTGAATTCTTCACCCCTCCCGCCAAGGCTTATCTGGCATTCAAACTACATAGAGACCTTTTCCTAATCCTTGTAAGATATTGTTCCATTTGTTTCTCATTCAGCCTCACTGATGGATATTGGGGGTTTTCAGGTTTGTGTTCAGAGAACAAGAATCAACCTAAATATTCTGGAGTGTTCACTAACTCTTCTTCTTTTCTCCTTTCTCTTATTTCAAGTCTGTTGTGAAGATCAGAGGTCCTGATGGATGGAGAAATCCATCAAATCCCCTTCAGGATATGTTTTGGAGGAGGATCTCTCAGGAAGATCCAAGTCAGGACATCTCAGGAGGTAATTGAAGATTCTCCCACTCCCTAGAGTAACCCCAGGTTCTCCCACTTCCCAGAGAAATCCCAGCTATCTCATTTCCTCTTTTATCTTCTCTCTTCTGTAGAATAGCTTGTCCTATTTTGTTAATTTGGGATGTTAAAATTCTGTCTCCCTTGCAGTGAAGAATAGAATGAAGATAACGCCTGCTTATGATGGAACTGAAACAATCGTTGAACCTACAACTGAAGTAAGAGAAGCATCATAATAAAAATAAGCCTATCGCGGTGTTAGCATCTGTTAAGTAGAGTGATCCTTTGAGTGATTCTTTGACATACAGTTGTGCAAGCCTGCTCAATAATAACAGAATAATCACATTAGCACATAACCATTTTTTAAAAGCCTTACGTCTAGCTTTTTAATAAAATGCTAAAAAGAATCTCATTCCTCATTTTCTTCTGCATTGAGAAGTGGGGTTTCCAAGGCCCATTTGCCAGTTGATTCTCTCCGGGTGCAGAAAGTCTTGATGATGGATGGATGGATGGATAGATGGGTAGATAGATAGATAGATAGATAGATAGATAGATAGATAGATAGATCCAGTAGGAAGCTGGGGTTCCTTTCACTAAATGGCACTGAAAATTTATATCTGTGTTTGCAGTGATTTAAACAATAGGGCAGATCATGTAAATTCCCCTGGTTTTATTCTGTTGTGTTTTTCCTTGTTCAGGAGGGCCTTGTGTCTTTTGAGGAGGTGGCTGTGTATTTCTCTGAGGAGGAGTGGTCACAGCTGAATCCTCACCAGAAAGCACTGCATTGGGAAGTCATGCTGGAAAATCATACGAATGTGGCCTCTCTGGGTAAGGGTTTGCTTCTCCCAGGCAGAGTGTTCGGGAAGATATTCTGTAATTAAATGGTATCAACTATATATTTTTATTATATTATTAAAGCACTTGAATCAGAATAAAAACAGTACACGTTTTGAAGGGGAAATGAAGCTAAAGTAAGGTGATAAATGA
The DNA here is from genome assembly GCA_022577455.1 of Arizona elegans. Taxonomy (NCBI): domain Eukaryota; kingdom Metazoa; phylum Chordata; class Lepidosauria; order Squamata; family Colubridae; genus Arizona; species Arizona elegans. Next base: position 1,425,068 of record JAKOOJ010000012.1, on the reverse strand, counting down.
ATAAGAAAAAAGTATAATAAAATGAAAAAAGGAAACAAGACCAGAAACCATATTAAATATTAAAATTTAGCATCTTTTTCTAAGGTTACACAATAGTTTTCCCTTTTACGTAATGGATCCTTTCTAACCTTCAAACTTGCAGATCACAAGTTCATTTTTTCTATTTTTGTAGCAAACTATATCCTACTATATCCTTCTGCCATCAATTACTCTCGTGATTTCATTTGATATTCCTCTTGCTCAAGTTCTAATGGCTCTTGACATGTTATTGTCTTTGCAAGCTATTTCTCTTCTGTAAAATGCTTATTATGGTGGGAGCTGTAATCACAGTCTGGGTTTCTATCCGTTGCATACTCTCAATACGGCACTTCTAAAATCTTCGTTTTAAAAATCTACCTTACCCTTAGCTTTATTATATAATCATAATATATAATCAATGTATATAAATAGCAAACTTATTTTATTTTTAAAAATATTTTTATATCTTATGCAGTCGCATTGCTTGCTTTGTCCATGACCACATGTGGCTTGTGAGGCGCAGGTTGGACAAATCTGGTATAAATGGTAAATCAGTTGTCTTAAAAGATATTGTTTGAAACAAAAACAACATTCTAGGACAATGTTAATTTTTATCATGGAAATTCTTTCCAATGATATATGTATTTTCTCCTAGCTTACCATATCCTTCTTTCACTCCATGTTTTAAAAGAATTGTTTTGAAATAATATAGAGTTCATGGGGAAGGGGCCCTTGATGCTCTCTGAGCTTGGTTGTTTTCTTGCAGATGCTTCATTATCCATGATATTACGTAACATCATCAGCACCAGTGTTATAACACTGAGCTACAAATATTCTCCTTTATCAGTTCATATTTATTTATTTATTTTATTTATTTCCAAAAATTTATATGCCGTCCTTCTCCTTAAGGACTCAGGGCAGCGAACACAGGTTAAAACATACAAATAATAAAAGGTAACGTAATTAAAACCCAATTAAAACAACGAGTATAAAATAATAAAACCCAAGGATCAGGGTCAACCCATTTGTTGAAACAGCCAAGTCTTTAAGTCCCGACAGAAAGAGCAGAGATCAGGCGCCGTCCGAAGCTCGGTGGGTGGTGATGGTGATGATTTATTTATTTATTTATTTATTTATTTATTTATTTATTTATTTATTTAAAATAATAAATAATATTATATTATAAATAATTTTATTTATAATATAATTTATATTTATAATATAATAATTATTTATTATTATATATTGGTCATAATACTGAAGTTGTTTATTTTTATCTCAGTTTTAAAACCAATTTATTTTTATCTCAGTTTTAAAACCAATTTTCCCATCAATTTTATTTCATCTTTCATTTTTCTATTTTTCATCAACAGCGTCTTTAAATTATTAAAGCTCATTAAAATGCCAAATTCCTTAAATTTCTCCACATTGGTATTTCTATTCCTCCAGATCTCCCAAATTCAAAACTCGGCAAGAAAAAACAGAGGGCATCCTTATCTTCTCTTTTTGTATTGTACAAGGATTGTTAAATTTCCAATTAGTTGTACTTTATGCAAAGATTAGATTAAATTTTACCCATTTAAGAAAATTCTCTTCAAAGTTCATGTCTTCCAGAAATTTAAATCAACACTGTTCAGTTCAAATTCTCAAAGCTCTGTATATAAGAAGATAGGTGCAGCTTGTTTTTTATTATGTTCAAACTTCCTGCAGTTTGATCTTTGTCATATACATAAATCATTTTTATTTCTTCTTTTTTTGAAGGTAATAATGGACAGGAAAATGAAAATTCCACAGAACAATTCCGAGTGATCACGCATAAAAACAGACTGGCGAAGCCTGCAAATCAAATGGAAGTAGAGATGCATGAGATAAACCAGTCAAATAATTGGAATCAGGAAAGTTTATCTTCCACTGAAACTCCAATGCAAGACTTTCTTGCTCAACAAGGAAAAATAAAGAAAAAATACATTACAAAAAACGTAAAACTATTCAAAGACAAGTTTGTTGTGAATGAACACTATCCAACCCAAACCAAAGGAGAAAGTAAAATATGCAAAGACAATAAAAAAAATTCCACTCTTTCTTGTGAAAATGTGTCCCGTACATATCAGAAAAGCATCCAGGTAGGAGAGAAGTCATATACATGTTTGGAGTGTGGAAAAAGCTTCAGAAGAAGCAGTCATCTTACTTCCCATAACTGGATCCACATAGGGGAGAAGCCTTATAAATGTCTGGAGTGTGGAAAGAGCTTCTGTGAAAACATCTCTCTTACTGTTCATAAAAGGATCCACACAGGGGAAAAGCCATATAAGTGCTTGGAATGTGGAAAGAGCTTCAGAACAAGCAGTCATCTTACTTACCATAACTGGATCCACACAGGGGAGAAGCCTTATAAATGCACGGAGTGTGGAAAAGCCTTTATTAAGAACAGCCATCTTACTTCCCATGCACGAATCCACACAGAGGAGAAGCCATATAAGTGCATGGAATGTGGAAAGAGTTTCAGAGAGAGCCGTTCCCTTACATCTCATAAAAGGATCCACACAGGAGAGAAGCCATATCAATGCATGGAGTGTGGAAAGACCTTTATTCAAAGCAGTCATCTTACTTCCCATAAATGGATCCACACAGGGGAGAAGCCATATAACTGTATGGAGTGTGGAAAGGGCTTCAGTCAAAGGAGTTCCTTTATTTCCCATAACTGGATCCACACAGGGGAGAAACCATATAAATGCCTTGAGTGTGGAAAGGGCTTTATTAAGAGCAGTCATCTTACCTCCCATAAAAGAATCCACACAGAGGAGAAGCCATATAAGTGCACAGAGTGTGGAAAGAGTTTCAGAGAGAGCCGTTCCCTTACATCTCATAAAATGATCCACACAGGAGAGAAACCATATCAATGTATGGAGTGTGGAAAGACCTTTATTCAGAGCAGTCAACTTACTTCGCATAAAAGGAAACACACAGGGGAGAAGCCATATCAATGCATGGAGTGTGGAAAGAGCTTCAGTCATAATAGTTCCTTTACTTCCCATAAAAGGATCCACACAGGGGAAAAGCCGTATAAATGCATCGAGTGTGGAAAGGGATTCAGTCAAAGGAGTTCCTTTACTTCCCATAAAAGGATCCACACAGGGGAGAAGCCGTATAAATGTGCAGAGTGTGGAAAGGACTTTACTACAAGCAGTTATCTCAACTCTCATAAAAGGATCCACACAGGAGAGGAGCTGTTCAAGTGCATGGAGTGTGGAAAGGGCTTCTGTCAAATTGCATCTCTTATGAGACATAAAAGAATCCATTCAGGGGAAAAGCCATATGAATGTGTGGAGTGGGAAAATGACCTAATTTTCCATACACAGATCCATTTTGGTGCAAATCCATTAAAATTCCAGATTTAGTTGGGGAAATCTATGCATTTCCTATTTATGTATAGGAAGTGGGGTTTTTTTTTTTGAGTGCGCTCACAACTGGAAACCCCAGAGATAATATTACCAATGGAAACAAACACAAACTATGGACACAGTTGTTTTAATACTGGTGTGGATTTTTCATGTTAGTGTCAATTTGACAGTGGCCAACACTATTTTATATCAATAATGAAAATCTTTTTTTTTCTTTAAGTTTATCTAGTTTCCAATTGGGGTCAATTTCAAGAAAATGTCTGTTTTAATCATCTCAGATTCTGGACTATGCAATTTTATAATAAGCTGTCAATATTGTGGTCTCACAAGGGAACTTTACACAAATTGTTCTTTCTACTTGATCCTCATTGTGGGAGGGTTATCAACAGGTAGACATTTTACAGGTATGCTCTCCGCAGCAATAAAAGTAGTAAAATCCTCGAGGCACTTCTTCAAAATGCTTTAGTCTTCCTTCCACTATGCAGACATACAGATGGATGTTCACCTGGTCAATAGCCACTTCCCATAATTTGAACTTTTACCTAGACTTTCCCCCGCCTTTCTCATTCCTTAATATGCTCACAGTTTATCAGCGAACAGACACTACTCTGTCCTCCTAAATGATCATGTGGAGAATTGAATCCTCACATACATGGTGATGTAGACTGTAGAAAGAGATTCAGGATGTCGATTCTGTCACAAAAAAGGAATAAAAAAGATAAGCCTCTCAAATGCCTGTACAAAAAACTTTTCAAGCATCGGGTCCATATTATATATTTCTATTGTGTCACAAGGGCTAAGAATAAATAAGATTTAAATAAAAAATTAAATATCATTGGTGTTACTTTGCAGTGATATATTAAATCCTTTTTCTCTTCACTGTATTAAAATAAGCACCTGAAAATGAGTAGTAATTTTTCCTAGTGAAATGTAGAGTTTTAGTACTGCAAGAGAGGAGGGTTACAACAGCCTCAGTCTCCTCTTCACTGGAGATTGTTAATAAAGGGAAGCAACACTGTCATTTCTCATTACACACATGGAAATCAGATGAGTAATGTAGGGGGATTTTGCTTTCCAGGATTGGATATACCACAGCACAGCTACATGCAATGATTTATTGTGGCACAACCCTTCAACAACAGGCTATTGCTCTGCGTTAACTTCATCTTTCCAGATCTTGCAAATTGGTACTGCCAAGCAATGAGGTGTTTAATATTCAGTCCCAACAAAAATCCCGATGTCCGTAAGGTACCATACTACCATCATACTGGTTGGGATGAAGAGCTGCTCCAATGTGGTGGCTTTTCTGATTGTGGCCCAGCTCCTGGCAAAAATCCACAGATACACTGCTCATCATAGCTTCTGTTTTTGGCAGTGGACCAACAACCCTCTTGCCTGCCTGAAAAAGTTGCCAATCTCCATACAACAGTTCCCTTCCGTTTTCCGTTTTCTGATCTCTTCTCATACACACTTAGCCACTCTGTCTTGGTATCTGCTTGTCTGAGCTAAAGAGTGGGGTGGGTATAGCAGTCTCTGGACTTTTGACAGCTGTGATTCAATTCGTCAGACAAGTGGAACATTGGTGTGGATGTTTATATGCTGCCCTGAGTCTCCGGAGAGGGGTGGCATATAAATTTAATTAATAAATGAATGAATGAATGAATGAATGTTTATGAGCAAACGCTGAATGGGAGGATGAATGCCTCAGTGCCAGAGCCGATCTCTCTAGTTTCTGGGCCTGGAAACATGCAGGGCCCTTTGGGGAAAAACAGGGGCTGTGCAGAGCTCGGGGGCTGTGGGGGCAAAAGTGATGCTGCCTGGTTGAAAAGGCTCTTCCCAAGCGCAGACAGCAACTCCAGCTCCCCTTCTGCACAGGCAGAGGTACAAAATTAGACAGCGATTTGAAGGAATCTGGACAGAGAACATTGCTTTGAAATAGATTTTTCGCCACTTTCTCTCCATTTCAATTCTTTAGTTATCCCAAGGCAAATTCCCTGACATGCAACACATTTCTTCAATTCTTTTTCCCTTCATGGTATCTGAGCTTTATATTCCCTTTCAATTTTTTTTTTCTTCCATCCTTTGGTAATCCAATCTTTTCTCCAGTCACAGATGAGACGCCATTTTCATCCCCCCCCCCTCTTCATTTCTCCATCCAGGAGCATCCTTGTGAGGTAAATTTCCCGCCCTTGAAGAGTCTCGTTACGGGCAAGAATCCACCAGGGGGCGCGCTCAGCTTCAGGAGGGAGCTGAGCATGCGCCGGATTCTTCAGCGGGCACACGGCACGTGTTGCCCGGGGCGTTCGTCGGAAGAGACTGGAGGCGCCTCTGCCCTTTCTGCCCTCCCGGGAACCCCGCTGTGAGGCTGGGGGGCGGGGCCTTTGCGGGGGACGCAGAGGCTGCCGGGAAGCCTTTTCGGAGACGGGGATCCCGAGTTGCCTGAGTGGCGACTGTTCCCGTGCAAAGGGGTCCCGCGCTGGAGGGGTGCGTGGAGAGGAACCAAGTCTTCCTGCGGGGTTGGAGTCTGTGGTCCCATGTTCCCCTGCCGCCTTTTCCCATGCGGGAGCCAGGTGGGAGGGAAGCCAAAGAGAGAAGTGGGGGTCGCCCGAAGAGGAGGCTCGTTTCCCCCCCCCCCCATTTCCTGGGGGAGCCTCTGCATGGGGGGAGGGGCAGGCTGTCCCGAAGTCCTCCTGCTGGCCCTGGGTGCAAGGACGGCGCCCCGTGTGCGAGGACTGGAAGTGGGGTGATGCTTCCCAGCCTTTCCCCACGACCGCAAAGCTGGCAGACAAAGAAGGGAAAGGTTGCAGGGATGGAGGTGCAAAAGTGGGGCTGAGACGCAGCATTCGCACTGTGTGCCTCATAGGGTTTTTCATATTGCCTACTTTAAAGTCTGGGACTTGAAGTTGGAAAAAATAATAGGATTAGTCTATAAAAAATGGCACACTGCTTTTAAGAATTGCATGAAAATAGAACAAGTTAAGCTGTAGGTGGTTTATTTATTCAGGTATTAGTCGTATATTGGATGGTTGTTTGCTAATTTGGGTTTCGGGAGTTTGGGGCCAGGAGGACAATGGGTTTCTGCTGACTAACGTCTTAGTATAAGTTCAAATGTTCATATATTTACTTATGATATCAATTGCTGTTTGTGACCTGGCATTTACCTTTCTACCTGGCTATAGAGATCATTAGAATAAATGATTAGGAAAGTGAAATCCAAAACATATATTATGTATTTGTCTTGTATTTTAATAGAAGTTGATCTACAACAATTCTCCTGAATTTTCCTCAGTGGCACGGAATATATTCTTCTTTTTCTTTGGGGAAGGATTCTCAGTAGTTAAACTAGTCACTCCATGTTTCTGGAAAGTTTTCCATTTTATATATGTAAGCAGGAAATCGCTCTGGAGTCAAAGCCAAGTCAGGTCTTCCATAATTCCATCTGTCTTATGTGGGAGACTGAATCAGACATCATATTACATTCTTTCAAGCCCTGTGTTTTATGTGAACTTGGCCTTTGGGATTGGTTTCCTAGTTTGGGCTCAGGGCAAATTGTGTGAAGCCGCCTTTGTGTAATAGTGTGACTTTGTCCCTAAAACGTAAATCCTATAAACGGGAAATGGAGCATCTTAAGCCAGGGTCATTTCCTTGGCATTTCATTTGATTTGAACTCAACCTTCATAGCATTGTTAAAATGTTGTTCTTTCCAGATTCTTTTCACTCAGTATTATTCCATATTGGGGGTTTTCCTTCCTTTTCTAACTGAAGCAACTCACAAAGACAAACTTCTTTTTTTTTGCGGAGAAGCCATTTTGACATTTCCTCTTTATCTCTCTTCCATGGCTCCAGGTCAAGGCCAAGAAACATAACAAGGAGAGAGGCAGATTCTAAATGAAATGTATCTCAATAAGGAAGATATATAAATATTCTGTATACCATCCCTTTGTTAACCTTTTTGGGGTTTGGCACATTGTAGGAAACCTGATTATAGAGTAAAGGTAGATCTTAAATTTTTAAAGTTAGCCTTCTTTTGGGAGAATAAAGAAATAGAAAATGCTCCAAGGCTCATTTGTTTTATATTCCAAGTTTGGGAATATGAGCTGGAAACATATTTTGCACCACACCAAAAAATAGTCACAGAAACACCCAGAGGATCCATCTGCTCAATTCCACTGCAATCCTTCACCAGGAAGATACTTCCTTCCATGGGGATAAGTGTGATTCAGTGATTAAATCCACCACCTTCACATCATAAACAAAATAGTGGTGTAAAGCACTATCCGGTGGCATATAAGTCTAAGTGCTATTGTTACCAAAACTATTCTATGAATTGAAAAGTGTTTGGAGATCCACAGGATTCCTCAAACCTGTTTGGAATTGCATTACAGGACAGAGGAAGGAATGGAGGAACAACCTTTAACAAGTGAGGGAACAGGCAAAGGCTCTTTGGCTGTTGAGTCTGGAAGCTGTGGGGAGATCTGGGCAAGAACTGATCAGAAGATCCTGGAAAAAGAAACCATCATCCGTTCTGAAGTTCAGCCTTGGAAGTTCAGAAACCTCCAATATCAAGAGGCTGAAGGTCCCCGAGGACTTTGCAGCCGACTCCACAACTTTTGTACGCAATGGCTGAGACCAGAAAAGCACACCAAGGCTCAGATGCTGGATTTGGTTGTTCTGGAGCAGTTCCTGGCTGTTCTGCCCCCAGAGATGGAAAGCTGGGTGCTGGAGTGTGGAGCAGAGACCAGTTCCCAGGCGGTGGCCCTGGTGGAAGGCTTCCTCCTAAGCCAAGCAGAGGAGCAGAAGGAGCAGGTTGAGTTGCAGGTAAGAGGTCTTTGTCTCGAGAGTCCGGAAGGGAATAAAGAACATGTTTTCATTCTTCACGCCTCCCTTCCAGGCTTCTCCTGTCTTCATGGAGATGTTTCCCTAATTCTAGTAGGACATTGTTCCATTAACCATTCCTGAAGAGAAATTGGACTCAGCTTTTTCTTTGTTATATGCCAGGATCTCTGATGGATATTTGGGGCATTGAAGTTGTGTTTAGAGAACATGAACCAACTTCATGTTGTGTGAAATCTGTTAATTTTCCTTCTTTCTCCTGCTTCCTATTTCAAGTCCTTCAATGTGGAGATCACAGATCCCAAGGCACAGAGGAATCTGTCAAAACCCTTTCAGGAGCTGTTTTTCAGGGGGAACTCTCAGGAAGATCCAAGTCAGGATACATCAAGAGGTAATTCATTTCCAAGAGAGATCTTACATGCAGTGTCTTCTCTTGTATAGAATGCCACCTTCTATCGTTTCCCCCCTAAAATAAGACCCAACCAGAAAATATGCCCTAGCATGCTTTTTAGCATGGTCCTAATCTAAGCCCTACTTCAAAAATAAGCCCCAGTTAAGACAGTTATCAGCCCAGTGGGGGGGGGGGGTTGTCTACCAAAGGAGGTGGCGAGCACCCAGGGGCCAACGGTTTCTGGCAGCAGCCGCAACCCTTACAGCGCAGGTGAGTCTGAGCATTGCAACCACCAGGTTGGCCTTCCAAGTAGAGGAGCTGCGGGGGAAGAGGACGATCTGGACATGCCATGCGGCTGCCTTCCCCATCAAGCCCATGGGCAAGCAGAGAGACGGAAGGGAATGACCGGCTGGCCGTGGGAGGCTCGTCTTCACAACCGTGGGATCATCAACAGGCAGAGGCACAGGGGGGGATGCAGGCAATCCGGATATGCCACTTTAATGGTAGATTTAATGGGAATAATATTGATCCCCATACAAGATGACTGCAAAAAGAAAGAGCTATTCCGTCCTGTTCAAAAAAGGAATTGTGGAGGACTCTTGGGGCAAGAATCTTTCGTCATTCTGCAAAGAGAACAAGTTGGGTCTCCAAATGATCCGAAAATGGCGAACAGGGTATAATAACCTCCGTCAACATGTGGACAAGGGAATTACTAAGAAACTCAAGTGTGGATCATGTCGGCAACCATTATTTCCTGAACTGGAAGACATCACCTGTGAATGTATTGCTGATAGGAGAGCAAAGGCTTTGGTTGTGCGCAGGGCTGATATTCAAGCATTTCCCTTGCAATGGCACAACGATTCAAAATATCCCCAGAAGAATTCAGAGCATCACAACACTGCCTGGATGACTTCCTTCAGCGATATAAGCTGTCTCTTGTGTGCGTGCTGGGAGGTGGGGCACCTAGCTGGGCTGATCATCCTGATACCATGTTTCCCCCAAAAGAAGCACTAATGCATATTTTGGAGTCCCAAAAATATAAGACCAACGCTTATTTTTGGAGAAACATGGTATTTTATTAATCATCCATTTAAAAATTCTGTCTCCCTCACAGGGAAGAATAGAAGAAAGTTGACTCCTACTTATGCCGGAGCGGTTGTTGAATCTGAATCTAAAGTAAGAAAAGGATAATAAAAAATAAGTATCACAGTATTAGCATCTGGTAAAGAATCATCCTATTACTGTATTTTTTGGACTATAAGACACACCTGACTATTAGACCACCTAAATTTAGAATAAGAAAAGAACAAAAAAAAGTTTCTGGGTCTTTTTCTGGCCCATTTTTGAGGCTTTTGTGGCCCTTTGGGGGCCTTTTTTGTCCCGTTTTTCAAGGCTTTTTTCAGCCCATTTCAAGGCTTTTTGTGGGCCGGATCTGAGGCTTTTGGGGGGCCATTTTCAAGGTTTTTTGGCCCACTTTCAAGGCTTTTTTGGCCCATTTTTTAGGCTTTTTTGGCCCATTTTTCCCCAAAAAACCTGCCAAACTTAAAAAGCCATGAAAAAGGGCTGAAAAAAGCCTCCAAAACTGGCCCAAAAAGCCAAAAAAGTGGGCCTTAAAAAGGCTGATAAAAGGATGTTCTGAGGCAAAAAAAATGCCTGTCAGGTGGGCGGGGCTTCGGCAATATTCGGTCTCTAAGAGACAGAGACATTTTGCCCCCTTTTGGGAGACAAAAAAGTGTGTTTTATAGCCTGAAAAATACGGTAATAATTTTTGACATGGAATTGTGCCACCCTGCTGAATAATAAGTAACAGAATGACTTTGCCATTTTTAAAAGAGCATTGTTTATAACCAGTGATAGGAAAAGTAATCACACAAAATTAAAGATAAACCAGACTGTAAAAATACATAGAGGGCCATATCAAGCCACTTTTGGCCTGCAAAATAATTTCTAATCCTCCGATTTGTGTCTGGCTTGTGGGGCCAAACGATCCAGCTTTGGATAGGGTAAAAATGCTCTTCCCAGGCAGTTTTCTCCTCTTCAGCCAATGGGTTGGGCTACAGGTAGAGGCTTCCTTGTAATCTGAGGGGAAGCAGGAACAGGGTTATGTGTCTCTGGATATTGATGGCAGTCCACATAAATTCCTGGCTGCCTCTCAGCATTTTTATGAAGGTGTTGATCATGGATAGGTGTCACGGTTCCGACTAACGAACCCAAGCAAATCAGAACTCCGAGGCTAGAATCTTCCTCCAAGAACTTCTTCATTGGATACATCATGTTGGCACGATTAAATGCAAAACCTACTCTAAATATTTTTTTCTGCAAACCCAGGATGCATTGGAGTCAGTTATAGCATAACATTTGGCTTATATACTACTTTACAGTGATTTACATCACACACTTAACTGGTTTATAGAGTCAACATATTGCTCTCAACAATCTGGATCCTCATTTTACTGACTTTGGAAGACTGGAAGGCTTAGTCAACCTTAAACCGATCAGGATTGAACTCCTGCCAATCAGCAGAGTCAGCCCCCAATAATGTATTCTAAGCACTGTGCCACCACAGCTCACTGGTGGCATTCCCAAGGTCTATCTGCCAGTTGATTTTTTCAAATGTTGAAAGTGTTGATGAATTAATGCATGGAGAATAGACAGACAGACAGAAAGACTTGGGTTCCTTTCAGTAAATAGCACTAAAAGTGTATATCTTTGCTTGGGATGACTTAATAGGGTAGACTTTGTAAATTGTCCTGACTTCTGTTCTGTTTGTTTTGTGTTCTTTGAGGAGGCGGGTCTTGTGTTCTTTGAGGAGGTGGCTGTATATTTTTCCAAAGAGGAGTGGTGTCAGCTGGATGCTCAGCAAAAAGTGCTGCATTGGGACGTCATGCTGGAAAATCATAGGAATGTGGCCTCTCTGAGTAAGAGTTTGCTTCTCCCTGGGCAGAATGTTTGGGAAGAAATTTTATAATTAAATATACCAGCCCTTTCTGTTTTTATTATCATTTTGTAAAATACATTTTATAAGATTAAAAACAATACAATTTTTGAAGTGGAAATAAAGACGATTCAGTGAGGTGATAAATGAATAAGAAAAAAGTATAATAAAAATACTAATATCTATACCAATTGTATATCACTTTATAAAAGTTCCCTCTTAGATTATAACATCATGTAAACATCAATCACTTATTTTGCCACTTACATCTATATACCATATTATGATGAAACTTTTTTGCCTGTTTTATCATTGTTAATCTGTTTATAGCTTTCAGCTATTATATATTCAATCTTTCCACATCACTAAGATTCAAATACCATTTTATATTGTTCAATAGCTTGGGCTCTTTTTCCCCACCTTGAATCTTTCTGATAACAATGTGAAAATGATCGACAATTATATTCTTCTATCATCAGCTGCTCTTGATTTCATTTAGTATTCTCCTTGGTGAAGTTCTGATGGCTCCGAACATGTTACCCATTATCTTTGCCTTCTGCTTCTCTTCTGTAAGATGCTCCTTGTATTAAGAGCCACGAAGTAATAGCTGAGCAGAATCTGGGTTTCCTTCTGTTTTTACAACATTATCCTGGAACACATATGTTCGCCTTCATTTGTCTTGTATCTGTTTCATATTCTCAATCTGGCATTTCTAACGTGGTTTTTAAAATTTAGTTTAATCTTAATTTTATTCTACCACAAATATCCATAACATCCAAAAGTCTATGCCCTTTTAGTTCTAAAATTCTTTAATTTCTGAGCAACTCCCATTTTTTATCCAAACCATAGAGCAGACTAAAAAGTCCAAGTTTGAACCAGGCAGACCAAATCCTTCCCTTTCCTTTGAATCTTGGAGAATTTGATATTTAGCCTGTGGTTTTTCCCTTGCCATACCAAACTAGATTTATCCTCCAAAATTTTAATCAAGAAACTCCAGATCAAGTTTTTCTTAGCATCTAAGTAAATTGAAACAACTTGTTTTTCGTTATATTCAAAGTTCCTGTAATTTGTTGTTTTTCCCTAAAGTTTTTTTCACTTTTTGTTTCCTGTGAAGGTAATAATGGGGATGGAAATGAAGATTCTGAGGATCTATTCCAAACTATGAGTCATAAATACAGTACAAAGAACCCTGCAATTCAAATGGTAGTCAAAAGCCATGAGAGAAACCAATCAAATAATTGGAATCGGGAAAGTTCATTTTCCATTCAGGCACCAATGAAAGACACTGTGGCCGGTCAACAAAAAATAAAAAACAAATGTATAAAACTATTGAAAGACAAATTAGATGTAAATGAACACTATCAAAGCCAAACCAAAGGAGAAGATTATAGAAAGAATGAAAAAAATTTCAAATGGACTTTGCCTCTTCCTCATAGAAATGGGTCCTATACATCCCTTAAAAGGATCCCCACAGGAGAAAATCTATGGATGTATTGTGAAAAGTCCTATGTTCAGAGCAGGCAAATTATATCCCATGATAGGATCCGCAGAGGAAAGAAGACATATCAATGCATGCAACGTGGGATAAGCTTTACTAAGGACAGTCAACTTACAAGACATAAGAGGATCCACACAGGAGAGAAGCCCTATAAATGCATGGAGTGTGGAAAGATCTTCTGTGACAATTCATCTCTTACTATTCATAAACAGATTCATACAGGGGAGAAGCCATATAAGTGCACCGAGTGTGGAAAGAGCTTTAGTAAGAACAGACAACTTATTCACCATAGTAGGATTCATACAGGGGAGAAGCCCTATAAATGCATGGAGTGTGGAAAAAGCTTCACTAACAAGAGGCCACTTACTTACCATAGTAGGATTCATACAGGGGAGAAGCCATATAGATGCACAGAGTGTGGTAAAGATTTTACTACACACAGTTACCTTAACTCCCACAAAATGATCCACACAGGAGAGAAACCCTATAAATGCATGGAGTGTGGAGAGAGTTTTAGGATGAACAGACAACTTATTCACCATAGTAGGATTCATACAGGGGAGAAGCCATATAAGTGCAAGGAGTGTGGTAAAGCTTTTATTAGAAACAGTAATCTTAACTCCCACAAAAGGATCCACACAGGAGAGAAGCCCTATAGCTGCATGGAATGTGGAAAGAGTTTTACCAGGAAGAGCCATCTTATTTACCATAATAAGATTCATACAGGGGAGAAGCTATATACGTGCATGACGTGTGGTAAGGGTTTTAGTACAAATAGTAATCTTAACTCCCATAAAAGCATCCACATAGGGGAGAAGCGTTATAAATGCACCGAATGTGAAAAGAGCTTTAGTAAGAACAGTGAACTAATTTACCATAGCGGGATTCATACAGGGGAGAAGCCCTATAAGTGCACCGAATGTGAAAAGAGCTTTAGTAAGAACAGTGAACTTATTTACCATAGCGGGATTCATACAGGGGAGAAGCCCTATAAGTGCACCGAGTGTGGAAAGAGCTTTAGTAAGAACAGTCTACTTATTTATCATAGTAGGATTCATACAGGGGAGAAGCCATATACATGCATGGAGTGTGGAAAGAATTTTACTAGGAACAGTCAACTTAATTGGCATAGTAAGGTTCATACAGGGGAAAAGCCATATAAATGCATGGAGTGTGGAAAGAGTTTTATTAGTAACAGTCAACTTAATTGCCATAATAAGGTTCATACAGGGGAAAAGCCATATACATGCATGGAGTGTGGAAAGAGTTTTATTAGCAATAGTCAACTTACTTGCCATAGTAAGGTTCATACAGGAAAGAAGCCATATACATGCATGGAGTGCGGTAAGGATTTTATTAGTAACAGTCAACTTACTTACCATAATAAGGTTCATACAGGGCAGAAGCCATATAGCTGCATGGAATGTGGAAAGACCTTCACTAAAGGGTGGTCTCTTACCATCCATAAAATGATCCACACAGGGGAGAAGCCGCATAAGTGCACTGAGTGTGGAAAGAGCTTTACTACGAATAGTCGACTTATTTATCATAGTAGGATTCATACAGGGGAGAAGCCATATAAATGCATGGAGTGCGGTAAGGATTTTATAACAAATAGTTATCTTAACTCCCACAAAAGGATCCACATGAGAAAAGCATTATAAATTCATTGAGTGTGAAGAGTTTTACTAACAACAAAAACCTTATATCCCATTGAAGGACCCACACAGGAGAAGCCATATAACTGCATAGAATACGGAAATACCTTTTCTTAGAGCAATCATCTTAATTCCTATAATGAGATCCACATGTAAAAGACTTACACATTTTTGAAATTTGAAAAAAATGCTTTAGGAGGAACGACGACTGAATTTTCTATATACACATTTGAAGAATCCATGCAACCTGTAGGCTTAGTTGTTGAAATGCAAGTATTTTTTACTTGGACTTAAATTTGGAAAGGAAATTTTTTTTAAGTCTAACCTTAAAATATGTCATCCCCGGTGAGCTTTATTTACCACCAGCAAGCAAACAATGATCCTGTGGTGTTTTCATTATGAAAAATGGATGTTTGAAGTTACTGTTATTTGATCTTCACCACTTCTATTTTACCTGAATAAGAGGAAATATTTTTTTCTTCACATTTAGCCTATTTTCCATCTGATCATGACACAGAAGGCCCAAATCCCCAAATAAAAAAATCAATAAAAGTTTACTTTTTAAGGGCTTTGGTACCAAATTCCAGGTATGTTATGGGACATTTATAGCTAAATATGAATTATAGAAATACGTTTTATGCTACCAAAGTTTTCTTATGAATTGTCATTGGCAATCATTCAGTCATGTCAGACCTTTGGCTCCTCTATAGATTCCCCCGGGGTGAAATCCAGCAGGTTCTGACAGGTCCTGGAGAACCGGTAGTGGAAATTTTGAGTAGTTCAGAAAACTGGCAAATACCACTTCTGCCTGTCCCCAGAGTGGGGTGCGAATGGAGATTTTGTAATATTCTTCCCCTGCCATGCTCACCAAGCAGCACCACGCCCACAGGACGGATAGTAAAAAAAATTGGATTTCACCACTGGCTCCCCCCCATGCCACTCTGTCTTGAAATGCTTCCTTCAGATCTGCCATAGTCATCCATTTGTCACTTTGTAATGTGCAGCCAGTATATCCTAGGGTAGCTTCTTCTCCCTGATCCCACACAGGAGAGGAACTGTTCAAGTGCATGGAATGTGGAAAGGGCTTCAGGGGAAAAGTCATATAAATGTGTGGTTTGGGAAAATGATTTAATTTTCCATTTTGGTATGCAAATCCATTTAGATTCCAGATTTAGGTGGTGAAATCTATGTATTTCCTATTTCTGTATATCGAACTAGGAAGAGTTTTGCTGAGTCTGTGCTCACAAATGGAAACTCAAGATAAAATTACCAGTGGTCAATGGGCAAAAATGTTTTCTGAAGTGTGGATTTTTGATGTTACAGTCATTTGAAGGTGGCCAACACTATATCAGTATTGAAAATCATCTTTATGTTTATCTAGCTTCCAGTTGGAGTGAATTCCAAGAAAATAACCCTTTTAACAATCTAAATGTCAGGGTTCCGACTGATGCACTAATAAAAGCAGGAGCCCAAAGCAAGAAAAATCCAGTTGTTTATTAGGAGCACCATGTCTACACGAACTAAGTGAAGCCAATTCTGACTTCACCCAATTCACGCCTTACCTCTGACTCTGTTGCACCCTTGCCCCAAGGTGTGTCACCAGTCACATTCCCCAACTAAGCAATTTCTGGTTGTAGAAGTCACTCCTGCTTTTGTGGGTCTCCGTGGAGATGGCCTTGACTTTGGGCTGCTAGGATGTGTTTTGTTTTGACTGAGGTGTGAATTCCTCAGAGCTGTGACACGCTATTTCCCATCTCCCTGCCTATGGCAACCCGGGAGCAGGTCAGGTAAGCTTCGGGAGTTGACACAGATTCTGGACTATGCAATTTTATATAAGATGTCAATATTGTGGTTTTGCAAGGAAACTTTTCACAAATTGTTTGTTCTTTCTACTTGATCCTTGTTCTGGGAGGGTTATCAACAGGTAGATATTTTACAGGTATGCTCTTCCCAGCAATAAAAGCAGTAAAATCGCCCTGAGGCAATTCTTCAAAATGCTTTATTCTTTCTTCCACTATGGCAGACGTACAGCTGGACGTTCATCTGATCAATAGCCACTTCCCATAATTTGAACTTTTACCTAGTCTTTCCCCTTCCTTTCCCATTCCTTAATATGTTCATAATTTATTAGCGGACAAACACTTCTCTGTCCTCCCAAATGACCATGTGGAGAATCAAATCCTCACATACATGGTGATGTAGACTGTGGAAAGAGATTCGGGATGTAGAATTATCTCACAAAAAAGGAATAAAAAAAATAAGCCTCTCTAATGCCTGTGCAAAGGACTTTTCAAGCAGGGACCATATTATACCTTTTCCTATTTGGATGCAGAGTTTTGGTGCGGCATGGGAAGAGGGTTGCAACAGCCCCCGTGTCCCCCTCACTGGAGACTTAATAAAGGGAAGCAATGCTATCATTTCTCATTACAGATATAGAAATCAAATGGATAACATGAGGCTTTCCAGGATTGGATATACCACAGTATAGCGGATCTGTACACCAGGGGTAGTCAACGTTTTTATACCTACCTCCCACTTTTGTATCTCTGTTAGTAGTAAAATTTTCTAACCGCCCACCAATTCCACAGTAATGGTGATTTATAAAGTAGGGACAAAACCCCTACGCCCACCATGAAAGCTGGAACGCCCACCTGGACAGTAGGGACCAGGTTGACTACCACTGCTGTACACAATGATTTATTGTGGCACAACCCTTCAACAACACGCTATTGCTCTGGGTTAATGCCATCTTTCCAGATTATGCAAGTTGGTATTGCCAAGTAATTAGGTGTTTTATGCTCAGTCGCAAAGTAATTAGGAGCTTGGTGGTGCAGCAGACTAAAGCACTGGTATTAACATCAGCTGCCTGCAATTACTCCAAGTTCAAATCTCACCAGGCTCAAGGTTGACTCAGCCTTCCATCCTTTCTAAGGTCGGTAAAATGAGGACCCAGATTGTGGGGGCAATAAGCCGACTTTGTATAAATATACAAAAGTATGAAGGCTATTGCTTAACGCATTGTAAGCTGCCCTGAGTCTCCGGAGAAGGGCGGCATATAAATCAAATTAAAAAAAAAAAAGTCCCAAAGTCTATAAGGTACCATACCACTCTCACACTGGTTCGGATGAAGGGCTGCTTCGATGCTTTTCTGATTGGGGCCCAGCTCAAGGCAAAAATCCACAGATATACTCCGCATCATAGCTTTTGGTCTGGCAGTTGACCAACATCCCTCTTGCCTACCTGCCGTAGTTGCCAATCTCCATACAACAGTTCCCTTCTTGCCGTTTTCTGATCTCCTTTTCTCATGCACACTTAGCCATTCTCTGTTTTGGTACCTGCTTGTCAGATAAGGAGCGGGGTGGGTATAGAAGCCTTTGGAATTCGACAGCTGTCATTCAATTTGCCAGACAAGTGGAACATTGGTGTGGATGTTTATGAGCAAACACTGAATGGGAGGATGAATGCCAGCGCCAGAGCTGACTTCTCTGGTTTCTGGGGCTAGAAACATGCACGGCCCTTTGTGGAAAAGCAGGGGCTGTGGGGGCAAAAGTGGTGCTGCCTGGTTGAACAGGCTCTTCCCAAGTGCAGGCAGCAACTCCGGCTCCCCTTCCGCACAGGCAGAGCTACAAAAATAGGCAGCGATTTGAAGGAATCTGGACAGGGGAAAAAATTGGCTGAAGAGAACATTGCTTTGAAATAGCTTTTTCACTGCTTGTCCTCCACCATTTCAATTCTTTAGTTATCCCAAGGCAAATTCCCTGACACACAACACATTTTTTCTCTACTTTTTTCCTTCGTGGTATTTGAGCTTTATATTCCCTTTCAATTTTTTCTCCCTTCATTTGATAATTCCCTCTTTTCTCCAGTCACAGATGAGATGCTATTTTTCCCCTCTTCATTTCTCTACCAAGGAGCCCCCTTGTGAGGTAAAATCTCTAGAACATCCACAAGTTTCAGCTTTTCCTCCTTTTTCAAATTGGTTTTCTCATCATATTCTTCCCCCCAGCATTATTTCCTTTATCACAAGCAGCCACTCGGTCTTTCCAGTTATTTATAGGCACCCAGAGCCAAGAATTTGAGAAGGGCAACTGTGTGTATACAGAAGTAGAGAGAGGAAACCTGACAGAAATCTCCATTTTCCTGATTGTGACTTCCCTGCCTGTGTCCCATTTTCTTCCACTTCAGGCCGAAGTTCACCACAAGCTGTGTTTCCCAGAGAGGCTCCTGGTCCTTGTCTTCTGAGAGGATTTGGCCCCTTTTGAGGCCTCCTCCAAACTCTGCAGAGCCTTCAGGGTGGCTGTTCTTTAGGGAAGCGAGTTCTGATCCTCCAGAGAGATTTTTCTCCATCTCCACATATGTTTTTTGGACAGGAAGGAGAAGCAGATGGAGCATGTGCCGCCTTTGGAGACGACGAAGCCTTTCTCTTCTGACAGAGCCATTGTTCCTACTCCCCTGCCCATTATCCCGCTCTTCCTCTCAGACTCTTTCATCCCCTCAGACTCTCTTCTCTTTCCCGCCCTTGAAGGGTCTCGTTACGCGCAAGAGTCCACCAGGGGGCGCGCTCAGCTTCAGGAGGGAACTGAGCATGCGCCGGATTCTTCAGCGGGCACAAGGCACGTGTTGCCCGGGGCGTTCGTCGGAAGAGACTGGAGGCGCCTCTGCCCTCCCGGGAACCCCGCTGTGAGGCTGGGGGGCGGGGCCTTTGCGGGGGACGCAGAGGCTGCCGGGAAACCAAGTCTTCCTGCGTGGTTGGAGTCTGTGGTCCCATGTTCCCCTGCCGCCTTTTCCCATGCGGGAGCCAGGTGGAAGAGAAGCCAAGGAGAGAGGTGGGGGTCGCCCGAAGAGGAGGCTCGTTTCCCCCCCATTTCGTGGGGGAGCCTCTGCATGGGGGGGAGGGGCAGGCTGGCCCGAAGTCCTCCTACTGGTTGTAAGTAGTCAAGGATTACCCGTATCAGACTAAAAACCTCTGCATTGGACGTGTGTCAGGGAAGCCATCTCAGAAGGAAGCCAAAGAAAGAAGGTAGCCAAGAGATGCTCGGAAGCTGTCCCACCCAGATGGACCAAGGATGTAGGAAATATGCGACTGGAGGGTCGAGGCAGGTTGTAGAGAGATCTGGAAGCAAAAGGCATCTCCAGGTTGGTCATCCCTTCGATCTTTGGATCAAAGAGAGCCACCATTGTCCGGAAGAGATGATGGAGTGGAGTTTTGAAGGTGTTTAGGAAGGCAACTCTACACCAGTGTAGAGAGCGCCCCGTGTGCGAGGACTAGAAGTGGGGTGATGCTTCCCAGCCTTTCCTCACGACCGCAAAGCTGGCAGACAAAGAAAGGAAAGGTTGCAGGGATGGAGGTGCAAAAGTGGGGCTGAGACGCAGCATTTGCACTGTGTGCCTCATAGTGCTTCTCATATTGCCTACTTTAAAGTCTGGGACTTGTAAATTGGAAAAGGACAGGATTAGGCTTTTAAAACGGGCACTCTGCTTCTAAGAATTGCGTGAAAACAGAACAAGTTAAATCGTAGCTGGTTTATTTATTCAGGTATTAGTCGTATATTGGATGATGGTTTGTTAATTTGGGTTTCTGGAGTTTGGGGGCAGGAAGACAATGGGTTTCTGCTGACTAAAGTCTTACTATAAGTTTAGATGTTTATATATTTACTATATTAGGTGGTATAGGGTTTCCTGGCTAAGCGGGGTGGGGGGGTTGAGGGTCCCTTCCAACTCTGTGATTCCATTCCATTGCATGATGGTTTGTTAATTTGGGTTTCTGGAGTTTGGGGCCGGGAACACAATATGGGTTTCTGCTGGCTAAAGTCTTAGTATAAATTCAAATGTTAATATATTTATTTATGAAATAAATTTATATAGCACTCATCTCAATTGCTGTTTGTGACCTGAGGCATTTAAATCTCTACCTGACCATAGAGATCAATATAATTAATAATTAGAAGACAGAAATCCAAAATATATATTAAATGTATTTTTATAGTATCTTTATAGAAGGTGAGCTAGAAAGATTCTCCTGATTTCACCCAGTGGCAGGGAATATTTTCTTCTTTTTCTTTGGGGAAGGATTCCCAGTAGTTAAACTAGTCACCCCGTGTTTCTGGAAATTTCTTTGGTTTTCCATTTTATATATGTAAGCAGCAAATCCCTCTGGAGACAAAGCCAGATCAGATCTTCCGCAGTTCAACCTGTCTTATGTGGGAGACTGAACCAGACATTTTAAGGTACATTCTTTCAAGCCCTGTGTTTTATGGGAACTTGGCCTCTGGGATTGGTTTGCCACTTTGGGCTCAGGGCAAATTGTGTGAAGCTGCCTTCGTGTAATAGTGTGACTTTGTCCCTAAAAAGCAAACCCTAAAAACGGGAAATGGAGCATCTTAAGCCAGGGTCATTTCCTTGGCATGTCATTTGATTTGAACTCAACCTTCATAGCATTGTGAGAATGTTGTGCTTTTCAGATTCTTTCAGATTCTTTTCACTCAGTATTATTCCATATTGGGGGGTCTCCTTCCTTTTCTAACTGAAGCTATTCACAAAGAGAAACTTATTTTTTGCCGGAGAAGCAATTTTGTAATTTCCTCTTTATCTCTCCTCCATGGCTCCAGGTACTTCTCTATCAAGGCCATGAAACATAGAAAGTTGTTAGTTGCAAAGTCGTATCCGACCCATCACAACCCCATGGACAACGTTCCTTCAGGCCTTCCTGCCCTCTACCATCCTCTGGAGTCCATTTAAGCTCACGCCAACTGCTTCATTGACTGCATCCAGCCACCTCTTTCTTTGTCGTCCCCTTCTTCTTTTGCCGTCAATCTTTCCCAGTAGAAAGGGTTAGGCAAATTTTAAATGAAAACCTAAATATCTCAATATTAAGCAGAAGGAAGATACAGTATATAAGTATTCTGTATTCCATCCGTTTGTTAACCTTTTGGGGGTTTGGCACGTTGTAGGAAAGCTGATTATAGAGTAAAGTTAGCCGCCTCTTGGGAGAATAAAAAAATAGAAAATGCTGCAAAGCTGATTTGTTTTATATTCCAAGTTTGGGAATATGAGCTGGAAACATATTTTGCGCCACACCAAGAAATAGTCACAGAAACACCATCTTTTTTTTATTATTTGATTTATATGCCACCCTTCTCCGGAGACTCAGGGTGGCTTACAATGCGTTAAGCAATAGCCTTCATACTTTTGCATATTTATACAAATTCAATTTATTGCCCCCACAAACTGGGTCCTCACTACCTTAGAAAGGATGGAAGGCTGAGTTAACCTTGAGCCTGGTGAGATTCGAACTTACAGTAATTGCAGACAGCTGGTGTTAATCACAATGCTATCAGTCTGCTGAGCCACCAGGCCCTGAGCCACTGCAATCCTTCACCAGTTCAGGAAGATACTTTCCTTCCATGGGGATAAGTGTGATTCACTGATTAAATCCACCACCTTCACATTCTTCAAGTTTATTTTCTTTTTCATCTCATTTACACAAAGCAGAGTCGGTTGAACGACTTCTGTAATACAAAAAAGTTACCTCTTGTGCCAAGAAGGCTGGATATCCTTCTGTGGTCAGTCCTGCTGCTACAGGAGCTCAGGTGACACAGTGGTTAGAATGCAGTATTGCAGGCAAACTCTGCCCATAGCCTGGAGTTTACTTCTGAGAGGGCTCAGTATTGCCTCTGTCAGGTTTCGTTGCTATCTTAAATCAACTTCATTCTCAAACGCAAGGTCTCTGATGAATCTTTTTTTTTATTTAAGAATAGGAGAACGACATCCCTGAACTCTGGGTGCAGCCAAGACTGGCACCTTCCAAACCCCTCCCTTTCCGTTCTTCAACCCCAATGTCTCATTGGCCATCGTGCAGGTCCATCTCTTCGTCCCAAGCACTTTCTTTTCACAGGAATTTCCCCCCTCCCTCTGTCGCCCAGGTAACGCTATCTACTGAAGAGCAGGGAACTAGGTAAAAGTTCATCCCAGCATTAAAGCAAAGCTTCTTCCTCTTTCATTCATTCATGTCAGCGCTGAAGGAGATCATAATTTGGAACGCTGACATCCTCAGCCTTTCATCCTTCTGAGGTTGGTATAATGAGGACCCAGAATATTGGGATAATAAGTTGACATTGTAAACAAAATAGTGCTGTAAAGCACTATGGAGTGGCATATAAGTCTAATTGCTATTGGTATTGCTACCAAAATGATCCTATGAATTGAAAAGTGTTTGGAGAGCCACAGAATTCCCCAAACCTGTTTGGAATTGCATTACAGGACAGAGGAAGGAATGGAGGAACAACCTTTAACAAGTGAGGGAACAGACAAAGGCTCTTTGGCTGTTGAGTCTGGAAGCTGTGGGGAGATCTGGGCAAGAACTGATCAGAAGATCCTGGAAAAAGAAACCATCATCCGTTCTGAAGTTCAGCCTTGGAAGTTCAGAAACCTCCAATACCAAGAGCCTGAAGGTCCCCGAGGACTTTGCAGCCGACTCCACAACTTTTGTACACAATGGCTGAGACCAGAAAAGCACACCAAGGCTCAGATGCTGGATTTGGTTGTTCTGGAGCAGTTCCTGGCTCTTCTGCCCCCAGAGATGGAAAGCTGGGTGCTGGAATGTGGAGCAGAGACCAGTTCCCAGGCGGTGGCCCTGGCGGAAGGCTTCCTCCTAAGCCAAGCGGAGGAGCAGAAGGAACAGTTTGAGATTCAGGTAAGAGGTCTTTGTCTCGGGAGTCCGGAAGGGAATAAAGAATGTGTTTCATTCTTCACCCCTCCCTTTCAGACTTCTGTCTTCATGGAGATGTTTCCCTAATTCTAGTAGGACATTGTTCCATTAACCATTCCTGAAGAGAAATTGAATTCAGCTTTTTCTCTGTTATATGCCAGGATCTCTGATGGATATTGGAGGCATTGAAGTTGTGTTTAGAGAACATGAACCAACTTCACGTTGCGTGATATCTGTTAATTTTTTTTCTTTCCTTTTTTTTTTGTTTTGAAACTTTTTTTAATCTTTATTTCTCATAAACATGTTTTAAATGTACTGTCTCTTATCCATTGTTAATCATACTTATTCTCTTTTAACTTTCACATTTGTTCATTCTTCATCCTAATAAATTTGAGTATACTCGGGGTTGCTCTTCTACCATTCCATCTCCCTTATTTTACAACAATCCTTCTTCTCCTTCTCTCTTTCCCTTCCCTCCCTTTTTCTATCCTCTTCTTCTTCCTTCTTTCCTCCTCTCCTTCCCCTTCTCTCCTTCCCCTTCCTTTCTCCCACTCCTCCTCTTCGTCCTCCTTTTCTGATCTTCATTCCTACCCTTATTTCCCCTCCCTTTCTTCCTCTCCTTTTCCCTTCTGTTCCTCTCTCTCCTTCCTCTCTTCTCCCCTCCTATCTATCCCTCTACTGCTCTTTCCATTCTCTCTCCATTGTTGTATTCATTTTCAATTCAATATTTTCCAACGTGGTATCTGAGCAATCCCGATTTTCTATTTATATACACTTTCTTTTCAATTTCTTGTCTATTTTACTGATTTCACACATATCATTATAAATGTACATTTGTATAGTAACATTTTTCCCTTTTCTCCTCCTCCTTCCCCCTTTTCCATTTGCAAAGGTGGAATCTGGGTTTCTATTCCTTTTTTGTCTTCTCTCTCATTTCCATTTACCCTATCTAATTTATTAATCTCTAATCTTTTATTCATATTTCTCATGAGTGGTTAGAAAAGAAATATAATTTTTCTTCTTTCTCCTGCTTCCTATTTCAAGTCCTTCACTGTGGAGATCACAGATCCCAAGGCACAGAGGAATCCGTCAAAACCCCTTCAGGAGCTGTTTTTCAGGGTGAACTCTCAGGAAGATCCAACTCAGGATATCTCAAGAGGTAATCCGGTAAATCCAGCGAAAGGGGAGAGGTGTAAAAGAATTTGCCAAAATGCCTGACTTCCTTCCTCCCTCTCTCCCCCCCCACCCCCCCACAACCAATACAGGACTCTATTACTGAGCGGGCTAAAAGCCTTCCTCCCTCTCTCCTTCCCTCCCTTCCTTCAACCAGTTAGTTAACCAAGTCTGGAAAGGTTCAATAGAAGAGAATTTTTCCTTCCTTCCTTCCCAAAAAATCCCCCCAAAAAGGTTTTTTGGGGGACAAAAACATCCCAAAAAATATAAGACCAAGGCTTATTTTTGGAGAAACATGGTATTTTATTAATTATCCATTTAAAAATCTTGTCTCCCTCGCAGAGAAGAATGGAAGAAAGTTGACTCCTACTTATGATGGAGCTGAAGCGGTAGTTGAATCTGAATCTAAAGTAAGAAAAGGATGATAAAAAATAAGTATCACAGTATTAGCATCTGGTAAAGAATCCTATTAATAATTTTTGACATTAGCAGTGCAACCCTGCTGAATAATCAGTAAAAGAATCACTTTGCCACTTTGCCATTTTTAAAAGAGCTTTGTTTATAACCGGTGAGAGGAAAAGCAATCACACAAAATTAAAGATAAAGCAGACTGTAAAAATTACAGATAAACCAGACTGTAAAAATTAAAGATAAACCAGACTGTAAAAATACATAGAGGGCCATATCAAGCCACTTTTGGCCTGCAAAATAATTTCTAATTCTCCGATTTGTGCCTGGCTTGTGGGGCCAAATGATTCAGCTTTAGATAAGATAAAAATGTTTTCTCAGGCAGTTTTCTCCTCTTCAGCCAATGGGTTGGGCTACAAGTAGAGGCTTCCTTGTAATCTGAGGAGAAGCAGAAACAGGGTTATGTGTCTGGATATTGATGGCAGTCCACATAAATTCCTGGCTGCCTCTCAGCATTTTTATGAAGGTGTTGATCATGGATAGGTGTCACGGTTCCGACTAACGAACCCAAGCAAATCAGAACTCCAAGGCTAGAATCTTCCTCCAAGAACTTCTTCATTGGATACATCATGTTGGCACGATTAAATGCAAAACCAACTCTAAATATTTTTTTCTGCAAACCCAGGATGTATTGGAGTCAGTTATAGCAATAACATTTGGCTTATATACTACTTTACAGTGATTTACATCACACACTTAACTGGTTTATAGGATCAACATATTGCTCTCAACAATCTGGATCCTCATTTTACTGACTTTGGAAGACTGGAAGGCTGAGTCAACCTTAAACCGATCAGGATTGAACTCCTGCCAATCAGCAGAGTCAGCCCGCAATAATGTATTCTAAGCACTGTGCTACCACAGCTCATTGGTGGGATTCCCATGGTCCATCTGCCAGTTGATTTTCTTCAAATGTTGAAAGTGTTGATGAATTAATACATGGAGATTAGATAGATAGATAGATAGATAGATAGATAGATAGATAGATAGATAGATAGACAGACAGACAGACAGACAGACAGACACAGACAGAGAGACAGAGACATGGAAACCTGGGTTTTTTTTCACTAAATAGCGTTGAAAGTTTATATCTTTGCTTGGGATGACTTAATAGGGTAGACTTTGTATATGGTTCTGACTTCTGTATTTTTTCCTTTTGTGTTTTTTGAGGAGGCGGGTCTTGTGTTCTTTGAGGAGGTGGCTGTGTATTTTTCCAAAGAGGAGTGGTGTCAGCTGGATGCTCAGCAAAAAGTGCTGCATTGGGACGTCATGCTGGAAAATCATAGGAATGTGGCCTCTCTGAGTAAGGATTTGCTTCTCCCTGGGCAGAATGTTTGGGAAGAAATTTTGTAATTAAATACATCAGCCCTTTCGGTTTTTATTATTATTTTATTAAATGCATTTTATCAGATTAAAAACAAGTTTTGAAGTGGAAATAAAGATGATTGTTAGGTGATAAATGAATAAGAAAAAAGTATAATAAAAAATACTAATATTAAGGGAGTGGCTAAAGACACTTGGCTTCTCATCCGGAAAGCCCGGGTTTGAGACACTAGTGCTATATGACCCGGTGATCTCCTATGAGTTGTCCCAGCTCCTGCCCACCTAGGAGTTTGAAAGCATGCAAATGGGAGTAGATAAATAAAAAGTCCAATTTCAAATCACGCAGAGCAAATCCTTTCCTTTCCTTTGAATCTTGGAGAATTTGATATTTAACCTATGGTTTTTCCCTTGCCATACCAAATTAGATTTATCCTCCAAAATTGTAATCAAGAAAGTCCAGATCAAGTTCTTTTTAGCATCTAAGTAAATTGAAGCAGCTTGTTTTTCATTATATTCAAACTTCCTGCAGTTTGCTGTTTTTCCCTAAAGTTATTTTCATTTTTTGTTTCCTGTGAAGGTAATAATGGGGAGGAAAATGAAGAGTCCGAGGATCTATTCCAAATGATGAGTCGTAAATACAGTACAAAGAACTATGCAATTCAAATGGTAGTCGAAAGCCATGAGAGAAACCATTCAAATAATTGGAATTGGGAAAGTTCATCTTCCATTCAGGCACCAATGAAAGACTCTGTTGCCGGACAACAAAAAATAAAGAACAACTATATTGGAAAATGTATAAAACTATTCAAAGACAAATTAGATGTAAATGAACACTATCAAACCCAAACCAAAGAACTAAATTATATATGTAGAAAGAATGGAAAAAAATTCAAAAGGACGCCACTTCCTATTAGAAATGCATCCCTTAAAAGGATCCACACAGGAGAAAACCCATGGATGGATTGTGAAAAGACCTTTGCTCAGAGCAGCCAACTTATTTCCCATCAAAGGATCCGTGGAGGAAAGAAGACATATAAATGCATAGAGTGTAGGAAAAGCTTTACTAAGGATAGTCAACTTACAAGGCATAAGAGGATCCACACAGGAGAGAAGCCCTATAAATGCATGGAATGTGGAAAGAGCTTCACTAACAAGAGACCACTTACTTGCCATAGTAGGATTCATACAGGGGAGAAGCCATATAGATGCCCAGAGTGTGGTAAAGGTTTTACTACACACAGTTATCTTAACTCCCACAAAATGATCCACACAGGAGAGAAACCCTATAAATGCATGGAGTGTGGAAAGAGTTTTAGGATGAACAGACAACTTATTCACCATAGTAGGATTCATACAGGGGAGAAGCCATATAAGTGCAGGGAGTGTGGTAAAGCTTTTATTAGAAACAGTAATCTTAACTCCCACAAAAGGATCCACACAGGGGAGAAGCCCTATAGCTGCATGGAATGTGGAAAGAGCTTCACTAAAGGGTGGTCTCTTACCATCCATAAAAGGATCCACACAGGGGAGAAGCCACATAAGTGCACCGAATGTGAAAAGAGCTTTACTAATAACACTGAACTTATTTATCACAGCGGGATTCATACAGGGGAGAAGCCATATAAGTGCACTGAGTGTGGAAAGAGCTTTAGTAAGAACAGTCAACTTATTTATCATAGTAGGATTCATACAGGGGAGAAGCCATATACATGCATGGAGTGTGGAAAGAATTTTACTAGGAACAGTCAACTTAATTGGCATAGTAAGGTTCATACAGGGGAAAAGCCATATAAATGCATGGAGTGTGGAAAGAATTTTACTAGGAACAGTCAACTTAATTGCCATAATAAGGTTCATACAGGGGAAAAGCCATATACATGCATGGAGTGTGGAAAGAGTTTTACTAGGAATAGTCAACTTACTTACCATAATAAGGTTCATACAGGGGAGAAACTATATACCTGCATGGAGTGTGGTAAGGGTTTTATTACAAATAGTAATCTTAACTCCCATAAAAGGATCCACACACGGGAGAAGTCATATAAGTGCACCGAATGTGAAAAGAGCTTTACTAATAACACTGAACTTATTTATCACAGCGGGATTCATACAGGGGAGAAGCCATATAAGTGCACTGAGTGTGGAAAGAGCTTTAGTAAGAACAGTGAACTAATTTACCATAGCGGGATTCATACAGGGGAGAAGCCCTATAAGTGCACCGAATGTGAAAAGAGCTTTAGTAAGAACTGTGAACTTATTTATCACAGCGGGATTCATACAGGGGAGAAGCCATATAAATGCATGAAGTGTGGTCAGGGTTTTATAACAAACAGTTGTCTTAACTTCCACAAAAGAATCCACATGGGAAAAGCGTTATAAATTCATCAAGTGTGGAAAGAGTTTTTCTAAGAACAAAAACCTTATATCCCATTGAAGGACCCACACGAGAGAAGCCATATAACTGCATAGAATGTGGAAATGCCTTTTCTTAGAGCAAACATCTTAATTCCTATAGCAAGATCCATATGAAAGAGCCTTATAAATCTTTGAAATTTGAAAAAAAAAATGCTTCAGAAGGAACGATGACTGAATTTTCCATATACACATTCATTTGAAGAACAATCCATGCAGCTCACAAATGGAAACTCGAGATAAAATTACCAGCGGAAACACAAACAATGGGTACAAATCAGTGGTGAAATGTAAAATTTGTTACTACCTGTTCTGTGGGCGTGGCTTGGTGAGGGAGTAATGTGACTGTGGGCGTGGCCAACTTTTTTTTTTAACTTTTAAAAACATTTTTTCTAAAACCTTCGACCAATTTTAAAAATTAAAAAAAAAGCCTCTGATGATTGCGTGGCTCAGCTGGGCATGTGGGAAGGGGGGCAGGGATTTTTGCTACCGGTTCTCTGAACCACCCGCCTCCATCACTACTGGATCGGGGGATCCAGTCTGAACTGGGAGCATTTCACCCCGGTACAAATGTTTTAATTCTGAAGTGTGGATTTTTGATGTTAGTTATTTGAAGGTGGCCAACACTATTTTATATCAGTAATGAAAATCTCTTTTCTTTATGTTTATCTACCTTCCAGTTGGAGTGAATTCTAAGAAAATATCTATTTTAATAATCTAAGTGTCGGGGGTCCGACTGATGCCCCAATAAAAGCAGAAACCCCAAGCCATTTAGCAAAAAAAAATCTAGTTATTAGGAGCGCCATGTCCGCATGAACTATGCAACATTTTATTTTTAGAAAAGCAAGGCAGTACAGGTATAAGGCATAGCAGTGCATAATACAATACAATAAGATACGTCAGTATACAAGCCAATCAGTACGATACAGTAAAATACATCAGTATACTAGCCAACCAGTATGATACAGTAAGATACATCAGTATACAGTACAATACAGTACGATACAACCGACTATTCCACTCCCGCCCGCGAGGCCCTCTAAGGAGATTGCTCGCTATTAGTTACATTAATAGATACAAACAATACAAAATAGTTTGGTCAATCTTTCCAGTCCTTAGTCCCTCACATATAAAGGTTGTAGCACATGAGTGAGCCGCTGATGGCCAACAAACAAAGGTCCATAATGTCCCTGTGGCTCAAACCTAAGTCCCGGAGTACCTTAACTGACGGTTGATAGAACAGCTCTCTGTTGGAAACGACAACTGGAAGGTGGAAAACTTGGGTCGTGGCCAGTACAGCAGCCCAACGAAGAATGTCTGCAATGTGGTGAGGATGACCATACTTCGTGGTTTTGATGTCCCAGGTATCCTCCATTTGGTATCCGGCAATGATGGCAACATCAAGGAGCCACAACTGGTTTGCTGTCTCCACGATCAGGTCTGGCTTTATGAAGGAGGATCTGGATGGGATCACCGGTTCCATTCTCGTATGGAGTTCCATTCGGCGCAGCAGTTTCTTAAGGCACTGAAGTATGCGGTTATGGTGTGCACATTGTGCATCGTTGGTCAGCTCGCAGACTTGCAGGATGTGGTTCTGGGTTTCTGGGGTACAGCAGGCTCCCCTGCAAGTCCTCCCCTGACTTGCCTGTTGTTTCCCTGTGCACTCCTGGCTCTCTTCCAAAATTTTAATCCAGAAAGTCCTTTCCATCTAAGTAGATTGTAGCAGCTTGTTTTTCATTATATTCAAAGTTCCTGAAGTTTGCTATTTTTCCCTAAAGTTATTTTCATTTGTTTCCTGTGAAGGTAATAATGGGGAAGAAAATGATTCCGAGGATCTATTCCAAACGATGAGTCGTAAATACAGTACAAAGAACTATGCAATTCAAATGGAAGTCGAAAGCCACGAGAGAAACCATTCAAATAATTGGAGTCGGGAAAGTTCATCTTCCATTCAGGCACCAATGAAAGACTCTGTGGCCAGAAAACAAAAAATAAAGAAGAAATATATTGGAAAATGTATACAACTATTCAAAGACCAATTAGATGTAAATGAACACTATCAAACCCAAACCAAAGAAGAAAATTATATATGTAGAAAGAATGGAAAAAATTTCAAAAGCACGATGCCACTTCCTCATAGAAATGCATCCCTTAAAAGCATCCCTACACAGGAGAAAACCCATGGATGGATTGTGGAAAGACCTTTGCTCAGAGCAGCCAAATAATTTCCCATGATAGAATCCACAGAGGAAAGAAGACATATCAATGCATGCTATGTGGGATAAGCTTTACTAAGGAGAGTCAACTTACAAGACGTAAGACACAAGAGAGAAGCCCTATAGCTGCATGGAATGTGGAAAGAGCTTCACTAAAGGGTGGTCTCTTACCATCCATAAAATGATCCACACAGAGGAGAAGCCACATGAATATACCGAGTGTGGAAAGAGTTTTATGATGAACAGTCAACTTACTATAGTAGGATTCATACAGGGGAGAAGCCATATAGATGCACAGAGTGTGGTAAGGATTTTATTACAGTTATCTTAACTCCCACAAAAGGATCCACACAGGGGAGAAGACCTATAACTGCATGGAATATGGAAAGAGCTTCGCTAAGAAGAATGGACTGACTTACCATAGTAGGATTCATACATGGGAGAAGCCGTATAAGTTCACAGACTGGAAAGAGATTTATTAAGAACAGTCAATTTATTAACCATAGAAAGATTGCCTCCCTGTAACACCATTTTACCCAACAGGCTATTTCTTAAAATGTCCAATTTGGGTGTAAATCAGAGGATTTGTTTGTGGATAAAGGATTTTCTGACAGATAGGTCACAGTTAATAAGGATGGGATCTCACCATTTCTCTACTCTGATACTAAACACAGGAGCTCCCCAGGGTTTGTGCTAAGCCCTTTCCTTTATTCCTTGTACACACGACTGCACCCCATTGAATAACACCAACACAATTATTAAATTTGCAGATGACACAACAGTGGTGGGGTTCATTAATAAGAACAATGAGTCTGCTTACAGAAAGGAAGTACAAGGGCTGACATTATGGTGTAAAGAAAATAATCTTATACTTAACACCAAAAAAACTAAAGAACTTATAATTGACTTCAGGAAGAAGAGAGATGTACATTTACCATTGTACATAAATGGTGAGGAGGTGGAGAGGGCTGGTAGTTTTAAAATTCTGGGCATTTATATCTCGAAGGACCTCTCATGGACTATGAATGTTAACATGCTTGTGAAGAAGGCACAGAAGAGGCTGTATTTCCTGGGAATGCTCAGGAAGATAAATCTATCTCAGCGTCTACTTCTGTCCTACTATTGCAGCACCATTGAGAGTGTCCTGACATAGGGCATTCTTGCATGGTATGAGAGCAGCTCTGTAGTGGACAAAAAAGCTCTACAAAGAATCATTAAAACTGCCGAGAATATCATCAGACTCCAGCTACCAGCCCTGGATGACATCTTCGAATCTTGCTATTTGAGAAAGTTGCATAATATTCTCAGAGACTCTTCCCATCCTGCTTATCTTTTTGGACTGTTGCCTTCTGGCAGAAGATACAGAACAATTAAAACTAGGAGCACACGATTTCTGGTTAGTTTTTATCCTAGAGCTATAATTGCACTCAACAATGAACTAAAAGGGCCACTATCAGTGAGCTGTTGGACAGCATTACTTGGTCTGTTGTGTGGATGTTTGGGTGGTTTAGGGGTGGGGAATTTGTGGTGGGTGGGGGGGTGTTTGGGGATTGTTGTGTGTGTTGGACCTGGTCTTTGGGTGTTAAGTGAATTTTGTTGTATGGGTATACTGTGTATACACGTACAATGACAATAAAGTTATTATGATTATTATTAAGATTCATACAAGGCAGAAGCCATATAAATGCACTGAGTGTGGAAAGACTTTTACTAAGAACAGAAACCTTATATCCCATACAAGGATCCACACAGGAGAAGCCATATAAATGCGTGGAATATGGAAAGACCTTTTCTTGGAGCAATCATCTTAACTCCTATAACAAGATCCAGATGCAAAACGCCTTTAAATTTTTGACATTTGAAAAACAAAAACCTTCAGGAGGAATAATGACTGAATTTTCCATATACAATTCATTTGAAGAAGAATCCATGTAAATTGTAGGCTTCATTGTTGAAATACAAGTATTTTTTTCTTAGATATACTTAATTAGGAAGGATTTTTTAAAAGCCTGGCCTTCACAAATGTCAGCCTGGAGAACTGAATTTACCAACCGCAAGCAAACAATGGGCATGTGGTGTTTTAATTATGAAAAGTGTATCTTTGATCTTAATGTTATTTGATCTTTGCCACCTGAATAAGAGAAAAAAAAAATCTTCACATTTATCCTATTTTTCATCTGATCATGATAGAGAAAGCCCAAATCCCCAATTAAAAAATATCAATAAGTGTTTACTTTTTGAGAGCTAGCATCGGCTCAGGTAACAAATTATAACTCCAGGCATGTTATGGGACAAGGCATAAAGCTGGAAAGACTTGCAGAAATTATAGCTAAATATGAATTATAGAAATACGTTTTGTGGTAAGGATGTTTTCTTACGAAACGTCATAAGCAATCATTGCATCCGTGGCGATGGCTCACGATTCTCCATGCCACTTTGACTTGCAAAGCTTTCTTCAGATCTGCCATTGTCATACCAATGTCATTCTTTATAGCAGGGGTGTCAAACTGAAACACATGGGCTGGAGCATGTGATATGAGTTTATTTGGCCCGTAGGGCTGCCCTGGAAATGGTGAGGGGTCTAGCCCCCACCACCTCAGTCCTGGCCCATGCCAGCACAGCCAGACGCTGTGGGCAGGGTGAGTGAGGCCTGGCCAAGCGAGGAAAAGTGAGGCAAGGCAAGGCCAGGCGATGGCAAAGTGAGATTGCGCGAGGAGAGGTGTGGCAAGGCAAGGCATTTGTGTAGGAGGTGGTGAACATACAGCTGCTGTTTATCGGCAGCAGATGCAGCTTGTTGGCACCTCCCCTTGGCGTCTCCTCACCTGGCTTTGCCTCACTCTGCCCTGCTTGGCCTTGCCTCGCCCCTGGTGGCACAGACAGTAGCAATAGTAGCCTCGAGGAGGAAGTAAGCGTGGGTGGGCGCCCCCTTGGATAAGTGGGGCTGGGCTGGGCTGCAGGGTTGCAGTGCCCAGGGAGCCAAAGTGCCAACCATAGCTATCCAGGCACTCCCACCTCATACTTTTACATGCAACTGGCCATTTGAAGGCAACCATAATGCTGGTGTGGCCCTTAATGAAATTGAGTTCGATACCGCTGCTTTAAAATCTCCAAAGGTCTTAAGCTTTGTGGTGTCCTGAGGTGAATTCCCCATTCGGCCTCCCATGTAAAACAGATTTTATTTTGTCCCTCGTGGTGTTTTCAGCTTTATATTCGTTTTTCAGTGTTTGCTGTCCTTCATCTGTCTTTCCATCATCTAGCATCCTGATGAGACGCCATGTTCTCCTTTTTCATTTCTCCATCAAAGAGCCTTGTGAGGTAAAATTTTTGGAACATCCATCAGTTTTCAGCTTTTTCTCCAGTTCGGAATTGATTTTCTTCTTCAGTATTATTTTTTTCATAAACTGTCACTTGGTCTTTCCAAATATTCTTAGGCACCCAGAGCCAAAAATTTGAGAAGGCACCTGCATATATCGGATTAAAGAAATAAAAACCTATACAGATATGTGTTTCCCAGAGAGCCTCCTGGTCCTCATCTTTTGACCGTCTGGCCATTTCTTAAAGGATTTGGCCTCTTTTGAGGCCTCCAATCTCTGCCCAGCCTTCAGGGCGGCTGTTCTTGAGGGAAGCAAGTTCAAATCCTCCAGAGAGATTTTTCTCCATCTCCACAGACGGTTCCTAGAGAGGAAGATGGAGAAAGTGCCGTCTCTGGAGGTGCCGAAGCGCCTTTCTCAGGCAGGGAGGCACTGAGAGGGGTTTCCCCCGCTACTCCCATGCCCATCATCCCTGCCTTCCTCCTCCCCTCAGACGCTCTCCTCTTTCCCGCCCTTGCGGGTGAATCCTGCCACTTTGCGCAGAGTCCACCAGGGGGAGCTCTCCGCTTCAGGACAGAACTGAGCATGCGCTGGTCTCTTCCGCTAGTACAAGACACGTGATTCCCGGGTCATTAGTTGGAAGACGTCACCACCCCTGGAGCCTGGGGCGGGGCCGTTGCGGGAGACCCAGAGGCTGGAGGGATGCGGATCCAGACGAGACTCCCGAGTTCTGTGAGTTGCAACTCTGCCCATGCAAAGGGGTCCCGCATTGGAGGCATGCGTGGAGACGGGCTAAGTCTTCTTTCGGGATCGGAGTCCCATGTTCCCCTGCCGCCCTTTCCCATGCAGAGGCCAGCGGGAGGGCGAGGACTGGAACTGGGGTGCTGCTTCCCAGCCTTTCCCCACGACCGCAAAGGGGCTCTGCTAGCAGACAAAGAAGGGAAACGTTGCAGGGACAGGGGTGTGTGTGTGTGTGTGTGTGCAAGTGGGGCTGAGATGCAGCATTCGCACTTGTGCCCGATGACACCAGTGTTTGTCAAAAGTTGGCAGGTTTACAGTCTGGGAGTTTGAAGTGGAAGATGGAAAAAGACTTGCGTCGAGTTAAGAAGTGTATCCCCGTTTGGGGTACACTGGGATAATTTTAAATTGTTTTTTAATTGGGTTACTGATTTTAATTTGGTATTGTATTGTGATTTGTATTGAAGTTGTCATTTTGTAAGCCGCCTTGAGTCCCTAGGGAGAAAGGCGGCATATAAATCGCAATAAATAAATAAATAAATAAATAAAGTGGGGGGGGGATGTGTTTGTAAGAATTGCGTGAATCAGAAGATCTTGTTAAATTTGTAGTATGTGGATTGTTCAGTTGGGTGTTAGTGCTATATGCACTGGATGACGGCTTGTTAATTCAGGCTTCTCAAGTTCCCAAAGGGAGTTGGGCCAGATGGGCTTCTGTTGTTTTTTTTATACATTCAAATATTGATTGGTTTACTTAATTAATAGTTTTGTATAGCGCTCCTCTCAATTTCTGTTTGTGACCTGTGACATTCGCGATTTAAAGAGACTGTCTCTATTCATAATCACAGAAATCAGTCGAATAAGGCACTCAGAAATAGGAATCCAAAACATATTTTATGTATTTCTCCAGTATTTTGAATCAATGCACAAAGTTGGTCCAGAAAGGTTCTCCTGCATTTCCCCCAGACCCAGAAAAATCAACTTACCTAATAAGATTCTCCTCCCTCTTTCCAGACCTTTGTAGGTTCAATAGTATTTTTATTTTACTTTGGAGAAGGATGCCCAGTAGTTAAATTAGTTACACTATAATTACTGGAAATTTCTCTTTTTCATTTCAGATATGTAAAGTGGAAACCTTTCCTGCTCCATCTGAAGACAGAAGCATCTTGTAAGTGTGGAGCGCTGCATGTCCTTGGGAAATTTGACCAGGATCTGTTCGTGAAATCCAGGTCTTGTGAATAGGAAGATCTCTGGAGATCCACTGACCCATTTTGCGACTGGATTAGAGAAAAAAGAGAAGATGAAGGGACAACATCCAGCAGATGTAGGAACTGGAAAACTCCCTCTTGCTGCTCAGCCTTGGAACTGTGAGAAGAATGAGTCAAGTCTTAGGCAGAAGATCCAGGAAGTGGGAACTAACACTTTAGCGGTCCATTGCTATCCCTTCAGAAAAGTACAGTTCGAGAAGGTGACTGGGCCCCGAGATGTTTGCAGTCACCTTCACCGCCTTTGTCTTCAGTGGCTGCAGCCAGAAAGACACACGAAGGCTCAGATGCTGGATCTGGTGCTCCTGGAGCAGTTCCTGGCTGTCCTTCACCCAGAGATGGAGAAATGGGTGCGGGAGTGTGGAGCAGAGACGAGTTCCCAGGCGGTGGCCCTGGCTGAAGGGTTCCTTCTGAGCCAGGAGGAGGAAAAGTTGCAAGAAGAGTTGCAGGTGTGAGAGTATAGCCACGGCAGGTCTAATGATCTCTCTCAATTTGTCAATGTCTCTCTGACAGAGTTTTGGGGATTATGAACTGCTAAGGCCAGTTGTTTCATTCTTCTTTTAGAAGATGTATTTGGGGAATTCTTCCGCCCTCATTGTCCATCTTCAGTGATATACATTGGGGTCTCCTAGTTTGAGGGTGCAGTATGAGAATTCATTTCTTTCTCTCTGCTCTTCCTTGTTTCTACTGGGACATCATGTCCAGATATCCTTGGAAGTAGCCACTGAGTATGTCAAGGGAAGGAAAGAATCGAAACTCTCCCAAGAGCTACTGGTTGGGGAGATCTTTCAGAAAGATCAAAATCAGGATACCATGTCAGGTAATGGAAACTGCATCTGTGTGATGTGAGGTTTGGACATCCAGCTAACTGATTCTTTTGCTCCTCTTGAGTGGAATTTCTCAATTTTTTAAAACAAATCTGCTTTCGCACTTTTTCTGCCTTTCACAGAGAACCAAAAGCAATCCTGGGTATTTTTCGAATCACCTCTTCTTTGTGATGTAGCTGAAAGAGTGACCGAACCCATGCCTCAGGTAGGAGAAATGTTGGAAAACATCTATGAATCTTGGATGATATACATATATACATATATATATATAAAATTTATATTTGCTGATAAAGAAATAAAGGGAGATTAGTATAGATCTATTTCAAGCTATTTAGCTCTCATCAGCTAGCCATACCCTTACTCGGATTCGAACTATGCTCCATCCCATATTGGGGTAGACCAGGTGCTTCAATAGAAAAACACTTTATATATTTTCCTACGTAACCAATATTTTTCTACAGCCCTAGTGTCTCACTAGGCAGCATAGGGCCTGCTGGCTGCCAGAAGAGAAAAGCCCAGAATCGAGTGGATGTGACTCCACTGAGCTAGGGCTGTAGAAAAATCTTGGTTACGTAGGAAAAACCTGGCTAAAAGAAAAACACACATAAAACCTACGAAAAGTAAGAAAATAGATATATATATAGATATACATACATACATACATGCATGCATACACACTTTATATATACTTTATATATATATATATATTGTAAGCCACCCAGAATCATTGAGAATGAATTAGGTGGTCATATAAATTTTCTTAAATAAAAAAAGTTGATTAATTTTATAAATTTATATGCCTCTTGTCTCAGTATCCAGTGTAACTCTGGGTGGCTTAAAATAAAAGCATAAATATAAAACCATTAAAATGAATAATAATGAAAATGAAGGTTAAAGCCAAGTACCTGGACCATTTGTGGGTGGACTATTGTCTCTTACTCAATCAGCTACCTCCAGCACAGTGCACCCCCATCAGGCTCCACGCCAACTGGCAGAGGTAGGTTTTCAGGCTTTTCTGAACAGCCAGAAAAGTGGAGGGAGATGTCATCTCCAGTGGTAAAATGTTGTTATTTTCGTCTATTATATTTATATGCCACCCATTTCACTGACATGCAACTCTGGGCAGCATGCAATCTGCCGAAATAATATGAAAGATTAAAGCAACAATAGATGCAGCATTGAAATTCACAGAGAAATAGCTAAGAGAGGGAGGTTTTTTTTTTTGAAGGAGTGGATGTAGGAACTTCTTTTTAATCTAGTATCTTCCAGGATGACACGTCCCCATTCAGGCCCCAGCCCAAACAACAAGAGACAAGTTTTAAGGAAGGCTAGAAAGGGTAGGGTAGGGTGGATTTCACGGTGAGGAGTACCATGTAATAAATGGCAGGGATAACAGCAGGAAAGGCTGTTCTCCTGAACCTACTAGCCAAAATTACTTTGTTAATGTAAAGTGTCTGAACAAGTGGGTTGGGCGAATCCAATTGGGGCAAGACGGTTCTTCAGATAACCAGGTCCCATGCCATGATGGGCTTTAGAGGTGGTAATCAACAGCTTGAATTGGATCTGGAAGCAAACCAGCTACCATTACAGCCGCACATAACAGTATCATCCTAGGGGCCTGCAGAACTGTCCATGCTGTTGTGTGCCGTACCAGCTGTAGTTTCCGAATACTTTTCAACAGTAGCCCCAAATAAAGCATATTGCAGTAATCCAAACAAAAGATGACCAGGGCATGAATGATTCAGCTCGGAACCTCACAATCCAGGAAAAAGGGCACAA
Organism: Arizona elegans; assembly: GCA_022577455.1. NCBI lineage: Eukaryota > Metazoa > Chordata > Lepidosauria > Squamata > Colubridae > Arizona > Arizona elegans. The sequence continues at coordinate 1,386,118 of JAKOOJ010000012.1, read as the reverse complement.
TTTATTTATTTATTTTATTAAATTTCTATACCGCCCTTCTCCCGAAGGACTCAGGGCAGTGAACAGCCACAAGATAAAACACATAAATACAAAAATTTAAAATAAAATAAAAACGAATTAAATAATTTGGCTGAACAAATTTAAAATACCCCATAATTTAAAAACAAATTAAAATTTACATTTAAAAAGGGGAAAAGATTTAGGCCAGGCCAGCTTGATGAAATAAAAAAGTCTTAAGCACGCGATGGAAGGTGTGCAGATCCAGGATCCTCCGTATCTCCGGGGGGAGCTCGTTCCAGATCGTAGGTGCCCCCAAAGAGAAGGCTCTCCCCCTAGGGGCCGCCAGTCGACATTGGCTGACGGCACCCGGAGGAGCCCCTCTCTATGGGAGCGTACTGGCCGGTGGGAGGCTATTGGTAGTAGCAGGCGGTCCCGTAGATAACCAGGTCCTAAGCCATGGAACAATATTGCTGTTTCAAAGCAACATAAAAATTTAGATTGAGTATTGAACATTCACACCCAATTTGGCCTACTTCTCAAGAGTGGTATGGAGACCCAAGAAAGAAAATCTACTGTAATGTTGTAGAACATTTTTTAAAAAGTATAATTAAGGTAAAAGGTATTTCAAGTGATTAGAGAGATAGCAATGGTTAAAAGGAGTCTCCATACTCGTCTTTATTTCCTTGGAAGGATTCAACAGGGGTGAAATACAGCAGTTTCTGACAGGTTCTGGAGAACCGGTAGCAGAAATTTTGAGTAGTTTGGAGAACCGGCAAATACCACCTCTGGCTGGCCCCAGAGTGGGGTGGGAATGGAGATTTTGCAGTATCCTTCCCCTGGAGTGGGTGGAAATGGAGATTTTGCAGTATCCTTTCCCTGCCACGCCCACCAAGCCATGCCTACCAAGCCACACCATGCCCACCAAGCCATGCCCACAGAACTGGTAGTAAAAAAATGGCCTTCCCAGGCTCTGGAGGCCTTCCCGAACTTCTGGTAGGCCCGTTTTTCACCCTACCCGAGCCTCCGCGCATACCCTGCACTTAACCTGCATCCAAAATGGGCCATGTGGGGACTCTTGGGACAGGTGAGATAGGCGGGGCCAGCAAGGAGTGGGATTTGGGGGTTCTCCAAACTGCACAGAATCTTAGAGGTTCTCCCGAACCCCAGCAGCCCACCCCTGGTCCTCACACAGATCCCTGGATGAGCTCTGTTAGCTTTTCGAGGTAGTCGAGACAAGAACCAGGACAATGAATTCTAGCACTACATAATTTAATGTTGCAATTCTGAAAGAGCCCCCCTCCCAATCCCTTGTTTTTCTCTTCTGAAATTCAGATTTTATTGAGCAGACCATTGTCTCGGCTAAGGCTCTTCTTCCTGTCTCCCAGGGTCAATCCCATGTGCAATCCCTGCGTGAGCTGCACTGGCTCCCAGTGGTCTTCCGGGTGCGCTTCAAGGTGTTGGTCACTACCTTTAAAGCGCTTCATGGCATAGGACCTAGTTATCTTCGAGACCGCCTGCTGCTACCGATGACCTCCCACCGACCTGTGCGCTCCCACAGAGAGGGCCTCCTCGGGGTGCCATCAGCCAAACAATGTAGGCTGGTGACCCCCAGGGGGAGGGCCTTCTCTGTGGGGGCACCTACCCTCTGGAATCAGCTGCCCCCAGAGATAAGGAGAATTCAAGACCTCGGTGCCTCACGCCGTGCCCTTAAAACGTTATTTTTCCAGCAAGCCGGGCTGGCTTAACATAACATTTTTTTAAAACATTTTTAACTGGTTTGTCATTTTAAATTGGGGCCAAATTAATATCTATCCTTTTAATTGTTTTTAATGTTTGTATTGTATGTTTTTAGCTGGCTGTACACCGCCCTGAGTCCCTCGGGAGAAGGTGCGGTATATAAATTTGAAATAATAAAAAAAAATTATAACCTCTCTTAGCACTTTTATTCTGAGGAGCATGAGAATGATGGTCCCTAAGTGGATACAGCAGACAGTTGGCAAAAATGGCAGATGGGTTTCTTCAGTATTACCTTCTGCCCACATAGAAAGAGTTGGAGCTACTGCTAAGACTTTTAGTTGGCTTCAGTGAAAGCCATTGAAAATCCTGCAGTAAACCTGATGAAATATCCTTTACGTTGTGCCATCTGCCAAAATTTGTGGGATCTTATTTTGAATTCTGCAGCAGATGCCCATTTCATTCATTGCAAATCTCCCTTGGAATCGATGGAAGAGAAGCCTCAAATTCTTCTTGGAGTTGTTTTTTAACGCGGAAATTTGTTTCCTTGTTTAGGATCTTGTGTCTTTTGAGGAAGTGGCTGTGTATTTTTCTGAGGAGGAGTGGTCTCAGCTGGATCCTGACCAAAAAGCTCTTCATGGGGAAGTCATGTTGGAGAACTCCAGGAATCTGGCTTCTGTGGGTAAGAACCTCAATCTGGCTCTATCTTAATTCATTGTAGCCAACTCGCCACAGAAGGAGAATTACACTAATATCAAAGAAATGGTGGAATAGAATCATTAAAGTAATCACTAAAAGAGGGACCAAATGAAATGTGAATGACAAAAATTAAAATAATATCGAAAAAAACAGTGAATTATCACTGTTTTATTCTGCATTGAATTGTCCCGCAGCGAGTTGACTCGTAGTAACTTGGCCATGGTGGATTGTCCCATTCCTGAGAAGGATGACTAGGAAGTGACAAGGAATAACAAAATAACAGAGTTGGAAGTGACCTTGGAGATCTAGTCTGAACCCCTGTTCAAGCAGGAGATCCTATACCATTTCAGACAAGTTGCTGTCCAGTTTCTTTTTTAAAGCCTCCAGTGATTGAGAACTCCAAACTTCTGAAGGCAAGCCATTTTACTGGTTAATTGTTCTTACTGTTGGAAAGATCTTAGTTCTAGGTTGCTACTCTCCTTGATTAGTTTCCATCCATTATTTCTTGCCTTGTTTTCTGGTGCTTTGGAAAAATAGGTTGACTAGGTTGAAAATAGGTCAGGATTGCATTGACTTTTTAAGCTGCTGTCACATACTGCTGGATCATATTTAAGGGATTGTTCACTAGCAATGGCATTTAGACTTATATACCCCACTGCTTTATAGCCCTCTCTAAACAGAGAGGTTTACAGAGTCAGCATATTGCCCCCAAGAATCTGGCTTCTCATTTTACTGACCTCAGAAGGATGGAAGGCTGAGTCAATCTCAACTGCTGGCAGTCAGCAGAAGTAGCCCGCAGTACTGCATTCTTACTACTGTACCACCATGGCCACTCGGACTCCAAGTTACTGCTATTGGGAATCAGGTTTGATTCCCTTTTTGCTAATTATCCCAGCACCAGGATGAGAATTCCAAAGGACAGAGGAGTATGAAAAAGGAAAACAATTAATTTAATTGTTTAAACTAAAACAATTGTTTTAATTTAAAACAATTAAATTGTAAGCACAGGCACAGTCATGTGATTTTCCACTGTGGTTAATTTGCCATTCCTGATTGTGGTCGCTCGATGAGTGCCCCAGGTTGATAGTTGTTGGGGATTTAATTTGGCCCAAGGTCGTAGACCATACGATGCAGCACAGGAATTCATGGCAACATGGAACTGACCCGTGTCAATAAGAGCCTTGCATACGCTAGTTGTCAAATATTAGATCAAGGTTTTCTCTGAGGGCAGTTGTAATCTGATTTGATGTGGATATATGAACTTGGCAGTAGCCCACCTGGAAATTCATCTTTAGTAGAAGCTTAGATCAGATTATTTTGTATAAGGCAGCAAAACACCCAAATTATATTGATGTTACTTTGGCAAAATTTCAGGGGGTGGGGAAATTGATCTTTAAACATGTTCCTAATCTTGCTACAATTTCTTGTTTCTTTTTGAAGAAAATAATGTCAATGAGGGAAAAAATTACATGGAACAACGCCAAGCAATCCACCAAAAAAAGGAAAAAGGGAAGTCTGCTGATCAGCTGGAAGCAAAAAGTGATGAGAGAAACAGATCACAACATGGAATTAAAAAAAGCTTTTCTTGGATCAGTCGACCTACTTATCACAGAATGATCCATACAGAAGAAAGACCCTATAAATGCCTGGAGTGTGGCAAGAGCTTTTCTAAACCCAGTCACCTCATTCGCCATAAAATGACACATTCGAAAGAGAAACCGTATACCTGTATCCAGTGTGGAAAGGCCTTCCGTGATAATTGCTCTCTTAGAAGCCACCAGAGGAATCACAATGGAGAAAGGCCCTATAAATGCATGCAGTGTGGGAAAGCTTTTACTCAAAGTGGTGCTCTTGCTACCCATAAAAGAATCCACACGGGGGAGAAACCATATAAATGTATGGAATGTGGAAAGAGCTTTACTCAGGGCAGTCATCTTACTTCTCATAAGTTCATCCACACAGGGCAGAAACCATATAAATGTATGGAGTGTGGAAAGAGCTTTTCTCAGGGCAGTCGTCTTACTTCTCATAAATTCATCCACACAGGGGAGAAACCATATAAATGCATGGAGTGTGGAAAGACGTTTAGTCAAAACAGTAATCTTACTTCCCATAAAAGAATCCACACAAGGAATAAGCCATATAAATGCAGAGAACATGGAATGGGTTTCTGTGAAAACCCATCTCTTATGGAACATGAAAGGATCCACATAGGGGAGAAACAATATAAATGCATGGACTGTGGAAAGTGCTTTTCTCTATTAGATCACCTCATTTCCCATGAAATGACCCATTCAGAAGAGAAACCACATACCTGCTTGGAGTGTGGAAAGATTTTCCCTGATAATTATTCTCTTAGGAGCCATCAAAGGAATCACAGGGGAGAAAGACCCTATAAGTGCATGGAGTGCGGAAAGACCTTTGCTTGGAGCAGTAATCTTTCTTACCATAAAAGGACCCACACAGGGGAGAAGCCATATAAATGTGTGGAATGTGGGAAGGGTTTTAGCACCAACAGTTACCTTACTGCCCATAAAAGGATCCACACAGGGGAGAAGCCGTATCAATGTATGGAGTGTGGAAAGAGCTTTAGAAGGAGTAATCTTCTTGCTTGCCATAAAAAAATCCACACAGGAGAGTAGGCATATCAGTGCAAGGACTGTGGGAAGACTTAACGAATAGTAATCTAAAATGTCTTGAAAGGCTCCACTTGGGCAATACTGCATATAAATACCAGACCTATACAAATATGTGAGAATATTTTGTCTTTCCATTCCAATGCAGACAGGATGAATCCTTAATCCTGATAGTAATTTTTGCTAAGTAGGAGGTTTCAAGGAAAAAATAAGTAGAGATAAAGGGCATTGATGGTGTCTTAATGGTGTCCAACACATTTAAGACATGTACACTTCTAGGAATTCCTTTGGATGAATAGATCCACTTGAGTAGAATTGCAGGCAGATAACCGACCCTTAATTCCTTATGATTGCACTGCTTAATTTTGTTATAATCTGCCTTTCCATCTTTGCTTCCCATTGTGTAACACAAAGTAATAGCTGAGAAAAAAAACCATAAGGAGTATAGGGTTAGAAAATACAACCTGAATTTCAACATACAGCTCATTGGCTTTGTGTTCTAACTTTGTGGTGATTTTTGTTTTCTTAATTGCAAAGTAAAACAGCAAAAGGGTTTGTGTGTCCTAGCATCACAAACCATGCCAGAAATGTATGGGAGACATCTCTCAATTCACAAAGGAGTCATTATCTCTTGAATATGAAAACAACAAAGATTTGTTTTCTACTGTATGAAATCAGGAGTTAGGGACTTATAATAGGAATGAGAAAGCATTATTCAGTCAAAAGTGCCTTTATGATACAACCCATAATCTCATATAAATGTGCATCGTATGGAAAGAGCTTCAAAGGGAGAGTTTCCTTTTTATCAAAGGAGCCACAGTGATTTTAAAGCCTATAAATGCACATGCAAAGCAGGTGAAATTGACTTACTTTCCCTACTGGTTTGCAAATGTGTGCACACTTCACTCACACGTGCCGTCCACGCATGCGCAAAGCCTGTGAATACACAGTGGCTTAAAATGTTGCAAAACGTCATGACATCCACGCAGGAGGGCGGAGCCTCCCGCAGCCACCGCTACCAATTCACCCGAGCCGTATAGAACCGGCTGAATTTCATCCCTGATGCAAAGGCTCTTCTATGAAGGTGCTAACAGCTTTGGGGTGGTGTGACATGGGGTTGGCAAAAGCTAAAATGGATTGTGTCACATTTATCTTTAAAATTAAATACAGTTCGTATGTTTTTTTTTCCTTTCATATGGTTAATGATCTTTGGGCACATTGAAAATTACAAATATGGGATTATTTTTGGAGGGTCCATGCTTGAAGGTTTTAGAGTCTCATGTCAGGGTGAAAGCAATAGTTCCTAGTGTTGTGGGGACATCCACACCTTTGAATCTGTTTCCATATATGGAGCCGATAAATCAAGTAGCTTTATTAAGAAAAAGTTCTCGTAGGGAAGATGGATATCTAGCCAAGTATCCAACAGGAACCTAGATGTGTCATTAATACAGATGCGATAATATTACATGACAAGTAGCAGACATGGAAAATTGTGACAAAAATGAGAATAGACATAAAAGGACAATGCTGGTATTGTTATCCAGCCTTATTGAAAGTAAATTGATTATGTGTCATCAAATTGGCTCAAGTCTGCAACCGCACAAACAGATTTTCTGACGGGAGGACTGTATTTAATCTTTGCAACCGCACAAGACGAATTTTATGACGGAAGACTTCTTCCTAACTTGAGCAGTCACAAAACAAACTGTTGTAAGTCAAGGACTGATTTTGTTTGGTGAAACTAATATTTTTTTAAAAAATCTATTCAACATTTTCTTTCCTTCAATTTACAATACTTTTTCTTCAGCCACAGATGAGATGCCATGTTCCCCACTCTTCATTTCTCCACCAAGGAGCCTCGTTGTGAGGTAAAATTTCTGGAACGGACGTTTCAGCTTTTCACCCATTTTGGAACTGGGTTTTCTTTTTCTACTTGTTTTTCTTCAGCATTATTTCCTTTCTCACAAGAGTTGCCACTCGGTCTTTCCAATTATTCTTAGGCACCCAGAGCCAAGAATTTGAGAGCGGAAGCTGTACATATTGAACTAAAGATTATCTATCTATCTATCTATCTAAAAGAAATCTGTGTTTCCCACAAAGGCTCTTGGGTCCTCATCTTCTGGCAGCCCGGCTGTTTCAGGATAGCTGTTCTTTGAGGGAAGCGAGTTGAAATCCTTCAGATTTTTCTCCATCTCTACAGACGGTTCCTGGGCAGAAAGGAGAGGGAGATGGAGAAGCTGCCACCTGTGGAGATGACGAAGCCTTTCTCGGAGAGGGAACTTACTTTTCCCTCCTACTCCCATGCCCATCATCCTTGCCCTCCCTTTCCTCTCAGAGACGCTCTCCAACTCTCCCGCCTTTTCGGGGAATCCTGGCACTTTGCGGAGAATCCACCAGAGGGCGCTCTCAGCTTCAGGAGGGAACTGAGCGTGCGCCGAGATCTTCCTCTAATAGAAGACACGTGTTGCCCGGGGCGTTCGTAGGAAGCGGCTGCTGTTTCTGTTCCCGCCCCTCCCTCCGCTGTGAGTGGGAGGCGGGGCCTTTGCGGGAGGCCCAGAGGATGCCGGGAAATTTGGAGGGGCGCGGATCCCGACGACACTCCCGAGTTCCGTGAGTGGCAGCTCAGCCCGTGCAAAGGGGTCCCCCGCTGGAGGGGTGCGTGGAAGCGAGCCAAGTCTTCCTCCGAGGTCGGAATCAGGGGTCCCATGCTTCCCTGCCACCCTTTCCATGCATGAGCCAGGCCGGCGGGGCGGGGGGGGGAAGCAAAGAGAGAAATGGGGTCGCCAGAAGAGAGGGGTCGTTTCTCCCCATTTATTGGAGGAGTGGAGGCAAGCTCGAAGTCCTGTTACGATATTTTTCAGGATCAGACTCAATAAGTAGAATAAGAATTAGATATTCAAATAAAGCACTGTTTATTTACAGAAGGCATTCTATATTCACTGAATATTCACAGATAGAAGCTCAGAAGGAAAGCATACAGCTCCTTATATATACAAGGGGTGGAGCTAGATATAGGAGTGGTTAAATATGAATATATTAAGTAGTGAAGAATAAATTAACCCCTGATATCCTGGTCATGTACTATTTACATAATAAAGAATAAGGCATTTACTTGTGACAAATCCCCCTCTAAATGCCGATTCGATATATTACAACAATTACATTCAGATTCAGAACAATATAAAACTTGTAACTTAGAAGTCAAGTATTTATGCTGCTTAGAAGGCAAAGGCTTTGTCAATATGTCAGCTATTTGCTCTGATGTTTCGCAATGAACTGCTTTAATAAATCCATCCTGAGATAACTGCCTCACATGTTTGAATTTTATATCTATATGTCTGGACCTTTGTCCAATAGCATCAGATCTAGATATTTCAATAGCAGCCTTGTTATCTTCGTGTATGATAAATGGTAATGAAGGTTTCATCCAGGTGTCTGACAACAAGTCATTAAACCATACGAGGTTATTTGAGGCTTTAGACAAACAGACATATTCTGCCTCAGTCGTTGATGTGGCTACTAAGTCTTTTTTTTTTTTTTATTGCAAAAGTTTTACAGTTACATTTTCACCCCTTTTCCCCCCCCCACAACCCCCCCAAACTTCCCAACCTCCCTAACCCACCCTAACCCTCCCCTCCCCCCAGACTTCCTAGTATACTCATGTCAGATAAAAGGAAAAAACCCTCCTTTGTATATAAAACTTGAACCCTTCCCTCCCCCTTACAAATTTTTATCTTCCTTACATTAACATTAACCTATTTCTATCTTAGTATAACATTTTCAAATAAATTTTCATCCTGATTACCTTAAAGATACTTCTATCTTGATATAACATTTTGTAACAAATTTTCACCCTCAACCTTAAAATATTTCTGTCTTAATATAACATTTTCTAACAAATTTTCATCCTCAACCTTAAAATATTTCTATCTTGATATAACATTTTCAAATAAAAGCTATTTGATACTTCCTAGTTTGGTATTTATGCTGAACATAATTTATCCACTTCTTCCATTCCCATTCATAAGTCTCTTGAGAACAATCTTTTAAATATGCTGAAATCTTCGCCATCTCTGCAAAACTGGCCATCTTCAAAGTCCATTCCTCAATCGTAGGCAGCGCTTCATTTTTCCAGTATTTACCTATCAACAATCTTGCTGCAGTTATCATGTACAATATCAATTTTGTTTCACCCAATGTAAAACCCTTAACTATACCCAATAAAAAAAGTTGTGGAGAAAATTGAATTTTTTTCTTCAAAACATTCTGCATGACCCACCAAATTTTTATCCAAAAAGCCTTAACTTTCTTACAGGTCCACCATACATGATAATATGTAGCGTCTAGGCAATCACATCTCCAACATTTAGGCTGCACATTAGGGTACATACACGACAATTTTTTGGGGTCTAAATGCCATCTATAAAACATTTTATAGAAATTTTCCCTCAGATTCTGCGACTGTGTAAATTTAACATTCTGAACCCAAATTTTTTCCCATGTTTCCAACATCACTGGTTCCTCAAAATTTTGTGCCCACTTAATCATGCAGTCTTTAACTAATTCAGTTTCTGAATCCCTTTCTAACAAAACATTATAAAGTCTTTTAATACTTCCGGTTTCCTCGTCTTCGGCGGCGACGGTGCTTTCTTTTAGCACCGCCACCCCCGCCGCTTGTAGAGCCGCTTCCTGACTGCGAAGCGGCTCGAAATCTTCGAAATCCTCAGGATTAAAGAAGAAGAGGCAGCAGGGCACAGGTAGAGCCCCTGCAACCCCCCCAGGGAACTGTTTCTGGGGAGGAAGCAGGCGCGGCTCCCTTACAACCTGCTGAAACTCCGGGCGGCGTGGGACGTCTTCTGCTTTTGCAGAACAAGCCGACCTCAGGAAACCTTTAAAGAGCGAGGAAATAACTCAAATAAACATCCGCAATCCACTTGAACCCTGAAATTTTGAACTGCAAGTATTAGTCCTTTGCTGAACTTTTTTTACTGAAGTGAAAGTCTCGGAATGAGTGAAAGTGATTGAAAAAATATGGCGCTCAGCAAATGAATTAGTGGGTGTGGATTGGTGAAGTTATCTTGTCTTGCTACAAAGTTAAAAAGTTGTTACAGAGTTGCTCCGGCTGCAACAGAAATAAGAGGAAAATCTCTCCCTTTTACTTGTCTTTGCTGCATTATAGCTTTGTTTTGAGTAATTCTGGGGGACTTTTTTAGAAGGTATTGTGGAGGTGGCAGAAGAGGCGGACCCTCCCTTTTTAAGAAAGCTAGCTTACGTGGCAGGATGGCTTCAAAAAAGCAGGAAGGCAAAACAGGGGGGGGATCCCCCCCACGTAAGCAGGATACGCAGTCACAAGCCCAAAAAAAAGATTTGGATATGGGAGAATTAAAAGAATTCATCTCAAATATTTTGGATGAGAAATTTCAAGACATGGATGACAAAATAAATAAAATAGATGAAAAAATTCAAAAGTCACAACAGGAAATTATGCAGGAAATGCAGCAGAGCCAAAAGATGGTGACCAAAAAAATAACGGATGTGGCGTCTGGTCTGGCAGGATTTATTATGAAAGTTGAGACAAAAGTGGATGAATTTAAATTAGAAGTTAATGCTAAGATGAAAAATAATGATCATAAATTTCTTGATGTTGATGACAAGATGCAGAGAGTTGAGAATGATATTGTTATGATGCAATTTCGTGCAATGGAATTTGCTATAAGGCTTCGAGGAATTAGAGAAGAGGAGAGACAAGATTTGAGACAGATCTGTGCCGAAGCCCTAGCTGTGATTTTAAAAGTTGAACCTGAGATGGTTTTTTGTAAAATAGATAAAATCTATAGAGTTAACTCGTGGGTGGCCAGACAAAGACAACTGCCTAGAGATGTGGTCATATATTTTACAGACAGAGCAATAAGAAATGACATTATGCAAAAATCTTTCCTCACTTCTGTGCAAGTGAGCGGATCCAAGATTACAGTCTACAAGGAGCTCCCACCTAAGATGTTGAAATCTAGACAAGAGTATGGTTTTCTTGTTAAAGAACTGCAGAGTAATCAAATCCCATTTCGTTGGGACGCCCCAACTGGCATAATTTTGAGATATAAGGGAGAGAAACACCGTCTGAATACTGTGGAGAAGGCGGAGCAATTTTATAATGACATCTTTAAAGAAAGAACTCCATCCCCACGCACATCTACAGTTTTGGAGATTAAAGAGAGTGATAAGAAGCAACCTCAAGAATGGCAACAACAATCTAAGCAGGAATTAGCAGAGTTGAAGGGTGCTGAAGGAGGTTTTCTGGATGAGCCTTTGCTGGAACCTTCCCCAATCTCGGAGCTGGCTTGGGCGGCTGAAGTTAAGGATCAGCGTATAACTCGAGCAAAAGCCAAGGAACTTAAAGAAAAGTTACAGCAGGAGAGGCAAGACAAGGCTGGGGCTGTGGGAAATGCAGGACAGAGGATCTCAGATGAAATCCTAAGGTTCTGCGCTTCGCTCCAGAAGGAGAATAAGGATGATTAAATGTTTATCTTGGAATGTGAATGGGTTGAATGTAACACAAAAAAGGAAGAAAGTATTTGCATATTTAAAACAACATAATAATGATATAATTTGCTTACAAGAAACGCATATTACAGCTCAAGATCAAAACTATTTGAAAAATTCCAAATTAGGAACACATTTTATATCCTCAACTAACCAAAAAAAGAATGGTGTGGTCATTTATGTAAACAAAAAATTAACAGCCAAACTTATAGAAGCTGATCAAGATGGTAGGTTTGTAGCAATTGAATTACTTTCTGCTAATAGTCAAATTCTTTTGATAGGAATTTATGCTCCTAATCAACAACAGGACTATTTTTATAAAATGCTGCATACTAAAATACTTCAATGGGATTATAGATCTATTTTAATTATGGGAGACTGGAATGGAGTAATTGACTCTAAATTAGATAAAAAGACTTTGGCAAAATCAAGAATTAGATTACCACAGACTTTTTTTGATATGAAAGAAGACCTGGAATTAAAAGATATTTGGAGAATACATAACCCAAAAGAACTGGACTATACTTTTTTTTCTGACAGACATAGATCCTTTTCCAGGATTGATTTTATTTTGTTGTCTGATGACTTACTTGTTAGGACAAAAAGAACAAAGATTCTGCCAAGAACTTTGACTGATCATAGCCCAGTCTGGATAGAAATCGAGACATGTAAGAATGAGAGACGCTCTTGGAGATTAAATGAAAACTTGTTTAGATATGAGAAAAATATAATAGAACTTAAAAAGCATCTGAAAGAGTTTTTTGAAATGAACTTGAATAAAGGCACCCCAATGGAAATTGTGTGGGACGCAAGCAAAGCTTATATGAGAGGGGTGCTTATATATATGAACTCTAAACATAAGCGGATTCGACAAAAGAAAAGACTTGAATTGGAAGCAGAAATAAAGGACAAAGAACAGTTACTTATCAAAAATCCAACAGATGAAAGAATACTTAGTGTTATAAAACTTCTGAAAGACCAATTCCAAATGCTTATAGCGGAACAAGTTGCAACAAACTTACAATATGCGAAGCATAATACATTCTGCAATGCTAATAAACCAGGCAGGTGGTTGGCTTACACATTAAGGAAGAAACAAAGCATACGGACTATTGATAGTGTTGATATTGGGGGGAAAGAAGTTTTTCAACAGAATTTAATAAAAGAAGCTTTTCTTCAATATTACACTAAACTATATGCCAGAGAGGAGGTGCAGAATGGACTTATAGAAAAATATTTGGACAATAAAAGAGTCACATAAATCACTGAGCAACAAAAGGAAAGAATGGATTATCCCATAACAGAGGAGGAGATAATAGCAGCAATAAAACAATTAAAAACAGCCAAAGCTCCTGGAACGGATGGTCTGACAGCAGTGTATTATAAAACTTTACAGGCAGAAATGGTGGAACAACTCAGAGACTTATTTTGCAACATACAACAAGGGGGAAAAGTACCTCCATCGTGGACTACAGCTTATATTTCTTTGATACCAAAAGAGCAAACAGGTCCTAAAAAACCGGAGAATTACAGACCAATATCTCTTTTGAATACGGATTATAAAATTTACGCAAAAGTATTAGCCAACAGACTGATGCCAGTAATTCAAAAGGTGATTCATGATGACCAAGCGGGATTTATTGAGGGTAGGCACATGAAGGACAATGTAAGGCAAGTAATAGATTTATTGGAATATCTTGAGAAGAATAAACAGATCTCTGCAGTGCTGGTCTTTCTGGATGCAGAGAAGGCCTTTGATAGAGTGGATTGGAATTTTCTATTAAAGACATTAAAAAAGATGGACTTTGGGGACCAATATATACAGGCGGTCTCAGCAATTTATCAAGAGCAAAAGGCACAGATCATTATCAATGGAAGTTTGACAACAGAGTTTAAAATTGAAAAAGGTACAAGACAGGGATGTCCACTGTCCCCATTGTTGTTCATTTTAACATTAGAAGTCTTGTTAAATACAATAAGGGATTCTAACACATTGAAAGGTATAATGATAAGGCAAGAGGATTACAGAATAAAGGCATTTGCAGACGATCTGGTTGTTACCCTAACACAGCCAATGGAATCGATAATCCAGATGAAGGACATTATACAAGACTTTGGTAAAGTTTCAGGTTTCAGATTGAATCAGAGAAAAACTAAGATGGTAGTTAAAAATATGACACAAGATCGTAAACTGGAGTTAGAAAGGAGGGCAGGTTTTGAGATTGTACCAAAGGTAAAATATCTAGGAGTTCAGGTTGCAGAATCAAATATGAAATTGTTTCAAAATAACTATGAGGCGTTGTGGCGAGAGGTGCAAAAAGATATGGAGACTTGGAAAAAACTGCAGCTGTCTTTACTTGGAAGAATAGCAGCAGTTAAGATGAACATTTTGCCAAGATTTCTTTTTTTGTTTCAAATGATTCCGGTGCTCAAAAATGATAAACAACTAAAAGCATGGCAAACTGGTGTCAACAAATTTGTCTGGAACGAGAAAAAACCAAGAGTAAAAATGAAAATTATGCAAGACATTCCAGAAAGGGGAGGTCTCAAACTTCCAAACCTACAATTATATTATGATGCAACAGCTTTGACTTTAGTAAGTGATTGGTTTGGAGGAAAAAAGACTGGAATATTGAATGCAGAAAGTTTTGATCTGGAATTTGGATGGCACGCTTACTTATTTTATGACAGCAAAGTGGATAAAGTATTTAAAAGCCATATACTTAGAGATTCTTTGCTGAGAGTTTGGAAGAAGCACCGAAACAACTGGAATTATAAAATACCGCTATGGCTGGATCTTGGTCATACCTTGTGGAATACAAATATAATGTCACTCGGGGGGGTTTTTATATAAAGAGGTTCTTTTTACAGATGCGGGCAGATGGCAGCTGAAGACATTACAGACATTGTTGGCTGAAGGGATTAATTTAACCTGGTTACAATATAATCAATTGCAATTGAGATGGAAAGAGGACCAAAAAACTGGTATTATGATGTATGAGGAAGAATTAGTTAGACATATAAAAGAGAAAGGCCCGATGTGGCTACTAAGTCTTGTTTACCAGTATACCAGTAAACTGGACAATTGTTAAGAAAAAATATATAACCAGATGTGCTTTTTCTACATGTGGTGTCGCCAGCCCAATCTGCGTCGGCGTAACATGTGAGGATGGGCTCTTTGTCACTATTGGGTTCCAATAATAAATAAAAATCTAAGCTATTTTTCAAATATCTTAATATTCTTTTGACAGCTTCCCAATGATATACTAGTGGTTTGCTGACGTGTCTAGACAACAAGTTGAGAGGCAAAGCGATATCGGGTCTGGTCCAATTGGAGATATATAGAAGGGAACTGATGACTGATCTGTAAAGAGTATTATCTTTAAATTCAGGGGATGACTCACCTGTGTTCCTCAGGAAATCAGTTTGCATGGGAGTATCACAGGGTTTAGCATTGTTTAAGTTACATTTGTTCAGGAGTTCTATAATCTTATCTCTTTGAGAAAGTTTGAATCCCTTTTTTGTTTTGCTAATTTGAACTCCAAGATACTTATTTACCTTACCTAATGATTTCAAAGAGAAATGTTCATTTAGTTTTGTTACAAATGTTTCTCTCTTCTCTTTGTGTTTACCTATATACAAAATATCATCCACATAAATTAACACGAATTCTAAAGAGTCATCCTCTTTTTTAACAAAGAAACAGTTATCAGCAGTAGTGGCATTAAAATTCATAATTTTGAGCACTTTTACTAAACATTCATACCATCTTTTGCCAGATTGTTTCAGCCCATATAAACTTTTATTTAGTAACCACGTTTCATTTTTGTTTGTATATTGACTGTGAGGCGCTCTTACATATATCTCTTTATCTAATTTTGCATGTAGCTATGCAGTCTGTATGTTGTATTGGAATACATCAAGGTTAAGTGCTGATGCTATGACCAGTGCAGTTTTAACACTCTCAGTTCTTACTGTGGGAGAGTATGTATCCGTGTAATCCTCGGGATATTTTTGTGCATAACCTTGAGCAACTAGTCTAGGTTTGTATAAGGTGTTGCCTCCTTCTAAGTTTTTGATTTTATATATCCACCTAGTACCAATAACAGTTTTATCTTTAGGTGCATGTGTAGGTGTGAATACATTTAATTTCTGCAAACTATCCATCTCTTTAGTCATGGCTGATTCCCACTTTTCCTTTTCTTCGGGGGGAAGTTTTAGCACTTCCTCGTATGTGTTTGGTGTTGATGTTTCTCCATCCATATACATTATATAATCTTTGTATTTGTTTGGTATTTGGTTTCTGTTATTCCTGATTGTCCTTTTTGGTCTACTATCATTGTCATGTAAATACCTAGCTTCCTTTTTTGTTAATGAATCTGTCTTTATTTTGTATTGACTGTTTGTCCATGTTTTGTTTTTGTTTTTATGTATGTTGTGATTGTATTCTTCTCCAGTTCTTTCCTCTTGGTGTTTAGTGTTTGTATAGTTGTTTGGGAAAATTTCATTAAGATGTATTTTAGACCAGTTGGCCTGTTCATGGAATACAGCCGTTATGGAAACTATAAATCTGTTATTATTATCGATAAATCTGTACCCTTTTGTGCCTGTTTCGTAACCCATGAACCTGAGTCTCCTAGATACGTTCTCACCTTTACGTCTTAATTGCTTAGGTATGTGTACGTCTGCAGTGACTCCAAATATGTGCATGTGAGCTATTTTGGGTTTCCTATTATACATCATTTCATATGGTGTCTTGTTAACAATGCTGGACCAAGTTCTATTTTGTGTATAATTGGAATATTGTAAAGCTTCTGACCAGAATTGTTTTCCTAAGCCAGCGTCTTCTAATGTGCATCTAATCATGGTTTGTAATGTTGAGTTCTTTCTCTCTGCCACTCCATTTTGGAATGCAGAGAAAGGGCTAGACGTGTAATGTAACATCCCTTTGTCTTTAAGCCATTGGGAGAATTCTTTTGACATGAATTCACATCCCCTATCTGTCATAATTTGTTTTATTCTAATATTATGTTGTGTTTCTATACGTTTGTAAAACTCCTTAAATTTCTGAAAAGTTTCATCTTTGTGCTTTAGTGTATAGACAAAGCCATAACGACTATAGTCATCCACAATGGTTAGGAAATAACGTTTTCTATATGTGATTGATGGCGTTAATGGACCAACTAGGTCCATGTGTACCAAATCAAAAATTTTGTTGGTTGATCTTGTTGATTTTTTGGGTTTGGGGCTAGTTTTGAGTTTTGTAGATTTACATACTGAGCATTCCAAATAGTTTTTACAATTTTTTATTTTAATACCTTCAGCATGTTCAGTCATCTTTTGAACTACAGGAAAACTGGCATGTCCTAATTTCCTATGTAAGACATGAGCACATTCATCATGAATTGGTTTACCAATATTAGGTATATTGTTGTTGTGTGTGTCTTTGTGATTGTGAATAATCTCAAGTTCCTCATTGTTACTATTACTACTGTTTTCGTTGTCTATGTTATTGTTATCTTCCATGTTGGAATCAATGTTGTGTAACCATTTTTCTTTTGTCATTAGATAAGGTAGACCTCCTTTAATAATCACAGTACCTATGTTTGTTCTGTTTTTCTCTAATGTTGCTTTTCCTTTTGAGAACACAATATTTATGCCAGAATCTCTGCTTAGTTTTATTGCACTAAGTATGTTATGAGGTATTTCAGGTATTAACAATACCCCCTCTATTTTTCCTAGGCCAGGTAAAGTTATATTTCCTCTACCTATGACTTGAACCTTCTCTTGATTAGCTACCTTAATTACGAATTTATCCTCTACAAATGAAGATAGTATATTTTTATTATTTGTAGTGTGGTTGGTTGCTCCAGAATCAATAAGCCAATCATTGTCCTCTGTCTGTTGTATGTTAGTGTTGTCATGTTTGTTTAACCCATTCAGTGAACCAGATTTTCTATCTTTTGAGTTATCCCTGCCCCCTCTATGTTCCCTATAGATGGGTGGACTTCTATATCTATGTCTATCAATTGATGACTGTCTGTTTTGATACCTATTTCTGTAGTCAGGATTTTTTCTATTTCTGAGGAGTTTTGGACAGTCTCTCCTATTATGTTCTTTGGATCCACAGTTGTGGCATCCTATTGGTTCATAATATCTTTCTTGAAAAACTACCCTCTTATATTGTTTATGTTCCATGTGATTGTTACAACGACTTCTCCTTGAATTATCTTCAGATATTAGCTTGTTAGATAGACTTTCTATGGATAAATATCCTAAATTGATTGTGTCTAAATGAGATGTATAGTTATCCCACGATGGGTCTAGTGAGTTAATGATAACACTCTTCATTGTTTGATCTGAAATTATTTCCCCCCTTAAATGCAGTTCTGCTCTAATTTTGTTTAAAGATATTAAATGTTCACTTATGGTAACCCCTGGCTTTATCCTAGCTGAGAAGAAATCTTTAGACATTCTTGTTGTAGTGGCTACACTTTCACTGTGAAACAATTTAAACATGCATTGAATAATTTCTGATACAGTTAGATTTTGCTTAATACTGTGGTACATGGCAGGAGATATACTGGAAATTAATAAGAAAAATGCCCTATGGTGCAGACAGTTTAATTTTAGAGTCCAAGGTCTTTTTGGGGGATTAGTGATAAAAAATAATAAGTTTTCTTTTAGAAAGACAACCTGGAGCTGCTGACACCATTCTTGCAAATTAATGCCATCTATTCTCAGTTTTGGGAAATCATTGGGTAAATTCCCAATATTGTTGGATCCATTACTTACAACTGGAGGTAGTCCGTGGTCTTGCAAATGTTGAAAGTTACAAAATGGCGTGGGTATGCTTGCGACGATTCTGAATGGTTCTCTCTGTTCTTCATGTCCTTCGAAGTTGTCTGTGTAGTCTTGCACATGCGCGTTGTTCATTTCGCTCCTGAAGCCGTCGTGAGAGGTTCTCGCTGCCGCAGCTCCCTCGTATCACTCTTCTTCTGAGGAATCGGTCTCCGGCTCGATCTTGGGAGTCCTGGTGATAGCAGGCGCTCGCTTTCTTTGGTTGAGAATGCTGGTCCCTGGGATCGTCTGTGGCGTGGGGTGGTATCTGCAGGGCTCTCTGGGTTCAGGCATCGGCGCTTTCGTCGTTTGAATAGAAGTGGGTGGATTCTGAGATGTTTGTTTGCTTGCTTGCCTTTTCGTTGATTCTTTAGTGATTTTCAATTTTGGTCCAAAAGCAGCAAAGAGCGTTTTCATTGCTGATTTTACTTGCATATCTATCGAAGTCTCTTCAATCTCTGTGTCTGATTCTTCTGAGGTGTAAATTTTCTCTTTTTCATTTCTTGCATCGAGTAAGTCTTTTCGCGCCAGGTATTTTGAATCTAGCTTTCTGATTGGCTCTGCTTCGCTCATCTTAGGGGTCCGTTGAAACCAAGATGGCTGCCATTCGAAATTTTGCGCGGGACTGTTAGTTTTCTTTTTCGCTGTATTTTTATTTTCAGGCAAATCGCTCACCGTTTTTGAGTCTTTAGATTTATTCGTAACGATGTGCTTCTCTTTCACTGCTCCGTTGTTTTTTAATATTTCTTGGAGGTTCGCGATGAGATTTTCATCGTTCTTTTGGCTTTTTAAGAGTTTTAGTATCTCTGACCTGAGTTCGTTGTTTTCTATTTCGTTTTCTTCTTGATCATCAGTCTCATCCATTGTTTCTTCATTGTCAGTAGTGCAGTCTTCAGATTCTCTCGATATTGTATTCGTGGACTCATCGATTATTTCTTGATCTGCTTCCATTTCTTTGCTGTATGCCCTGGTGTTGGGTCTTTCTCTTTTATTTCTGGAGTTTTCTCTCTCAGACATATTTAAAGTTTTATTGAGTCAATTTAACCATCCTCTGCTACCAAATTGTTATGATATTTTTCAGGATCAGACTCAATAAGTAGAATAAGAATTAGATATTCAAATAAAGCACTGTTTATTTACAGAAGGCATTCTATATTCACTGAATATTCACAGATAGAAGCTCAGAAGGAAAGCATACAGCTCCTTATATATACAAGGGGTGGAGCTAGATATAGGAGTGGTTAAGTATGAATATATTAAGTAGTGAAGAATAAGTTAACCCCTGATATCCTGGTCATGTACTATTTACATAATAAAGAATAAGGCATTTACTTGTGACAAGTCCGCCTGTTGGCTCTGGGTGCAAGGACTGGGATGCTGCTTCCCAGCCTTTCCATATGACCGCAAAGGGGCTCTGCCGGCAAGACAAAGAAGGGAGACGTTGCAGAGACGGGAGATGCAAGTGGTGCTGAGATGGGGCATTCGCACCGAGTGCCCGATGACACCAGTGTTTGTCAAAAGTTGGCAGCTTTACACTCTTGAGTGTTGAACTCGAAGTTGGAAAGAGTGGATTAGGCTAAAAAGGGGGGGACTACGAATTGCATGAAAACAGACCATCATGTTAACTTGTAGTTGGTTTATTTATTTGAGTTTTAGCCCTATATATGTATTAGATGGTGGTTTGTTAATTCAGGCTTCTGAATGTCCCGCAAGGGTATTTCTGCCAGGTGGTTAAGGGGGTTCTGCTGTTCTTATTATATGTTCAAATGTTGATTTAATTTATTAAATCGATTTATATAGCACATAAGGGACGTGGTGGCTCAGTGGCTAAGATGCTGAGCTTGTTGGTCGAAAGGTCAGCAGTTCGAATCCCTAGTGCCGCATAATGGGGTGAGCTCCCGTTACTTTTCCCAGCTTCTGCCAACCTAGCAGTTCGAAAGCATGTAAAAAATGCAAGTAGAAAAATAGGGACCACCTTTGGTGGGAAGGTAACAGCGTTCTGTGCGCCTTTGGCGTTTAGTCATGAGGGTCACATGACCACGGATACGTCTTCGACAGCACTGGCTCTTCGGCTTTGAAACGGAGATGAGTACCGCCCCCTAGAGTCAGGAACGACTAGCACATATGGGCGAGCGGAACCTTTACCTTTAATTTATATAGCACTCATTTTAATTTTTCTTTGTGACCAAAGACATTCGTGAGTCAGATTGTTTTATGAGTTTCTCTTATCTCTATTCACAGCCACAGAAATAACTTCAACAAGAACCTCAGAAATCCACATTTTATGTGTTTCTCTAGTATTTTAAACTATTTTAAAATACTAGAGTTTTAACAGTTTTAAACTGTTTTTAAATTTTATGGATATATGTGTTTTAGTATGGCTGTGCACCGCCCTGAGTCCCTCCGGAGAAGGGTGGTATAAACATTTAATTAATTAATTAATTAATTAATCAATCAATCAATTAATAAAATAATAACATAAAATAATAAATAAATAATAAATAAATAAATAAAATAATAATAATAATAATAATAATAAATAAATAATAAAATAAAATAAATTTTAAATCATTGCAAAAAGTTGGTCCAGAAATGTTCTTCATTTCCATCAGATAAATCAACCTACTTAATAAAATACTCCTTCCTCTTTCCAAACATTAGTAGATTCATTTGATACCTTTTTATGTTTGTTTGGAGAAGGAACCTCAGTAGTTAAATTAGTCACCCTGTAATTACTGGACATTTCTGTTGTTTTCTATTTCAGATATGTTAAGTGGAAACCATTCCTGCTCCACCTGAAGATGAAAGCATCTTGCAAGTGTGGAGGGCTGAATGTCTTCGGGAAACTCTTCATGAAATCCAGGTCTTGTGAATAGGAAGACCTCTGGAGATCCATTGACCCATTTTGTAACTGGATTAGAGGAAAAAAGAGAAGATGGAAGGACAACACCTGGCAAATGCAGGAACTGGAAAACTCCCTCTTGCTGCTCAGCCTTGGAGTTGTGGGAAGAACGGGTCAAGTCTTAGGCAGAAGATCCAGGAAGTGGGAACTAACACTTTAGCGGTCCATTGCTATCCCTTCAGAAAAGTACAGTTCGAGAAGGTGACTGGGCCCCGAGATGTTTGCAGTCACCTTCACCGCCTTTGTCTTCAGTGGCTGCAGCCAGAAAGACATACGAAGGCTCAGATGCTGGATCTGGTGCTCCTGGAGCAGTTCCTGGCTGTCCTTCCCCCAGAGATGGAGAAATGGGTGCGGGAGTGTGGAGCGGAGACGAGTTCCCAGGCGGTGGCCCTGGCTGAAGGGTTCCTGCTGAGTCAGGAGGAGGAAATGATGCAAGAAGAGTTGCAGGTGTGATAATATAGCCATGGCAACTCTAAAGAGGAGTTTAGAGTTGTTCCATTCTTTTTTTACAGAATGTATGTGGGGGAATTCATTCTCACTTTCCAGCTTTGGTGATGAACATTGGGGTCTCCTAAGTTGGGGGTGCAGTATTGGAATTCATTCCTTTCCCTCTGCTCTTCCTTGTTTCTCCTGGGAAACGTCCAGAGATCCTTGGAAGCAGTCACTGAATATTCCAAGGGATGTAAAGAATCATCCAAACACTCTCAAGAACTGCTTGAGGAAATCTTCCAGAAAAATGAAAATCAGGATACCATGTCAGGTAATGGAAGCGCCTCCTATGTGATACAAGGATTGGACATCCAGCTAACTCTGATTCTTTTGCCCCTCTTGGATGGAAACTCTATTTTTTTTTTTTTAATCAAAACTGCTTTCACACTTTTTCTTCCTCTCACAGAGAACCAAAACCAGTCCTTGGCATTTTTAGAATCAACTCCTCTTCATAATGTAGCTGAAAGAGCAACTGAACCTCTGCCTCAGGTAGGAGAAAAATGCATGAATCTTGGATGGGTTTCATTTTGTTCTGGAGTTCAAAGTAATATATTTTGTAAGCCACGTCAAGTTAATGAAAGCAATTTGGACAGCCATATAAATTTTCTTAAATAAATAAATAAAATTTATTTAAAATTTATTAAATTTATATGCCAACTGCTCACTTTCCAGAACAAGGCTATCAAACTCCCAGCTGTGGGCTGGATGTGTCACGTGCTGGCCACACCTAGGCCCGGTTTAGCAAAGGGGAAAAAAGTTCCAATACGTCACGTGATGCCGCTGTGATGACATGAGTTTGACACCACTGATCCAGAGTGACTGTGAGTGGCTTACAATGCCATAAAAGCATAAATATGAAAGCATTAAAATTAAAGATTAAATGAAGGTTAAAAACCAAAAGCATGTGTTGTTCTGGATGGACTTTTGTCTTTTACTCAGTCTGCCACCTCCAGCATAGGACACCCCTATCGGGACCCTAACACAATTGGCAGAGCCAGGTTTTAAGGCGCTCTCAAAAGGCCAATGTTGTCTCAAGGGCAAGATGTTTTTTATTATTATCTATTAAATTTACCAAAGGAGCCTTGGTGGCGCAGCGGACTAAAGTGCTGTTAAGTAGCACTTAGCTGCCAGCTGCCTGCAATTACTGCGAGTTCAAATCTCACCAGGCTCAAGGTTGACTC
Organism: Arizona elegans; assembly: GCA_022577455.1. Lineage (NCBI taxonomy): Eukaryota > Metazoa > Chordata > Lepidosauria > Squamata > Colubridae > Arizona > Arizona elegans. The sequence continues at coordinate 1,363,097 of JAKOOJ010000012.1, read as the reverse complement.
AGCCTTCCATCCTTCCGAGGTAGATAAAATGAGGACCCGGATTGTGGGGGCAATAAGCTGATTTTGTATAAAATGAACACCGCTTGGGGGGGCCGAAAGCCCTACTAAGCAGGTATATACAAAAGTATGAAGGCTATTGCTTAACGCATTGTAAGCCTCCCTGAGTTTCCGGAGAAGGGCGGCATATAAATCGAACCAATAAATAAATAAATAAGTATGCCGCCATGTTGAAAGCAGCTTTTTTTTTTTTGTTATTTTTTACTTTTGTTGCAAGCCTTAGTTCATTTTGAGCCTTAGCTTTCCTGACTCCATCTTTGCAGGTTCAGACTATTTGCTGATATTCTGTCTTAGTTATGTGCCTCTTTTCCACTTGTTATACTTGTCCTTTTTATACTTGTCCTTTTCGTCTTTCATTTTATCAGAGAGTTCTATGGGTAGCCATGCTGCTTTCTTTTGAGATCTCTTACTATTCTTCTTCACTGGAATTGTGCTAGACTGGGCTTTTATAATCTTACTTCCCAAACTTCTTGGGTTGTTTCCCCTTGAGGATTTTCGTCCATGAAATCCTTCTCAAGCTCTAAGTTTATTGAAATCAGCTGCCTTGAAGTCCAAGAGTCTAGTTTGACTTAGTTCTATTGCTTGTGTTTACATAATGCTGAATTTCAATATTAGAGGAATCTCAAGGTTCCTGTAACTTTAATGCATTCTAGCTAAATAGGTCCACTACTGTCCAAAAGCTGCCTTGGGTCATTATTAGGTGCTCCCATTCAAATCCAGAGAGCAGCACTGCCAATACCAGCTTTGGCAACAAAATCACACATCATTGGCAAGAGAGAAAAAGTCTCTTACCATTCAGCAGCTATCTTGGGGAGGAGTCCCTCCTGAAATTCAATTTTCATTGAGCAGACCATTGTCTCAGCTAAGGGACTTCTTCCTGTTTTCCAGGATCAATCTCATGTACCAATACAAGCTCTCCCAACACTTCTATTGTGGTACAGAGTGTGAGCATGATGATCCCTAAGTGGATAAAGCAGGCGATTGGCCAAAATGTCAGATGAATTTCTCCAGTATTTCCTTCTGCCCTTATAGATACTGCTAAAACAATCTTAGTTGGCTACACTAAAAGCCATTAAAAGTCCTGGAGTAAACCTGATGAAATATCCTTCACGCTATGCCATCAGCTAAAAGTTGTGCAATCTTTTTTTGAATTTTGCAGCAGTTGCCCATTTCATTCATTACAAATCTCTCCTGGAATTGATGGAAGAGAATTCTTGGTGTTGTCTGTTAATGGAGAAGTTTGTTTCCTTGTTTAGGATCTTGTGTCTTTTGAGGAAGTGGCTGTGTATTTCTCTGAGGAGGAGTGGTCTCAGCTGGATCATGATCAGAAAGCTCTCCATGGGGAAGTCATGCTGGAGAATTCCAGAAATCTGGCTTCTCTGGGTAAGAATCTCTGTGGTCAGAAACTAAGAGAAGACATTTAGAGGTTAGATGTAACCATCTACTCTGATAAAAATAACCCTGTTTTATTGAAGAAGGAAATTAATAGCTGCCTCCTTAGATGTGCATGATTTTGCAATAGTGGTGAATATTTGTAGCTAAGGTGTAGGATGAGGATGAAGGTTCATTCTCTGAGACTGTGGATTGGTTTCTGAACATTTCGTTACCAGGCTAGGTAATATCTTCAGCGGAGTTTAGGGGATGTCAGTGTCAGTGTTCTTCTCTTTATAAGGGCTTCAGGTGGGTGTGTCAAGTGAGGGTCTTGTAATGGGTCAGACGTGAGTCATCAGTGATAGTCCTGTGATGGGTCTTGGGGAGATTACATCAGGTGAGCGTCATTGGAAGGTGAACTACTGCTGGTGGGCTTGTATGGGTTGGCTGAGGGTCAGTGCTGTCTCTGGATGTTTATGTGGTTGACTAGATTCTGAGAGGTTTGTAGGCTAGGTCAATGTTTCTGTTGATGGAATTGCTTGTAGAGTGCCAGGCTTCAATGAACTCACGAGCATGGCAGATGATTTTTGTGTTGCTCCAATCAATCTTGTGCTGTTTGGTGCCAGTGTGGGTAGAGATTAAGGATTTCGGATGTTCATGGATCCTGGTTTTTATTTATTTATTTTTATTATTCATATTTCTATGCCGCCCACTCTTTGAGCCTAATTTACTTAATCTGTTTCTTAATAGTTTTAGGCTCAAAGATTAAAAACATCCAAATTTATCTAAAGAGGTTTAAAACCCAATTTAAAAGCCAGTTTAAAAGCCAATTAAAAAGGGAGAGTTAGGCCAGACCAGCTTGTTGGAATAGAAATGTTTTCAGGGCACAGCAGAATATGCGTAAGTCTTGGATGTTTTGTAACTCCGGGGGAAGCCCGTTCCAGATGGTAGGTGCCCCCACAGAAAAGGCTCTCCCCCTGGGGGCCGTCAGTCGACATTGTTTGGCCGACGGCACCCTGAGGAGTCCCTCTCTATGGGAGCGAACTGGTCGGTGAGAGGCTATTGGTGGCAGGAGGCGGTCTCGTAAGTACCCTAGTCCTGAGCCATGGAGCGCTCTAAAGATAGTAACCAAAACCTTGAAGTGCACCCGGAAGACCACTGGGAACCAGTGCAGCTCGCGCAGGAGGGGGGTTACATGAGAGCGCCACATTGCTCCCATTACCACCCACGCGGCCGCATTCTGGACCAGTTGGAGCCTTCGGGTGCTTCTCAAGGGGAGCCCCATGTAGAGAGCCCCATGTAGAGAGCATTACAATAATCCAGGCGTGAGGTGACAAGGGCGTGAGTGACCGTGCGTAACGAGTCCCGATCCAGAAAGGGATGCAACTGGCGAATCAGGCGAACCTGATAAAAAGTCCTCCTGGCTACGGCCGTCATATGCTCTTCAAAAGACAGCCGTGAGTCCAGGAGGATGCCCAAGTTGCGAACCCCATCTGTGGGGGCCAACGACTCGCCCCCAATAGTCAGAGATGGCGCCAATTGACTATATGGGGACGACGGAAACTACAGCCACTCGGTCTTGGATGGGTTGAGTCTGAATTTGTTCCTCCCCATCCAGATCCGTATGGCCTCCAGGCACCGGGACATCACCTCGAGGGCATCATTGGGGTGGTCTGGGGTGGAGATGTACAGCTGGGTGTTATCAGCGTACTGATGGTACTTCACCCCAAAACCACGGATGATCTCACCCAGCGGCTTCACATAAATGTTGAATAGAAGGGGCGAGAGGACCGATCCTTGTGGCACCCCACATATAAGGGGCTTCGGGGTCGACGTCTGCCCCCCTGTCAACACAGACTGCGACCGGTCAGAGAGAAAGGAGGAGAACCACTGTAGAACAGTGCCCCCCACCCCCAACCCTTCCAACCGGTGCAGCATGATATCATGATCGATGGTATCAAAAGCCGCTGAGAGGTCTAGTAGGACCAGGACAGAGGAGCAACCCCTGTCCCGAGCCCTCCAGAGATCATCAACCAATGCGACCAATGCTGTCTCTGTGCTGTACCAGGGCCTGAATCCCGACTGGAACGGATCTAGATAATTTGATTCATCCAGGTACTGAGGCAGTTGTCGTGCAACCACACTCTCAAAAACCTTTGCAACAAAGCGAAGGTTGGAGACAGGACGATAATTTGCTAATACAGTTGGATCCAGGGAGGGCTTCTTGAGGAGGGGCCTCACCACTGCCTCTTTCAAGATGGTGGGAAAGACACCCTCACTCAAAGAAGCAATTATAATCTCCTGGAGCCAGCCTCGCGTCACCTCCCGGAGGCCAGTACTAACCAGGATGGACACGGGTCCAATAAACATGTGGTCGCATTTAGTCTGTTCAGTATCCTGTCCACGCTTTCGGGAGTCACAGGATCAAACTCTTCCCAAATAATATTCTCAGGACCTGCCCCTGTCATCTCCTCTGGATCAATCCAGTCAGAGTCTAGCTGTTCACGAATCTGAGCAATTTTGTCATACAGATATTGTACAAAATCCTCAGCTCTACCCTCCAAGGGGTCTTCCCGCGTCTCTTGATGGAGCAGAGAGCGGGTCACCCTAAACAGGGCGGCTGAGCGATTATCTGATGACGCAATAAGAGTAGAAAAGTAGTTACTCTTCTCTACTCTTATCGCCACTAGGTAATTCTTAATATGAGATCTTATCAGTGTTCGGTCGGATTCAGAACGACTAGCCCTCCAACTGCTCTCTAGGCGTCTTTTCCGGCGCTTCATCTCCCTCAGCTCCTCAGTATACCAAGGAGCCAGGTGAGACCGGCGCCGGGTCAGAGGCCGCAAAGGCACGACTCGGTCTAAAGCATCAGCCGCCGCCCTATCCCAGGTGGCCACTAAGTCCTCAGCCGAGTCGTGTGCTAGAACCTCAGGAAATGGCCCAAGCTCCATCTGGAATCTCTCAGGATCCATCAGGCGCCTGGGGCGGAACCACCTGGTCGGTTCCGCCTCCCTGCGGCATGGTGTGGCGGTTCGAAGGTCCAGGCGAAGGAGGGAGTGATCTGACCATGACAAGGGTTCAATCACTATATCCCCTATCTCGAGATCACTCAACCACTGTCCAGAGACAAAAACAAGGTCCAGTGTGTGTCCCCCCATGTGAGTAGAGCCATAAATTAACTGGGTCAGGTCCATAGCCGTCATGGAAGCCATGAACTCCCGAGCCACCTCAGACGTCTCGCCAACTGATGACAGGTTAAAATCCCCCATGACCATAAGCCTGGGGGTGTCAGCAGCCACCGCGGCTATAACATCAAGCAGCTCAGGCAGGGCTTTTATTTTATATAAAATAAACATCAGAGAAGTTATTTAAAAAGTACACAGCACAGTGATGAATTAAACTTCAGCAGCTGGTTCCCAAATTCCACCCTTGGTGTATAGAATGAATGACAAACTTGCAGTGTCACGTTGCTGCGTTGTGACATATCACATTTCCCCTGCATGGAGGTGAGGTGGGCATGGCCTGCATGTGACACAGGGCTGCCAGTTTGATACCCCTGGTATATAGTTAACTTGTCTGTTGTTCAAGTGAAAACAGGCAACCTCAGTTTTGCTGATACTGGGTTTTCTCCAAATTTCAAAAAACTTATCAGTTTCCTTTAAATCATTTTCAGGGGCTTTTTTCAGTATTGAAATCTTCAAATTTCTTCATCAGCCCAATGTCATCAATATATATGACCTTTCTTGCAGCGTTGCCTGGTAAATCTGATGTGTAAATATTAAACAGGAATGGAGCCAGCCCAGAAGCTTGTGGCAGACTGTTATTTAATCCATACTTCTGACTAATTTGGCCATCTAGATGTACTTCAAAATATATGTTTGAAAGCAGTATAGTGACTACAAGGCACGATACATAAAAATTTCCTCAACCAGAGCTTCTCTGTGGGAGCCCCAGCCCTGTGGAATGAACTGCCCCCGGAAATACGTAAGATCTCCGACCTCCGGGTGTTTCGCTGTGCATTGAAGACTCTGTTGTTCCGCCAGGCCGGGCTATCAACATAATTTCAAATTGGGGTATTTTAAATTTTTGGGGTTTTAAATCGGCCAAATCTATTTAATTATTTTAATTTTTAATCATTGTTGTGTCTTGTATTTTTAAATTGGCTGTACACCGCCCTGAGTCCTTCGGGAGAAGGGCGGTATAGAAATAAAATTATTATTATTATTATTATTATTGGTTACTCTTTAGTGAGATTCACAGCCTTTGAGGCTGGTTAATAGCTCAGCAGCTCGAGTCCTAACCAAGGACCTAGGAACTGTTAAGGTATCGTCGGAGGATGTAAGCTGTTCCGAGTAAGGTGGTTTTTTGTAGAGTCAAAATGTTCAAGTCCGGCAAATTTAGAATTTCTAAATAGCGGGGTAGCCCTTTGGGTATTGCTCCAAGGGCTCCAATTACAATCGGGACAACCCACGATTTCTTTTTCCACAGTCGCTCAACTTCAATTATTATTATTATTATTATTATTATTATTATTATTATTATTATTATTACTCTTTAAAATGAGTCTAAAATGAATGATAAAATCAGGGAAAGTGGCTGGCTTAGATGAAGTATATCCTGCGTTCTTGAAGCACTGTGGGCCAAACGCTATTCTGTGGCTCACACAATTTTACAATGATATTCAAGGAACAGAGCAATTGGCTACAACGCTCAAAAGAACAAAAAACTGGTAACGGGAAAATCCGTGGAAGATGTTAGACCCATATTTCTGTTTAGCATTTCTTATTAATTACTGGAGCAGTTCACTTAAAAGGATCCACACAGGGAGTAATTATGGAGTGTGGAAATTTTTTCAAGCAGACGTGTTTTCCTTACTACTCATAAAAAGATCATGTGGGAGAAACCATATGAATACATGGAGTCAGGAAAGAGCTTTATATAAAGGGAACCATGCAGGAGTAGCCATATCAATGAAGAGTGTGTGGGAAGAGCCTCAACCGGAAGAGCCCAAAGATGCTTTTTCAGAAAGCAAACTTTCTTATTTTGTGCTTGGTGAGCTTGGTTCTTTTCATCAGCACTAACACTGATGATGTTATTTAGTTCGGTAATTAAATGTCTGCACAAAACTAATCTCAGAGAGCAATGAGGACCCCACAGTATACAAGTAAGTCTAGTACTTATATGGATTATTATCCCAGTTGATCCTTGCATGAGATGTTAGATCATTCTTCTGGTTGAGGTGAGGACACACATAAAACTCCAAGTGCCTTGATAGTACAGTGGTCTAAGCACCCTGTTATTAACACAGCTGCCTGCAATTACTGCTGGTTCGAATCTCTCCAAGGCTCAAGGTTGACTCAGCCTTCCATCCTTTCTAAGGTAGGTGAAATGAGTTTGTGGGGATAATAAGCTGACTTTGTATAAATATACAAAAGTATGAAGGCTATTGCTTAACGCATTGTAAACCGCCCTGAGTCTCCGGAGAAGGGTGGCATATAAATCAAATTTTTTAAAAAAAGTGCTTCAACAATCCTCTAAAACAGTGGTTCCCAATGTGGGGCCCATGCCCCACAAGGGGGGCAATTTGATTTTTAATGGGAGTAATTGAAACCTTGTTTAAACCAAGTTAATGGCCTTTTAGGCTTCCTCCTGTGAGTAGTTCACTTTTTGAATAGTAAGAATTATATGTTGTAGGTGGGAGAGAATGCCATCAGGATTTTCGAGATGCTTAGGTGGGGCATGGCCAAAAAAAGGTTGGGAACCACTGCTCTAAAAGGATGCAAATTACCAGCTGTCTGCATGGAATATAAAGCCTTCCATTCCTCACTATCCTGTCAGAGATGAAGAAGCTTCCTGGATGAGAAGCGAAAATGTCTTTAAAGAAAAAAACAAGGAAGTTTGCTTCCTGAAAAAGCAACTTTGAGACTCTTCTGGTTGAGGCATTCTGCCAATGAGGACCATTAATCAGTAGAACAGCTTCCATCCAGAAGTTATGGGTCCTTCATCACTGGAGGTGTTTTAAGAAGAGACTGGATAACAACTTATACAGGGTCACCTGCTTGAGCAATGGGTTGGACTAGAACAATGGTTCTCAACCTTCCTAATGCCACGACCCTTTAATACAGTTCCTCATGTTGTGGTGACCCCAAACCATAAAATTATTCCTAAAACCATTGAAAATACGTGTTTTCGGATGGTCTTAGGCGACCCCTGTGAAAGGGTCGTTTGACCCCCAAAGGGGTCCCGACCCACAGGTTGGGAACCACTGGACTAGAAGATCTCCTTTCCAGCTTTTATTCTATTCTATAATTCTAGAACGGGAATGGGACCTCCCAGGGGAGTCCTTTAAGCCAATTCAGATGAGCTTCAATCATTAAGAAACAAGAAAAGAAGGAGACAGGACAGCCTCCTTCCTCCTTTCCCCCATTGAAAAAGCTCCCTTTCTAACCTCACAGCTCTATTCCGATTCAAATGATTCACCAGGGGGCGCCCTCAGATATGAGAAAGGAACATCAGGTGCTTCCCCTTTGGGCCACTAGAGGGCTGGCTTTCCAGAGGAGGCTGCAAAGGCAGGGACATCCCTGAGCCTTGCCATTCTAGAACACAGCACTCGCTCTCCTTAACTGTTTGGAACTCTGCAGTGAAAAGGCCGCAGGAGAGATTTGCAGGGGAGATATCCAGACGTGATGGTGGGTGAGGGCTCTTCCCATGCAAAGAGAGGCCGAGGAGAGAGAGAGAGACACGTGCCCAGCCCTCCTCCGGGTTCAGTCCCAGATCCCATGCAATAATGGAGGAAAGCACCATGCGCTCAAAAATTCAAGCCTGGAACTTCAGGAGCCTCCGATACCAGGAGGCTGAGGGTCCCAGAGGAATTTGCAGCCGACTCCACAATTTTTGTAGGCGATGGCTGAGGCCAGAAAAACACACCAAAGCCCAGATGCTGGACCTGGTGGTTTTGGAGCAGCTCCTCTTCCTTCTACCCCCAGAGATGCAGAGTTGGGTGCGGGGATGTGGAGCAGAGACCAGCTCCCAGGCAGTGTCTCTGGCGGAAGGCTTCCTCCTGAGCCAGGCGGAGGAGCAGAAGGAACAGGTTGTTATTACTATTATTTATTGTTATTATTTATTTGTCAACAAGTACAAGGAGACAAGTAACGGTGTAGACATAGGCATGGACACATGAAAAGAATTTGGCACAAAGAAAAGGATATAAATAGGCAAAAGATAGCCGTAAACACATAGAATGATTACATATAAATGGGGACAGTAGGACAGGGATGGCAGGCATGCTGGTGCGCTTATGCACGCCCTCTTAGGGACCTCTTAAGAAACGTGAAAGGTCCACGGTAGACAGTCTAAGGTAAAAGATATGGGGGTTAGCGAGACTAACAACAGGATCAGTTAGAGTGCTGGCTGGGGGATTCTGGGAGTTGAATCCATCCATCTTCAAACTACCAAGGTTGAGAAACACTGAGTTAGAATGTTCCAGACATTTACTACTCTATTGCAGAAGTCGTATTTCCTACCATCAAGATTAGAGCGAATTACATTGAGTTTGAATCTATTGATAGCCCTTGTGTAATTACGGTTGAAGTCAATGTACTCATTAACAGGTAGGACGTATGGTAAATAATCTTGTGTACTAAGCGTAGGTCAGAATGTAGACTGCGTAATTCAAGGCTATCCAGGCCTAAAATTAAGAGGCAAGGTTGAGCTGCAGGTGGGAGACCTTCATCTCAAGATGGTTTTAGGGAATAAAGAATGAGTTTGAATACTTCACCCCTCCCTATCAGCTATCTCTGTCATTCATAATATGTGACATTGTTCCATTTGTTTCTCACTTCATGTCACTGATGGATATTGGGAGCTTTGAAGTGGTGTTAGCCGCCCAGAGTCCCTTGGGAGTTGGGCGGCATAGAAATATGATTAATTAAATTAAATTAAATTCAGAGAACAAGAATCCATTTTATGTTGTGTGATGTCTGTTGGTTTCTTCTTTTTTCTTCTATTTCAAGTCCTTCCCTGTGGACATCAGAGATTCTGTGGGAAAGAGGATTCCATTAAATCCCCCTCGGGAGCTGCTTTTCTGGAGGATCCCTCAAGAAGATCGAAGTCAGGACATCTCGGGAGGTAACAGAAGGTTCTCCCATTACCCAGAGAGATTTATTTATTTTATTTTATTTTATTTTATTTTATTTTATTTTATTTTGTTTTGTTTTGTTTTATTTTATTTTATTTTATTTTATTTTATTTTATTTTATTTTATTTTATTTTATTTTATTTTATTTTATTTTATTATTTTATTTTATTTTATTTTATTTTATTTTATTTTATTATTTTATTTTTATTTTATTTTATTTTATTTTATTTTATTTTATTTTATTATTTTTATTTTATTTTATTTTATTTTTTATTTTATTTTATTATTTTATTTTATTTTATTTTATTTTATTTTATTTTATTTTATTTTATTTTATTTTATTTTATTTTATTTTATTTTATTTTATTTTATTTTATTTTATTTTATTTTATTTTATTTTATTTTATTTTATTTTATTTTATTATTTTATTTTATTTTATTTTATTTTATTTTTTTATTTTATTTTATTTATATGCCGCCCTATCTTCAACGGACTCAGGGCGGCTCACAACAATAAAATCCACAATAACCACAATACAAAGTTAAAATACCTAATTAAACCAGATAAAAGTTAAAAATCCATATAAAACCCCATCAGTCCAGTCCGGGGATAACTTGAATAACCAAGTTTTTAATTTGCGGCAGAAAGTGCTCTCACCTTTGCTATCTCATCTGTGGAATACCTCCTCCTATTTTGTTAATTACGCATTTTAAAATTCTGTCTTCCTTACAGGGAAACATAGAATGAAGTTTTCTGGTCTGCATGATGGAGCTGGAACTGTAGTTGAACCTTCAAATCAAGCAAGTTGGGGAAGTAAGCAAGTAAGACTTGTATTCTGCCTTTCCTTTAGAAGATGAAATTAGTATGCAGAGCACTCTCTCCTTCAATTTTTCCTCCCTTGTTTGTGCTAGATTATTTTGTGTTCTTAAGCAACATGGAAAAGAGAATAGTGGGTTCAAGTTGCTCTCAGCTAGGTTTGCTTCCCTTGAAGACTGCTTTTGGTTTATCATTTCAACCCTCAGAATCTGTTTAGCGAATATTTTTTAAAGACGACTAGTTAACATGTTCTGCTGGGTACGCTTCCAAATATGAGTTTATAGGAAGTAATTTTTGAGAAAAAAAGTCCTTCAAGAAACAGGAATAAATATACTCCTTGGCAGTAATAGTTAAACCTTGGTGGTGCAGCGGACTAAAGTGCTGTTAAGTAGCACTTAGCTGCCAGCTGCCTGCAATTACTGCGAGTTCAAATCTCACCAGGCTGAAGGTTGGCTCAGCCTTCCATTCTTCCGAGGTAGGTAAAATGGGGACCCGGATTGCGGGGGCAATAAGCTGACATTGTATAAAAAGAAAACTGCTTAGAGGGGGCTGAAAGCCCTCCTAAGCAGGTATATACAAAAGTATGAAGGCTATTGCTTAATGCATTGTAAGCCACCCTGAGTCTCTGGAGAAGGGTGGCATATAAATCGAACCAATAAATAAATAAATAAATAAATAAATAAATAAATAAATACTCTTTATTTTTGAATTTTTTTGACTTGGAATTGTGCAAGGGTAATAAAAAATAATTAAAACTCACATTGCCACATTACCATTTTTAAAAAGCCTTGTTTATAACCAGTAGTTTAAAAAAAGCGAATCAGACTAAAAGATAAACCAGACTATTATAATCCAAGTGGCCAGATAGAGCATAATCAAGGCACTTTTGGCCGATAAAGTAATTTCTAATCTTCTGATTTGCACCTAGATTTGACTACGAAACAATCCAGCTTTGCAAAGGCTGAGAAATGCCCTTCCCATGGAATTTTCTTTTTTTCTCCCGTTTAGCCAATGAGAGAAAAAATGGGATTACTTTACTGAAAGGCACTGAAAGTTCTGCAGAACCAGTCAAGTTGATTACACTGTCCCAAATATTCCTTCAATCAAAGGTTTTCAGTTCTGTTTATTTTCTCACCTAAACCTTGGAATCCAACCCAAGTACAGCCATTCAACTTGGTGCATAACTTTACTTTGGTAATTTGTGAACAAATGGAACACATCTAGCAAATACTCCTTGGCCTTTTCTGTCTTTCTTTTCCCATGTTCAGGGGGGCCTTGTGACATTCAAGGAGGTGGCTGTGAATTTTTCTGAGGAGGAGTGGTCTCAGTTGGATCCTGACCAAAAATTGCTGCATTGGGAAGTCATGCTGGAAAATCATAGGAACGTGGCCTTTCTGGGTAAGGATTGCTACTGTCCACTCAGAAGATGTTCTATAGTTAGATGCCATTTTTGCTACCGGTTCTCCGAACCACCCGCCTCCATCGCTACTGGATCAAGCGATCCGGTCCGAACTGGGAGCATTTCACCTCTGAATCAGGGGTGTCAAACTGGCGGCCTGTGGGCTGGATGCATCGCGCAGGCCACACCCACCCCAGCTCCACCAAAGAGGAAAAACATCGTGAAATGTCACGTGACGGCAACATGATACAGCAAGTTCGACACCAGTGATTTAGATGCTTCCTATGACATTTCTTATCTGTATTTTTCCATTTTTATTTCAATTTATCAGTGACAAATTAACTTCTTGACTTGAAGAGATACTCAACCTCACACTGATTTCAGCTTTTTCAGCCCAGATGCTTCCTTATCTGTGCTGAGAAGAATTGTCATGTCTTCAGGCTCTTCGGTTAATCGCCTTTCGTTTTTTTCATTTCTGTCTTGAATGTTGGGATTAGGGGCTAAAGTCAGTGATGGTGACTCTATGACTCATGTGTCAAAGATGACACACCAGAAAGTTTGGGGGCCACGCTGCCCATCCAGGAAGCATCGGGCTGCGGGCAATCACACTATTCCCCAAGGATAACACACATTGTGGGATGATGCAAGGCAGCCTTTTTGAGTGAAAATGATAGGGATAGGGCAGAAGTTGAGACCCAAGCCTCTACTTTAAGCCCAGCCTTCATGCTGCTATTGAGTTCAGGGTGGCCTAAATGGGAGAGAGAGAAATTGTTTTTCTTTTGATGGGGGTAGGTGGGAGGGGATATATGTTACATAAGCAGGGTCAAGCATTTTCTGAACTTTTGACATTCCAAGTCCAGAATAGAATAGAATAGAATAGCAGAGTTGGAAGTGACCGTGGAAGTCTTCTATCATGTTTCCCCGAAAATATGACCCACCCAAAAAGAAGCCCTATTATGTTTTTGAACACATGCGCTAAAATTAAGCCCTAACCCCAAAATTAGCCCTAATTAAGATCCCGCCCATCCTGGGGTGCAGAGGGTGGGGCGAGGCACACAGGTAAAAATTAAGTTAGGGTGGGGATGTGGGGGTGGAACTGCCCTAGTTACAAGGCCTCGCACACCCTGATACCTGCCTCACCTTAAAGGCCCACTTCTCTTGTGGCCGCTTGCCGCCGCTCGCACGCATCATCCCCGGCCTCCATTTCATTGTCGGAGCCTTCCGGAAACCCCTCTGCAGTCAAGGAACAAGGTCCAGATTGATGCGTGCTTTGCCCTCCGGCCTTTGTTTTGCTGTCAGGGCCTTCTGGAGCGCTCTCTGCAGCTGAGAAACAGGCTCTGGATTGATGCCCGCAGCACCTCCTGGCTTCTATTTTGCCTTTAGATACCTTCCGGAAAGCTCTCTGTAGCTGATGAAAGCTCCAGATCGATCCGAATCGCTGATTCGTTGCTTGATTATCTTTTCCAGAATCACAGTCACTTACCATTTTCTTCCCTATTTTAACTTGTGTTCCTAATCTGTTTTTTTGTGGTGCTGTTTTTGATAGGTTGCTCTGTTTTTTTCCTTTGTGTAAGACAGATGCGAAAAACAAGTTAAGTAGTTCTGCTTTCTCCCTGTTGCTTGTCACCTTCTTGCCACTTTCTCCCAGCAATGGACCAATTGTTTCTTTGACTTTTTTCTTGTTTTTAACCTGTTGGAAGAAGCTTCTTTTGTTATTTTTTACTTTTGTTGCAAGCCTTTGTTCATTGTGAGCCTTAGCTTTCCTCACTTCATGTTTGCAGTCTCGGGCTCTTTGCTGATATTCTGCCTTAGTTATGTTTATTTATTTATTTATTATTTATTTATCATATTTGTATACCGCCCTACTCCCGGAGGACTCAGGGCGGTGAACAGCCAAGATAAAAATACAAAGAACATACAACATACAAAGAACATACAAAAGTTAAAAATGTGCCCCTCTTTCCACTTTTTATACTTGTCCTTTTTGTCTTTCAATTCGTCAGCTAGCTCTCTATGCAGACATGCTGGTTTTTTTTTTGAGAGCTGTTATTTTTCTTCTTCATAGGTACTGTGCTAGACTGGGTTTTTATAATCTCACTTTTCAAAATTTCCCAAGCTTCTTGGGTTGTTTTCCCCTTGAGGATTCTCATCTATGGAATCCTTCCCAAGCTCTCTCTAAGTTTATTGAAATTAGCTCTCTTAAAATCCAAGACTCTAGTTTGACTTTGTTCTATTGCTTGTGCTTGCATAATGTTGAATTCCAATATTGCATCCCCCCCCACCCCAAGGTTTCTGTAGCTTCAACAAGTCCATATATTTCATCCTCACCGAGCTAAATGATGCCATTTTCCCATTGGAAACATTGTGTTGAGGGTTAATAGAACTACCTCTGTTTCTTGTTTTTCTGTAGCTATGTGATTTTGGCAATAGAAAATGAATAGTACTGGGAAATTCGTTTGGATAGGGGGGAAAAGGGACTTTCAATTCTCATAGGTCTCTGCTACAATTAATCTACTCCAATGTATCTCAGGTTACCTCATAATATGGATTATGCCTTAAGTCAAAGCTGACTTTTATATATATGAATGACTTCCTACAGTTTGATCTTTTTTACTAATACTGCTACCATTTTCATTTTTCTTTTCCTTTGAAGATGATAATGGGCAGGAAAGTCAAGATTCCTGTGAACTGTTCCAAGTGATCAATGCTGGAGAAGGAATGGAGAAGTCTGCAATTCAAATGGAAGCAGAAAGCCATGAGAGAAAGCAATCAAATGATCAGAGTCAGGAAAGCTCATCTTCCATTGATGCTCTAACGCAAGACTTTCTTGCCCCAAAAGTGAAAACAAGGAAACAAGATTTTGGGAAAAGTATGAAGGAAATCAAAGCTAAATTACATGGAAATGAACACTATCCAATCCAAAACAAAGGAGAAGATGCTATACGAAGACGTAATGGAAAAAATTACACTTTCATGCTTTCTCCTGGAAATAGGACCGTTACATCTCAAAAAGGGATCCATGCAGAAGAGAAGCCTTATAAATGTGTGGAATGTGGAAAGAGTTTTAAAAATAATGGCCAACTTACTTCCCATAAAAGGATTCACACACAGGAGAAGCCATACAAATGCAGAGAATGTGGAAAGAAGTTCAGAGGATGTAGCAATCTTATTTCTCATAGAAAGATCCACATAGGAGAGAAGCCCTATAAATACATGGAGTGTGGAAAGAGCTTCACTTATAGTAATTCTCTTACTTCCCATTACTGGATCCACACAGGGGAGAAGCCACATAAATGTGTGGAGAGTGGAAAGGGTTTTACTCGTAAAAGTAATCTTGATATACGTGAAAGGATCCACACGGGAGAAGCCACATCAATGTCTGGAGTGTGGAAAGAGCTTTGCTATTAAAAGTAATCTTACTCGCCATAACAGGATCCACACTGGGGAGAAGCCATACAAATGCAGAGAATGTGGAAAGAGTTTCCATGAAAATGGATCACTTATGTTACATAAAAGGACCCACACAGGAGAAAAGCCATATAAATGCATGGAATGTGGAAAGTCCTTTACTCTGCGTCATCATCTTACTTCCCATAAAAGAATCCACATGGGAGAGAAACCATATTTATTTATTTATTTATTTCGAATTTATATACCGCCCTTCTCCCTGAGGACTCAGAGCGGTGTACAGCCACAAATAAGAAACATAAAATACAAATATTAAAAACAATTAAAAGAACATATATCTATTTGGCCCCATAATTTAAAAAGTGACAAACCAATTAAAAACATTTTAAAAAATTTTAAGCCAGCCCGGCTTGCTGGAAAAAGAAAGTTTTAAGGGCACGGCGGAAGGCACCGAGGTCTTGGATTCTCCTTATCTCTAGGGGCAGCTGATTCCAGAGGGTAGGATCCCCCACAGAGAAGGCCCTCCTCCTGGGGATCACCAGCCTACATTGTTTGGCTGATGGCACCCCGAGGAGGCCCTCTCTGTGGGAGCGCACAGGTCAATAGGAGATCATCGGTAGCAGCAGGCAGTCTCGAAGATAACTAGGTCCTGTGCCATGGAGCACTTTAAAGGTGGTAACCAAAACCTTGAAGTGCACCCGGAAGACCACTGGGAGTCAGTGTAGCTCACGCAGGAGAGGTGTTATATGGGAGCGCTATGCAGCTCCCGTAACTACTCGCGTGCCCACATTCTGGACCAGTTGGAGCCTCCGGGTGCTCTTCAAGGGGAGTCCCATGTAGAGAGCGTTACAGTAGTCCAGGCGAGAGGTGACGAGGGCGTGAGTGACTGTGCACAGGGAATCCCTATCAAGAAAGGGCCGCAACTGGTGGATCAGGTGAACCTGACAAAAGTTCCCCTGGCTACAGCCGTCAGATGTTCCTCCAAGGACAGCTGCGTATCCAGGAGGACTCCCAGCTTGCGAGCCCTCTCCGCGGGGGCCAAAGACTCGCCCCCAATAGTCAGTGATGGAGTCAACTGACTATATGGGGATTCTGGGAATCACAGCCACTCAATAATAATAATAATAATAATAATAATAATAATAATAATAATAATAATAATAATAATTTTATTTCTATACCGCCCTTCTCCCGAAGGACTCAGGGCGGTGTACAGCCAGTTTAAAAATGCAAGACACAACAATAATTAAAAATTAAAATAATTAAATAGAATTGGCTGATTTAAAACTCTAAAAATTAAAATACCCCAATTTAAAATGATTATATTGACAGCCCTGCCTGGCGGAACAACAAAGTCTTCAATGCGCAGCGGAACACCCGGAGGTCGGAGATCTTGCGTATTTCCGGGGGCAGTTCATTCCACAGGGCTGGGGCTCCCACAGAGAAGGCCCTCCCCCTGGGTGTCGCCAGCCGACATAACTTGGCTGATGGCACCCTGAGGAGACCCTCTCTGTGGGAACGGACTGGTCGGTGGGAGGCTATTGGTGGCAGGAGACGGTCTTGAAGGTACCCGGGTCCTATGCCATGGAGCGCTTTAAAGGTGGTATCTTGGAAGGGTTGAGTTTGAGCCTGTTCCTCCCCATCCAGACCCGAATAGCCTCCAGGCACTGGGACATCACTTCAAGGGCATCGTTGGGGTGGCCTGGGGTGGAGATGTACAGCTGGGTGTCATCAGCGTACTAGTGGTACTTCACCCCAAAGCCACGGATGATCTCGCCCAGCGGCTTCACATAAATGTTGAACAAAAGGGGCAAGAGGATTGACCCCTGAGGCACTCCACAAATGAGGGGCCTCGAGGTCGACCTCTGCCCCCCTGCCAACACGAACTGCGACTGGTCTGAGAGAAAGGAGAACCACCGTAACACGGTGCCCCCCATCCCCAACTCTTCCAACCAGTGCAAAATGATACCATGGTCGATGGTATCAAAAGCCGCTGAGAGGTCTAACAGTGCCAGAACAGAGGAGCAACCCCTGTCCCGAGCCCTCCAGAGATCATCTACCAACGTGACCAATGCTGTTTCTGTGCTGTGCCCAGACCTGAAACCCGACTGCAACGGATCTAGATAAGATGTTTCCTCCAGGAATTGTGGAAACTGTCGCGCAACCACACTCTCAACAACCTTCACCATAAAGCGAAGGTTGGAGACAGGACGATAGTTGGCTAATACTGCCAGGTCCAGGGAGGGCTTTTTTTTTTTTTTTAATTGAAAAAGTTTTCAAATACAGATTTTTCCCCCTTTTTCCCCCCTCCTCCCTAATCCCCCCTCCCCCTCCCCTCCCCCTGTGACTTCTTCATAATAAAACCCAAATTCATAACAGATTATGTAATACTTTACCATCCACTTACTCCATCCCCATATGCTGACCCTTTCTTTTTAATAAAATTATCATATCCCCCTTGTACTATACTATACTATACATTTCAAAGTGACATTCTATTATAACATTATCTAATAACTCCTAATTTAACATAATAATATTATTATACCTCCCAATTTAGCGATTTCTGCTCATAATCTACCCTTTTACTACCCCCCATACATATATCTCTTAGGTCAAATCTTTTATGTATATTAATATAACATTTCAAAGCAACCTTCCACTATAGAACTATATAATAAATCCTAATTTAACATTTATTCAATTCAGCTACCCATTTCCTTCCCCCCCATCGTTATATCTCTTAACTCAAATCTTTTACATATATTCACATCTAAACATAATATCCTTTTTCTTTAAACTAAACAATCAATAACCTAACCTGTCTCCACCCACTTTCCTACAAGACTACCATACTTAATTGTTCTTAATATCTTTATTCTTCTGCCCACTCCACTAGAAAAAATATTCCCTTAGGTAAATAAAATCCTAAAAAGACTTTAAACTTGTAATCCATATAATATCTTCTGTAATGCCAGGTCCAGGGAGGGCTTCTTGAGGAGAGGCCTCACCACCGCCTCTTTCAAGGCAGCGGGGAAGTGACTCTCACTCAATGAAGCGTTGATAATTCCCTGGAGCCAGCCTCGTGTAACCTCCCAGGAAGCCAGTACTAACCAGGAGGGACACAGGTCCAATAAACATGTGGCCGCACTAAGTCTCCCCAAAATCCTGTCCACATCATCAGGAGTCACAGAGTCAAACTCTTCCCAGATAACATTCTCAAGACTATTCCTTGTCACCCTGCCCTGATCTACCCAGTCAGAGTCCAAATCCCCCCAGATCTGAGCGATTTTGTCATACAGATATTGTCCAAAATCCTCGGCCCTGCCTTCCAGGGGGTCCTCCCACACTCCCAGATGGAGCAGGGAGCGGGTCACCCTAAACAGGGCGGCCAGACAATTCTCTGATGATGTAATAAGAGCGGAAAAGTAGTTACACTTTGCCGCTTTTATCGCCACTAGGTAGGTCTTAATACGCGACCTTACCAGTGTTGGGTCAGATTCAGCGAGACTGGCCCTCCAACCGCTCTCCAGGCGTCTTTTCCGGCACTTCATCTCCCTCAGTTTATCGATAAACCAAGGAGCCATGAGGGATCGGCACCGGGTCAGAGGCCGCAAAGGCACGACTTGATCCAAGGCCCCACCAGCCGCCCGATCCCAGGCAGCCACCAGGTCCTCGGCCGAGTCATGTGCCAGATCCTCAGGAAGTGGCCCACGCTCCATCTGGAACCTATCAGGATCCATCAGGTGCCTGGGGCAGACCCATCTTGTTGGCTCCGCCTCCCTGCAGCGAGGTGTAGCGGTTCAAAGGTCCAGGCGAAGGAGCGAGTGGTCTGACCATGACAAGGGTTCCATGTCTATATCCGCTATAACAAGACCACTCAACCACTGGCCAGAGACAAAAATCAAGTCCAGAGTGTGACCCCCCTGTGGGTGGGGCCATGAACTAACTGGGTCAGGTCCATGGCTGTCATGGAAGCCATGAACTCCCAAGCCATCTCAGACGTTTCACCAACGGATGGCAAGTTGAAATCACCCATGATCATAAGCCTGGATGTATCAACTGCCACCGTGGCTATCACGTCAAGTAGCTCGGGCAGGGGCGTTGCCACGTGGCAGGGAGCCAGGTACATAAGCAACAAGCCCATCTGAACCCCATGACCCCATCTCACAAAGAGGGATTCACATCCGGCAGTCTGTGGCACAGTGGTCTCCCTTGGGCCAAGACCTTCTTTAATAATAACCGCCACCCCCCTCCCCTCCCCTGGGCCCTCGGCTAATGTCTGGACTGTAAAATAAATATAAATGTCTGGACTGTGGAAAGAGTTTTATTGATAGACATTGTCTTAATTGCCATTTAAAGATCCACACAGGGGAGAAGCCACATCAATGTCTGGAGTGTGGAAAGAGCTTTGCTATTAAAAGTAATCTTACTCGTCATAACAAAATCCACAAGGGGGAGAAGCCATACAAATGTATGGAATGTGGAAAAAATTTCCAGGAAAATGGATCAGTTATGTTACATAAAAAGACCCACACAGGAGAAAAGCTTTATAAATGCATGGAGTGTGGAAAGTCCCTTACTCTGTGCCACCATCTTCCTTCCCATAAAAGAATCCACATGGGATAGAAATAATATAAATGTGTGGAGTGTTGAAAAGACTTTATTGACAGACGTCAACTTATTTCCCATAATTGGATACATACAAGGAAGAAGCCAAATGTAGAGAGAGTGGCAAATCTGTGACTTGTGTCGAAGATTACGCTTCACAAAATTTGGGGGACATGTCACCCATCCAAGGAGCACCAGGATAACTCAAAATAATAGAACACACAGCCATTAATGTACTCACAGTTTAGATATTAATGGCTGTGTGTTGCATTATTTTGAGTGGACAGCACATTTACACTGTTATACTAATTCTATACTCACTACTTTTCATTGTAGCCTAGTGTCATTTCTTCAGTGTTGTCACATGAAAAGATATACTTAAATATTTACAAAATGGGAGGGTGTGCACTCCTGTGACATACTCTCTCTGTGTGTGTATTCCTACAATTTGATCTTTTTTACTAATACTGCTATCATTTTCATTTTTCTTTTCCTTTGAAGATGATAATGGGCAGAAAAGTCAAGATTCCTGTGAACTGTTCCAAGTGATCAATGCTGGAGAAGGAATGGAGAAGTCTGCAATTCAAATGGAAGCAGAAAGCCATGAGAGAAAGCAATCAAATGATCAGAGTCAGGAAAGCTCATCTTCCATTGATGCTCTAACGCAAGACTTTCTTGCCCCAAAAGTGAAAACAAAGAAAAAAGATTTTGGGAAAAGTATGAAGCAAATCAAAGCTAAATTACATGGAAATGAACACCATCCAATCCAAAACAAAGGAGAAAATGCTATACAAAGACGTAACGGAAAAAATTACACTTTCATGCTTTCTCCTGGAAATAGGACCGTTACATCTCAAAAAGGGATCCATGCAGAAGAGAAGCCTTATAAACGTGTGGAATGTAGAAAGAATTTTAGAAATAGTAGCCAACCCCATGAAATGATCGATACAAGACAGAAGGCATTTAAATGTATACAATGCGGAGCGAGCTTTCAAAGGAATTGTAATCTTGCCACCCATAAAAGAATCCACACAGGGGAGAAGCCATACAAATGTCTGGAGTGTGGAAAGAACTTTGCTGATAAAAGTAATTTTACTCGCCATAACAAGATCCACACTAGGGAGAAGCCATACAAATGTATGGCATGTGGAAAGGACTTTGCTCGTAAAAGTAATTTTACTCGCCATAACAAGATCCATACTAGGGAGAAGCCATACAAATGTATGGCATGTGGAAAGAGTTTCCGTGAAAATGGATCACTTATGTTACATAAAAGGACCCACACAGGAGAAAAGCCTTACAAATGCATGGATTGTGGAAAGACCTTTACTCGAAGCAATCATCTTACTTCCCATATAAAGATCCATACACAGGAGAAGCCATATAAATGTCTGGAGTGTGGAAAGAACTTTGCTGATAAAAGTAATTTTACTCGCCATAACAAGATCCACACTAGGGAGAAGCCATACAAATGTATGGCATGTGGAAAGGACTTTGCTCGTAAAAGTAATTTTACTCGCCATAACAAGATCCATACTAGGGAGAAGCCATACAAATGTATGGCATGTGGAAAGAGTTTCCGTGAAAATGGATCCCTTACGTTACATAAAAGGATCCATGAAGGAGAAAAGCCTTATAAATGCATGGAGTGTGGAAAGGGCTTCAGCTGAAAGGGCGATCTTAGTTGCCATCTAAGGATACACACAGGAGAAGGTATATAAATGTGTGGAGTGTGGAAAGAGCTTCAGTCATAATGGTTCCCTTACGTTTCAAAAGGATTCCTACAGAAGAGAAATATAAATCTGAGAAGCTTTGAGAGAACTTCAAGTGTTTTGCAATAAACATATGTATTTGTTGTTTCGCAAATATTTCTCCATAAGAGAGACAATCTTCAAGGAAAGAGAACGGGCGTTAGTCTTCTGGCTTTTGAAAATATCTAAATATCCATTTTGCTTGGGGCGTTCAGAAGAATGTGCAGTTGTGAGGCTGGTTAGTGCTCTGAAGGCCTTTGCCTCCCTTTTAAATAAATATTATTATCAAATTTTAGCTATCCTTGCTTCTATTTAAAGTTTTATATTCAGCTTTTACGTTTTTCGTATTTTATCTGTATACCGCCCAGAGTCCCTTTGTGAGGGAGATTGGTAGTTTCTAAATTGTGATAGACAGACTGATAGATAGAGGTAGGTAGGTAGGTAGATGAAGAGAGAGAGAGAGAGATTATATAGATAGATGATATATTGATAGATGATGATAGACAGACAGACACAGGGATAGGGATAGAGATAGGGAGAGACAGATGCAGAGATAATTATAGGCTGCCCTTTGCCAAACTCTCCTTTGTAAGGTCAGAATAACAGAATTGGAACGAACTTGGAAGTCTTCTAGTCCAACTCCATCCTCAGGCAGAAAACCCTATACCATTTCAGACAAATGATTGTCCAATCTAATAAAAACTTCCAGTTTTGGAGCATCCACAACAGGAGTGTCAAACTCATGTCATCACGTAATCATCATTGCAACTTTTCCCCCCTTCGCTAAACCGGGGATGGGGATGGCTAGTGTGTGATGCATCCAGTGCACAAGTCATGAGTTTGACACCCCTGTTTCCATAACTTCTGGAACAGGAGGCAATTTGTTCCACTGACTAATTGTTCTGTCAGGAAACTTCTCCTTAGTTCTAGGTTGCTTCTCTCCTTGATTAGTTTCCACCCATTGCTTCTTGTCCAGTCCTCAGGTGCTTTGGAGAATAGCTTCACTCCTCTTGTTTGTGGCAACCCCTGAAATTTTGGAACACTGCTGTCATGTAATCCTTAGTTCTTCTTTTAATTAAACTACAGATGCCCAATTCCAGCAACCATTCTTTATATGTTTTAGCCTCCACTCCCCTAATCATCTTTGTTGCTCTTTGCACTCTTTCTAGAGTCTCAACATTTTTTTTATATCATGGCGACCAAAACCGAATGCAGTATTCCAAGTTTGGCCTTACCAAGCATTATTAACAGTTATTAGCGTTATTAACAGTTCAAGAAACTATAAACTATGTGATCTTGATTTTCTACCTCTGTTAATGCTGTCTAGAACTGTGTTGGCTTTTTTGCAACTGCTGCACTTTAAGTGATGGTCCACTAGGGCTGCAAGTTCCCTCTCACAATTACTATTATTACATTGGGATCCCAACTCTCCTCCTCCTAGGATTCAGAAGACTGAGCAGGATGAAGACTTTTGGGGGTTCCCGTCCAGTGGTGGGTTTCAATTTTTTTTACTACTGGTTCTGTGGGTGTGGCTTGGTGGGTGTGGCATGGCTTGGTGGGCATTTCTTGGTGGGCGCGGCAGGGGAAGGATACTGCAAAATCTCCATTTCCTCCCCAATCCAGGGGAAGGTTACTGCAAAATCACCATTTCCTTCCAATCAGCTGGGACTTGTCAGAATTTTTACTACTGGTTCTCTGACATACTCAAAATTTCCACTACTGGTTCTCCAGAACTGGTCAGAACCTGCTGAAACCCATCTCTGCTCCCGCCTTTGAAACCCTTTGCTTCCCTTCGCCTGAGTGTCTATCCCACCCTTGCAAGGTGTGCTGATGTTCCGCACCGAATCCTCCAGGGGGATTCCACATTGGGCCACTAGAGGGTCACAATTGGCTTTTCAGAGGAAGCATGACATCACAAATGCTTACCGCTCTAGGAACTTGCACTCGCTTCCATTAACCCTTGTGGCTCCGCAGAAGGCAAAGAGGCTGCGGGAGAGTCTGGTGGTAGTGGTGGAGATGCAGACGCGCCCCGAGTGGGTGTGGGTGTGTCTCTTCCCGTGCAAAGGGAGACAGGGCCCTCCTGGGTCAATCTGGGCAGAATAACCTGCGGTGGTCAGTCCTGCAACAACAGAAAGCATCCTATGAATGAAAAGCACTTCAAGGTCCACAAGATTCCTGGGACCCGTTTGAAGTTGCCTTGCAGACCAGAGACAGAATGGAGACACAACTTTTAGCAAGTGAAGCGACTGGAAAAGGCCCTTCTGCTGTTCAGCCTGGGAGCTGTGGGGGGATCTGGATAAAAAACAGGGAGAAGATCCTGGAGGAGGAAACCATCCTCCATTCAGAAGTTCAGCCCTGCAATTTCAGGAGCCTCCAATACGAGGCTGAGGGTCCCCAAGTACTTTGCAGCCAACTCCACAACATTTGTAGGTGATGGCTGAGAACAGAAAAGCACACCAAAGCCCAGATGCTGGACCAGGTGGTTCTTGAACAGCTCCTGGCCTTTCTGCCCCCAGAAATGGAGAGCTGGGTTCGGGAGTGTGGAGCAGAAACCAGCTCTCAGGTGGTGGCCCTGGCGGAAGGCTTCCTCCTGAGCCAGATGGAGGAGCAGAAGGAGCAGATCAAGTTGCAGGTGAGAGACCTTTGTTTCCAGACACTAGAAGGGCTTTGAAGGGAATAAAGAGTTTGAATTCTTCACCCCCTCCCTTCCAGACTCCTCTGGCATTCATACTACATGGAGATCTTTCACTAATTCTTGTAGGACATTGTTCCATTTTTTCGCTCAACTCCTCGATGGATATTGGGCGCTCTGATGTTGTGTTCAGAGAACAAGAATCCACTTCATGTTGGGTGATGTCCATAAATTATTCTTCTTTTCTCCTTCCTCCTATTTCAAGTCCTTCACTGTGGAGATCAGAGATCCTGAAGGAAAGAGGAAACCATCAAAATTCCCTGAGGATCTGTTTTGCAGGAGTGTATCTCACGAAGAGTCAAGTCAGGACACCTTGGGAGGTAACTGAAGATGTTTGTTTCCCCAGAGAGATCCCAGTTACCCTACCTTGTCTATGTCTTCTCTTCTGTAGAATATGTCCTTATGTTGTTATTAATCATGCATGTCTTCCTCACAGGGAAACATAGAATGAAGTTTTCTGGTCTTTATGGCGGAGCTGAAACAGTGCTTGAGCCTCCAAATCAAGTAAGTGGGGCACATAATCTAGATTTGTATTGTCTCTTGCCTTCAGGAAGTCAAGTTGGTGTACAGTGCACTCCATTCTTCTATTCTCCCCTACCCCCCCTTGTTCTGAGCAATGTGGAAAGGAGAATAGCAGGTTCAAGTTGCTTTCAGCAGGTTAGTTTCCTCTGAATACTCTTGTTGGGACACAGTGGTTTATCATTTCTGCCCTCAGATTCTGTTTAGGAAATGTTTTTATAAAGACCACTAGTTAACTTGCTCTGCTGAGTACTCTTCCTACTATTAGTTTATAAGAAGTAATTTTTAAACAAATTCTTCAAAAAATAGGAACAAAGGAATAAACGCACCACAGTGACAGCAACTATTAAACAGACCCATGCTTTTTATTATTCTTTGACATGGAATTGTACACGGCTAATAAAAAAAATAATTAAATAGTCACACTGTGACATTACTATTTTTAAAAAGTCTTGTTTGTAACAACTGATTGAAAAATACGTTCATCAGATTAAAAGATTAAGCAGACTAGTGAAATCCAATGACAGGGGCCAGTTGGAAAAGTCTCTAAGTAAAAAATGGTCTTGAAGGAGCATATAATCAAGGCAATCTTGGCCTGCAAAGTAATTTCTGATCATCTGATTTGTGCCAGGATTTGGATACCAAACAATCCAGCTCTTGAAAGGCTGAGGAATGTCCTTCCTGGAGAATTTTCTCTGTTTTGTCTTCTCCCGTCACTCCTAAACCTTGTTTTTCCTTGTTCGGGAGGGTCTTGTGTCCTTTGAGGAGGTGGCTGTGCATTTCTCTGAGGAGGAGTGGTCTCAGTTGGGTCCTGACCAAAGAGAACTGCATTGGGAAGTCATGGTGGAAAATCATAGGAACGTGGCCTCTCTGGGTAAGAGTTTGCTATTCTTAACTCTAGTGTTGAGAGTGAATAAAAATACTCCTGTTTTTTTTCTCTGCAGCTATGTGATTTTTGGCAATAGAAAATGAATATTAAAGAGAAGGCAGTTTGGATAGAAAAAACAAGGACTTGTTTCAAAATTGTTTTAGCTCTCACAAATCTTTGCTGAAATTAACCGACTCTAATGTTAGGCTATCTCCTAATATCTTCCTGGATGTTTCCTCTGGTTATTCTTAAGTGAGAGCTAAGTCTGGATGAGATTTGAATACATATGGATAATTGTAGAGAAAGAGATATTTTCTATATATTTCCAAAACTTCTACAGTTTATGAATATAGAAATTGTAATTTCTATACCATGTCATTGAAAGCATGCAAACGTGCAATATACTGGAATTTTGCAAAAATTAAGATGAAGATTCATATGACTTCCTACACTTTGATATTCTCCACTAGCCATTTTTTTTTTTCCTTTGAAGGTAATAATGCGCAGGAGAATCAAGATTCCTGTGAACTGTTCCAACTGATCAATACTGGAGATGGAACAGAGAAGTCTGCAATTCAAAAGGAAGTAGAAAGACATGAAAGAAACCAGTTAAGTAACTGGAATCAGGAAAGCTCATCTTCTATTGGTGCTTCGATGCAAGACTTTCTTGCCCAGCAAGGGAAAATAAATAAAAATATTGGGAAAAGTGTGAAAGTAATCAAACCTAAATTACATGTAAACGAACATTTTCCAATCCAAAACAAACAAGACCCTGTAAGAAAAACCAATGGAAAAAATTACAATGGGACTTTCACCTTTTCTCTTGGAAATAGGTTCCTTATATCTCCACAAGGAATCCACGTAGAAGAGAAACTTAATGAATGCGTGGAATGTGGAAAAAGCTTCAGAACAAGCAATCAACTTTCTTTCCATAAAATGTCCCAAACAGGACAGAATCTATCTAAATATATGAAATGTGGAAATAGCTTTCATACCAATTGTGACTTTACTATACATAAAATGACTCACACAAGGAAGAAAACATATAAATGCATGGAATGTGGAAAGAGCTTTAGGTCGAATGGTGGTCTTTTTTACCATAAAAAGATCCACAAGGGGGAAAAACCACATAAATGCATGGATTGTGGAAAGAACTTTACTCACAGGAGTCAACTTGTGATCCATAAAAGGATCCACACAGGGGAGAAGCCATATAAATGCACAGAGTGTGGAAAGAACTTTGCTCATAGCAGTAGTCTTGTTTCCCATAAAAGGATCCACACAGCTGAAAAGCCATATAGTTGCAAAGAATGTAGAAAAAAGCTCAAAACGAGATGTTCTCTTATACAGCATGAAATGATCCACACAAGACAGAAGGCATTTATATGTGTGCAATGTGGAAAGGGCTTTCGGAGGAATTGTGATCTTACCATCCATAAAAGAATCCACACAGGGGAGAAGCCATATAAATGCACGGATTGTGGAAAGACCTTTGCTCAGAACAGTGGTCTTATTTCCCATAGAAAGATCCACACAGGGGAGAAGCCATATAAATGCATGGAATGTGGAAAGACCTTTGCTCAAGGCAACAGTCTTACTTCCCATAACAGGATCCACACTGGAGAGAAACCATATAAATGCACGGAGTGTGGAAAGACCTTTACTTATAGAAGTCAACTTATTAATCATAATAGTAGCCACACAGGGGAGAAGCCACATAATTCCAAGGAATGTGGAACGTGGCTCAGAAGAAAATGTTCCCTTATTCTCCATGAAAAGATCCACACAGGGGAGAAGCCATATAAATGCATGGAGTGTGGGAAAGCCTTTGCTCACAGGAGTAAACTTGCGATCCATAAAAAGATCCACACTGGGGAGAAACCATATAAATGTATGGAGTGTGGACAGACGTTCTCTGCGAGGAATTTTCTCACTTACCATCATAAGATCCACACAGAGAAGTCCTATAAATGCATGGAGTGTGGAAAGACCTTTGTTCATAGAAGTCAACTAACTAAACATAATAGAATCCATACTGGAGAGAAGCCGTACAAATGCATGGAGTGTGGAAAGAACTTTGCTTATAGCAGTAGTCTTATTTCCCATAATAGGGTCCACACTGGGGAGAAGCCATATAAATGCACAGAGTGTGGAAAGAACTTTGCTCATAGCAGTAGTCTTGTTTCCCATAAAAGGATCCACACAGGGGAAAAGCCATATAGTTGCAAGGAATGTGGAAAATGGCTCAAAAGAAGATGTTCCCTTATACAGCATGAAATGATCCACACAAGGCAGAAGGCTTTTATATGTGTGCAATGTGGAAAGGGCTTTCGGAGGAATTGTGATCTTACCATCCATAAAAGGATCCACACAGGGGAGAAGCCATATAAATGCGCAGAGTGTGGGAAGACCTTTGCTCAGTCCGGTGGTCTTATTTCCCATAGAAGGATCCACACAGGGGAGAAGCCATATAAATGTATGGAGTGTGGAAAGAGCTTCAGTCGGAGTGATTGTCTTACTTCTCATCAAAGGAACAAGGGACATGCCGTATAAATTCGTGGAATTTGGAAAGGGTTCCTGCAAAAATTGATCACTCGTGTTACATAAAAGGATCCACACAGTAGGAAAGCCTTATAAAAGCATGGAGTTTGGAAAGACCTTTAATCAAACCAGCCATCTTATTTCCCACACAAGGATCCACATGGGAGAAGGTGTAAAAATGTATAGCGCGTGGAAAGGGTTTCAGTCATAATAGTTCCCTTCTATTTCATAAAAGGATCTCTAGAAAACAGAAATTATATGAGTAACTTGGAAAGAGCTTCAGGAAATGACCTAATTTTTCAATAAACATATATTTGGGTGAGAATCCATATACACTTTCTTGGTTAATTTTGCATTTCCTATATGTACGTAATGATCTAGGGAAGGTTTTTAAAAAAGGGCCAAAACCTCACAAGTGGTATTCTGCTATTTTGCTTGGGGCTTTTAGAGGAGTGCATAGTGATGAGGTTGGTTAGGGCTCCAAAGGCCCTTGCCTACATTTTAATTGTTAATTGTCAAATTTTAATGATCCTTGCCTCTATTTTAAATATGTTTTAATTTTTATGTTTTTAACATTTTGTCTGAACATCACCCAGAGTCCATTGCTGAGGGAGATAGGCAGTTTCTAAAGTGTGTGCGTGTGTTTGTGTGTGTGTGCGTGTGTGTGTGTGTGTGAGAGAGAGACAAGACAGATGATATAGAGACAGATTGATAGATACAGATAGATGATAGAGATAGATTACACAGGATGGATAGTTACGTAGATATAGATAACAATGATACATAGACAAATATGGATAGATATTAGATGATAGATAGACAATAGGTAGACTGATAGATGATAGATTGGTAGAGATGATAGCTAGATAGATCAATAGATAGACAAGACAGACAAATACCTAGATAGGGATAGATGATGCATATATAAATACAGATAGATCAACAAATACATGGCTAGAGATAGATAATACATAGATAGGTAAATACATGTAGAGTGTAAAGTTCTGCCTCTACTCCCCAAATCAAGGAAGTACGGACTCTTGAAACAGTAGCATTTCAAAAGGAACCTTTTAAGTTATTGTCATTGTACATATATACACAGTATACCATACAATGAAATTCACTTAACATCCAAAGATCAGGCCCAACACACATAACAATCCCCAAACACTCCCCCAAAACCACAAATTTCCCACCCCTGAATCACCCAAACATCCACGCAACAGACCAAGTAATTTATTGAAAGGAAGTGATTGCAAGACAAAAGCAAAGCAGGCTCTAAGGTCCCCTTAGGCAACTCTGTTAGGATAAAGGAATTAGAAGCCCCTCCCCTCAGTCTGATGTTGAATGAGCCAATCCACAGGTCTGAAGATGTGAAGATGGTCATCCTGGGAAGGAGATAAGGGATTGTTCCCAGGCACTTCTCTCCCTAGGCTTCAGAAGTGAGAAAAAACAGATGGCCCTCCCCCTTTACACATTTCCCAAAGGTAAATCAAAGCACAGGGCAGATAGGTGTCAGAGTTAGAGTTACAAACTAAGGCCGTGAAGGCGAACCTATGGCACACATGCCACAGGTGGCACGCGTGCCATAGGTTTGCCTTCACGGCCTTAGTTTGTGCCTAGTTTGTGCTTAGTTTGTGCCTAGTTTGTGCTTAGTTTGTGCCACAGGTGGCACGCGTAGCCATATCAGTGGGCACGCGAGCTTAGCTCCGCCAGCTGATTTTCGGGTCTTCTGGGCCCACCAGAAATAGGGAAATGAGCTGTTTTCAGCCTCTGGAGGACCTCTGGCAGGGTGGGGAAGGCCGTTTTCGTCCTCCCCAGACTCCTAGAGAGACCCTGGAGCCAGGTGAGAAAGAAAAACGGGCCTACTGGGCCATTGCATGCCAGGAGCGGGAGGAGTGTGTGTGTGTGTGGGGGGGTCACATGCCCGGGGTCAAGGCGCATAGAATTATGGGTATGGGCACACACACCTGCAACCCCCCAGACCCTCCTCCTGGCACGTGATGGCAAAAAGGTTAGCCATCACTGAACTAAGGGGTTGTAGGAAAACAGGAATAGAATAGAATAGAATAGAATAGAATAGAATAGAATAGAATAGAATAGAATAGAATAGAATAGAATAGAATAGAATAGAATTCTTTATTGGCTAAGTGTGATTGGATACACAAGGAATTTGTCTTGGTGCATATGCTCTCAGTGTACATAAAATAAAAGATACTTTCATCAAGAATCGTAAGGTACAACACTTAATGATAGTCATAGGGAACAAATAAGCAATCAGGAAACAATATCAATATAAATCGTAAGGATACAAGTAACAAAATTACAGTCGTACAGTCATAAGTGGAAGGAGATGGGTGGTGGGAACGATGAGAATATTAATAGTAGTTCAGACTTAGTAAATAGTTTGACAGCGTTGAGGGAATTATTTGTTTAGCAGAGTGATGGTGTTCAGGAAAAAACTGTCCTTGTGTCTAGTTGTTCTGGTGTGCAGTGCTCTGTAGCGTCGTTTTGAGGGTAGGAGTTGAAACAGTTGATGTCCAGAATGCTAGGGGTCTGTAAATATTTTCACAGCCCTCTTTTTGACTTGTCCAGTATACAAGTCCTCAATGGAAGGCAGGTTGGTAGCAATTGTTTTTTCCGCAGTTCTAATGATCCTCTGAAGTCCGTGTCTGTCTTGTTGGGTTGCAGAGCCAAACCAGACAGTTATCGAGGTGCAGATGACAGAAAGGGTAATTAAGTAAATAAATGATCCAACCCCTCACCCCAGGAATATCATGATAGGGATCTGACAAACACAGAGAGAGTAGATAGATAATGATAGATAATAATAGACAAATAAATGAGTAGAGATGGATGGGTGGATAGATGATAAAATATCTTAAAGGCGCCCTTGGCCAGGCCCTCCTTTGTGACGCTGCACAGGCTCAGCACACAAGATGCAAAGGTTCAGAGACATGGAAGTCTGAGGTAAAGTTTACCTCAGAAGATGGTGGGGAAATCAGCGGGAAAGAAAGGGGAATTCTTGGAAAAGGAATAGCAGGGAAACCTTTCAGAGGCGGGGAAAAAAGCGTCCCCAATCAACCCCCCTCCCCCAATCCTATTGGCTGCTGTTTGGAGAAGCCCCATTTATTTTGCGCTTCTCTCCGACTTTTTCCCGCCTTTACAAGGGAATCCTGTAATGTTAGTCAAAATCCATTAGGGGTCGCCCTCGGTCAAGAGAAAGTAACGCCAGGCGCCTCCCCATTGGGCCACTGGAAGGTGAACGTCATAGCTGGCTTTCCCGAGCACTCTGAGAAGAGAGTGACGTCACAAACGCTTGCCGCTCTAGGAGGCCATACTCGCTGCCCTTAACCCGTAGGGCTCCGCAAGAGGCGGGGAGGATGCGGGGGAGTCTGGCGGGGGGAGATCCAGACGTTCCCCGGGTGAGGTGGGGGCTCTTCCCGTGCAAAAGGAGGCGGACGAAGGAGAGACCCGCGCCCGGCCCTCCTCCGGCTTCCACCCCTGCTCCCATGTTCCCCAGCCGCCCTCTCCATGAAGGGGGAAGCGGGGATCCCTTTCCTTACCCGTGTCCGGGGAAGAGCCGAGTGGGGGGAGGGGAGGATGGGCCTTGCGGAGGCCCAGCAGGAGAGGAAAGAAGCCGGGCGAGGAGGAGGCAGGATTCGCACCAGGCTCCCTGTCTCCGGAGGGGGAGAGAAGTGGGGCGGCCTCTCCAGCTGCCTCCTTCAGGGCCCTCCTCGCGGGGACCTCGGCCCTGCACTGGGATGACCTGCTTGGGGCTCTGGACATTGTTACATGAATGTTGTTCAGTGGTTCAGTTCACCACTTTCTAATTCTAGGAATTTATTTTCTTTTCCGTCTCAGATACACAAACTCGAAGCCATTTGTAGTTTTTGGGAGCCAAAATTCTCTCTTGGGCAAAGAGAACAGAATAACCTGCTGTGGTCAGTCCTGCAACAACGGAAACCATCCCATGAATGAAAAGCGGTTGTTGATCCACAGGATTCCTGGGACCCCTTTGGATTTGTCTTGCAGACCAGAGATAAAATGGAGACACGACTTTTAGCAAGTGAAGCCACTCCAAAAAACCCTTGTGCTCTTCGGCCTGGGAGCTGTGGGAAGATCTGGACAAAAAACAGGGAGAAGATCCTGGAGGAGGAAACCATCCTCCATTCAGAAGTTGAGCCCTGCAACTTCAGGAGCCTCCAATACCAGGAGGCTGAGGGTCCCCGAGAACTTTGCAGCCGACTCCACAACTTTTGCAGGCGATGGCTGAGACCCGAAAAGCACACCAAAGCCCAGATGCTGGACCTGGTGGTTCTGGAGCAGCTCTTGGCTATCCTGCCCCCAGAGATGGAGAGCTGGGTGCGGGAGTGTGGAGCAGAGACCAGCTCCCAGGCGGTGGCCCTCGCGGAAGGCTTCCTCCTGAGCCAGGTGGAGGAGCAGAAAGAGAAGGTTGAGTTGGTGGTGAGAGACCTTTGTCTCCGGACTCTAGAAGGGCTTTGAAGGGAATAGAGTTTGAATTCTTCACCCCTTCCCTGCCAGACTCTTCTGGCATTGATATCACATGGAGATGTTTCACTGATTCTTGTAGGACATAATTCCATTCATTCCTCTCTCAGCTCCTTGATGAATATTGGGCGCTTTGAGGTTGTGTTTGGAGAACAAGAATCCATGTTGTGTGATGTCCATAAATTATTCTTCTTTTCTCCTTCCTCCTATTTCAAGCCCTTTACTGTGGAGATCAGAGATCCTGAAGGAAGGAGGAATCCTCCTGAGGATCTGTTTTTCAGGACAATATCTCAGGAAGAATCAAGTCAGGACACCTTGGGAGGTAAGTGAAGGTCCCTTGCTTCCCCAGAGTGATCCCAGCTACTTTACCTTGTCTATGTCTTCTCTTCTGTAGAATATGTCCTAATTTATTATTAATCATGCATGTCTTCCTCACAGGAAAACATAGAATGAAGTTTTCTGGTCTTTATGGTGGAACTGAAACAGTGGTTGAGCCTCCAAATCAAGTAAGTGGGGAACATACGCTAGATTTGTATTGTCTCTTGCCTTCAGGAAGTCAAGTTGGTGTACAACTTGAGGCTCAAGCTCAACCCTTCCAAGACTGAGTGGCTGTGGTTCCCGGCATCCCGATATAGTCAGCTGACTCCATCGCTGACTATTGGGGGCGAGTCTTTGGCCCCCTCGGAGAGGGTGCGCAATCTGGGAGTCCTCCTGGATATGCAACTGTCCTTGGAGGAACATCTGATGGCTGTAGCCAGGGGGACCTTTTGTCAGGTTTGCCTGATTCGCCAGTTGCGACCCTTTCTTGATCGGGATTCCATGTGCACAGTCACTCATGCCCTCGTCACCTCTCGCCTGGACTACTGCAGTGCTCTCTACATGGGGCTCCCCTTGAAGAGCACCTGGAGGCTCCAACTGATCCAGAATGCGGCCGCACGGGTAATTACGGGAGCTGCATGGCGCTCCCACATAACACCGCTCCTGCGCAAGCTGCACTGGCTCCCAGTGGTCTTCCGGGTGCGCTTCAAGGTGTTGGTTACCACCTTTAAAGCGCTCCATGGCATAGGACCTAGTTATCTTCGAGACAGCCTGCTGCTACCGACAACCTCCCATTGACCCGTGCGCTCCCACAGAGAGGGCGTCCTCGGGGTGCCATCAGCCAAACAATGTAGGCTGGTGACCCCCAGGGGGAGGGCCTTCTCTGTGGGGGCACCTACCCTATGAACCAGCTGCCCCCAGAGATAAGGAGAATCCAAGACCTCGGTGCCTTCCGCCATGCCCTTAAAACTTTCTTTTTTCAGCAAGCCGAGCTGGCATTAACATATTTTTAAATATTTTAATTGGTTTGTCATTTTAAACTGGGCCAAATTAATATATATTCTTTTAATTGTTTTTACTATTTGTATTGTATGTTTTTATCTGGCTGTACACCGCCCTGAGTCCCTCGGGAGAAGGTGCGGTATATAAATTCGAAATAAAAATAAAAATAAATAAGAATAAATAAAAATAAATACAGTACACTCCATTCTTCTATTCTCCCCACCCCCCCTTGTTCTGAGCAATGTGGAAACTGCAACTTGAGATTCAAGTTGCTTTCAGCAGGTTAGTTTCCTCTGAAGATTGTTGTTGGGACACAATGTTTTGTCATTTCTACCCTCAGATTCTGTTTAGGAAATGTTTTTTAAAAGGCCACTAGTTAACTTGCTCTGCTGAGTATCTTCGTACTATTAGTTTATAAGAAGAAATTTTTTAAAAAATCCCTTCAAGAAATAGGAATGAAGGAATAAACACAACTTTCTGTTTTGTCTTCTCCCGTCTCCCTGGAATCATATCAAGCATAGCTATTTAATTTAGCAAATAGTTGTGCTTTGGGAATTTATGAACAATGGAACTGTTCTGTTTTTCCTTGTTCAGGAGGGTCTTGTGACCTTCGAGGAGGTGGCTGTGCATTTCTCTGAGGAGGAGTGGTCTCAGCTGGGTCCTGACCAAAAAGACCTGCATTGGGAAGTCATGATGGAAAATCATAAGAATGTGGCCTCTCTGGGTAAGAGTTTGGTATTCCTAACTTTAGTGTGGAGAGTGAATAGAAATACTCCTGAGTTTTTTCTCTGCGGCTATGTGATTTTTGCAATAGAAAATGAATAGTAAAGAGAAGGCAGTTTGGAGAGAAAAAACAAGGACTTGTTTCAAAATTGTTTTCGCTCTCACAGGTCTTTGCTGAAATTAACTGACTCTAATAAATGTTAGGCTATCTCCTAATACCGCCCCGGATGTTTCCTCTGATTATTGCTTAAGTGAGAGCTAAGTCTGGATGAGATTTGAATACATAGGGATAATTGTAGAGATATTTTCTAGATATTTCCAAAGCTTCTACAGCTTATGAACATGGAAATTGTAATTTCTATACCATGTCATTGAAAGCATGGAAACTGGTAATACTGTATATTGGAAATTCATAAGAATAAAGAATTAAGATTTCGTACAGTTTGATGTTTTTCAGCAACGATTATTCTTTACCTTTGAAGGTAATAATGCGCAGGAGAATCAAGATTCCTTTGAACTGTTCCAAGTGATCAATGCTGGAGATGGAACGGAGAAGTC
Source organism: Arizona elegans (assembly GCA_022577455.1). Lineage (NCBI taxonomy): Eukaryota > Metazoa > Chordata > Lepidosauria > Squamata > Colubridae > Arizona > Arizona elegans. The sequence goes on along the minus strand of JAKOOJ010000012.1, from coordinate 1,327,813 downwards.
TGCAATTCAAAAGGAAGTAGAAAGACATGAAAGAAACCAGTTAAATAACTGGAATCAGGAAAGCTCATCTTCTATTGATGCTTCAGTGCAAAAGTTTTTTGCCCAAGAAAGGAATATAAAGAAATATATTTGGAAAAGTGTGAAACTAATCAAAGCTAACTTCCATCTAAATGAACACTTTCCAATCCAAAACAAACAAGATGCTATTAGCAAACACAATGGAAAAAATTACAATGGGACTTTCCCCCCTTCTCTTGGAAATTGGTCCCTTATATCTCAACAAGGGATCCAGAGAGAAGAGAAACCTAATGAATGTGTGGAATGTGGAAAAAGCTTCAGAACAGGCAGTCAATTTACTTTCCCTGAAACGATCCATACAGGACAGAAGCCAAATACATGCATGAATTGTGGAAATAACTTTCATGATCTTACTTTACATAAAATATTTGACACAATGAAGAAACCATATGAATGCATGGAATGTGGAAAGGATTTTATGTCAAATGGTGGTCTTCTTTATCATAAAAAGATCCACAAAGGGGAGAAACCACAAAAACGCATGGAGTGTGGAAAGACCTTTGCTCATAGAATTCAACTTACTAAACATAATAGGAGCCGTGCAGAGGATAATCCACATAGTTGCAAGGACTATGGAAACTGGTTCAGTACAATATGTTCCCTTGTACTCCGTGAAATGATCAACACAAAGCAGAAGGTATTCAAATGTGTGCAATGCGGAAAGGGCTTTAGGAGAAATTGTGATCTTACCATGCATAAAAGGATCCACACAGGGGAGAGGCCATATAAATGCATGGAGTGTGGGAAAGCCTTTGCTCACAGGAATAAACTTGCGATCCATAAAAGGATCCACACAGGGGAGAAGCCCTATAAATGCATGGAGTGTGGAAAGAGCTTTGCTCAGACCGGTGGTCTTATTTCCCATAAAAGGATCCACACAGGAGAGAAGCCATATAAATGCATGGAGTGTGGAAAGAGCTTCCGTCGGAGTGATTGTCTTACTTCTCATAACAGGATCCACACAGGGGAGAAGCCATATAAATGCCTGGAGTGTGGAAAGACCTTCAGTCGGAATGATTGTCTTATTTCTCATAAAAGAATCCACACAGGGGAGAAACCCTATAAATGCCTGGAGTGTGGAAAGAGCTTTACTAGGAGTGATTGTCTTATTTCTCATAAAAGGATTCACACGGGACATGTCATATAAATTTGTAAGGTCTTGCCTCTCTAATCTTCCCAAGAAAGCAGGGCTCTTGAAACTGAAGTTATTCCAAAATCAGCTTTTATTGAAAGGCTTGTGATAGTAAGAGGTCTTGGCAGGAACTAAATCTTCCCACTTAAAAACAGCAATTTAAAGCAGTGCAAAACCCCTCCCACAGTACAGCAATGCTGGAAACAGAAAGAGAAACTTCATATAGCAATCTCTCCAATCCCCCCCCCCAAAAAAAATGCCAGCGTCCCAATAGAAATATTTATAAAAGCATGGAGTTTGGAAAGACCTTTACTCAGACTAGTCATCTTACTTCTCATCCAAGGATCCACATGGGAGAAGGTATAAAAATGTATGGAGTGTGGGAAGAGCTCCAGTCATAGTAGTTCTCTTACATATCATAAAAGGATCTATACAAAACAGAAATTATATGAGTAACTTGGAAAGAGCTTCAGGAAAAGTAATGACCTAATTTTTTATTTTTTAAATTTTTGTAGCTTTTAAATATATTTTTATTGTTTACATATAGATATATCGAATACAGTGTAATTGTCCTGACATTCTACTTGCCATGAAACAAAAGGTAAAAACAAAATACCATATATACTATTTTAAATAGTGCTAGTGTTGTATGATTGTTTTTGACCCATTATATTCTAGAATGTCAACTTATCTATCATTCTAATAGCTACGTTCTAATAATACATAGTATCTCTTTCTATGTCCACCTAACCTGATTATTTCTCATTCCAACTTCTACCTCTAACCATTGATAGAATCTATTCCAGGTAGCATAGTATTCTGTATTTCCTTTATCTTTTAGTTTTAGCATTAGTCTGTATCTTCCTTATTGTCCCCTCTGAAGGGGTGTTTTCCCTCTTTCACTGCTGCGCATGCACAATTCTTGCTGCGGTCAAAATGTGTAATATTAGTTATATTGCCTCTATCATAACCATCTGATATAATGCCTAATAAAAATAATTCTGGCTTAAATTCTATATGTTGTCTGGTCACTTTTTCTAACCACATGAAGTTGTATCCAAAATTTCCTTGCCTTTATACAAGTCCACCACATGTGGTAATATGTGCCAAGTATTTGTTTACATTTCCAACAGTTTAGGAACATATTGCTAAACATTTTGGCCAATCTTGACGGGGCAGATGAAATTATATGAGTAACTTGGAAAGAGATTCAGGAAAAGTAATGACCTAATTTTTCAATAAACATATAGAATAGAATTCTTGATTGGCCAAGTGTGATTGGACACACAAGGAATTTGTCTTGGTGCATATGCTCTCAGTGTACATAAAAAATACATTCATCAAGAATCATAAGGTACAACACTTAATGATAGTCATAGGGTACAAATAAGCAATCAGGAAACTTATCAATATAAATCGTAAGGATACAAGTAACAAAATTACAGTCATACAGTCATAACTGGAAAGAAATGGGTGGTGGGAACGATGAGAATATTAATAGTAGTGCAGATTTAGTAAATAGTTTGACAGTGTTGAAGGAATTATTTGTTTAGCAGAGTGATGGCGTTCGGGAAAAAACTGTTCTTGTGTCTAGTTCTGGTGTGCAGTGCTCTATAGCTTCGTTTTGAGGGTAGGAGTTGAAATAGTTTATTTTTTCTGCAGTTCTAATTATCCTCTGAAGTCTCTGTCTTGTTGGATTGCAGAACCAAATCAGACAGTTATAGAGGTGCAGATGACGGACTCAATAATTCCTCTGTAGAACTGGAACAGCAGCTCCTTGGGCAGTTTGCGCTTTCTGATATTTGGGTGGTAATCCATATAGACTCTCTTGGTTAACTCTTGCATTTCTTGTATGCGTGTGATGATCTAGGGAAGATAAACAAAAAAGCGGGGGGAGGGGCCCAAATCTTCACAATATAGTTAGGATAAGCACTCTAAAGATGTGTGAGAGACATCTCGTTTGCGAGGTTTGCAATCAACGTTTTGCAAGTAGATAGATTTCCTTCAGGAGGATCTGTGCCTCAGCTGTTCCTTTAGCAATGCCAATGGTGCACTTGTCACCATGGTACTTATCATGTTCCTCCAGCTTGCTGCTGGTTGTCTAACATCCTAGCACTAGAGCCGTTTCCCTCTGCAAGTGGTTTTAGGATGAGTAGAAATTTGCCTAGTTTTTACTTCAAAGCTGTGACACCCTTCCAGTTTGAGGATTTGTTAGCTTATGAATAAATATTAGAGGATTTCGTAAGCTTTGAATTAATTTCAGCCAAAATTATTCGTTGTGTCTTTGCCTGCTTGAAGTAACATCTCTTTAGCACCTTTCTGCACAAGCTTCAAGGGTTAACTGCAATGATTGAGCACAGGTGTCTAAGAAACCTCGCAAAGTAGCCCTTGCTGAAATCAAGGAAGGTGACCTGATAGCTTAAGCAGCGGTTAGAGGCCTGGAGGTAAACAAAGTTTATCATTAGCACAGTAAAAACACCCTGAGGTGGTAGTTATCAACTTATGTGATAATGAGGTAGAATTAGTTACTGGCTTATTGATAACCAAGTAATTGGTTGCATTGTCCAAGTGTGCGGCTCATGTTGCTTTCTAACCAATCAGAAAATTCTTTTAAAAAGTGTGCAAAGAGCTTCAGGATGAAAATTTCCTTTCTCACAAAAGGAGGCAAAATGACCGAAAGCCCCTGAAATGCAGGAGCAAAAGATTTTTCAAGCATTAGGGCCATGCTGTCAAAGTTCCAAGTAACAACCCCAATGAGAGAAAACTCAGAGGCTAGCAATTCCTCAAAGTTCCATTTTATTAGAGATAAAGAGATATTGGCACACCTGGGAAAACCCGAATCTGTTTCCGGACTTCCGGAACCTCTGGTAGGCCCATTTTTTGCCCTCCCAGACCCTCTGTGTGGCCCCTGCACTTACCTAGAATGATGAACAGGCCACGTGGAGACTCCTGGGAGGGGCGGGATGAGAGGGGTGGGCGTGGGCGTGGGCATGGCTAGCGAGGGGTGGCATTTCGGGGTTCGCTGAACCCTGGCAATCCTTGGCTTGAGGATTGCCTGAACCCCCAGAAGCCCACCCCTGCTCCAATGCCTTTAAGCATCCAAAATCTCTTGTTCTGGCTTCCCCCCTGTCTCATGGCCAGCCATCTTCTCAGGCCCGAAGGAATCAGAAATGAATCCATGGGACATTTATTGTATTTGTTCTGCTCTGGTGGGAATGCAGCAGGCGTTGACCATGGGAAAAGTCTATCACCATCCTTCAAAAGAACAGCCATGGAGAACAGTCCAGAATACAAACCGAAGTATATAATCAAAATCACATGAAGTATCAGAACCACTTTTCAAAACCTTAGTAAGACTACACCTGGAATACTGCATCCAGTTTTGGTCCTAACATTACAAAAAAAGACCTTGGAAAAAGGGCAGAGAAGAGCAACTAGGATGATTAAAAGGTTTGGAGACTAAAACATGAACAGTTGACGGTTTGGTTATTCTAGAGAAAATAAGGACTGGGGTGGACATGATAGCAGTATTGCAGTATTTGAGGGGCTATCACAAAGAAGGAGGTCTCAAATTATTCTCCAATGCACCTGAAGGCAAGAAATAGGTACCTTATTTCTTGCCTTCAGGTGTGTTGGAGAATAATTTGATATGGAAACAAATCAAGGAGAGAAGCAACCTGGAATTAAAGAGAAACTTCTGCCAATGAGAACAACTAATTAGTAGAACAGCTTCCCTCCAGAAGTTGTGGGTGCTTCATCACTGGGGGTTTTTAAGAGAGACTGGATAGCAACTTATCTGAAATAGTACAGGGTCTCCTGGTTGAGCAGCGGATTGGACTAGAAGCTCTCCCTTCTAGCTCTATTCTATAATTCTAGAACGGGAATGGGACCTCCTTTAAGGCAAGTCCTTTAAGCCAATTCAGATGAGCTTCAAACATTAAAAAACAAGAAAAGGAGGAGACAGGACAGCCCCCTTCCTCCTTTCCCCCATTGAAAAAGCTCCCTTTCTATCCTTCAAGCTCTATTCGGATTCAAATGATTCAAGATTGCACCAGGGGGCGCCCTCTGATATGAGAAAGGAACATCAGGCACTTCTCCTTTGGGCCACTAGAGGGCTGGCTTTCCAGAGGAGGCTGGGAAGGCAGGGATATCTCTGAGCCTTCCCTCTCTGGAACACTCACTCTCCTTAACCCTTGGAGCACTGCAGGCCCTGAAAAAGCTGCAGGAGAGACTTGCAGGGGAGGGATCCAGACCTGATGGGTGGGTGGGAGCTCCTCCCATGCAAAGAGGCTGAGGAGAAAGAGAGACACGTGCCCAGCCCAGTTCAATCCTGGATCGCATGCATGATGGAGGAAACCATCACACGCTCAAAAATTCAAGACTGGAACTTCAGGTACCTCCAATACAAGGAAGCTGAGGGTCCCCGAGGACTTTGCAGCCGACTCCACAACTTTTGTAGGTTATGGCTGAGACCAGACAAGCACACCAAAGCCCAGATGCTGGACCTGGTTGTTCTGGAGCAGCTCCTGGCTCTTCTGCCACCAGAGATGGAGAGCTGGGTGCGGGAGTGTGGAGCAGAGACCAGCTCCCAGGCGGTGGCCCTGGCAGAAGGTTTCCTCCTGAGTCAGGTGGAGGAGAAGAAAGAGCAGGTCCAGTTGCAGGTGAGACACTTTAATCTAGGCAGCTCAAAAGGGAATAGAGAATCTGTTTGAATACTTCACCCCTCCTTCCCAAACTTCTCTGGCATTCATAATATGTGGAGATGTCCGACAATTCTTGTAGAACATTGTTCTATTGTTTTCTCAGTCAATCTCACTGATGGATATTAGGGGCTTTGAGGTTGAATTCCAAATGTAAGAATCTACTTTATTTCATGTGATGTACATTAATTCTGCTTCCTTCCTTCCTCCTATTTGAAGTGCTGCACTGTGGAGAGAGATCCTGAGGGAAAGAAGAATCCATCAAATCCCCCTCAGGATCTGTTTTTCAGGAGGATCCCTTGGGAAGATCCAAGTCGAGACACCTCAGGAGGTAATTGGAGATCCTTCGGTTACCCATCTGTGTTACCTTTGCTATCTCTTGTCTTCTATATAATACCTCCTCATATTTTGTTCATGATGCATTTTGAAATTATTTATTCCTTACAGACAAGCAAAGAATGAAGTTTTCTGGTTTTTATGATGGAGCTCAAACAGTGGTTGAACTTCCAAATCAAGTAAGAAAGGGAAACATTATTAGTTTTATATTCCTTCAGGAAGTGAAGTGGACGTGCAGAGTGCTCTCTCCTTCTATTTCCCTCCCTTGTTTGGACTGGATTATTTTTGTGTTCCTGAGTGACATAGAAAGCATAATAGCAGGTTCAAGTTGCTCTCAATCAGCATAAATTCTTCTGTAGACTATTACTAGGACACAATGGTTTGTCATTTCTACCCTTAGGTTCTGTTTAGGAAATGTTTCTTAAAGACCACTGGTTAACTTTTTCTGCTAGGTACTCTTCCAACTATGAGTTTACAAAAAGTAATTTTTTAAATTCCTTCAAGAAATAGGAATAAACGTATCACAGTGGCAGTAACTGCGAGAGGCCCATTCTTTATGTAATTCTTTGATTTGGAATTTACAAGGCTAATGAAAAATAACTAAATGTTCACATTGCCACATTACCATTTTTAAAAAGCCTTGTTTATAACCAGTAGTTCAAAAAACAAGTAAAGTAAAAAAAGAAAGCAGACTATTAAAATCCAAAGAGTGGCCAAATAGAGCATGTAATCAAGGTACCTTGGTACAAAATAGTTTCCAATCTTCTCATTTGTGCCTGGATTAGATCAAACATTCCCACTTTGCAAAGGCTGAGAAACAACCTTCACAGAGAATTGTCTTTGTTTTCTCCCATTCAGCCAATGGCTCAGACTACTAGATGAATAAATGATAAACAGAGCGAAAGATCAGTTGATCCAGAAGTGAGATTACTTTACTGAAAGGCACTGAAGGTTTTGCAGAATCGATCAGCTTGATAAAATTTGTCCCAAATATTTCTTCAGTCAAATACATTTTCAGATTTGCCCATTTTGTCACCTAAAATTAGGACTTGTGTGAATCACGGTGCATATCTTTGCTTTGGGAATTTGGGAACAATGGAGCAGAATAACAAGAGTTGGTAGGGATCTTGGAGGTCTTCTAGTCCAAACCCCTGCTCAGACATGAAGCAATATAACATTTCTGATAAATGGCTGTCCAATTTCTTCTTAAACACCTCCAGTATTGGAGCACCCACAATTTCTGGATGCAAGTCATTTCACTGATTAATGGTTCTCCCTGTCAGAAGAGAACAATTTCTCTTTAGTTGTAGGTTGGTTCTCTCCTTGAATAGTTTCCATCCATTGCTTCTTGGCCCTACTTCACGTTTTGGAGAATAGGTTGGGCTCCTCTTCTTTGTGGCAGCCCCTTAGATCTTGCAACACTGCTATCAGGTCACCCCTATTCCTTATTTTCATTAAACTAGACATACCCAATTCCAGCAATTGTTCTTCATATGTTTTAGCCTCCAGTCCACTAATAATTTGCATTGCTCTTCTCTGTGCTCTTTCTAGAGTCTCAAGATCTTTTTTACATAGTGGCAATCAAAACTGGATTCAATATTCCCAGTGTGATCTTATAAAGGCATTATAAAGTGGTACTAACACTACCTGTGATCTTAATTCTATTCCTCTCTTAATGCATCATATGATTGTGTTGCTATTTCTGGCCACTATAACACACTGCTGGCTGATGTTTAAGTGATTCTCCACTAGGACTCCAAGATCCCTGTTGCACTTAACTACAGTTGAGCTAGGTATCACCTGTTCTAAGCCTGTACATTTGGTTTTTCTTTCCTAAATGAAATGGGTACATTTCTCACCCATTGAATTTAATTTTGTTAGATAGGGCCCAATCTGTCGAGATCCTTTTATATTTTGAGCTTATCTTCTGGAGTGTTATTATTCCTTTCAATTTGTTCTCGTCTGCAAATTTGATGAGTTCTCCTTCTATCCTCTTGTTTAAATCATTGATGAAGATGAACAGATCTTGTGAATCCTTCTGTTCTGTTCTTTATTCCGTGTTCAGGAGAGTCTTGTGTCCTTTGAGGAAGTGGCTGTGTCTTTCTCTGAGGAGGAATGGTCTCAGCTGGATTCTGACCAAAAGGTGCTGCATACGGAAGTCATGCTTGAAAACCATAGGAACGTGATCTCTCTGGGTAAGAGTTTTCTAGTCCCCAATCAGAGTTCAAGAATACAGATTATAGTTAAAAAAATCATTAATCAGATATTATCTTCTGGGAGGGAGAAGGAAAGGATCTGGCCTTCTTGTACTCAAAGAAAGGAAAGAGTCAACGTCTCTTTGTCAATGTCTACCATTGACCATGGTATCCTTCTGGGACGACTAAGGGAGTTGGGAGTGGGAGGCACTGTGTTGCGGGTTCTCCTCCTATCTCTCTGGTCAGTCACAATCGGTGTTGGTAGGAGGACAGAGGTCGACCCCTAGGCCCCTCGTTTGCGGGGTGCCTCAGGGCTCGGTCCTCTCTCCCCTCCTATTTAACATCTACATGAAACCGCTGGGTGAAATCATCCGACGATACGGGGTGGGATATCAGCAATATGCTGATGATACCCAGCTGTATATCTCCACCCCCGTCAGTTCAGTGAGGTAGTGGACGTGATGTGTTGGTGCCTGGAGGCTGTGAGGGCCTGGATGGGAGTCAACAGGCTCAGACTTAACCCAGACAAGACCTAATGGCTGTGGGTATTGCCTCCTAAAGACTATGTTGATTGTCCATCCTTGGTCCTGGAGGGGGAGAAACTGTCCCCCCCAGAACGGGCTCGCAATCTGGGTTAGATTAGAACAACATCTGATAGCTGTGGCTAGGGGGACCTTTCCACAGGTTCGCCTGGTGCACCAGTTGCGACCCTACTTGGATCAGGAGGCTCTCCTCACAGTCACTCATGCCCTTGTCACCTCATGGTTGGATTATTGCAACACGCTCTACATGGGGCTACCCTTGAAAAGGGTTCGGAGACTACAGTTGGTCCAGAATGCAGCAGCGCGAGCTATTGTGGGTGCACCTAGATATACCCACATTACACCAATTCTCCGCGAGCTGCACTGGCTCCCTATCAGTCTCCGGATGCAATTCAAGGTGTTGGTTACCTTTAAAGCCCTACATGGCTCAGGGCCAGGCTATCTTCGAGACCGCCTTCTACCGCATAGCTCCCATCGACCGGTAAGATCCCACAGAATTGGTCTCCTCTGGGTCCCGTCAGCTAAACAATGTTGGTTGGCGGGCCCGCGGGGGAGGGCCTTCTCTATGGCTGCCCCGGCTCTCTGGAACCAATTACCTCCTGAGGTCTGGAACACCCCCCCCCCATTGGCCTTCTGGAAAGCGGTGAAGACCTGGCTTTTCCGGGAGGCCTGGGGGTGTTGATCTCGCTACAGCGATCTTGCGAGACCCAGCCATGGAATGGAGTGCATGGGTTTTTAATGTTCTTTTAAAAAAATTTTACGGGATATTGTTTGCATTGTTTTTTTGCTGTAAGCCGCCCAGAGTCCCTAGGGAGTTGGGCGGCATAGAAATGCGACTATTTAAATAAATAAATAAATAAATAAATAAATAAATCTTTGCTTAGATGCTTTCTGTGCCATTTCTTATCTGTACTTTTCCATTTCTATTTGAACTTATCTGTGGAGGCTGAAAAGAATGAGGTGTGCTTTTATGTGTCCTCTGGAGGTCATGTGAGAGGATTGTGTTGTCATTTGGTCATTAACTCCTCAAGATGGCTCCTCAATTCCTCACCAATGCCTTGGTGAAATGCTCTCTGATAGTTTTGTTGTTTTTTATTATTCTTTGTGATTCACTTCGTATCTCATACTCAAGACACCAACTATTAAGCATCAAGCAATGTTTCTTTAATGGGCAGCTTTCTGTGACTACACCCCTCTCCCCTGTCTTTACAAATGCAGAAGAGATTCTAATACAGGAAGAAGTAACTTTCTCTGAACAATGGATAAACAAAAACAAAAGGAGGAGATGATGGAGGCAGGGAAGGAGTAAGCGAGCTGGATTTTGAATATACTAAGAAAAAGTAGAATAAAAACTCCTCCCTTCACTCTTTCTGACTAATTTACATTCACTTGCTAATAAGTTGGATGAAATACTTCTTCTAAACAGATGTAACTCTGATTTTTACAACTTAACAGCTCTCTGCTTCACTGAAACCTGGTTAAATGAGTCAATTGATGATAGCACCTTGCATATCCCAGGGTTTCAGATATAAAGAGACAGAATTACAGAAATATCCGTTAAAAAGAAGGGAGGTGGTCTCTGCGTTTATATCAACAACCAATATAACTATATTAAAGAAATATTATGATGTGGATTTAGAGACATTAATTATCAATTGCAAACTATTTTATTCTCCATGAGAGTTTTCCTCATTTCTCCTAATTGCTGTGTATGTTTCTTTACAAGCTTGTGTAAACAATGCATTATGAACTCTAGTTGACCAGATTATGTGGGCTGAAGTTAAATACCCAAATTCATTCCTCTTTGTGTTAGAAGATTTCAAAAGTGCTAACTTAAGTCAAGAGCTACCAAAATATTTTCAGCATGTCAACTGTCTTACTAGAGGCAAGAATACTTTAGACCAGGGGTGTCAAACTTGCGGGCAGGACCCCTTGCAATTTGCCTACAGAGCAAATAGATTGCCATATGGTGCTCTTAATATGGCTCTCACTACATCCTACAACATCTTGAATCTCCAAAGACCTATACAAGGGTTCTTTTTGTAAACTTCAGTTTAGCATTCAGTACCATCATTCCAGATATTCTTCCAATTAAACTAAATCAGCTAGCTGTGCCTGACCACATTTGCAAGTGGATCATAAGTTTTCTAACAGACAAGAAGCAGCAGTGAGAGATCATGCGAGATCAGTAGCACAAAATTCTGTGCTACAGATCCCGTGTGATTTCGCGCTATAGTACTTTAGGCCTCTGTTCTCTGCTAACGAGGCCTGCACGAGATCTAGGGCAAAAGGCTTTGCAATCAGAGGGAAGACTTCTTCATTTTCAAACACTTTTGCCTGGATCTCGTGCAGTCCTCAGTTTGTAGAAAACACAGTCCTAAAGTACTATAGTGAGAGATAAGTAGTGTGAGATCTTGCACTCATGTGATCTCACAATAAAGTAGTTTAGGTGCGAACTGAGAAGAGCCCTTGCAAGCCAATGAGACTTTGGGGCAGTTAAATAGCTTTAACCCACCCCAATAAATCTTGTTTTCTCCCAATTCCTCCTTTGATGTTTCCCCTGATTATTCCTTAACTGAAAACTGACTTTGAGTGAGATTTCCATATATAGAGATAATTGTAAAGAAATATTTTCTAGATATTTTCAAAGCTTTCATGACTCATGAATATAGAAATCATGTCTATATCACACCACTGTAGGCATGCAAAATACAACGTAATGGAATTTTGGGAAAATTCAGAAGGAAATTTGTTGACTTTCTACAGTTTGATGTTTTTCTCTAACCTTGTTATCATTTTCATTTCTCTTTTACTTTGAAGGTAATAATGGACAGGCGAATCAAGATTCCTATGAACTGTTCCAAGTGATCAATCGTACTGATAGAACAGAGCAATTTGGAATTCAAATGGAATTAGAAAGCCACGAGAAAAAACAGTCAAATCATAGGAATCAGGAAAGATCACTTTCTACTGATGCTCCGATGCAAGACTTTCTTGCCCAACAAGAGAAAACAAGGAAAAAATATATTGGGAAAAGTGTGAAGCTAATTAAAGCTAAAGTACGTGTAAACAAACACCATTTAACCAAAAACAAAGGAGAAGATACTATAAGAAGACACAACCGAAAAAATTACAATGGGACATTCATTCTTTCTTTTGGAAATAACTTCCTTATATCTCAAAAAGTGATTGACACCAAAGAGAAGCCATATAAATGCATGGAGTGTGGGAAGACCTTTGCTTATAGTAGTGGACTTACTATCCACAAAGAGATCCACACAGGAGAGAAACCATATAAATGCATGGAGTGTGGAAAGACCTTTGCTCAGAGGAGTGGACTTAGTTGTCACAAAAAGATCCACACAGGGCAGAAGCCATATAAATGCATGGAGTGTGGAAAGACCTTTGCTCAGAGCAGTGGACTTAGTTGTCACAAAAAGATCCACACGGGGAAAAAACCATTTAAATGCATGGAGTGTGGAAAGACCTTTGCTCAAAGTGGTAATCTTATTTCCCATAAGATGATCCACACTGGGGAAAAACCGTATAAATGCATGGAGTGTGGAAAGACCTTTACTCAAAAAGGTAATCTTATTTCCCATAAGATGATCCACACTGGGGAAAAGCCATATAAATGCATGGTGTGTGAAAAGACCTTTACTCAAAGTGGTAATCTTATTCTCCATAAAATGATCCACAGGGGAGAAGCCGTATAAATGCATGGAAAGAGGAGGGGGTCAATTTATTTTCCAAAGCATTAGAGAGCAGGACAAGAAACAATGGATGTAAACTAATCAAGGAGAGAAGCAATCTGGAATTAACAAGAATCTTCCTTACATTGAAGACAATTAACATTATGCTTCATCACTGGACATTTTTAAGAAGAGATTGGATAGTTACTCCGGCCTGCAGGCATTGAGTTTGACACCCCTGCTCTAGTGCTGAGAAGAGCAACCAAGATGATTAGGGGACTGAAGGCTAAAGCATGCGATGAATGGTTGAAGGAACTGTGCATGGCTAGTCTAGTGAAGAGAAGAACCAGAAGAGACATAATTGTATAGGGGTGAAAAAACAGAAAGAAAAAGATGTTACCTCCATTCTTTTTAAACAGATTTTTAAACCACTTTTCCATCATTTTAAATTCTTTGTTTTGGTCACCATAGCTCTTTGTGTGTCATTGTCGACTCTAAATATCTTTGAATCTTTTCTTTTTTTAAAAAAATATTTTTATTCAACATTTTAAATCTTTAAAATCACAATTACACTATTCCACTTTCCATTATCGGATTTTTTCCTTAATTTCAACTTAACTACAAGCCTATTGTTTTATACATATACATTCTTATTTCACTTATTTTTATACTATATAGAATATTTACATGTCTGCTACACTCTAATATATACATTTTATCCATTTAATTGTCTATACATTCACTATACGTTAATTTTAGACTTCTTTTCGAGCCAGTTATACTACCTGTTCCATAATACAGTTTCCTCTCTGTCTCATGTTTGAATCTTTTCATACCAATGGAGTCTTCAGTTCTTATTTTGCTTTTGCTTTTTACCTTTTGTCTATGGTTTAATGATGTATCCCTGCGTTAAATTCTTCAAAGGGAGAAAGGGCATAAGCTTCCTAGTCACATTTCTTGAAGTGAATTTCCTATTCAATCCTTAGGTAAGCATGTTTTTTTTTTCATCATAGTTTAGCTTTATATTCCTTTTTCACGATCTTCCCTTCTTAGTTTTGTAATTCCAGCTTTCCTCCAGTCAGAGATGAAATGCCATTTCCCCTCTTCATTTTTCAATTAAGGAACCTTGTTATGTGGTAAAATTTCTGGAATATCCATCGGCTTCAGTTTTTCCTCCATTTTGGAACTTGTTTTCTTTTTTCTTTTTCTTCACAGTGTTTCCGCGGGGACAAGAGACAGGGCGCCCAGGGTGTCCCTCAGAAGAGGCTGGAGGGGTCTCTGCCCTTTCTGCTTCCCCGCCTTCAATCTGAGGCTGAGCAAATGATTTGAAAAAGGCACCTGTATGTCTTGAATTAAAGAAATAAAAAACAAATGCATAAAAATCATTTTCCTGATTGTGACTTCCTCGCCTCTGTCCCATCTTCCTCCACTTAAGACGGGAGTTTGCAACTACCACAAGACACAAGCTGTGTTGAGAGCCTCCTAGTCCTTCTCTTCTGACCTGTTTCTGACAGGATTTGGCCCCTTTTGAGGCCTCCTCCAATCTCTGCCCAGACTTCAGGGTAGCTGTTCTTGAGTGAGGCAACTTCAAATCCTCCAGAGAGATTTTTCTCCATCTCCACAGAGGGTTCCTGGACAGGAAGGAGAGGAAGGTGGAGAAAGTGCCGCCTCTGGAGACCACAAAGCTTTTCTTGGGCAGGGAGGCATTGAGAGTGGCCTTTCCTCCTACTCCCATGCCCATCATCCCAGCCGTTCCCTCAGGAGCGCTCCTCTTTCCCGCGCTTTTCAGGGAATCCTGTAAATTTATTCACGATCCACTAGGGGGAGCCTTCTGCCCAGAGAAGGGAAAATCAGGCGCTTCCCCAATGGACCACTGGAAAGCGAACGTCACAGCTGGCTTTCCAGAGGACTCTGCGAAGAGAGTGACGTCACAAACGCTTGCCGCTCTAGGACGCCGCACTCGCTCTCAATAACCCCCGGGGCACCGCAGGAGGCGGGGAGGCTGCGGGGGAGTCTGGCGGGGGGAGATCCAGACGTGCCCCGGGTGAGGTGGGGGCTCTTCACGGGCAAAGAGAGGCGGAAGAGAGAGAAACTCGCCCCCGGCCCTCCTCCGGCTTTCACCCCTGCTCCCATGTTCCCCAGCCGCCCTCTCCGTGCAGGGGGAAGCGGGGATCCCTTCCCTTACCCTTGTCCGGGGAAGAGCCGAGTGGGGGGAGGGGAGGGTCGGCCTTGTGGAGGCCCAGCAGGAGAGGACAGAAGCCGGGCGAGGAGGAGGCAGGATTCGCACCAGACTCCCCGAGGGCCCGATCCTGTTTCCGGAGGGGGAGAGAAGTGGGGCGGCCTCTCCAGCTGCCTCCTTCCCGGTCCTGCTCTGGGGGATCTCAGCCCTCTGCTGGGATGACCTGCTTGGGGCTCTGGGCAGGTTGCATGAATGTTGTTCGGTGGTTCAGTTCACCACTTTGTAATTCTAGGAATTTATTTTCTTTTCCGTCTCAGATACACAAACTCGAAGCCATTTGTAGTTATTGGGAGCCAAAATTCTCTCTTGGGCAAAGAGAGCAGAACAACCTGCGGCGGTCAGTCCTGCAACAACAGAAACCATCCTATGAATGAAAAGCAGTTGGAGATCCACAGGATTCCTGGGACCCATTTGGCGTTGTCTTGCAGACCAGAGACAGAATGGAGACACTTTTAGACTTTTAGCAAGTGAAGCCACTTCGAAAGATCCTTGTGCTCTTCGGCCTGAGAGCTGTGGGGAGATCTGGACAAGAGCTGGGCAGAAGATCTTGGAGGAGGAAACCATCCTCCATTCAGAAGTTGAGCCCTGCAACTTCAGGAGCCTCCAATACCAGGAGGCTGAGGGTCCCCGAGAACTTTGCAGCCAACTCTACAACTTTTGTAGGCAATGGCTGAGACCCGAAAAGCACACCAAAGCCCAGATGCTGGACCTGGTGGTTCTGGAGCAGCTCTTGGCTATCCTGCCCCCAGAGATGGAGAGCTGGGTGCGGGAGTGTGGAGCAGAGACCAGCTCCCAGGCGGTGGCCCTCGCGGAAGGCTTCCTCCTGAGCCAGGTGGAGGAGCAGAAAGAGAAGGTTGAGTTGGTGGTGAGAGACCTTTGTCTCCGGACTCTAGAAGGGCTTTGAAGGGAATAGAGTTTGAATTCTTCACCCCTTCCCTGCCAGACTCTTCTGGCATTGATATCACATGGAGATGTTTCACTGATTCTTGTAGGACATAATTCCATTCATTCCTCTCTCAGCTCCTTGATGAATATTGGGCGCTTTGAGGTTGTGTTTGGAGAACAAGAATCCATGTTGTGTGATGTCCATAAATTATTCTTCTTTTCTCCTTCCTCCTATTTCAAGCCCTTTACTGTGGAGATCAGAGATCCTGAAGGAAGGAGGAATCCTCCTGAGGATCTGTTTTTCAGGACAATATCTCAGGAAGAATCAAGTCAGGACACCTTGGGAGGTAAGTGAAGGTCCCTTGCTTCCCCAGAGTGATCCCAGCTACTTTACCTTGTCTATGTCTTCTCTTCTGTAGAATATGTCCTAATTTATTATTAATCATGCATGTCTTCCTCACAGGAAAACATAGAATGAAGTTTTCTGGTCTTTATGGTGGAACTGAAACAGTGGTTGAGCCTCCAAATCAAGTAAGTGGGGAACATACGCTAGATTTGTATTGTCTCTTGCCTTCAGGAAGTCAAGTTGGTGTACAACTTGAGGCTCAAGCTCAACCCTTCCAAGACTGAGTGGCTGTGGTTCCCGGCATCCCGATATAGTCAGCTGACTCCATCGCTGACTATTGGGGGCGAGTCTTTGGCCCCCTCGGAGA
The DNA here is from genome assembly GCA_022577455.1 of Arizona elegans. Lineage (NCBI taxonomy): Eukaryota > Metazoa > Chordata > Lepidosauria > Squamata > Colubridae > Arizona > Arizona elegans. The sequence goes on along the minus strand of JAKOOJ010000012.1, from coordinate 1,311,301 downwards.
GGGTGCGCAATCTGGGAGTCCTCCTGGATATGCAACTGTCCTTGGAGGAACATCTGATGGCTGTAGCCAGGGGGACCTTTTGTCAGGTTTGCCTGATTCGCCAGTTGCGACCCTTTCTTGATCGGGATTCCATGTGCACAGTCACTCATGCCCTCGTCACCTCTCGCCTGGACTACTGCAGTGCTCTCTACATGGGGCTCCCCTTGAAGAGCACCTGGAGGCTCCAACTGATCCAGAATGCGGCCGCACGGGTAATTACGGGAGCTGCATGGCGCTCCCACATAACACCGCTCCTGCGCAAGCTGCACTGGCTCCCAGTGGTCTTCCGGGTGCGCTTCAAGGTGTTGGTTACCACCTTTAAAGCGCTCCATGGCATAGGACCTAGTTATCTTCGAGACAGCCTGCTGCTACCGACAACCTCCCATTGACCCGTGCGCTCCCACAGAGAGGGCGTCCTCGGGGTGCCATCAGCCAAACAATGTAGGCTGGTGACCCCCAGGGGGAGGGCCTTCTCTGTGGGGGCACCTACCCTATGAACCAGCTGCCCCCAGAGATAAGGAGAATCCAAGACCTCGGTGCCTTCCGCCATGCCCTTAAAACTTTCTTTTTTCAGCAAGCCGAGCTGGCATTAACATATTTTTAAATATTTTAATTGGTTTGTCATTTTAAACTGGGCCAAATTAATATATATTCTTTTAATTGTTTTTACTATTTGTATTGTATGTTTTTATCTGGCTGTACACCGCCCTGAGTCCCTCGGGAGAAGGTGCGGTATATAAATTCGAAATAAAAATAAAAATAAATAAGAATAAATAAAAATAAATACAGTACACTCCATTCTTCTATTCTCCCCACCCCCCCTTGTTCTGAGCAATGTGGAAACTGCAACTTGAGATTCAAGTTGCTTTCAGCAGGTTAGTTTCCTCTGAAGATTGTTGTTGGGACACAATGTTTTGTCATTTCTACCCTCAGATTCTGTTTAGGAAATGTTTTTTAAAAGGCCACTAGTTAACTTGCTCTGCTGAGTATCTTCGTACTATTAGTTTATAAGAAGAAATTTTTTAAAAAATCCCTTCAAGAAATAGGAATGAAGGAATAAACACAACTTTCTGTTTTGTCTTCTCCCGTCTCCCTGGAATCATATCAAGCATAGCTATTTAATTTAGCAAATAGTTGTGCTTTGGGAATTTATGAACAATGGAACTGTTCTGTTTTTCCTTGTTCAGGAGGGTCTTGTGACCTTCGAGGAGGTGGCTGTGCATTTCTCTGAGGAGGAGTGGTCTCAGCTGGGTCCTGACCAAAAAGACCTGCATTGGGAAGTCATGATGGAAAATCATAAGAATGTGGCCTCTCTGGGTAAGAGTTTGGTATTCCTAACTTTAGTGTGGAGAGTGAATAGAAATACTCCTGAGTTTTTTCTCTGCGGCTATGTGATTTTTGCAATAGAAAATGAATAGTAAAGAGAAGGCAGTTTGGAGAGAAAAAACAAGGACTTGTTTCAAAATTGTTTTCGCTCTCACAGGTCTTTGCTGAAATTAACTGACTCTAATAAATGTTAGGCTATCTCCTAATACCGCCCCGGATGTTTCCTCTGATTATTGCTTAAGTGAGAGCTAAGTCTGGATGAGATTTGAATACATAGGGATAATTGTAGAGATATTTTCTAGATATTTCCAAAGCTTCTACAGCTTATGAACATGGAAATTGTAATTTCTATACCATGTCATTGAAAGCATGGAAACTGGTAATACTGTATATTGGAAATTCATAAGAATAAAGAATTAAGATTTCGTACAGTTTGATGTTTTTCAGCAACGATTATTCTTTACCTTTGAAGGTAATAATGCGCAGGAGAATCAAGATTCCTTTGAACTGTTCCAAGTGATCAATGCTGGAGATGGAACGGAGAAGTCTGCAATTCAAAAGGAAGTAGAAAGACATGAAAGAAACCAGTTAAATAACTGGAATCAGGAAAGCTCATCTTCTATTGATGCTTCAGTGCAAAAGTTTTTTGCCCAAGAAAGGAATATAAAGAAATATATTTGGAAAAGTGTGAAACTAATCAAAGCTAACTTCCATCTAAATGAACACTTTCCAATCCAAAACAAACAAGATGCTATTAGCAAACACAATGGAAAAAATTACAATGGGACTTTCCCCCCTTCTCTTGGAAATTGGTCCCTTATATCTCAACAAGGGATCCAGAGAGAAGAGAAACCTAATGAATGTGTGGAATGTGGAAAAAGCTTCAGAACAGGCAGTCAATTTACTTTCCCTGAAACGATCCATACAGGACAGAAGCCAAATACATGCATGAATTGTGGAAATAACTTTCATGATCTTACTTTACATAAAATATTTGACACAATGAAGAAACCATATGAATGCATGGAATGTGGAAAGGATTTTATGTCAAATGGTGGTCTTCTTTATCATAAAAAGATCCACAAAGGGGAGAAACCACAAAAACGCATGGAGTGTGGAAAGACCTTTGCTCATAGAATTCAACTTACTAAACATAATAGGAGCCGTGCAGAGGATAATCCACATAGTTGCAAGGACTATGGAAACTGGTTCAGTACAATATGTTCCCTTGTACTCCGTGAAATGATCAACACAAAGCAGAAGGTATTCAAATGTGTGCAATGCGGAAAGGGCTTTAGGAGAAATTGTGATCTTACCATGCATAAAAGGATCCACACAGGGGAGAGGCCATATAAATGCATGGAGTGTGGGAAAGCCTTTGCTCAGACCGGTGGTCTTATTTCCCATAAAAGGATCCACACAGGAGAGAAGCCATATAAATGCATGGAGTGTGGAAAGAGCTTCCGTCGGAGTGATTGTCTTACTTCTCATAACAGGATCCACACAGGGGAGAAGCCATATAAATGCCTGGAGTGTGGAAAGACCTTCAGTCGGAATGATTGTCTTATTTCTCATAAAAGAATCCACACAGGGGAGAAACCCTATAAATGCCTGGAGTGTGGAAAGAGCTTTACTAGGAGTGATTGTCTTATTTCTCATAAAAGGATTCACACGGGACATGTCATATAAATTTGTAAGGTCTTGCCTCTCTAATCTTCCCAAGAAAGCAGGGCTCTTGAAACTGAAGTTATTCCAAAATCAGCTTTTATTGAAAGGCTTGTGATAGTAAGAGGTCTTGGCAGGAACTAAATCTTCCCACTTAAAAACAGCAATTTAAAGCAGTGCAAAACCCCTCCCACAGTACAGCAATGCTGGAAACAGAAAGAGAAACTTCATATAGCAATCTCTCCAATCCCCCCCCCCCAAAAAAAATGCCAGCGTCCCAATAGAAATATTTATAAAAGCATGGAGTTTGGAAAGACCTTTACTCAGACTAGTCATCTTACTTCTCATCCAAGGATCCACATGGGAGAAGGTATAAAAATGTATGGAGTGTGGGAAGAGCTCCAGTCATAGTAGTTCTCTTACATATCATAAAAGGATCTATACAAAACAGAAATTATATGAGTAACTTGGAAAGAGCTTCAGGAAAAGTAATGACCTAATTTTTTATTTTTTAAATTTTTGTAGCTTTTAAATATATTTTTATTGTTTACATATAGATATATCGAATACAGTGTAATTGTCCTGACATTCTACTTGCCATGAAACAAAAGGTAAAAACAAAATACCATATATACTATTTTAAATAGTGCTAGTGTTGTATGATTGTTTTTGACCCATTATATTCTAGAATGTCAACTTATCTATCATTCTAATAGCTACGTTCTAATAATACATAGTATCTCTTTCTATGTCCACCTAACCTGATTATTTCTCATTCCAACTTCTACCTCTAACCATTGATAGAATCTATTCCAGGTAGCATAGTATTCTGTATTTCCTTTATCTTTTAGTTTTAGCATTAGTCTGTATCTTCCTTATTGTCCCCTCTGAAGGGGTGTTTTCCCTCTTTCACTGCTGCGCATGCACAATTCTTGCTGCGGTCAAAATGTGTAATATTAGTTATATTGCCTCTATCATAACCATCTGATATAATGCCTAATAAAAATAATTCTGGCTTAAATTCTATATGTTGTCTGGTCACTTTTTCTAACCACATGAAGTTGTATCCAAAATTTCCTTGCCTTTATACAAGTCCACCACATGTGGTAATATGTGCCAAGTATTTGTTTACATTTCCAACAGTTTAGGAACATATTGCTAAACATTTTGGCCAATCTTGACGGGGCAGATGAAATTATATGAGTAACTTGGAAAGAGATTCAGGAAAAGTAATGACCTAATTTTTCAATAAACATATAGAATAGAATTCTTGATTGGCCAAGTGTGATTGGACACACAAGGAATTTGTCTTGGTGCATATGCTCTCAGTGTACATAAAAAATACATTCATCAAGAATCATAAGGTACAACACTTAATGATAGTCATAGGGTACAAATAAGCAATCAGGAAACTTATCAATATAAATCGTAAGGATACAAGTAACAAAATTACAGTCATAGTCCAAACCCCTGCTCAGACATGAAGCAATATAACATTTCTGATAAATGGCTGTCCAATTTCTTCTTAAACACCTCCAGTATTGGAGCACCCACAATTTCTGGATGCAAGTCATTTCACTGATTAATGGTTCTCCCTGTCAGAAGAGAACAATTTCTCTTTAGTTGTAGGTTGGTTCTCTCCTTGAATAGTTTCCATCCATTGCTTCTTGGCCCTACTTCACGTTTTGGAGAATAGGTTGGGCTCCTCTTCTTTGTGGCAGCCCCTTAGATCTTGCAACACTGCTATCAGGTCACCCCTATTCCTTATTTTCATTAAACTAGACATACCCAATTCCAGCAATTGTTCTTCATATGTTTTAGCCTCCAGTCCACTAATAATTTGCATTGCTCTTCTCTGTGCTCTTTCTAGAGTCTCAAGATCTTTTTTACATAGTGGCAATCAAAACTGGATTCAATATTCCCAGTGTGATCTTATAAAGGCATTATAAAGTGGTACTAACACTACCTGTGATCTTAATTCTATTCCTCTCTTAATGCATCATATGATTGTGTTGCTATTTCTGGCCACTATAACACACTGCTGGCTGATGTTTAAGTGATTCTCCACTAGGACTCCAAGATCCCTGTTGCACTTAACTACAGTTGAGCTAGGTATCACCTGTTCTAAGCCTGTACATTTGGTTTTTCTTTCCTAAATGAAATGGGTACATTTCTCACCCATTGAATTTAATTTTGTTAGATAGGGCCCAATCTGTCGAGATCCTTTTATATTTTGAGCTTATCTTCTGGAGTGTTATTATTCCTTTCAATTTGTTCTCGTCTGCAAATTTGATGAGTTCTCCTTCTATCCTCTTGTTTAAATCATTGATGAAGATGAACAGATCTTGTGAATCCTTCTGTTCTGTTCTTTATTCCGTGTTCAGGAGAGTCTTGTGTCCTTTGAGGAAGTGGCTGTGTCTTTCTCTGAGGAGGAATGGTCTCAGCTGGATTCTGACCAAAAGGTGCTGCATACGGAAGTCATGCTTGAAAACCATAGGAACGTGATCTCTCTGGGTAAGAGTTTTCTAGTCCCCAATCAGAGTTCAAGAATACAGATTATAGTTAAAAAAATCATTAATCAGATATTATCTTCTGGGAGGGAGAAGGAAAGGATCTGGCCTTCTTGTACTCAAAGAAAGGAAAGAGTCAACGTCTCTTTGTCAATGTCTACCATTGACCATGGTATCCTTCTGGGACGACTAAGGGAGTTGGGAGTGGGAGGCACTGTGTTGCGGGTTCTCCTCCTATCTCTCTGGTCAGTCACAATCGGTGTTGGTAGGAGGACAGAGGTCGACCCCTAGGCCCCTCGTTTGCGGGGTGCCTCAGGGCTCGGTCCTCTCTCCCCTCCTATTTAACATCTACATGAAACCGCTGGGTGAAATCATCCGACGATACGGGGTGGGATATCAGCAATATGCTGATGATACCCAGCTGTATATCTCCACCCCCGTCAGTTCAGTGAGGTAGTGGACGTGATGTGTTGGTGCCTGGAGGCTGTGAGGGCCTGGATGGGAGTCAACAGGCTCAGACTTAACCCAGACAAGACCTAATGGCTGTGGGTATTGCCTCCTAAAGACTATGTTGATTGTCCATCCTTGGTCCTGGAGGGGGAGAAACTGTCCCCCCCAGAACGGGCTCGCAATCTGGGTTAGATTAGAACAACATCTGATAGCTGTGGCTAGGGGGACCTTTCCACAGGTTCGCCTGGTGCACCAGTTGCGACCCTACTTGGATCAGGAGGCTCTCCTCACAGTCACTCATGCCCTTGTCACCTCATGGTTGGATTATTGCAACACGCTCTACATGGGGCTACCCTTGAAAAGGGTTCGGAGACTACAGTTGGTCCAGAATGCAGCAGCGCGAGCTATTGTGGGTGCACCTAGATATACCCACATTACACCAATTCTCCGCGAGCTGCACTGGCTCCCTATCAGTCTCCGGATGCAATTCAAGGTGTTGGTTACCTTTAAAGCCCTACATGGCTCAGGGCCAGGCTATCTTCGAGACCGCCTTCTACCGCATAGCTCCCATCGACCGGTAAGATCCCACAGAATTGGTCTCCTCTGGGTCCCGTCAGCTAAACAATGTTGGTTGGCGGGCCCGCGGGGGAGGGCCTTCTCTATGGCTGCCCCGGCTCTCTGGAACCAATTACCTCCTGAGGTCTGGAACACCCCCCCCCCCATTGGCCTTCTGGAAAGCGGTGAAGACCTGGCTTTTCCGGGAGGCCTGGGGGTGTTGATCTCGCTACAGCGATCTTGCGAGACCCAGCCATGGAATGGAGTGCATGGGTTTTTAATGTTCTTTTAAAAAAATTTTACGGGATATTGTTTGCATTGTTTTTTTGCTGTAAGCCGCCCAGAGTCCCTAGGGAGTTGGGCGGCATAGAAATGCGACTATTTAAATAAATAAATAAATAAATAAATAAATAAATCTTTGCTTAGATGCTTTCTGTGCCATTTCTTATCTGTACTTTTCCATTTCTATTTGAACTTATCTGTGGAGGCTGAAAAGAATGAGGTGTGCTTTTATGTGTCCTCTGGAGGTCATGTGAGAGGATTGTGTTGTCATTTGGTCATTAACTCCTCAAGATGGCTCCTCAATTCCTCACCAATGCCTTGGTGAAATGCTCTCTGATAGTTTTGTTGTTTTTTATTATTCTTTGTGATTCACTTCGTATCTCATACTCAAGACACCAACTATTAAGCATCAAGCAATGTTTCTTTAATGGGCAGCTTTCTGTGACTACACCCCTCTCCCCTGTCTTTACAAATGCAGAAGAGATTCTAATACAGGAAGAAGTAACTTTCTCTGAACAATGGATAAACAAAAACAAAAGGAGGAGATGATGGAGGCAGGGAAGGAGTAAGCGAGCTGGATTTTGAATATACTAAGAAAAAGTAGAATAAAAACTCCTCCCTTCACTCTTTCTGACTAATTTACATTCACTTGCTAATAAGTTGGATGAAATACTTCTTCTAAACAGATGTAACTCTGATTTTTACAACTTAACAGCTCTCTGCTTCACTGAAACCTGGTTAAATGAGTCAATTGATGATAGCACCTTGCATATCCCAGGGTTTCAGATATAAAGAGACAGAATTACAGAAATATCCGTTAAAAAGAAGGGAGGTGGTCTCTGCGTTTATATCAACAACCAATATAACTATATTAAAGAAATATTATGATGTGGATTTAGAGACATTAATTATCAATTGCAAACTATTTTATTCTCCATGAGAGTTTTCCTCATTTCTCCTAATTGCTGTGTATGTTTCTTTACAAGCTTGTGTAAACAATGCATTATGAACTCTAGTTGACCAGATTATGTGGGCTGAAGTTAAATACCCAAATTCATTCCTCTTTGTGTTAGAAGATTTCAAAAGTGCTAACTTAAGTCAAGAGCTACCAAAATATTTTCAGCATGTCAACTGTCTTACTAGAGGCAAGAATACTTTAGACCAGGGGTGTCAAACTTGCGGGCAGGACCCCTTGCAATTTGCCTACAGAGCAAATAGATTGCCATATGGTGCTCTTAATATGGCTCTCACTACATCCTACAACATCTTGAATCTCCAAAGACCTATACAAGGGTTCTTTTTGTAAACTTCAGTTTAGCATTCAGTACCATCATTCCAGATATTCTTCCAATTAAACTAAATCAGCTAGCTGTGCCTGACCACATTTGCAAGTGGATCATAAGTTTTCTAACAGACAAGAAGCAGCAGTGAGAGATCATGCGAGATCAGTAGCACAAAATTCTGTGCTACAGATCCCGTGTGATTTCGCGCTATAGTACTTTAGGCCTCTGTTCTCTGCTAACGAGGCCTGCACGAGATCTAGGGCAAAAGGCTTTGCAATCAGAGGGAAGACTTCTTCATTTTCAAACACTTTTGCCTGGATCTCGTGCAGTCCTCAGTTTGTAGAAAACACAGTCCTAAAGTACTATAGTGAGAGATAAGTAGTGTGAGATCTTGCACTCATGTGATCTCACAATAAAGTAGTTTAGGTGCGAACTGAGAAGAGCCCTTGCAAGCCAATGAGACTTTGGGGCAGTTAAATAGCTTTAACCCACCCCAATAAATCTTGTTTTCTCCCAATTCCTCCTTTGATGTTTCCCCTGATTATTCCTTAACTGAAAACTGACTTTGAGTGAGATTTCCATATATAGAGATAATTGTAAAGAAATATTTTCTAGATATTTTCAAAGCTTTCATGACTCATGAATATAGAAATCATGTCTATATCACACCACTGTAGGCATGCAAAATACAACGTAATGGAATTTTGGGAAAATTCAGAAGGAAATTTGTTGACTTTCTACAGTTTGATGTTTTTCTCTAACCTTGTTATCATTTTCATTTCTCTTTTACTTTGAAGGTAATAATGGACAGGCGAATCAAGATTCCTATGAACTGTTCCAAGTGATCAATCGTACTGATAGAACAGAGCAATTTGGAATTCAAATGGAATTAGAAAGCCACGAGAAAAAACAGTCAAATCATAGGAATCAGGAAAGATCACTTTCTACTGATGCTCCGATGCAAGACTTTCTTGCCCAACAAGAGAAAACAAGGAAAAAATATATTGGGAAAAGTGTGAAGCTAATTAAAGCTAAAGTACGTGTAAACAAACACCATTTAACCAAAAACAAAGGAGAAGATACTATAAGAAGACACAACCGAAAAAATTACAATGGGACATTCATTCTTTCTTTTGGAAATAACTTCCTTATATCTCAAAAAGTGATTGACACCAAAGAGAAGCCATATAAATGCATGGAGTGTGGGAAGACCTTTGCTTATAGTAGTGGACTTACTATCCACAAAGAGATCCACACAGGAGAGAAACCATATAAATGCATGGAGTGTGGAAAGACCTTTGCTCAGAGGAGTGGACTTAGTTGTCACAAAAAGATCCACACAGGGCAGAAGCCATATAAATGCATGGAGTGTGGAAAGACCTTTGCTCAGAGCAGTGGACTTAGTTGTCACAAAAAGATCCACACGGGGAAAAAACCATTTAAATGCATGGAGTGTGGAAAGACCTTTGCTCAAAGTGGTAATCTTATTTCCCATAAGATGATCCACACTGGGGAAAAACCGTATAAATGCATGGAGTGTGGAAAGACCTTTACTCAAAAAGGTAATCTTATTTCCCATAAGATGATCCACACTGGGGAAAAGCCATATAAATGCATGGTGTGTGAAAAGACCTTTACTCAAAGTGGTAATCTTATTCTCCATAAAATGATCCACAGGGGAGAAGCCGTATAAATGCATGGAAAGAGGAGGGGGTCAATTTATTTTCCAAAGCATTAGAGAGCAGGACAAGAAACAATGGATGTAAACTAATCAAGGAGAGAAGCAATCTGGAATTAACAAGAATCTTCCTTACATTGAAGACAATTAACATTATGCTTCATCACTGGACATTTTTAAGAAGAGATTGGATAGTTACTCCGGCCTGCAGGCATTGAGTTTGACACCCCTGCTCTAGTGCTGAGAAGAGCAACCAAGATGATTAGGGGACTGAAGGCTAAAGCATGCGATGAATGGTTGAAGGAACTGTGCATGGCTAGTCTAGTGAAGAGAAGAACCAGAAGAGACATAATTGTATAGGGGTGAAAAAACAGAAAGAAAAAGATGTTACCTCCATTCTTTTTAAACAGATTTTTAAACCACTTTTCCATCATTTTAAATTCTTTGTTTTGGTCACCATAGCTCTTTGTGTGTCATTGTCGACTCTAAATATCTTTGAATCTTTTCTTTTTTTAAAAAAATATTTTTATTCAACATTTTAAATCTTTAAAATCACAATTACACTATTCCACTTTCCATTATCGGATTTTTTCCTTAATTTCAACTTAACTACAAGCCTATTGTTTTATACATATACATTCTTATTTCACTTATTTTTATACTATATAGAATATTTACATGTCTGCTACACTCTAATATATACATTTTATCCATTTAATTGTCTATACATTCACTATACGTTAATTTTAGACTTCTTTTCGAGCCAGTTATACTACCTGTTCCATAATACAGTTTCCTCTCTGTCTCATGTTTGAATCTTTTCATACCAATGGAGTCTTCAGTTCTTATTTTGCTTTTGCTTTTTACCTTTTGTCTATGGTTTAATGATGTATCCCTGCGTTAAATTCTTCAAAGGGAGAAAGGGCATAAGCTTCCTAGTCACATTTCTTGAAGTGAATTTCCTATTCAATCCTTAGGTAAGCATGTTTTTTTTTTCATCATAGTTTAGCTTTATATTCCTTTTTCACGATCTTCCCTTCTTAGTTTTGTAATTCCAGCTTTCCTCCAGTCAGAGATGAAATGCCATTTCCCCTCTTCATTTTTCAATTAAGGAACCTTGTTATGTGGTAAAATTTCTGGAATATCCATCGGCTTCAGTTTTTCCTCCATTTTGGAACTTGTTTTCTTTTTTCTTTTTCTTCACAGTGTTTCCGCGGGGACAAGAGACAGGGCGCCCAGGGTGTCCCTCAGAAGAGGCTGGAGGGGTCTCTGCCCTTTCTGCTTCCCCGCCTTCAATCTGAGGCTGAGCAAATGATTTGAAAAAGGCACCTGTATGTCTTGAATTAAAGAAATAAAAAACAAATGCATAAAAATCATTTTCCTGATTGTGACTTCCTCGCCTCTGTCCCATCTTCCTCCACTTAAGACGGGAGTTTGCAACTACCACAAGACACAAGCTGTGTTGAGAGCCTCCTAGTCCTTCTCTTCTGACCTGTTTCTGACAGGATTTGGCCCCTTTTGAGGCCTCCTCCAATCTCTGCCCAGACTTCAGGGTAGCTGTTCTTGAGTGAGGCAACTTCAAATCCTCCAGAGAGATTTTTCTCCATCTCCACAGAGGGTTCCTGGACAGGAAGGAGAGGAAGGTGGAGAAAGTGCCGCCTCTGGAGACCACAAAGCTTTTCTTGGGCAGGGAGGCATTGAGAGTGGCCTTTCCTCCTACTCCCATGCCCATCATCCCAGCCGTTCCCTCAGGAGCGCTCCTCTTTCCCGCGCTTTTCAGGGAATCCTGTAAATTTATTCACGATCCACTAGGGGGAGCCTTCTGCCCAGAGAAGGGAAAATCAGGCGCTTCCCCAATGGACCACTGGAAAGCGAACGTCACAGCTGGCTTTCCAGAGGACTCTGCGAAGAGAGTGACGTCACAAACGCTTGCCGCTCTAGGACGCCGCACTCGCTCTCAATAACCCCCGGGGCACCGCAGGAGGCGGGGAGGCTGCGGGGGAGTCTGGCGGGGGGAGATCCAGACGTGCCCCGGGTGAGGTGGGGGCTCTTCACGGGCAAAGAGAGGCGGAAGAGAGAGAAACTCGCCCCCGGCCCTCCTCCGGCTTTCACCCCTGCTCCCATGTTCCCCAGCCGCCCTCTCCGTGCAGGGGGAAGCGGGGATCCCTTCCCTTACCCTTGTCCGGGGAAGAGCCGAGTGGGGGGAGGGGAGGGTCGGCCTTGTGGAGGCCCAGCAGGAGAGGACAGAAGCCGGGCGAGGAGGAGGCAGGATTCGCACCAGACTCCCCGAGGGCCCGATCCTGTTTCCGGAGGGGGAGAGAAGTGGGGCGGCCTCTCCAGCTGCCTCCTTCCCGGTCCTGCTCTGGGGGATCTCAGCCCTCTGCTGGGATGACCTGCTTGGGGCTCTGGGCAGGTTGCATGAATGTTGTTCGGTGGTTCAGTTCACCACTTTGTAATTCTAGGAATTTATTTTCTTTTCCGTCTCAGATACACAAACTCGAAGCCATTTGTAGTTATTGGGAGCCAAAATTCTCTCTTGGGCAAAGAGAGCAGAACAACCTGCGGCGGTCAGTCCTGCAACAACAGAAACCATCCTATGAATGAAAAGCAGTTGGAGATCCACAGGATTCCTGGGACCCATTTGGCGTTGTCTTGCAGACCAGAGACAGAATGGAGACACTTTTAGACTTTTAGCAAGTGAAGCCACTTCGAAAGATCCTTGTGCTCTTCGGCCTGAGAGCTGTGGGGAGATCTGGACAAGAGCTGGGCAGAAGATCTTGGAGGAGGAAACCATCCTCCATTCAGAAGTTGAGCCCTGCAACTTCAGGAGCCTCCAATACCAGGAGGCTGAGGGTCCCCGAGAACTTTGCAGCCAACTCTACAACTTTTGTAGGCAATGGCTGAGACCAGATAAGCATACCAAAGCCCAGATGCTGGATCTGGTTGTTCTGGAGCAGCTTCTGGCTATCCTGCCCCCCCAAAATAGAGAGCTGGGTGCGGGAATGTAGAGCAGAGACCAGCTCCCAGGCGGTGGCCCTGGCGGAAGGCTTCCTCCTGAGCCAGGCAGAGGAGCAGAAGGAGCAGGTCCAGTTGGAGGTGAGAGATCTTTCTCTCTGGAGTCTAGAAGGGCTTTGAACCCCCTCCCTTCCAGACTCCTCTGGCATTCATGGAGATCTTTCACTAATTTTTGTAGGATATTGTTCCATTCATTTTTTGCTTAGCTCCTCGATGGATATTGGATGCTTTGAGGTTTTGTTCAGAGAACAAGAATCCACTTCATGTTGTGTGATGTCCATAAATTCTTCTTCTTTTCTCCTCCCTCCTATTTCAAGTCCTTCACTGTGGAGATCAGAGATCCTGAAGGAAGGAGGAATCCATCAAATCCCCCTGAGGATCTGTTTTTCAGGAGGCTACCTCAGAAAGAGCCAAGTCAGGACACCTTGGGAGGTAACCAAAGGTCCTTCTGAGAGAGATCCCAGCTATTTGACCTTGCCTATGTTTTCTGTAGAATATGTCCTTCTGTTTTGTTATTAATCATGAATGTCTTCCTGACAGGGAAACATAGAATGAAGTTTTCTGGTCTTTATGGCAGAGCTGAAACAGTGGCTGAACCTCCAAATGAAGTAAGTGGGGGACAGAAGCTAGATTTGTATTGTCTCCTGCCTTCAGGAAGTCAAGCTGTTGTACAGAGCACTACATTCTTCTCTCCCACCTCCCTGCCTTGTTTTGGATGTTTCTGAATACCTTGGAAAGGAGAATACTAGGTTCAAGTTGCTGTCAGCAGTTTAGTTTCCTCTGAAGACTGTGGTTGAGACACAATGGTTTGTCATTTCTACCCTCAGATTCTGTTAGGAAATGCTTTTTTAAGGCCACTAGTTAACTTGATCTTCTGGGTACTCTTCATACTATTAGCTTATAAGAAGTAAAAATCCCTTCAAAAATAGGAATGAAGGAGTAAACACATCACAGTGGTAACAACTGATAAACAAATCTATGATTTTTATTATTCTTTGACCTGGAATTCTCCGAGGGTAATAAAAAGTAAATAGTCACATTGTAGCATTACAATTTTTAAAAAGTCTTGTTTGTAACCAGTGATTAAAAAATTAGTTCATCAGATTAAAAGATAAGGCAGATTATTAAAGTCCAATGACAATGGCCAGATGGGAAAGTCTCTAAGTAAAAATGGTTTTGAAGGAGCATAAATCAAGTCAATCATGACCTGCAAAGTAATTTCTGATCATCTGATTTGTGCCAGGATTTGGATAATCCAAACAATTCAACTCTTGAAAGGCTGTGGAATACTCTTCCTAGGGAATTTTCTCTGTTTTATCTTCTTCAGTCCCTCCTAAACCTTGGACCAAGGTTATATCAAGCATAACTATTTAATTTAGCAAATAGTTGTGCTTTGGGAATTTGTGAACAATGGAACAAACACTACAAGTCCTCCTTGGCCTTTTATGTTTTTCCTTGTTCAGGAGGGTCTTGTGTCCTATGAGGAGGTGGCTGTGCATTTCTCTGAGGACGAGTGGTCTCAGCTGGGTCCTGACCAAAAAGAGCTGCATTGGGAAGTCATGGTGGAAAATCATAGGAATGTGGCCTCTCTGGGTAAGAGTTTGCTATTCCTAACTCTAGTTTTGAGAGTGAATAGAAGTACTCCTGAGTTTTTTCTCTGCGGCTATGTGATTTTGGCAAGAGAAAATGAATAGTAAAGAGAAGGCAGTTTGGAGAGAAAAAACAAGGACCTGTTTCAAAATTGTTTTAGCTCTCACAGGTCTCTGCTGAAATTAACTGACTCTAATAAATGTTAGGCTATCTCCTAATACCGCCCGGATGTTTCCTCTGATTATTGCTTAAGTGAAAGCTAAGTCTGGATGAGATTTGAATATGTATCGATAATTATAGAGAAAGAGATATTTTCTAGATATTTGCAATGCTTCTATAGCTTATCACGGGTATCAAACTTGATTTCACTGAGGGCTGCATCAGGGTTGTGTTTGACCTTGGGGGGCCTGGGTGGGCCTGGCCAGCTTGATGTCACTCATGTTGGGGGAGTCTGGTGGCCTGAGCATTTCCTGCAACCCTCTGCCAACAAAAACGGAGCTCGGGAGGACCTCATGTGGCCCTCCTAAGCTCTGTTTTCACTGGCAGAAGCACTGCAGGCCGGTCCTTGGCTGTTTCCAGGGCGACCCGCGGACCAGATCTCAACACCCTGCGGGCTGGATCCGGCTCCCGGCCCCTGAGTTTCACACCTCTGGCTTATTAATATAGAAATCGTAATTTCTATACCATGTCATTTAAAGCATGGAAGCGTGCAATATATAGAATAGAATAGAATTTTTTATTGGCCAAGTGTGATTGGACACACAAGGAATTTGTCTTGGTGCATATGCTCTCAGTTTACATAAAAGAAAGGATACATTCATCAAGAATCATAAGGTACAACATTTAATGATAGTCATAGGGTACAAATAAGCAATCAGGAAACAATATCAATATAAATCATAAGGATACAAGCAACAAAATTACAGTCATACAGTCATAAGTGGAAGGAGATGGGTGGTAGGAACGATGATAATATTAATAGTAGTGCAGACTTAGTAAATAGTGTGACGGTGTTGAGGGAATTTTTTTTTTTTTAATTTGATTTATATGCCACCCTTCTCCGGAGACTCCGGCTTACAATGCGCTAAGCAATAGCCTTCATACTTTTGTATATTTATACAAAGTCAGTTTATTGCCACCACAACTGGGTCCTCAATTTACCTACCTTAGAAAGGATGGAAGGCTGAGTCAACCTTGTGCCTGGTGAGATTCGAACCTGCAGTAATTGCAGGCAGCTGGTGTTAATAACAGGGTTGTTTGAATTGTTTGTTTAGCAGAGTAATGGTGTTTGGGAAAAAACTGTTCTTGTGTCTAGTTGTTCTGGTGTGCAGTGCTCTATAGCGTCGTTTTGAGGGTAGGAGTTGAAACAGTTGATGTCCAGGATGAGAGGGGTCTGTAAATATTTTCACAGCCCTCTTTTTGACTCGTGCAGTATGCAGGTCCTCAATGGAAGGCAGGTTGGTAGCAATTGTTTTTTCTGCAGTTCTAATTAATTAATCAAGTTTTTTCCAGGAAGGCGCCACCGAAGGCTGCCTCGGCGAAATATTTTTTAATGGTTTCTTTATTTTTAATTATTCTCTGCGACTCACTACAGATTTCTTACTCACGAGACCATCTGCTAAAAATTAAGCAATGTTTCTTTAAGGAGCAGCTTTCTGTGATCTCACCACCCCGTCTTTAAAAATGCGGAGGAGATTCTAACACAGGAAGAAGCAATTTCCCTGGAGACATGGATATATTGGAAATACATAAAAATTAAGAATTAAGATTTCCTACAGTTTGATGTTTTTCACCAGCGATTATTCTCTTTCTTTGAAGGTAATAATGGGCAGGAGAATCAAGATTCCTTTGAACTGTTCCAAGTGATCAATGCTGGAGATGGAACGGAGAAGTCTGCAATTCAAAAGGAAGTAGAAAGACATGAAAGAAACCAGTTAAATAACTGGAATCAGGAAAGCTCATCTTTTATTGGTGCTTCAATGCAAGAGTTTTTTGCCCAAGAAGGGAATATAAAGAAATATATTTGGAAAAGTGTGAAACTAATCAAAGCTAACTTACATCTAAATGAACACTTTCCAATCCAAAACAAACAAGATGCTATTAGCAAACACGGTGGAAAAAATAACATTGGGACAGGAGAGAAATCTTTCCCTCATAGAGAAGAGAAACCTAATGAATGTGTGGAATGTGGAAAAAGGTTCAGAACAGGCAGTCAATTTACTTTCCCTGAAATGATCCACACAGGACAGAAGCCAAATACATGCATGAATTGTGGAAATAACTTCCATGATTTTACTTTACATAAAATGATTGACACAATGAAGAAACCATATGAATGCATGGAATGTGGGAAGGATTTTATGTCAAATGGTGGTCTTCTTTATCATAAAAAGATCCACAAAGGGGAGAAACCACAAAAATGCATGGAGTGTGGAAAGACATTTGCTCACATGAGTCAACTTGCGGTACATAAAAGGAACCATACAGGGGAGAAGCCATATACATGCATGAACTGTGCATGTTTGCACTGTGAACTTTGCTCATAGAAGTCAACTTACTAAGCATAGTAAAATAGAGGATAAGCCACATAGTTGTAAGGACTATGGAAACTGGTTCAGAACAAAATGCTCCCTTGTTCTCCATGAAATGATCCACACAAGGCAGAAGGTATTCAGATGTGTGCAATGTGGAAAGGGTTTTAGGAGAAGTTGTGATCTGACCAACCATAAAATGATCCACACGGGAGAAGCCATATACATGCATGGAGTGTGGAAAGACCTTTGCTCAGACTGCTGGTCTTATTTCCCACAAAAGAATCCACACGGGAGAAGCCATATAAATGCATGGCGTGTGGAAAGACCTTTGCTCGAAGGTATACTCTTTCTTGCCATAACAGGATCCATACAGGAGAGAAACCGTATACATGCATGGAGTGTGGGAAGTCATTTGCTCACAACAATAAACTTGTGATTCATAAAAGGATCCACACAGGTGAGAAGCCATATAAATGCATAGAGTGTGGAAAAAGCTTCAGTCGGAGGGATTGTCTTACTTCCCATAAAAGAATTCACATGGGAGATGCCATATAAATGTGTGGAATGAGGAAAGAGTTTCTACAAAAATTAACCACGTTACATGAAAGGATCCACACAGTAGAAAAGCCTTATAAAAGCATGGAGTGTGGAAAGATAATTACTCAGACCAATCTTCTTCCCATACAAATATCCAGGTGGGAGAAGGTATAGAAATTACAGAGTATGGAAAGAGCTTCAGGTATAATAGTTCCCTTATATATTATAAAAGGATGTACATAGAACAGAAATTAGATATATGTGTGAGGAGCTTTGAAAGAGCTTCAAGAAAAGTAATGCCCTAATTTTTCAATAAAGATATATTTGGGTGAAAATCCATATAGACTTTCTTGGTTAAATCTATGCATTTCCTATTTGTGTGTTATACATCTAGAGAAGGGAGAAGAAAATTTAAGAGAAAATTGGGCCAAACCCTCACAAGAGGCAGCCTCAGAGATGAAATTAGTAATGGAAAAAAAGTAGCACGTGTTTTATTTATGAACCTCAGATTGTTGAAGGTACTGTCATTCGAAGATGAGCCATTGTACATGAAGAATGAAAATCGCAGCTTCCCTTTGTGGGTCAAATCCAAAAAAAGGGTCATTTTCCTAATCTCAGCCTCTGCAATTTCATGGGAGCATTGCCTTTAATGGATTTTTGTCAAGTGAGCTCGTTTCTCACAAATGGTTTAATCAAGGTCACTTCCAATAAATTTACTTTATTTCCCCTATTATTCTAATTGTTTTCCTGTCCCCCTCATCTCTTAATATACTCATAGTTTATCACAGGACCCTATGCATTTCTCTCCTCCACAAAAGTTGGAAATTTTGCAGCACAGGGATTGCAGGAGTTTGAAGCAATATTGTACAGATACTTCATGTTCTGAAATATTTCATCAGTGGGAGGAATGGAGACATTTTGTACTGGGCCTGTTCTGCCTACATCATATTTTTCTGTAAATGTTTCTCTGTAAGAGAGAAAGTCTTGGGGGGAAGTTCGAAAATATCTAAAGTTCTGGCTCTGCCATTTAGCTTGGGGCTTCCAGAGGAGCACACAGCCGTGAGGCTGGTTTGAGGTCCGAAGTCCCTCGCTTACCTTTTTTAAGTTTTATTGTCAAATTTTAACTATCCTTGCCTCTATTGTAAATATGTTCAATTTTCGTTTTTAACATTTTGCCTGTACATCACCCAGAGTCTATCTGTGAAGGAGATTGACAATTTCTAAATTTTGTGTGTGTGGGTGTGTGAGAGAGAGAGATGTAAAATAGAATAAGAGATATAGAGTTATAGATTGATAGATGATAGATAGATAGATTAGATAGATGATAGATAGCCAGCCAGCCAGACAAATATATGGATAGAAATAGATTATAGATATAGGCAAATAATGATAGAGAAATACATGGCTATAGCCGATAGATGATAGAAATGCATATAAAGAGGATAAATAATGATAGATGATAACGATAAAGATATAGATGGACAGATGGATAAATGAGACAAATACATGGACAGAGACAGACAGATGATAAATAGATGATATAAATAAATGTTAGACAAACACATGCATAGAAATGATAAATAGGTAAAGATAATAGGTAAAGATAAAGGCAGATGATACATAGATAAAAAAATGGATATAGATGATACATAGATGATAGATATACATATATAGAGAGAATGATGGATAATAATGATACATAGACAAATGTATATAGATAGACAAATACATGTAGAGAGTAGATAGATAATGATAGATAATAATAGACAAATGAGTAGAGATAGATGGATGGGTGGATAGATGATCTTAAAGACGCCCTTGGCCAGGCCCTCCTTTGTGACGCTGCACAGGCTCAGTACACAAGATGCAAAGCAGGCTCCTTAGGCAGGAAAGGTTCAGAGACATGGAAGTCTGAGGTAAAGTTTACCTCAGAAGATGGTGGGGAAATCAGCGGGAGAGAAAGGGGAATTCTTGGAAAGGGAATAGCAGGGAAACCTTTCAGAGGCGGGAAAAAAGCGCCCCCAATCAAACCCCGCCCCCCCCAATCCTATTGGCTGTTGTTTGGAGAAGCCCCATTTATTTTGTGCTTCTCTCCCGCCTTTCCAGGGAATCCTGTAATGTTAGTCAAAATCCACCAGGGGGCGCCCAAATTAACGTCGGCCGCTTCCCCATTGGGCCGCTGGAGGGCGAAGGTCACGGTTGGCTTTTCAGAGGAGGCGGTGAAGGGAGTGACGTCACAGGCCCCGCTCGCTTTCCTTAACCATTGGAGCTCCGCAGGAGGCGAAGAGGCTGCGGGAGAGCCTCGCGTGGGAAAGATTCACACGTGTCCAAGGCTGCGGGGGTGGGTGGGTGTATCTCTTCCCGTGCAAAGGGAGGCGGAGGAAGGAGAGACCCGCGCCTGGCCCTCCTGCGGGTTCAGTCCGAGCAGAATAACCTGCGGTACTCAGTCCTGCAACAATAGAAACCATCCTATTAAGGAAAAGCGATTGGAGATCCAGAAGATTGCTGGGACCCATTTGGAGTTGCCTTGCAGGACAGAGGAAAAAAATGGAGACACGACTTTTAGCAAGTGAAGCCACTCCAAAAGGCCCTTGTGCTCTTCGGCCTGGGAGTTGTGGGGAGATCTGGACAAAAAACAGGGAGAAGATCCTGGAGGAGGAAACCATCCTCCATTCAGAAGTTGAGCCCTGCAACTTCAGGAGCCTCCAATACCAGGAGGCTGAAGGTCCCCGAGGACTTTGCAGCAGACTACACGACTTTTGTAGGCGATGGCTGAGACCAGATAAGCACACCAAAGCCCAGATGCTGGACCTGGTGGTTCTGGAGCAGCTCTTGGCTATCCTGCCTCCAGAGATGGAGAGCTGGGTGCGGGAGTGTGGAGCAGAGACCAGCTCCCAGGCGGTGGCCCTGGCGGAAGGCTTCCTCCTGAGCCAGGCAGTGGATCAGAAGGAGCGGGTCAAGTTGGAGGTGAGAGACCTTTGTCTCAAGAGTCTAGAAGGGCTTTGAAGGGAATAAAGAGTTTGAATTCTTCACCCAATCCCTTCCAGACTCTTCTGGCATTGATATAACATGGAGGGGTTTCATTAATCCTTCTAGGACATAGTTCCATTCATTTCCCTCTCAGCTCCTTGATGGATATTGGGCGCTTTGAGAGTGTGTTCGCCGAACAAGAATCCACTTCATGTTGGGTGATGTCAGTAAATTATTCTTCTTTTCCCTTTCCTCCTATTTCAAGTCCTTCACTGTGGAGATCAGAGATCCTGAAGGAAGGAGGAATCCATCAAATCCCTCTGAGGATCTGTTTTTCAGGACGATATCTCAGGAAGAGTCAAGTCAGGACACCTTGGGAGGTAATCGAAGGTCCTTCAATTCCCCAGAGAGATCTCAGCTGTCTGTGTCTTCTCTTCTGTAGAATATATCTTTCTGTTTTGTTATTAATCATGAATGTCTTCCTCACAGGGAAACATAGAATGAAGTTTTCTGGTCTTTATGCTGGAGCTGAAACAGTGGTTGAACCTCCAAATCAAGTAAAGGTAAGCTAGATTCCTGTTGTCTATTGCCTTCAGGATGTTAAGATGGTTACAGATCATTCCATTCTTCTATCCCTCCCCCCTTGCCTCCCCCTTTGGGTTGTGATATTTTTATGTTTCTGAGCAAAGTGGGAAGGAGATTAGGAGGTCCAAGTAGATCTCAGCAGGTTTGTTTCCTCTGAAAACTCCTGTTGGAACACAATGGTTTGTCATTTCTACCCTCAGACTCTGTTTAGGAAATGCTTTTTAAAGATCATTAGTTAAATTGCTGTGCTGGGTGCTCTTCCTACTATTAGTTTACCAGAAGTAAACTTCTTATTATTCTTTGATCTGGAATTGTACAAGGCTAATCAAAAATAACTAAATGGCCACATTGTAGCATTGCAAATTTTAAAAGCCTTGTTTGTAACCAGGGATACTCCTTGGGTTTTTCTGTTTTTCCTTGTTCAGGAGGGTCTTGTGACCTTCGAGGAGGTGGCTGTGCATTTCTCTGAGGAGCAGTTGTCTCAGCTGGATCCTGACCAAAAAATGCTCTATTGGGATGTCATGCTGGAAAATCAAAGGAACGTGGCCTCTCTGGGTAAGAGTTTGCTACTCTCCAAGTTAATGTTTGGGAAGACATTCTGTAGGTAGATGCCATCAGTTACTTCTTTTTAAAGAAGTCTCCAACCAGATGTCATCTCCTCAGATAGAGAGGAAAACATCTGGTCTTCTCCTGCTCCAAGATTTGGCTCTGGAGAAAGAGATGGAGTCAGATTGATCTGATAATAGCATATTAAGAGAAAACAAATCAGCATGACCAGAGTATTTAATAAAATAATAACATTTTATTGCCATTTATTTTATGTTTGTATTTTATTTTATATATTTATTTTATGTTTTCTGTATTTCGTTGGGTTTGAGTAGCCAACTTGCAGTTCTAAATCAATAGCCCACTGTCAGTTATAACATGTTTTTAGCCCATTGAAGTGATGGTTGGCTATGAAAAGTCATAGAGTTGTAATTTGGCATGTATTGCCTGGCTTTTAGAGTATCGGAAGTTGTTGGTCATATTTAGAAGAGCCGAACCAACTGAAAAGAAAAGGATTTTGAGCAGTGGGAGAAGATGGAAATCAAGGCCGGTGTTTCAATTTTTGAGAAGGCCAACTTTATGACTTGTATCCCTCGATAAAGAGGTTGCTTGTTGATCGTGTCTCATGGAACATAAGACATGGTTGACTTGAGAGATGTTGCTTCTAAAGGCAGACTCTCTGTGAGTCTGCCTTTAGCAGACTCTGGTGATGTCTATGGGTGGCTGATATGACCCATGCAGTCACATTTGGGATGAAATGAGATCCAAAATCCTTTCAGTATTTAGGAAAATACACCAGTTATCGTTTGGCCTCCTTTGCCATTTTATGCTGTTGTATGGAGTCAAATATCTTTTGGGGTGGGTTTCACTTAATGTGGTGGATATTAGGAGATTGTTGTTTCATATCGATATGACTTGGTGGTTGATCCCCTCCGCTCTGTGACAGCCCTCAAGTACTGGAAGACTGCTGTCATGTCTTCCCTGGTCCTTCTCTTCACTAGATTAGCCATGCCCAGTTCCTGAAAATGTTCTTCATATGTTTTAGCCTTCAGTCCCCTAATCATCTTTGTTGCTCTTCTCTGTACTCTTTCTAGACTGAGTCTCTGTTAAGGATATTGTTGTTGTGTTACCAACCAGCAGAGTGTAGAGCACAGGGAAACGTTGCTGAGAACAATGAATAAGAGATATGCAAACTAGTTTATCAAAAGTTTACTTTATAGTGAAAAAACAATCTCATAGTCTTTAAATAAATCCAAGTCTTTGCCAGTCAACATCTTTTTTATAGTGTGGTGACCAAAACTGGGAGCGGTATTCTAGATGTGGTTTTACTAGGGCTTTATAGAGTGGTATTAGTAGCTCATATGATCTTGATTGAATCCCTCTGTTAATGCAACTTAGGATTCCATTGGCTTTTTTGGCTGCCACTGCACACTGTTGGTTCATATATGATATTTATGATTTGAAAGTATCTCTCTCTTGGTTATGTGCCCACTAGAAACTTGTTTCTCACTCTTTCCCATGAAGATGGGCAGCTCTCTGGTTATTATTCTTTTTCTTAATGTAGGGGTAAGGTTGCCTTTGGCTTCCCTACAGTGCAGGAGGTCTGCATTTCAGGATAGTTGTCATTTGGCTTGTTGATAAAATGTTTTTATAAAGATCTCTTTTAAAGTGTCCGTCTACCTTAACTATAGTTGCAGATAGCAGGTCAAAGACAGAGAGGACTGTTTGTGCTTTCAGCAGACTTTGGCTGGCTAGAAAGTCAGTTACATTTCCATTCTTTAGGTTTATTAGATCAATATTCTCACCCTCCTTCTCTGTTAGCTGTGTGGCTGCAGAGCAGATTGTAGCAGTGTTTTCGGAGGAGGAGGGAGGGATCTATGACCTTTTGACCTCTACTTGCAAATCTGTCTCTAAAGCATCATATACAGCAAATTGTTTATGGAAATTCTCAGTCATCCAGGTCATGGTTGTCCCAAAGGTGCTTTTTCAAGAGGCAACTGGACTTTCTGTTTTTTCTTTGAAGACGTTTTGCTTCTTATCCAAGAACCTTCTTCAGCTCTAACTGGATGGTCCTTCCATTCCCCACCATCTAGTTAGAGCTCAAGAAGCTTCTTGGATGAGAAGCGAAAAACCAGAAAGTCCAATTGCCTCTTGAAAAAACATCTTTTCGACATATCCAGCAAGGGGAATTGTGGGAGAAGAGATACAGATAATCCTCTAGGTACAACCTTTCATTTAGTGAATTTTCTACTACAACGAATTTATTCAGAAAGGGTACGTACGTTTAGAAAATTCAAAACTGTGGCCAAAAACATGCCTCTGTAGCCATGTGACTTGTATTTTTTTTTTTTTAATTTGATTTATATGCCACCCTTCTCCGGATTCAATCACTGTTGCAGTGACAGCAATTTTTAACTCTGTGACTTGCCTGTGCGGTTCGGGGTTATGACATGTAATTTCCTAAAGCTGGCAGGGGTTTTGGATTTTTGTCCCTGGTAGCATGGCCAAACAAGATCCAGTGATTTTTGCATTCGGCGCGAGTTTGTTTTTGTTTTGTTTTTTTGGTGCTGAATGGAGGCTCTATTGCTGCCGCCGTCTGGAGGACTGGAGTACTAGAATTGCTTCTGTAAGTACTGTACTTTAAAATATTCTTTTTTTTAATTTTATAGTACTATACTGTTTGTAAGCACTTCCGGTTTGCTCTTCGTAGCCACCAGACTGTCCCTCGGGACCGCCAGCCCCTTCGCCTGTAAAGAGCCGCCTGTACAGCGGAAGGGCGGCTCGAAAAACTCCATTTCCAGGAGGAAATGTGAGCAGAGCAGGTGAGTGTAGGTAGAGCTCTCCGTAGCCCCCAGAATTTTTTTTTTACTCCCGGGGGCGAGCGGATGATGCTCCCTATAGCACTGGCCGTTTGCTCCGGGCGTTGGGAGACCTCTGCTTTCTGCAGAGCAAGGCTGCGAAGACAAGCTTTCCAAGATAATCAACAGATGAATCAAAGAGGATGAGATCTGGATCTGGATCTGGACCCTAAATTGCAAGTATTAATACTGATTTTGCAAAGGATATTCAATAAAGTAAAAAAGAGCTTTTAAAATGGCGACTGCCGAACCTGGAGCAGGGAAGCTGAAAAGGGAAAGTCCTTCCGTCTCTTATTAAGCTACAAAGTAGCGGAATAAATGCTCCTGGCTACATTTGAAGAAAAAGCTATACTTTTGTGTTTTCTCCTTCCTGGAGATTTGATTTGATACTGATCCTGTTTGGAAAGAGGTTTGGGGTTTTTTTTTCTTTTCTAAAAAGTTTGCCTGTGTGGAAATATGGCATTTAGGCTTATAAAGCTGGATAAACAAGCGGGGGGGGGGGATTCCCCCATCCACAAATTATATGAACAAGTTCTTAACTTACAGTCTCAGAAAACTGATTTTAATATAATTGAATTTCTTTTGGAGGAAATTGTAAGAAGGGATGAGATTATGAATCAGAATTTTGAGAAATTTAAGCAGGAAACTAAAGAATTGGTGCAATTAAAGTTTGATATTTTGCATTGAAAGATTTTAAAAGTGGCTAATGGTCTCTCAGAATTTATGATTAGGCTGGATACAAATATTAATCTATTAGAGTCTAAAGTGGAGGAAATTGAAGACAATTTGGAAAATAAAATAGAAAAAATTGAGAATGATTTGATAAATACTCAAGACAATAGTTTAGAAGAAAAACCTGAAATGGAAGCTGATTGTAATGTAGAAAATATACAGCAACGTATTGAAAAGGAAGTTTTATTGATGCAACATAATTTTACTGAATATGCGATCAGACTGAGAGGATTACAGGAAAATAACAGAGAGGATTTAAGAAAAATATCTTCTGAAGTTCTGGCTGGGATTTTAAAGGTTCAACCTGAGGAGGTACTTTGTAGGATCGATAGAGTTTATAGAATAAACTCCTGGACTGCAAAGCAAAGGCAATTGCCTAGAGACATGGTGATTTATTTTTCAGATAAAGATTTAAGGAATAATATTGTGCAGAAATCCTTTAAGTCTACTTTGCAATTTTTTGGAAGAAAGATTTGGATTTATAAAGAGCTCCCGCCTAAGATATTATTGGAAAGAAAGAAATTTGGCTTCTTGGTGGCTGAGCTTAAAAAAAAAATATTTTATTCAGATGGAATATTCCAGTTGGTATAATACTGAGATATCAAGGAGAAAGATATCAATTAAATACTGTTGAAAAAGCGGAAGAATTTTATCAAAAAATTTTAAAAATGAATTTAACATCTTTACGCACAACACAAGACAAGCAGAGGGAGCTAGAAATAAAGGAAAAATATCGAGTTATAGAGGCCTTTGCAGATGAATTGCCTTTGGATTCTTCAGATACCTCAGATGGATTATTTATAAATAAGAGAGAAGTGGCATCGGATTCTAACGTGATGACTCGCCAAGTTACAGATAATCATGGAAACCAACCAATTGATATACAATTTACAGAAAAGAAATATGAGTTACAAAAACAAAACCAACAGGACCAAGTTATAAAACAGAATGAAAATCGACCAGTTGATATACAACTGGCAGGAAGGAAATCAGGATGGAGATCCAACCTGCAAAAAGAAAGGAAAAAAAAAAGAAACAGGTCTCACAAAAATAAAAATTTCTAAACTAAGCAACACTAAAGCCAGTTACTTTGAAAAAATACATGACTGAATATATGAAAAGATGGATGAGGCGAAGTAGTGGTTGATATCATCCTGAGGAGAACAACAGATCTCTGCAATGCTGTAATTTTGGGATGTGAAAAGGGCCTATGAATTGTTGGATTGGAATTATCTACTTTTTGTTTTTGTTTTCTTTTATGGATTAACGTATTATATCTATGCGGAGCTATAAGGCAAGAGAGTTATGCTGGGGCATGCAGAAGATCTGGTTGTTACCCCATTACGAGATGGGAATTAATAATCCTGAAGAAAGCCACTATTACAGATATGGATTACAATTACAAAGTCACTCGGGTGGTTGTTTTCTTTTTTTTATATATATATGTGAAGATATTTATTATTGATGGGGGCAGATGATAACTGAGGATTTTGAATACTTTGTTGCAACTGGGATGCTATGTTACCCTAATCCAGATGATGGAGTCGGCAATCCAGTGGAAAGACATCAAAGAAGATATTATATGGATTATAAGTTTAAAGTCATTGATTTTGTTTATATAAGGGAATATTTTTTTAGTAGGATGGGCAGAAGAATAAAGATATTAAGAATTGTTGTACACGGTAATCTTGTAGGAAAGCGGGTGGAGACAGGCTAGTGTATTGATTGTATAGATTAAAAAAAGGGATGTTTAAGATATATATATATGGGAGTGGAGGAAATGGATAGAGTAGAACAAATGTAAAACTAGAATTCATGGGGAAGGCTGTTTTGAAATGTTATATTAATATACGCAAAAGATTAAATGTTAAAGTAGGATTTATTATATAGTTTTAAAATGGAAGGTTGTAGTGAAATGTTATATTAATATATAGATATAAGTATGGGGAAGGGGGAAAAAAGGGCAGACTATCGATAAATTGGGAGTTATAATAATATTACTGTGTTAGATCAGAAGTTATCATATAGTGTTGTAATGGAATGTTATTTTGAAGTGTTTGGTAAGAGGGGGAAGTAATAATATTAATAATATTACTAGAAGTAAGGGTCAGTATTTGGAGGGGGGAGTAAGGGGATGGTAAAATATATAATCTGTTATGTATTAGGTTTTTATTTTGAAGAAGTCACAGGGGGGAAGGGGTGGTGAGGGGGGGTTAGGGAGGGGGGGAAAAAGGGGGAAAAATTTGTAATTGAAAACTTTTTCAATTAAAAAAAAAAAAAGAGGCAACTGGACTTTCTGTTTTTTCTTTGAAGACGTTTTGCTTCTTATCCAAGAACCTTCTTCAGCTCTAACTGGATGGTCCTTCCATTCCCCACCATCTAGTTAGAGCTCAAGAAGCTTCTTGGATGAGAAGCGAAAAACCAGAAAGTCCAATTGCCTCTTGAAAAAACATCTTTTCGACATATCCAGCAAGGGGAATTGTGGGAGAAGAGATACAGATAATCCTCTAGGTACAACCGTTCATTTAGTGAATTTTCTACAACAACGAATTTATTCAGAAAGGGTACGTACGTTTAGAAAATTCAAAACTGTGACCAAAAACATGCCTCTGTAGCCATGTGACTTGTATTTTTTTTTTTAAATTTGATTTATATGCCGCCCTTCTCTGGATTCAATCACTGCTGCAGCGACAGCAATTTTTAACTCTGTGATTTGCCTGTGCGGTTCGGGGTTATGACATGTAATTTCCTAAAGCTGGCAGGGGTTTTGGATTTTTGTCCCTGGTAGCATGGCCAAACAAGATCCAGTGATTTTTGCATTCGGCGCGAGTTTGTTTTTGTTTTGTTTTTTTGGTGCTGAATGGAGGCTCTATTGCTGTTGCTGCCGCCGCCTGGAGGACTGGAGTACTAGAATTGCTTCTGTAAGTACTGTACTTTAAAATATTCTTTTTTAAAATTTTATAGTACTATACTGTTTGTTTGTAAGCACTTTGCAAACTGCTCTGCTTCCTTTTATGTCACTTTCTTTGCAAATGATTGTGTTTGCAAGTACAGTACTTTAAAAAGATAAAAGTTTGCTTGCATTTGCCTTGAAACTGCTTGTAGAAATGCTAGCCAGTATCTACACAAAGGATTCTATAATGTTGTGTTTCCTTGCTTTTATTTTGGAGATTAGTATATATTACTGTAGATCAGGGGTGTCAAACTCAATTTCATTGAGGGGCACATCAGGGTTGTCTTTGACTTCGGAGGCTGGGGTGGGCATGGCCAGTTCGACGTCACTCATGTTGGGGGCACCTGTCGTGGCCGAGCTCTCTACCAGTGAAAACAGGCTCCCAAGCTCCGCTTCCAGCTGTGATGACTCCAGTAACCCTCTCCCAGCAAAAATGGAGCTCACCACGGGCTTCACAAGCTTTGTTTCCGACTATGACAGCCTCCTGCAACCTGCTGCCAGGCAAAACAGAGCTCGCGAGGGCTGCACACAGCCCTCCCAAGCTCCATTTTCACTGGCAGAGGCACTGCAGGCCGGGCCTTCGCTGTTTCCAAGGCAGTCCCGTGGACCAGATCTAAGTATCTCACAGGCCGGATTCGGCCCATGGGCCTTGAATTTGACACCCCTGCTGTAGATAGTTTGTAGGATTACTACATTTTTTGTTGTGGCCCGTCAGCAGACTGTGCAGATTGTAGCTGATTCTGACAACGAGGAGGCTGGTGTGGTGGTGCGCCAGCAGCCTGTGCAGCTGGCACTCGAATCAGACAATGAGGAGGCTGGAGAAGATGTGGTGCCAGAGGCAGGGATTTAGCCAGGGCCTTCAGAACCTCCAGAACCTCCCTTAAGTGAAGAGGACGAAGAGGAGGAGCCTCTTCCCGATGCATGGGCACGCAGAGCTGCCAAAAGGCAGGAGTGGCCTGTTAGGAGGAGGTTCCCCGAGAGTAAGGCTGGGGCTAATTGGCCACTCCCTTAGCCTATTTAAGGAGGAACTCCGTCAAGCTATTTGAAGGGAACAACCGTTCACTCTCTGTGGGGCGTTATTTGGGGTCTGTAGCTGGGGCAGAACATTTTTTGGGAAACATGGCATTGCTCAATTTCCTATTTTCCAATGGCAAAGAACTACTGGCAAAAACCTCCAGAATGAGTTGAAGTTAGAAAAAGGCAATTACAATGAAAAAGAGGAGACGGGATACATAGAATTTTTTTTACAAGTATGATGTGTTGCAGTGCTTCTGTAAGATAAGCATTTTATTTTCTGTATGTACTGTACTGTCTTAATTTTGGGGACTGTTGTTGATCTAGGACACGGGCATCAACCTCGCGGCGGCACGTTGTCATCACGTGACGTTTCGCAACTGTTTCCCCCTTTGTGGAGCTGGGGTGGGCGTGGCCTGTGCGTGACGCATCTGGCCTGCAGGCCGCCAGTTTGACACCCCTGATCTAGGAGGTTTATTTTATTCTAATTCATTTTATATTTATACTGTTTTTTTTATTTTTATTTAAACAATCTAGTATACAGTAAAGTATTGTAACCTGAATTTGTGTCTTGGGATTTTCTGGAGCCTTAAACACGTTCCTATCTACCTTCTCTGTATTTTCCACAGCAGTAGAAGACCAACTATAGTACTGTATACTGTATAGCATTTATTCTCCCCCACCCAACCACCCCCAAAATATAGTAGCCCTGTATTTGGTCCTGTACTATTGTTAGAAAAGGCAGAAAGCAGATGGGAGTGTGCTGAAGGCTCCCATTGCTCCTTCTCTTTTACAGTATTCTTCTTCTTTTAAAGAGAAAGAAAAGTATAGTGCAAAATATTTTTTTTTAAAAAAATAATTAATGCACATAAACTGCTCCAGCATGTTTTCTTTTCCCCTTAGTGTTGTATCTCTTCTCTAAACTGCTGATTTTCAAATTTACAAGCTATTTATATGAGGGTTTTTTAAAATCCTTTTCTATGAAGCCTGGCTTTTCCTCCCAAGTGGACTGTATGGAGAGTTTGGCCTTCACAATTCACTCTCTCCCGTTTGTTAAGAATCAGATTCCTTGTGTGCATGAAGGGGGAAAAAATAACTAAGTGGAGCAGTTAAGAACAAAGATGGACTATATGAAGCAGTGTTTAATGACAGTACTGTAAATAAAAGACTTCCAAATACCGGACAGTATGTTGCTGCTAGAGTGACCATTCCTATGCTTTTGTCAAGGAAAAGAAATTTTTGATAGAGAAGGAAAACACATTCTTGCATCACAATACTGCCCTCCCCCACCATAAAATTGAACTTTCTGTAAACAATTCTGAACCAGTCTCTCTCTATATATATCTGTTTACAGGACAAGATACTGTACTTTTCCATCAACTCTTTCTTTGGCTAGAAATGTCCTCGCAAGAAGAGAGATCAAGCTCTACTTCAGCTCAATATGGAGGCAAGAAACAAAGGAAAAGAATCAATTTGGACTTGAAAATGAAAATAATTAAAGCCCATGAGGAGGGGAAGAAGGTAAAGACCATAGGAGAAGAAGAAGGACTGGCCTGTTCCACCGTATGCACGATCCTTAAGGATAAAGAAAAGATAAAAGAGGCGATTAAATCAGCTCCAAGAACAGATGCTATCATCACGAGAAATAGGACAGGCCTCCTTTCAAAAACAGAACAGCTCCTGGTGCTTTGGATCGATGATCAGATCCAAAAAAGAATTCCAATCAGTCTTCACCGGATTCAGGCAAAGGCACGCAGCGTTTTTGAAATGCTAAAGCAAGGCGTAGGGGAGGAGTGTAGTGAGACATTTGGAGCCAGCCGTGGCTGGTTTGTGCGATTTCAGAAACGATATAATTACTATAACATACGAACCACAGGGGAAGCTGTGAGTACTGATGAAGAAGCTGCCCAACACTTTCCAGACAAACTGGATGAAATTGTAGTAGAAGGCAACTACACACCACAGCAGATTTTTAATGTGGATGAAACTGGGCTGTATTGGAAGAAAATGCCAGAGCGGACTTACATTCACAGAGAGGCCAAAACAATGCCTGGATCTAAAGCACTGAAGGACAAGATAACATTGCTGTTGGGCGGAAATGTCTCTGGGTTCAAGTTGAAGCCATTGCTGATCCATAGATCAGAGAATCCTCATGCCTTCAAAAACATAAATAAGCACGCTCTCCCAGTGTATTACAGATCCAATAAGAAGGCGTGGGTGACACAAGTAATCTTTGAGGATTGGTTTATGACCTACTTTGTACCACAAGTAAGGACCTATTGCTTAGAGAACAGCATTCCTTTCAGAGTACTCCTACTTCTGGATGATGCCCCTGGACATCCCCCACATCTCGGCAATCTCTACCCTCACGTGAAAGTAGTCTATCTCCCCAAAAACACGACTCCTCTCCTACAACCTATGGATCAGGGAGCGATTGCAACTTTTAAGGCACACTACTTACGGGCTACATTTGCCAAAGCCACAGCTGCGATGGAAAAAGAGGAAATAACCTTGAGTGACTTTTGGAAAAGTTACAATATCCTTCACTGCGTCCAAAACATTGAAGGAGCCTGGCAGGATGTCACTACAGAATGTATGCAAGGGATTTGGAGAAAATGTTTGAAACGTTTTGCTGTATTGGTAAAAAAGTGGGAAGGTTTCGACCAAAAGGAAAATTTACAAGTCATCAGTCAGGACATTGTAACATTGGCCAAATCCCTTGATTTAGATATTGATGCTCGGGATGTGGAAGATTGGATTGCATACACTGAGGGGGAGCTTTCTAATGAAGAATTAATACAACTACAAAATCAGTTGGAAGGACAAGGGGAGGTGGAGGTAGGAGAAGATGAAGACGAGGAGGAGGAAGAAGAAGATGGAGGAGGAGGAGTTTGTGTCCCTAAAAAGTTAACATTAAAAGAACTGGCAGAGTTTTTCTCCAAAATGAACCATGTGTTATCTTTTTTGAGTGACATTGATCCCAACGAAGAACGTGTGGGTAGAATCCAAAGAGAAATCAATAACATTTTGAAATGTTACCAAGAAATATATGAAGCTAAACAAAAGCAACAACAACAATAGCACAAACAACTTGTCAGGTTTCGATGCTATCTCAAAATAAATGAATTTCCAAACTGCCTATCTTTAAGGAAATTTTCTCTTTATTTGAGCACAGCGATCTGATCCTAGCTCTTTCGCGGTCAGTACTGATCTTTACCCCCCAATCCCTTCCTTTCCGATCCCCAATTCTCTGCTTCTCATTGGCTATCTTCCAATTCACTTTCCTGATCTCTTCTTCGTCAGATCACAGGAATGTCTCCCCCCCTTTCCCATCTCTGAGGAGACAGAATCTTCAAAGGGATTTAGTAGGCAAAAGTGAAAGCTTCTCCTCTCTTTATATATGTCAGTGCTGGGACGCTGACACAACTCTTGTAGGGTTCCTCCAGAAAACCAGAGCACTTTCATCCCCATCTACCTCAACAATCCTGGATGAGCCTCGGCCCTCAACCAGTTTTTCCACCTTTTTCAGACCTCAACAAAAGGACTAATTTTGATTTTTTTTCACTTTTACTGTATTTCAATGTTTTGTACTTTATTTTTCAGTTATTGAAGACTATTTATATAGTAATTATTAAAACATTTTATACATACAGTAATGTTAATTATGTTCATTTCTTTGAAGAGAAACAGAGGGGAGAAGTGTGTAAGGTGCAGGTAATTTGGTTTAAAGGGAGGGCGGAGAAGGTTCAGGTACAGGTTGCAACCTCAATTTATAACACAATTGAGCCCCAAATTTCTGTTGTTAAGTGAAACATTTTTTAAGTGAGTTTTGCCCCATTTTACAATGGGGCAACTTTTTTGTTCCAGTTGTTAAATGAATCACTGCAGTTGATAAGTTAGAAACCCAGTTGTTAAGTGAATCTGTCCTCCCCATTGACTTTGCTTGTCAAAAGGTCACAAAAGGGGATCACCTGACCCCAGGACCTGCACCAGTCATAAATATGAACCAGTTGCCAAGTGTCTGAATTTTGATCATATGATCATGGGGATGCTGCAAAAGTCGTAACTGTGAAAATTGGTCATAAGTCACATTTTTCATTGTCGTAACATTGAATGGTCACTAAATGAACTGTTGTAAGTCGAGGACTACCTGTACTTAAAGGGGTTGGCTGTCTGCTCATTAGGTAACTCAACTTTCAACTGTTTCGTGGGCTTGGAACTGCCTTGTGTTGCCGATTGTACATAACATGTGTTGCTTTGTCTTCCCGTGTTCTCAACTCTTTCCCAGCTGTTTCTGAATATGGGGTCTCCAATAAGACAGCAAGGGGACAGAGATATTTAAAACAAAGGATTAAAACTACAGTGATAAAAAAAAAAGTCCTTCAGATGCTGCCACACACACACCATTTCAGCCTTCTCTAGCAAGCCTGCAATACTAAAAAAATATCTCCTTCTCCTTCAATTCTGTCAGCAATAAATTGACTTCCAATCCACCCAATTGCAAATCTGACTTTTAGTTGCTATTACCTGTAGCTGAGTATCATCCATAGGCTGATTTATGACTGTTGTTAAATCAGCAAACCTTTCATCTAAATTTTCATTTAGAGCTTGTAAGTTGAAAAGCATTTTTTCCCCAGAAGATTCCAAGAAGGCTTTGACATTTAAGTTGATCTGGCTTTATTGCTGTTTCTAATTTTTAATCCAGATTTCTTTTATAGCAGGGCTTTGACAACAACTCTGGTAATTCCTCTCAGTGACGAAAGATGTCAAGGAAAATATTTTCCTTGATAGAGAGTATATAGAAAAGGGGAAATTCCCATCTATTTAGAGAAAGGAAGAAAAAAGACCAAAAGAATATACAAAAGAAAAATAAAACAACAAAGTTCTTTTAAAAGCTAGTAAAATATCGTTTCCCTGAAAATAAGCCCTATCCTGAAAATAAGCCCTAGTATGTTATATGTGTGTGCCTAATATAAGTCCTTCCCCCCAAAATAAGCCCTACTTAAGAGCCTGTGCAGCCGCCATTCCGTCTAATTGCTCATGGTGCTGCAGCCAGGAAGCGAGGTAAGGAGTGGTGGAGCTGCCCCCCCCCGCTCTGGCTTACCTCAGGGCCCCCGCAGCCAGGCCATCCATGCCCTGAAAGCTGCCTAGTGACAGCAGCACCAGCAGCCATGCGCAGCAGGTGCCCACATGGCTACTGGCCCACTTCTTCTACTTGGTCATAGCCACAATGGAGCAGGAGGTGGAGTGGTGTGTGGGTGCCGTGGCCTTGAGTTGAGGCAGGTGTTGGGGCATGGGTGGCCTGGCTGCAGGGACCCTGGAGTAAGCTGGTGCAGGATGTGTGGGGCACCCCCCACCTCTCAGCGGCAGCATTGGCGTGCCACACAGCCTCCTGTTCAGTCACGAGCAAGCAGAAGAAGTGGGCCTCCCGTACATGGAAAAAAATAAAACACCCCCAAAAATAAGCCCTAGTTCTTATTTTTTCCAAAAGAAAAAAAAGACCAGATCTTATTTTCGGGGAAACACAGTAGAAAATCTTTGCAGCAGAAATTCATTGTAAATATAAATCAAATCAGGTCACTTTCACTACCAAGGAAAAAGCATTTCCGTCAATTTCCATCTGGCAAAAATGAAAGTGTTTCATAACTCCGAAGTAAAACAGTAAGAAAAAGTAAAAAGTTCACAGTCTAGCAATGGGGTATAAGGTAAATGAGTGTTTTATCAGACAATTAATTAAAGATGTAAGTCAAAAGGGGGAAAAAGTTCAAGGGTTGTCTTAGGTCACTCCTAGATGCTCCCATTTAAATGTGGGGAGTGTGCCAGTAAAGAACCAGCTTTGGCAGCAAAGTTAGCTGTTTGTAGGCAAGATAAAAAAAAAATCATCCTGCCATTTGGCATGCCATTTTTTGGAATATTGCCACTGATTTCAATTTTTTGGACCAAAGTGCTTTCCTAGCTATCCTAGGAATGATTGTTGTTTCTTCAGGCTCTTGGTTAGTGACTTCCTTTTCATTTCTATCCTGACCCTTGGGGCTAAATCAGTGACAGTGAACCTATGAGACACACGTGAAAGATGTCATTCCATGAAGTTTGGAGTACACACCAGCTTTCACCAAAGCCTAACCTGAACTATTTTCAAAAGCACACCCAATTCTTATACGATTTTTGAAGGATAAGAAGAATGAGGAGGGCTCTCATGCACAATCTGAAGATCGCGTGAAAGAGCCATGTTCTCATGTGGCCTTTGGAGCCTCCAAAAATTGTGCAAGAACAGGACTTCCTTTCATGCAGTTTTGGAGGCTGCAGAAGCGATCAAAGAGCATTCTCTGAATCCAGTTCAAGAACGAAGGCCTTCTGCAATATGATTCACAATGGCCTTGGGCAATCTGCACAGAACAGGTGTCAACAGATAGAGAACGCTACCCGAAATTAAAACAAGGTGCAGCAGACCCTGGGGAGCCCTGGGCTGTGCATTTGAGGGGAAGCATCGGAGCGAGGGGTGAAGTTGAAGCATGAGCCTCTACTTCAAGCCCAAGTTTGTATTGCTGCTGAGTACCACTGTTTAGGGTGACCTAGATGGAGAAGAGATAAGAGTATTTCTCTTTTGATGGAGGGGCAGAAGGGTATGTATGTTAACACCAGTAGACTCAGGTTAGGCCTTTTGGACATATCAAAACCATATGTTTCACCACCATTGGGATAAGTGATGTTTTTCCATTGCAAAGTTGAACGATAATAGGAGTACTCCTGATTTTTTTCTCTGTGGCTAAGTGATTTCGGCAAGAGAAAATAAATAGTAAGGAGAAGGCAGTTTGGATAGGAAAAGGAGCCTGGATAGCTCTGTGGACAAGGCACTGTAATTTAACACCAGCTGTCTGCAATTAAAGTAAGTTCGAATCTTGCCAGGCTCAAGGTTGACTCAGCCTTCCATCCTTTCTAAGGTAGGTAAATTGAGGACCCAGTTTGTGGGGGCAATAAGCTGACTTTGTAAAAATATACAAAAGTATGAAGGCTATTGCTTAACGCACTGTAAGCCGCCCTGAGTCTCCGGAGAAGGGCGGCATATAAATCAATTTTTTTTTTAAAAAAAAGGGCTTGTTTCAAAAATTTTTAGGTTTCACAGGTCTCTGCTGAAATTAACGAACTCTAATAAATATTAGGCTATCTCCTAATATCTCCCTGGATGTTTCCTCTGATTATTGCTTAAGTGAGAACTAGGTCTAGATGAGATTTGAATATGTATCGGTAATTGTAGAGAAAGAGATATTTTCTAGATACAATATTTCCAAAGCTTTTATGGCTTATGAATATAGAAGTTGTATTTTCTATACCAAGTCAATATATACCAAATGTGCAGTATATTAGAATTTCACAAAAATTAAGATGAAGATTGATACAACTTCCTACATTTTGATGTTATTCACTAGTCATTTTTCTTTTCCTTTGAAGGTAATAATGCACAGGAGAATCAAGATTCCTGTGAACTATTCCAACTGATCAATACTGGAGATGGAATGGAGAAGTCAGCAATTCGAAAGGAAGTAGAAAGACATGAAAGAAACCTGTTAAATAACTGGAATCAGGAAAGCTCATCTTCTATTGATGATTTGATGCAAGACTTTCTTGCCCAAGAAGGGGGCAAAAATAACTATATTAGGAAAAGTGTGAAACTAATCAAAGCTAAATTACAAGTAAACGAACACTATCCAATCCAAAACAAACAAGATGATATAAGCAGACACAACGGAAAAAATTACACTGGGACTTTCACTCTTTCTCTTGGAAATCGGTCCCTTATATCTCAAAAAGGGATCCAAATAGAAGAGAAACCTAATGAATGTGTGGAATGTGGGAAAAGTCAACATACTTTCCATAAAATGATACACACAGCACAGGAGCCATTTAAATGCATGAAATGTGGAAAGGGATTTAAGTTGAATGGTGATCTTCTTTACCATAACAAGATACACAAAGGAGAGAAACCACATAAATGCATGGAGTGTGGAAAGACCTTTACTCACAGGAGTAAACTTGTGATCCATAAAAGGATCCATACAGGGGAGAAGCCCTATAAATGCATGGAGTGTGGGAAGGCCTTTATTGAGAAGGGTAAACTTACAGTCCATAAAAGGATCCACACAGGAGAGAAGCCCTATAAATGCATGGAGTGTGGAAAGAACTTTGCTCGGAGCAGTCAACTTACTTCCCATAAAAGGATCCACACAGGAGAGAAACTGTATATGTTAATGGAATGTGGGAAGGCCTTTGCTCATAAAAGTCATCTTACTAAACAAATTAGGAGCCACACAGAGAAGCCAGAGAGTTGCAAGGAAGTTGAAAAGCAGCCCAGTACAAAATGTTCCCTTATTCTCCATGAAATGATCAATTTAAGGCATAAGGCATTTAACTGTGTGCAATGTGGAAAGGGCTTTCGAAAGAATTTTGAACTTACCATTCATAAAAGGATCCACACAGGGGAGAAGCCATATAAATGCATGGAGTGTGGAAAGACCTTTGCTCAGTCTGGTGGTCTTATTTCCCATAGAAGGATCCACACAGGGGAGAAGCCATATAAATGCATGGAGTGTGGAAAGAGATTCAGCCAACGGAGCCATCTTACTTCCCATAAATGGATCCACACAGGGGAGAAGCCCTATAAATGCACGGAGTGTGGAAAGAACTTTGCTCAAAACTACAGACTTACATACCATAAAAGGATCCACACAGGAGAGAAACAGTATACATGCATGGAATGTGGGAAGGCCTTTCCTTACAGAAGTAAACTTTTGATTCATAAAAGGATCCATACAGGGGAGGAACCACATAAATGCATGGAGTGTGGAAAGACCTTTGCTGACAGGAGTAAACTTGTGATCCATAAAAGGATCCATACAGGGGAGAAGCCCTATAAATGCATGGAGTGTGAGAAGTCCTTTATTGAGAAGAGTAAACTTACAATCCATAAAAGGATCCACACAGGTGAGAAGCCCTATAAATGCATGGTGTGTGGAAAGAACTTTGCTCGGAGTAGTCAACTTACTTCCCATAAAAAGATGCACACAGAAGAGAAACCACATAAATGCATGGAATGTGGAAAGAACTTTGTTTATAGAAGTGAACTTACTAGACATAATAGGATCCATACAGGGGAGAAGCCCTATAAATGAATGGAGTGTGCAAAGAACTTTGCTCAGTGTTATGTATTGAAATGAGTCATTGAAACTAGTTGCTGAAGGTCTCACTCAGGTCCGTTACTGAAGCGGGAAAATACTTTGATCAGATTGGTTGACTGGCTGACAGCCTCCTATAAAAGGAGCTCTGTCAGCCAGGCAGTTGTTGTTCGTATGAACTAAATAAAAAGAACTTTGCTGAAATCACTCTGGCCTCGTTTCCATTCTCACCCAGAACTTAATACTGGTGACGAAGGTGGGATTGAATGGAAATTTAAGGCCGATCACAGACCCACTCAGAGTTGAGCACTGGAGACCATCTGCCGTTTGCTGCAGCACCATTCATCAACCATAAATGCATTGCCCAATTGCCGGGCTCCCATCGGTCTACCACCATGATGGCACGTGTGCCACAGGCGGCATGTGGAATCACAGTGGTGGGCATGTGAACGTTGCCCTAGCTCAGCTCCGGCGTGCATGTGCGCGCCGGCCAACTGATTTTCAGGCCTTCTGTTTCCTGCTTTGGGGGTGGGGGTGGGGGGTGGGGGTGGGGAAGGCCCGTTTTTCACTCTCCCCAGGCTCCTGAGGCTTTCTAGGAGCCTGGGGAGGGTGAAAATGGCCTTTTGCTCCCTCCCCCGGAGGCCCTCCAGAGGCCAGAAATGGCCCATTTGCTGACTTCCGGATGTCAGTAAATGGCCCATTTCTGGCCTCCAGGGGGGTGGGGAAGGCCGTTTTCGCTCTCCCCAGGCTCCAAGAAAACCTCTGGAGCCTGGAGAGGGCGAAAAACGGGCCTACCGGGCTCACTGTGCCATTGCATGCTAAAAGCGGGGGGAATGATGGGTGGTTATGCGTGCATGCACTGGGGGCCGGTGAGCATTGAATTATGGGTGTGGGCACGCATACATGTGACCCCCCTGCGCTCCCCCTGCTTATGGCATGTGACGGCAAAAAGGTTAGCCATCACTGGTCATCATGGCTGCACTACCCCTGTTTACTCCGTACAACCCAGTCTCTGAGACATGGGACTCATACATCATTCACTTCAAGTGTTTTCTCAAAGTGAATGAACTTAATGGAATCTCGGACAACAGAAAAAGGGCATTGTTCCTAAGACATTTTCGAAATGGCCAGGGGTCTCCTCGCCCCAGTGGCCATCTAGACAGTACCATGGGACACACTGCAAAATAAGCTAAGGACCACTATGCGCCCAAATCGTCACGAATTGCTCACTGACATGCTTTCTACCATTGCAATCAGGCAGAGGGCGAATTGATTAACCAGTACGTTGCTGCCCTTCGGAAAGCAGCATTGTATTGCAATTGTATTCAGAGACTTAGATTAATTTCTTTTGGACAGAGTGGTTTGTGAGGTGAGAGATGTCAAATTACAGCAACATCTACTTGCAAAACCAAACTTCAACCTGCAGACGAGGCGCAAGCCACCAAAATGTCAAATCAATCAACAGCTGAAACCCAGAAATCGACTAGTCCACCTCATTGCACAAAATAGTTGCTGTGCTCCATGATGATGTGGATCATGGAGAGTCAACTGAGGATGGTGAGGACGTCTGTCGACTCAAATCATCAAAGAAACAAGGTATGGCGACCAAGGAGAAACAAACAGGATGTGTGGGTTGTGGCGGCAACCACCCAAGAGCGGCGTGTAAATTTAAGAACACCCTCTGCCAAAGGTGTGACAAAAAGGGACATTTAGCTAAAGTTTGTCATGCTAGCCAGCCTACAAGCCAAACAGACCCCAGAAAAGCACAACACAAACAACAAAATCATGGAGAAGACTGCTTCACTGTCTCTAAAGGCACCAGCTGGGCAGAAACAGTCATTGGGCAAGCTAGCCTCACTTGTTAAAAAAAAATCCATGTCACCGTCATGATCGAGGGGTCCCCTTGTCGCATGGAAGTAGATACTGGGTCGTTCATGACCATCATTTCCTGGAGCACCATTAAAAAGCTGGTACTGAGACTTTCCAAAAGCCAGCTGAAGTATTGTCACTTGCACCTCCGAGACTACCAAGGGAACAGCATCCCTATCATTGGGAGTGGAACTTTCCAAATCTCATTCAAGAACTTGGTGGGCCCCCTGTTGCTGATCGTGGTGGAAGGATTTTTTTTTTGCCAAATTGGACCTTGCCAAGCCTATCAACAACTTCGGTTGACAACACCACAGCAGAATCCCAAACAATTGTGACACATCGAGGAGCCTTTAAGTGTTGCAGACTACAGTTTGGCATAAGTGTGGCACCTGGACTGTTCTAGAGTCTAATGGAGCACCTATTGCAAGGCATCCCAGGTGTCATTCCTTATTTTGATTATTAATATCTGCAGTCAATGACACACAACTCCTCGATCACCTGCAAGCAGTACTCACTAGATTCCAAGAGGTGGGCCTTAAAGTGAAAAACAACAAATGCCAAATCGCTGTATAATAAGTAGAATTCCTAGGCTACCTTATCGATGCCTCTGGATTATACCCTACAAAGGCAAAGGTCCAAGCCATCCAGGAAGCTCCAACACCCAAAAATAAAACTGAGGTACAGGCATTCTTGGGACTGCTAAACTTCTACAGCATATTCTTGCCGCACAAAGTGTCTGTAGCTGAGCCTCTTCACAGACTGCTAGACAAAAAACATCTTGGTCCTGGGGCCGAAAAGAAACCACTGCATTCCCTGCTGTCAAGGACCTATTATCGTTTAACAGCATCCTGATACAGTATAATGAGAACCTGCCTCTAGTTCTCACCTGCAATGCCTCTCCATTTGGCATAGCAGCAGTCCTAAGCCACTGAGTTCCAAATGGAAAAGAGGCTCCAATCGCCTTCTTCAGCCGAAAGGAATTACAGGCAGCTGGAGAAGGAAGCATTGGCTGCAGTTGCAGGAGTCAAATGCTTCCATGAGTATTTATTTGGCAGGCATTTCAATCTTGTGACAGATCACAAACCGCTGCTGGGCCTACTTGCTGGGGACTAACAGATACCGTAAATCATATCTCCTCACATGATGCGCTGGACTGGTTTTTTTGGTAGCCTACAGCTACTGGTGCATTCATCAACCAGGTAAGTCCCTGAGCCACACCGACGTCCTCAACCAATGCCTGCTCCCAACCATTGTAGAGGACCCAGCCCCAGTTGCCCCCGTTCTTATAGATGAACTGCCATCAGGCCCCATTACTGCGGCAGAGATCACCAAACACTCCACCAAAGACCGGGTCGTTGCCCAAGTGCTCAACTGGGTGTGCAGGGGGTGGCCAAAGGGGCCAGTAAGAGCTGAGTTTATGCCTTTCCACAACTGGCAACTTGAACTGTCAGCTCAACGGGGCTGTTTACTTTGGGGGAACCGAGTGATAGTTCCGCAGAAGCTGTGGTGACCAGTCCTGGAAGCCTTGCATGTAGGCCACCCAGGCATCATATGAATGAAGGTGCTCGCCTACAGTTACGTTTGGTGGCCCAACCTGGACAAAGCTATTGTGGAATGAGTCACCTCGTGCCAACCATGCCAAGAGTCGAGACCAGAACCTCCCTCCACTACAGCACATGAGCGGGAAATGCCCAAAGCACCCTGGTCAAGAGTTCACATCAATTTTGCAGGGCCATTCCAAGGCCAGACATTCATGGTGGTCATCGACACACTCCAAATGGCTGGAGATGGTACTAATGCCATCAACCACCTCATACGCCATCAAGACACTACAGAAACTGTTTGCGACCCACGGACTACCAGAGGTC
This sequence comes from Arizona elegans, assembly GCA_022577455.1. NCBI lineage: Eukaryota > Metazoa > Chordata > Lepidosauria > Squamata > Colubridae > Arizona > Arizona elegans. The sequence continues at coordinate 1,269,272 of JAKOOJ010000012.1, read as the reverse complement.
CTAGTGTCAGACAATGGGCCACAGCTTATGTCTAACTAATTCAAACTGTTTCTGGCAGGCCATGGCATCCGCCATGCCTTGGTCGCACCATTCCGTCCTGCTAGCAATGGGCAGGTAGAGAGAATGGTGTCAGCAAAAGAGGCGCTGGTACGAATGGGCCCAGGGGACTGGCAGTATCAAAATACCTGCTAGCCCAGCATATTACATCCAGTGCCACGACTAACCGGAGTCCGGCTGAACTTCTAATGGGTCACCACCTAAGAACTGATCTGGACCGACTACACCCAGACTATTCTGCAGAGGCACCCACTGACTCAACCAGAAAGATCCAGTCATTTGCTATGGGGAACCTTGTATATGCACACAACTATGCTGGGGGTGTCCTCTGGATTCCTGCCTGGATTATAGCCATCACTGGACCATGCTTCTACCAAGTGGAACTGGAGGATGGCCGTGTATGGCACCGCCACACCGACCAACTGCGCGACTGCTTGGGCATCTCCATGGGCCAACTGGAATGGACTCAGCCAGAAACAAACCCGAACACAGACTCTGAAGCTCTGCCATGAATGGAGAAAGAAACCCAGCAAGAAGATTGCAAAAATGCAGGTACCTGTCGAACTGGGGAACAGTCAGCGCAGAGTTCATGTAGAACTGCTTCCCATCGCGGCCAAGCCTCCAAGGGTGGTTCCTGTAACAGCAGCCGCTGCTCCACCTACTCCAAATGATGGACTAACTGAACTGTGCAGGTTGGGATGGCCGCCCCGCCGCCCCACCTACCTATGTGATTACGAATGTTAAAATGCATACAGTTGTAATAGATAATGTTCTGTCTTGGTGGGGTGTTTCATATTGAGTCATTGAAACTAGTTGCTGAAGTTCTCATTCAGGTCTGCTATTGAAGCGGGAAAATACTTTAATCTGATTGGTTGACTGGCTCACAGCCTCCTATAAAAGGAGCTCTGTCAGCCAGGCAGTTGTTGTTGTTCGTATGAACTAAATAAAAAGAGCTTTGCTGAAATCACTCTGGACTCACTTCCATTGTCACCCAGAACTTAACACTCAGAGCAACAGTCTTACTACCCGTAGAAGAATCCACACTCGGGAGAAACCATATAAATGCATGGAGTGTGGAAAGACCTTTGCTCACAGGAATAAACTTGTGATCCGTAAAAGGATCCACACAGAAGCCATGTAAATGCATGGACTGTGGAAGGACCTTTACTCAGTGGTGGGATTCAAATAATTTAACAACCGGTTCTCTGCCCTAATGATTTCTTCCAACAACCAGTTCACCAAACTGCTCAGAAAGTTAACAACCGGTTCTTCCGAAGTGGTGCGAACTGGCTGAATCCCACCACTGCCTTTACTCATAGCAGTAATCTTATTTCCCATAAAAGGAGTCACACAGGGGAAAAGTCATATAGTTGTAAGGAGTGTGGAAAGTGGGTCAAAAAACATTCTTATACCATGAATTGATCCACACAAAACAGAATGCATCTGAATGTGTGCAATGCGGAAAGGGCTTTGGGAGGAAATAAAAGGATTCACATGGGTGAGAAGCCATATAAATGCATGGATTGTGGAAATAATTTTGCTTGGAGCAGTAATCTTAATTCCCATAAAAGGATCCACACAGGGGAGGAGCCATATTAATGCATGTAGTGTGGGAAGGCCTTTGTTGAGAAGAGTGAATTTACAATCCATAAAAGAATCCACACGGGGGAGAAGCCATATAAATGTATAGAGTGTGGACAGACTTGCTTATAGAGGTCTACTTACTGAACATAATAGGAGCCACATGGGAGAAACCACATAGTTGCAAGGAGTTGAAAATGGCTCAATACAAAATGTTCCCTTATTGTCCATTAAATGATCCACACAAGGCAGAAGTTATTTAAATGCGTGCAATGCAATGAGGGTTATCAGAGGAATTGTGATATTACCATCTGTAAAAAGATCCACACCAGAAAAACCAGATAAATGCATAGAATGAGGAAGGACTTTAGGTTGAAGGGTGGTTTTATTTACCATGAAAGGATCAGCACAGGAGAAACTTAGTAAATGTGTAAATGGAACTACCCAACAGCAGCCATAACCTTGCAGGAAGTATGGGAAGATCCTCAACGGGAAAAGTAATCAAAAATCTAATCAAAGGATCTACTTGGGTAATAAGTCATATAAATACTAGCTCTCCTTCCATATTGTGCTTTGTGGTCTCTGAGATTGAATCCTAGAATAATAGAGTTGGAAGAAATTTAGGAGGTTTATTTATTTATGTATTTATTTATGTATTTATTTATTTATTTTAAAAAGATATAGCAGGAGATCCTAAAGCATTTCAGACAAATGGCTGTCCGATCTCTTTTTGAAAGCCTCCAGTGATGGAGCACTCTCAACTTCTGAAGGCAAACTATTCCGTCAGTTGATTGCTCTCACTGTTAATTTCTCCTTAGTTTTAGGTTGCTTCTCTCCATGGTTAGTTTACATCAATTGTTTCTTGTCTTTAGAAAATAGTTTGACCCCCTCACAGTCAGCATATTGTCCCCAACAATCTGGTTCCTCATTTTACCAACTTTGGAAGGATGGAAGGCTGAGTCAACTTTGAACCGGTCAGAATCAAACTTTTGGCAGTGAACAAAGTTAGTATGAAAGGATTTCTAATGGCTCTGCTCTAACTTGACATGGCCAGAGGGCACTTGACACTGCCAAGTGCCCTCTGGCAACTTGCTGCTGCCATCTCTGCAGGACATCTCAACTCTGGAAATTTGCTGTGGGGATAATCTGCTATGGGCGTTGGATGGAGAGTCAGATGAGTGAGCAGGCTGTCAGGAGGGCGACGATGGGCGGAGAGTGAAGTGGGAGGCAATGGCACAGAACAGTGGTGAAATGCACTTACCTTTGCTACCAGTTCAGGAAGGTATGTGTGTTCGCTACGCTCTCATACACCTCTTCTGCACATGCCCAACCTTCTGTGCATGTGCAGAGGATAAAAAATGGGACGTAATGACATCCTGGCAGGTGGGCGGAGCCTCCTACCACCAGCGCTACCGGTTCGCATGAGCTGGATAGATCCGGCCGGATTTTACCGCTGGCACTGAGGTAATAGCATGGTGTGTGGTGTCAAAATGGAAAGCCACTGCCACCCTGAAACTTTTTAAAGCCATGTTGCTTAATATTTGAGGATGTCTTGCTCTGAAAATAAGGACAGCTTTGGGAAGCAGTGAGGTGGGATATCAGTTTTTTAAAAAACTATAAATATTTGTTTGAGTTGCATTCAAATCCTTGCCTGTCAAGCAGACTGTAAAGATTGCAGTCGCAATTAACTGCAGTATGATGCACTACGAAAATGGAGCTGTGTGGACCTGAAAGTTTGGAGTTGAAGCTAAAAAACCCTCTTTTCACAGCATTGGTATCAGCTTGGCGGGGGGGGGGGGGCATTGCTGCGACACTCCATCCAAACGCACTCTGCACTTGACCAAAAACACCAGGAAATCACCCACCCGGCTTTGGTGATGGTGATCAGGCAGGTGGGCACAGGGGAGCAACTGGTGGCAGTGTTACTGGCTGGCAAGGAGGTGGATGTCCCGGTGCACACGCGTGCTAAGAGGAGCTGCCCAGTGGACATGCGCGTGCTGGGAAATGAACTTCCTGTTTCCGGCGCATACATGCACACTGGCCAGTTAGTCTTCTGGTTACTGGCACGCATGCGTGCACGACGATCAGCTGGCTGGTTGATCTTCCGGTTTCTGGCACTGCCGCATGTGTGAAGGCTAGCTGATCGTTGCATGTGCACGCGCACCAGTAACCAGAAGACTAGCTGGCTGGTGCACATGTGTGTGCCAGAAACCCAGAAGAGGAATGGGTGATGCCATGCGTGCCAGGTGACATGGCTCTGTGTGCCACTTCCAGCACGCGTGCCATAGGTTTGCCATCACAGGCCTGTACATTCTTGAAGTTTTCCTAATTTTACTTTTTGACCCTAGTTTAGTCTTTAATCTCCAGAGGAAGCATGAAAGTTGATCAGCTTACCTATCTAACCTGGAAACCAAAGAAACATCCAGAAACAACAGTGTTTAACTATATAGCATCCATCTCCAAAAAAGAAAAATTAAAAGAAGAAAATATTATGAACCAACTAATGTCAGGGAAGAAAGGGGAATCTTATTAGTTAAGTTGAATTTTTTGCTTTTTTTTTTTTTAAATTTGATTTATATGCCGCCCTTCTCCGGAGACTCAGGGCGGCTTACAATGTATTAAGCAATAGCCTTCATTCTTTTGTATATTTTATACAAAGTCAGCTTATTGCCCCCACAAACTGGGTCCTCATTTCACCTACCTTAGAAAGGATGGAAGGCTGAGTCAACCTTGAGCCTTGGAGAAATTCGAACCAGCAGAAATTGCAGGCAGCTGTGTAAATAACAGGGTGCACTAAACCACTGTACTATCAAGGCTCTTTTTTTCTGGGGGAAATTCACCAGAACCCTTCTCAGTCATCTTCAATATTCCAATTATCTAAGGGGCTGCTACAAAGAAGAGAGGGGTCACGTTAATCTATTATCCAAAGCCCCTGAAGGCAGGACAAGAAGCAATGGATGGAAACTAATCAAGGAGAGATCCAATCTAGAACTAAGGAGGAATTTCTTGACAGAACTAATCAGTGGAACAACTTGCCTCCAAAAGTTGTTGGATGCTCCATCACTGGAGATTCCATTGAGAGAGGTTTTTCCATGGACCAGAGGGGTCCTGTTTCATATGCTCCCTGCATTCCGCAGATGGGGCTTTGCTTGTTTGCTCAGACCGGTTTTTGGCATGCCGCAGACCAGTGCCGGTCCACAGACTGGGGGTTGGAGTCGCCTGGTATAGGATTTGCTGCCATAGCAGGGGGTTGGAGTAGAAGACCTCCAAGGCCTCTTCCAACTGTTATTCTGCTATTCTATCAAGGACTCAAAATACCGCAGAAATACATTTAAAATTTGAGTGTCTATTTCCAAGTTATTTATTCTAATGATTCATATGGCCATATAGAGAATTAAGAACCATACTTTAAATGTATCAGGTTACAAACGGCAATTGAACTGAGGGCTGTATAAATCGATTGTATAAGTAAATAAATCAACATCTGAACTTCTAGTACCCTCCCGAACCCCCATGGGAACTTCAGAAGCTCAAAAATTAACAATCCGGTACGTATTGCGCCAATACTCGAATTAATGAACATGGATAGCTTAACATGATCTGATCCACGCAACTCCGAGAAACACATTTCCCAATTCTTAGCCTAATCTAGGCTTTGTCAAACTTGCCAGTTTAAGACTTGTGGACTTCACCTCTCAGGCTTTAAAATAGCCAACTTGGTCAAACACTGGTCTAATCGGGCACACCGTGCGAATGCAGCCTCTCAGCCCCATTCGCACCTCTGTCCCTGCAATGTTTCCCTTCTTTTCTGTGGGAAGAGCCCCTTTGCGGTCGTGGGGAAAGCTTGAGAAGCAGCACCCCAGTTCTCTCCTTGCACCAGGAGCCAGATTTCGGCTGGTCCTTCCTCTCAGTCCGGGAAGGAGGAGGTGAGTCGAGTCCCTTCAGAAAAAGCAGCCAAGAGGCTGGCCGGAGTCCATGCCTGAGGACCAACTGGCCTCTTTTGACAGGCAACAAACGAGAGGGCCCTTCCCTCCTACTCCCATCCCCATCATCCCTGCCCTCCGCCTTCCCCTCAGACGCTCTCCTCTTTCCCGCCCTTTCGGGGGAATTTAGTGTGGCGCGCAGAATCCACCAGGGGGTAACCAAGGTAACGTCAAGCGCTTCCCCATTGGGCCGCTGGAGGGCGAACGTCACGGCTGGCTTTCCAGAGGAGGCGTGACGTCACAAAGGCTTGCCGCTCTGGGACGCCGCACTCGCTCTCCTTAACCCCTGGGGCTCCGCAGGAGGTGGAGAGGCTGCGGGAGAGTTTGGGAGGGAAGAGATCCAGGCGTGCTCCGGGTGACTTGGGGGCTCTTCCCGGGCAAAGGGAGGCGGAGGAGGGAAGAGACCTGTGCCCGGCCCTCCTCTGGAATCAATCCCGGGTCCCATGTTCCCCAGCCGCCCTCTCCATGCAGGGGGGAGCCGAAAGAACCGGGGATCCCAGGAAAGTGGTGGGGATTTTGGGGTTCCCTTCCCGCCCCGTGTCCGGGGAAGAGCCCGAGTGGTGGTGGGGGCTGATGAGGGTCTGCCTTGCGGGAGCCCAGCAGAAGAGGAGGCAGGATTCGCACCAGGGACCGCAGTGACTCCTCCCAGAGAGGAGCGGGGAGGAGAAAAGCAGGTCAGCACCTCCAGCTGCCTCCTTCCTAGCCATGCTTGGGAGGAACCTTATAGCCCTTTGGCTGATGGGTTAGGGCTCCTGGCAGGGGTGTGTGAACCTGCCTGCGTGTCAGAGGAAGACTCGGATCTCCAAAGGACACCCTGAACAAGGGAAAGGGGGCATCCTCAGCTAGGGTCGTTTCCTGGCATTTCATTGGATGTGAAGTGATGCTGTATTTCATGGTTTGTTCATCTTTTTAGGGTTTGGCAGGTTTCTAATTCTTGCATTTCATTTTATTGCAACATACTATACTATATGCTAACTATATACCATATACTAGAATAGAATATAATTCTTGATTGGCCAAGTGTGATTGGACACACAAGGAATTTGGTGCATATGCTCTCAGTGTACATAAAAGAAAGGATATCTTCATCAAGGTACAACACTTAATGATAATCATAGGGTGCATATAAGCAATCAGGAAACAATATCAATATCAATCGTAAGGATACAAGCAACAAAGTTACAGTCATACAGTCATAAGTGGAAGGAGATGGGTGGTGGGAATGATGAGAATATTAATAGTAGTGCAGATTTAGTAAATAAATTGAGGGAATTATTTGTTTAGCAGAGTGATGGCGTTCGGGAAAAAACTGTTCTTGTGTCTAGTTGTTCTGGTGTGCAGTGCTCTAAAGCGTCGTTTTGAGGGTGGGAGTTGAAACAGTTTATGTCCAGGATGCGAGGGGTCTGTAGATATTTTCACAGCCCTCTTTTTGACTCGGGCACTATATGCTATGCTATGCTATGCTATGCTATGCTATGCTATGCTATGCTATGCTATATTATACTATACTCTATGCTATATACTACCATACTATATATTACTAATATATTATACCATACGCTATGCTATACTATGCTATAATTTTCCATTTCAGATACATAAACTGGAAGGTATTTGCATGTCTTTAGATAACAGCCAAAAATTATATTTCAGCTCTGGCTGTTGTTGTCACTCCTATGGTAACAGAAATGATCTTATGAATGAAAAGGCATTTGGAGATCCACAAAGATTCCTTGGCCCCTTTGGGAGTTACCTCACCGGATAGAGAAAGAATGGAGACACAACACTTAGCAAGAGTGGGAACTGAAAAATGTCCTTCTGCCATTCAGGCTGGGAACTGTGGGGAGATCTGGGCAAGAGCTGAGCAGAAGATCCTGGAGGAGGAAACCATCATCCATTCAGAAGTTCAGCCCTGGAACTTCAGGAGCTACCAGGAGGCTGAGGGTCCCAGAGGACTTTGCAGCCGACTCCATGACTTTAGTAGGCGATGGCTGAGACCAGAAAAGCACACCAAAGCCCAGATGCTGGACCTGGTTGTTCTGGAGCAGCTCCTGGCTCTTCTGCCACCAGAAATGGAGAGCTGGGTGCGGGAGTGTGGAGCAGAGAACAGCTCCCAGGCAGTGGCCCTGGCGGAAGGCTTCCTCCTGAGCCAGGCGGAGGAGCAGAAGGAGCAGGTCGAGTTGCCGGTAAGAGGCCTTTATCTTGGAACTTCAGGATAGTTTTAGGGAATAAAGAGTGGGTCTGAATACTTCACCTCTCCCTACCAGCTTTCTCTAGTATTTGTAATATGTGAATATAGAATAGAACAGAATGAGCTGGGAGGGACCTTGGAGGTCCTCTAGTCCAGCCCCCTGCTCATGCAGGAGAACCTATACCATTTTAGATATGTCCAGTCTCTTCTTAAAAACACCCAGTGATGGAGTGCCCAGGATTTCTGCAGGCAAGATGTTCCACTGGTTAATTGTTCTCACTGTTAGTAAGTTTCTTCTTAATTCCAGGTTGCTTCTCTCTTTGATTAGTTTCCAATCATTGTTTCTTGGCCTGCCCTCTGGTTCTTTGTTGAATAATTTGGCCCCTTCTTCTTTGTGGCAGCCCCTCAAATACTAGAATACTGCTATCATATCACCCCTAATTCTTCTTTTCTTTAGATTAGCCAAAACTAAATCTTTCAGCTGTTCTTCGTGTGTTTTAGTCCTGTGATGGCAAACCTTTTCGGCACTGAGTGCCAGAAAGGTTGCACGGAAATGTCACGCGCGTGTGCTCATCGGGACTGTGCTCTGGGAAAGCCAAACTTCCAGATTCTAGTGCGTATGCGCGCTCGACAATCAGCTGGTTTTCGGTTTTTGGCACTGCCACACGCGCGAAGAGATCACGCTCCAGAAAAGCCAAACTTCTGGGTCCTAGCGCGTATGCGCGCCCGATGATCATGTGCAGGCCAGTTTTCGGCACTGCTCGCACACAAAAGACAGCTGATTCTCATGCACACATGCGCACCAGAAACCCAGAAGACAAACAGATAAGGCTGCACGTGCCGGGCAACATGGCTTCATGTGCCACTTTGGGCACGCGTGCCATAGGTTAGCCATCACACTTTTAGTCTCTGGGCCTTTGATCTAGTTGCTCTTCTCTGAACTTTTTCCAAAGTCTCAGCATCTGTTTTGTAGCATGGTGACCAAAATTGGTTGCAATATTCCAGGTGTGGTCTTACTAAGGTTTTATAAAGTGATACTAGTATTTCACATGATCTTGATTCTATGCCTCTGTTTATACAACCTAGGACTGTATTAGCTTTTTTGGCTGCTGCTGTACACTGCTGGCTCATATTCAAGTGATCATCCATTAGGACTCCAAGGTCCCTCACACTATTTTTGAACCAGGTCTCACCTGATCTGTACTTAATACCTTTGATTTCGCCTGCCTAAATGTAAAACTTGGCTTTTCTCCACACTGAAATTCATTTTGTTGGATAGGGTCCATTGTTCAAGTTTCTCAAGATCTTTTTGGATTCTGAGATGTTTAACTAATGCTTGTAGGACATTGTTCCATTGGTTTCTCACTCCATTTCACTGATGGATATTGTGGGCTTTGAGGTTGTGTTCTGAGAACAAGAAACCACTTCATATTGAGTGATGCCTGTTCATTCTTATTTTCTCCTTCTGTCTATTTGAAGTTCTTCCCTGTGTCAATCAGCAGTCCTGAGGGAAAGAGGATTCCATCAAATCCCCCTGGGGAGCTGTTTTTCTGGAGGATCCCTCAGGAAGATCCAAGTCAGCACACTTTGGGAGGTAGTTGAAGGTCCCCCCTATACAGAGTGATTCCAGCTCTCTCGCCTTTCCTTTGTCTTCCCTTTGGTAGAATACCTTCTCCTATTTTGCTCTTTATTCATTTTAAAATTCTGTCTCCTTCACAGGGAATCATGGAATGAAGTTTTTTGGTCTTTATGATGGAGTAGAAACAGTGGTTGAACCTCCAAATCAAGTAAAGGTAAGATAGATTTGTATTCTGTCTTTTCTTCAGGAAGTCAAGCTGATGTACAAATCCCTCCATCCTTCCATCCCGTCACCCACACCCCATTTAGGCTGTGTTATTTTCATATTTCCGAGCAGGGTGGATAAAAATCAATGATTTTTTTAAAAAAATTAAAAAAATCATATTTTTTTTATTTAAATCGGATTTTTTTGATTTAAATCGGATTTTTTTGATTTTTATCGAATTTATTTTAATAAAAAACTTTTGGGGTAAAAATCTATCGTAAGATAGTTTTCTATTTAAGATACATAAATAATTTAGTTTATTCAGCATGAAATGGAGCTTAGTTATGTAGCATGAGGCTGTATATTCTGCAACACTGGGACTATCGGTGAGTCAACAGTGGGTCAAAGGAGTAGCAGAGATGACAGTTGCTCTTTAAAAATTATGATTTAAATCAAGCCTTTTTACTAGTGATTTAAATCATGATTTAAATTGTGATTTAAATCAACTCGATTTAAATCAAATCCACCCTGTTTCTGAGCAATGTGGAAAGGAGAATAGCAGGTTCAAGTTGCTTTCAGCAGGTTAGCTTCCCTGAAGACTGTTGTTGGGACACAATGTTTGTCATTTCTACCCTCAGATTCTGTTTAGGAAATGTTTTTTTTTAAAGACCACTCGTTAACTTCCACTGCAGGGTACTCCTCCTACTCTTAGTTTACAAGAAGTAATTTTTTTAAAAAATCCTTCAAGAAAGGATGTAGGAATAAACGCATCACAGTGGCAGCAACTGGTAAATAGATCCATGCTTTTTATTATTCTTTGACCTGGAATTGTACAAGGCTAATAAAAAATAGAGAGCCTGGATAGCTCAACAGACAGAAGCACTGTAATTTAACACCAGCTGTCTGCAATTAAAGTAAGATCGAATCTTGCCAGGCTCAAGGTTGACTCAGCCTTCCATCCTTTCTAAGGTAGGTAAATTGAGGACCCAGTTTGTGGCGGCAATAAGCTGAATTTGTATAAATATACAAAAGTATGAAGGCTATTGCTTAACGCACTGTAAGCCGACCTGAGTCTCCGGAGAAGGGCGGCATATAAATCAAATTTTTTTTTTAAAAAATAACTAAATGGTCACATTGTAGCATTACATTTTTTAAAAAAGCCTTGTTTGTAACCAGTGATTAAAAAATAAAATCATCAGATTAAAAGATAAGGCAGATTATTAAAATCCAATGACAGTGGCCAAATGGAAAAGTCTCTAAGTAAAGAAGGAGCATATATTCAAGGCAGTTTTGGACACAAAACAATCGAGCTCTTGAAAGGCTGTGGAATGTCCTTCCTGGGGAATTTTCTCTGTTTTGTCTTCTCCCGTCTCCCTTAAATCTTGGATTCATATCAAGCACAGCTGTTTAAATCATCAAATATCTTTGCTTTGGGAATTTGTGAACAATGGAGAAAACCCTACAAATCCTCCTTGGTCTTTCTGTTTTTCCTTGTTCAGGAGGGTCTTGTGTCCTTTGAGGAGGTGGCTGTGTATTTCTCTGAGGAGGAGTGGTCTCAGTTGGATCCTGACCAAAAAGCATTGTATTGGGAAGTCATGCTGGAAAATCATAGGAACATGGCCTCTCTGGGTAAGAGTTTGCTACGCTCCAAGATGGTGTTCGGGAAGATATTCTATAATTAAATGCCATCATTTATTTCTTAAGTAAAAATCTCCAGTCAGATGTCATCTCTGCAAATAGCAAAGGAAAATATCTGGCCTTCTCCTGCTCCAAGATTGAAAGAGGTGAGGGTACTTCAAGTCCAGGTTTGGTGCTGCTGCTGCTGCTGAGTACCACTGTTTAGAGTGGCCTAGATGGGGGAGAGATAAGAGTACTGTATTTTTTGGAGTATAAGACACTCTGGAGTATAAGACACACCTTAGTTTTTGGGGAGGAAAATAAGAAAAAAAAAATCTGCCTCTGCCTACGAGCATCCATTGGTATTCATCTGGCTAGCGTCCTGTCAGTGTTTGAGAGAGTTGAGGGCTGTTTGGAAACTGAAACAGTATTTGCTGTGTGAGCAACAAGGAAGGAGACAGCAAGGAGCCTGGGCGTGGCTTGGGTCAACTGTTCTAAAGCTGCATGCTATGCTGATTTCTGAAATTAAAACTGAAACTCCTATGCTTGTGTTTTACTTGTGTTGGAAAACCTGCTTTTGGTATTGTATATTTACTTTATATTATATATAAAGAGAAGTTATTGAATCCTGCTGAATCAGTTACTTGTGTGTGCTTTCTGGATGTGATTGCTGCTGCAAACTCTGACAGTCCTTGTAGCAAATAGCAAACAGCTAGGTCAGCTTCAGCACATTATTGCAGCCTGATTCAGCATGAGCAGCTGATTGGTGGGTAGATCAGCCTCCTGGAATACCCCTAATCAGCTGTTCCAGGCTGCAGAGATTGCCACAGACCATCGCATCCTCTGTGCCTTGTGTTTTTGGCTACATTCGGAGTATAAGACACACCCAAATTTTCAGCCTCTTGCGGGGGGGGAAGTGTGTCTTATACTCTGAAAAATATGGTATTTATTTTAATAGGGGAGGGCAGAAGGTGATGTATGTTACACCAGCAGAGAAAGGTATTTTCTAAATTTTTGGACATTTCAAGCACATATGCTGGCTTGACCCCATCCTTACGGTTTTAAATTTATAATTGGTTTTAATTGGGTTATTTTAAATTGATGGCCAAAAGTATTTAATGTTTTTTAAATTGTTTTTAAATTTTATATGTTGTGTTTTTACCATGGCTGTTCACCGCCCTGAGTCCTGTTGGAGAAGGGCGGTATACAAATTAAATAAATAATAATAATAAATAATATCACCATTGTGTTAAATCATGCTGTTTTCCTATTGCAAACATGGTGTTGGGGGTTAATAGAACTCCTGATTTTTTTTTTTTATCTGCGGCTATGTAATTTTGGCAAGAGAAAATGAATAGTAAAGAAAAGGTAGTTTGGATAGGAAAAAAATAACTTGATTCAAAATAGCTTTACTTCTCACTGTTGAAATTAACCCACTCCAATAAATGTTAGGTTATCTCCTTACCTGCCTGGATGTTTTCCCTGATTATTCCTTAAGTGAGAGCTGAGTCTGGATGAGTTTTGAGTACCTATGGATAATTGTAGAGAAAAAGGTATTTTCTAGATATTTCCAAAGCTTTTATGGCTTATGAATGTAGAAATTATACCCTGTTTCCCTGAAAATAAGACATCCCCTGATAATAAGCCCAATTGGGCTTTTGAGTGCATGTGCTAAAATAAGCCTCCCACCGAAAAATAAGCCCTCCCCGAAAATATTTAAATGTAGAGCTGGAAATCAGGTAGGACGGCAAGAGGAGTCCCATCTTGCTTCACGTGCCCCAAAATAATAAGATCTCCCTGAAAATAAGGCCAAGGGCTTATTTTGGGGTTCAAAAAAATATAAGACAGGGTATTATTTTCGGGGAAACGGGTAATTTCTATACCATGTCATTGTAAGCATGCAAACGTGCAATATATTGGGATGTCACAAAAGTTAAGAGGAAAATTCATATTTTCTTACAGTTCGATGATTTTCACTAGCCATTTTTCTTTTCCTTTGAAGGTAATAATGCGCAGGAGAATCAAGATACCTGTGAACTGTTCCAAGCGATCAATGGAGATGGAATGGAGAAGTTAGCAATTCAAAAGAAAGTAGAAAGACATGAAAGAAACCCGTTAAATAACTGGAATCAGGAAAGCTCGTCTTCCATTGATGATTTGATGCAAGACTTTCTTGCCCAAGAAGGGGGGAAAAAGAAATATATTAGAAAAAGTGTAAAACCAATTCAAGCTAAATTACATATAAACGAACACTATCCAATCCAAATCAAACAAGATGCTATAAGCAGACACAATGGAAAAAATTACACTGGGACTTTTTCTCCTGGGAATAGATCCCTTATATCTCCAAAAGAAATCCACATAGAAGAGAAGCATTATGAATGTGTGGAATGTGGAAAAAGCTTCACAACAAGCAGTCAACTTACTTTCCATAAAATGTTCCACACAGGACAGAAACCATATAAATGTGTGGAATGTGGAAGAGGCTTTAGATCGTGGGATGCTCTTTTTTACCATAAAAGGATCCACACTGGGGAAAAACTATATAAATGCATGAAGTGTGGAAAGACCTTCGATCAGAGCAGTGATCTTAGTTCCCATAAGATGATCCACAAAGGAGAAAAACCACATAAATGCATGGAGTGTGGGAAGGCCTTTACTCACAGGAGTAAACTTGTGATCCATAAAAGGATCCACACAGGAGACAAACCACATAAATGCATGGAGTGTGGAAAGGCCTTTTCTCAGAAGAGTCATCTTACAGTCCATAAAAGAGTCCACACAGGGGAAAGACTATATAAATGCATGAAATGCGGAAAAACCTTTTCTCGAAACAGTGACCTTACTTCCCATAACATGATCCACACAGGGGAAAAGCCATACAAATGCATGGAGTGTGGAAAAACATTTGCAGAGAGGAGTAATCTTACTTCCCATAACATGATCCACATAGGGAAGAAGTTATATGAATGCATGGCAAGTGGAAAGGCCTTTACTCAGAGCAGTCTTCTCCCTTCCCATAATATGATCCACAGAGGAGAGAAATCGCATAAATGCATGGAGTGTGGGAAGGCTTTTGCTCACAGGAGTAAACTTGCAATCCATAGAAGGAACCACACGGGGGAAAAGCCATATAAATGCATGGAGTGTGGAAAGACCTTTGCTCATAGAAGTCAACTTACTAAACATAATAGGATTCACACAGGGGAGAAGCCATATAAATGTCTGGAGTGTGGAAAGGCCTTTGCTCAAAGTGGCGGTCTTGTTTCCCATAAAAGGATCCACACAGGGGAGAAGCCATATAAATGCATGGAATGTGGAAAGACCTTTTCTCAGAAGAGTCATCTTACAGTCCATAAAAGAGTTCACACAAGGGAAAGACTATATAAATGCATGGAGTGTGGAAAGACCTTTGCTCAAAGCAGTGACCTTACTTCCCATAACACGATCCACACAGGAGAAAAACCACATAAATGCGTAGAGTGTGGGAAGGCTTTTGCTCACAGGAGTAAACTTGTGATCCATAAAAGGATCCACACGGGGGAGAAGCCATACAAATGCATGGAGTGTGGGAAAATGTTTGCAGAGAGGAGTAATCTTACTTCCCATGGCATGATCCACATAGGGAAGAAGCTACATGAATGCATGGTATGTGGAAAGGCCTTTGCTCATAGAAGTCAACTTAATAAACATAATAGGATTCACACAGGGGAGAAGCCATATAAATGTCTGGAGTGTGGAAAGGCCTTTGCTCAAAGTGGCGGTCTTATTTCCCATAAAAGGATCCATACGGGGGAGAAGCCATATAAATGCATGGAGTGTGAAAAGACATTTTCTCAAAAGAGTCATCTTAAGGTTCATAAAAAGGTTCACACAGGAAAAAATATTTAAATGCATGGAGTGTGTAGACATTTGCCCAAAGCAGTGAACTTATTCCCTATAACATGATCCACACAGGAGACAAACCACATAAATGCATAGAGTGTGGGAAGGCCTTTGGTCACAGGAGTAAATTTGCAATCCATAAAAGGAGCCACATGGGAGAGAAACCACATAAATGCACGGAATGTGGAAAGACCTTTTCTCAGAAATGTCATTTTACGGCCTATTTACTCACAGAGCCGGCCCTGAGGCGACCTGGCCCTGGGAGTAAATAGTGATGGATTTCATAGTTGAGCTACCTGAGAGTGGGGCGAACATTGTCATCTGGACAGTAATAGACCTCTTTTCTAAACAAGCCCCCTTCGTAGCCTGCCAAAGCGGTCCATCTGTCTAGACGCTGGCCATGCTATTCCTGCAGCACATCTATCGACTGCACAGGGAGCCAAAGAGAATTTGTTTTGGATTGAGGGTCCAATTCACTGCCAAGTTTTGGAGGGAGATTGTAAAGCTGATAGAATCCTCCCAAGGGCTTAGCTGTGTGTTTCATCCGAG
Organism: Arizona elegans; assembly: GCA_022577455.1. Lineage (NCBI taxonomy): Eukaryota > Metazoa > Chordata > Lepidosauria > Squamata > Colubridae > Arizona > Arizona elegans. Next base: position 1,253,626 of record JAKOOJ010000012.1, on the reverse strand, counting down.
TACGAATGGAGCCACTGAACGAGAAAACACAATGATAGAGCAGTACTTGAGATGCTATGTCAACTACCAGCAGTCTGGGCAGATCTGCTGTTTGCTAAGGTTGCATACAATAATGCGGTACGCAGCAGTATGGTGCTTACCCCATTCAAAATAGTCATGGCGGGGGGGGGGGAGTTTGTCCCCATGCCAAAATACCCTTGGGAACCAAAATAATCTCAACAGGTGCTGGCCAGAGACTGAGGGGAGATGCCAGTGAGACGCCAGAACATCTAATTGGACAATGAGACCTGTGACAATGAGGGAGTAAGTTATCCTTTAATTATACTGAAACCATGGGAAATAGTTAGACATAGTACAAAAATAGTTAAATTTATTTATTTTATTTATTAGTCCAATTTATATGCCGCCCTTCTCCGTAGACTCAGGGCGGCTTACAGTGCATTATAGCAATTGCCTTCATACTTTTGTATATACCTGCTTAGTAGGGCTTTGCTCCCCTCCCACCAGCAGTGTTCTATACAAAGTTGGCATATAGTACAAAAAATGGAAAGAGGGACACATAACTAAGGCAGGATATCAGCAGATAGCCAGAATCTGCAAAGAGTTGCAACAAAAGTCAAAGATAACAAAAAATAGTTTATTCCAACATATAAATAACAAGATAAAAATCAAGGAAACAGTCAGTCCACTAAAGAGAGAAGATGGCAAGGAAGTAACAGGCAGTAAAGAGAAAGCAGAGCTGCTTAACTCATTCTTTGCATCGGTCTTCATGCAAAAAGAAACTATAGCCCAACTTACCAGAAACATAACTCTAAAAAACAGACTGGAAATAAAAGTTAAAATAAGCGAAAAAATAGTAAGAGAACACCTGTCTGATCTTGATGAATACAAATCACCAGGACCTGATGGATTACATCCCAGAGTTCTAAAGGAGCTGGTAGATATCAGTACCACTGTATCATATCTTTCAAAAATCCTGGAACACCAGGGAACTACCAGAGGACTGGAAAAGAGCTGATGTGGTTCCCATCTTCAAAAAAGGAAAAAACAAAAACAAACCCAGACCCAGGAAACTACAGACCAATCAGCCTAACATCAATACTCGGGAAGATGCTGGAAAAGATAATAAAAACCCAGATCTGCCAACACCTAGAAATGAGTAAAGTAATAACTAGCAGCCAGCATGGTTTTGTTAAAAACAGATCATGCCAAACCAATCTTATTTCATTCTTCAACATAGTGACTAAATTAGTAGACCAGCGAAATACTGTGGACATAATATACTTAGACTTCAGCAAGGCATCCAACAAAGTAGACCACAACCTACTTCTTTGTAAGCTAGAAAAAAGTGGGATAGCTTCAACACCAGATGGATTCGCAACTGGCTGACAAACCGTACTCAATGAGTAGTCCTTAATGGGTCTAAGTCTACATGGAGTGAAGTAAGCAGTGGGGTGCTACAAGGTTCCGTCTTAGGCCCAGTATTCTTCAATATCTTCATAAACGACTTAGATGAGGGAATAGAAGGGGAACTTACCAAATTTGCAGATGATACTAAGATGGCAGGAATAGCTAACACCCTAGAAGATAGGCTCAAGATCCAGATGAATCTTGACAGACTTGAACACTGGGTCCTATCTAACAAAATGAAATTCAATGTAGAGAAAAGTAAAGTCCTACACTTAGGGAAGAAAAACCAAAAGCACACATGTACACTGGGTTAATAGCAGTGACTGTGAGAGGGATCTTGGAGTCTTAGTGGACAACCAGCTAAATATGATCCAGCAGTGTGCAGTGGCAGCCAAAAAAGCCAGTGCAATCCTAAATGGCAATAACAGAAGGATACAATCAAAATCAAGTGAGGTACTAATACCACTCTATAAAGCCCTAGTAAGACCACACCTAGAGTATGCATCCAGTTTTGGTCACTACACTATAAAAAAGATGTTGAGACTCTAGAAAAAGTGCAGAGGAAAGCAACCAGGATGATTAGGGGACTGGAGACTAAAACATATGAAGAACGGTTACAGGAACTGGGCATGGCTAGTCTAGTGAAGAGAAGGACCAGGGGAGACAGGATAGCAGTGTTCCAATATTTGAGGGGCTGCCACATAGAGGAGGGGGTCAAGCTCTTTTCCAAAGCACCTGAAGGCCACACAAGGAATAATAGATGGAAACTGACCAAGGAGTGATTTAACCTAGAAATGAGGAGGAACTTTCTGATAGTGAGAGCAATCAACCAATGGAACAGCTTGCTTTCAGAAGTTGTGGGCGCTTCATCACTTGAGACTTTCAAGAAAAGATTGGACTGCCATTTGTCAGAAATGGTTAGGGTCTCCTGCTTGAGTGGGGGGGGGGTTGGATTAGATGACCTATAAAGTCCCTTCCAACTCTGTTATCTGTTAAAACCTGGTTTTGTTTTCATCCGTGTCGAAATGATGTACTCAATAAAACAGTTCTTTGAGAAAGTTGAAAGTCTCGGAGTGCTCAATTGGTTGGGTTCATTAGTCGGAACCCTGTCAGGTGCCACTTACCATCAGGTTTTCTTCTCTTTGTTCTCACTCTCATACAGGATTGGTCCAGGGGTGAAATCTAATTTTTTTTGCCACTGGTTCTGTGGGCGTGGCTTGGTGGTCATGTGACTGGGTGGGCGGGGTCAACATGACGTCACTCACACCACTCCTCTCTCTCTCTCCCTTCCTTTCTTTTTCTTCTCCGGTGGGGACGGCAGCCGACAGAGCCAACTGCCCCACATTCCAGCCACCCGGGAAGGCTCACTCTGCTTCCACTTGCTAGCCCTGCATCCTGTTGCTCACTGGTGGCTGCCTCTCCTGCTTGCTGCTTCCAGGACTGTTGCTGCGACTTCAGAGCTTGTCGCCGCCGGCCTGCTACCACCTCTCAACTGAGAGGCGGACAGGAAACAGCTGGTGCTCGGGTTGGCACCCGCTGCTTCTATGCCTGTGCAGAGGCCCCAAGCCTGATTGGGAGCAACATCACTGCCCAGGATTACTCAGGGCTTGCCCAGGAGTAATCAGGCCTTGATAGCCCAGGCAGCAGAGGATTAATTAAGGCTTGCTAGCCTGGACGAGCTGCAGCTAGATCTGTGCACCGGTTGCATGGCTGGGGGGTGGAGTCGGGAGTAGCGGGGTGGGGTGCGCCAGGCATGTCCCCCGTCATTGGCTGGATGCAGACGGAACCCAATGTGGAGGGGAAGACAAGTGGGCGGCAGTGGCCCAAAGGCCCCATAGAAGCCGAGTGCGCCAGGTCCAAAAGGCGAGCGAGCCTCGCCATGTTCCCCCAAGGCGGTTCTTTGGGTGAGCGCAGCGGGTCTCCCTTACATCTGCCTGCCCTCCTGGGGCTGCTCATGCACACCTCAGCAGAGCAACAATCTCGGCTCCAGAGGCTGCTGCAGGAGAAGGAAGAAAGTGCTCTGGGAGAGTGGGCAGCCTGGCCCAGAAGTGGCAGATCCCCCGTCATGTGCTGGATGCAGGCAACGGGGAAGGCAAGTGGGCGGCAATCACCCAAAGGCCGCGTGGAAGCCGAGTGTGCCAGACCCAAAAGGCGAGCAAGATTCTGAGTCCTATTTTGGAGAAGGGCGGTATAGAAATTTAAATAAATGAGATGAACTTGCCATGTCCCTCTGAGGAGCTGAGTGCAGCGGGTCTCCCTCTCTCCTCCCCCACCGTCAGCATTGGCCTTACCTTCTAGATCCTCCGCCGGCGTATTCAGCATGCCCATCATCCCAACAGAGCCAGTGCATTGGTAAGGCTGACAGTGGGCGGCCCTTGGTGGAGATGCAACAGCTGAGAGGGGCTGAGAGGGGCAGTGCCACTACAGCGGTGCTCCAGGAGGGCAAGCTGATGTCCCAGACAGTGCTGCACATGCAGTACCCTCCCGAAGCACTGCCGCCACAGTTCGCTTTTGTTTTGCAGTGGGAGAAGGAAGAAAGCGAGGCTGCCCTTGCCGAGCATTCACTGCGTCTTCCCAGCCTTGTCCACCACCTCTACGCGCTATGCTTAGAAGTCCCCTCCCTCCCTCCGCCGCTGTTCACTTTCATTTCAGGGCAGGAGAAGCCAAGATCCAAGCGCATGTAACCAAGAACAAAGGATTAAGAAAGCTTTATACATTTTCACTAAAGGAAAAGGTGGGACGAGGTGAGATAAGAAGAAGTATCATCTAATAAAAATTTTAGTAATAATTCTACAATTTGTTCTATTGGTCTCTAATTGTCCCTATTCCTAAGCCTTGGCTAATGAATGCCCCAGGAGTTATGTAATGCACATTTTATTGGCTTCCCCTCACACAAAGAAATCATTGGCATAAATGCGAAGTGTATAATAAACAATTGGTGTAAGAAAATATAAAATATATTTCCACTTCATTGCCAATAACCGTCAAGAGAAGCAAAACAAAAAAGGGAGAGCGATGTAGTAGCAATATGCAAAATAATACATTCCCACCGGTTTTTGTTTGTATTTTTCAGCAGCAAGCAGAGGACCAAATACAGGGCTATTTATTCAAACAATAAATATAACACAGGACATAAAGGACAATGACATTGGCCCTCACATTCATGAAGACAGAAACGGCATGCTGCAGACCTTGTTGCTCAAAGAATTTTGGCTGGCAGGATCTGGGAGAAGAGTACTTTCTGCAGTGGCTCCTGCCCTCTGAAACATCCTGCCCCTCAAGGTGAGATCTGCCCCTATCCTCTTGGCCTTCCAAAAGGACCTTAAAGCCTGGCTCTATAGAGTGGACAGAAGTCCCAAGGAGGACATTCCATACCCTAAGTAGTGTACAGATTAAGAGAAGACTGGCTTTCCAGAGGAGGCTGCGATAGAAATGACATCACTGAGTCTTGACTCTCTAGGGCAAGGGTCCCCAAACTTGGCAGCTTTAAGACTTGTGGACTTCAATTCCCAGAATTCTCCAGCCAGCTATGCTGGCTGGAGAATTCTGGGAGTTGAAGTCCACAAGTTTTAAAGCTGCCAAGTTTGAAGACTTCTGCTCTAGGGCACCGCACTCGCTCTCCTAAAATCTTGAAACTCTGCAGGAAGTGAAGAGGCTGGCAGAAAGTTTTGCAGCGCTTCATGTGCAAAGAGAGGCAGAGGGGGGGCGGGGAGAACCGTAATCAGCTTTCCTCCAGTTTCAGTTCCGGATCCTATGCAACTGCCCATTCCATGCAGGGGGGAAGTGGAGCTCCAGAGTTGTGGGCAGGAGCTGAGCAGAAGATCATGGAGGAGGAAACCATCACCTGTTCAGAAGTTCAGCCCTGGAACTTCAGGAGCCTCCGATACCAGGAGGCTGAAGGTCCCAGAGGACTTTGCAGCCGACTCCATGGCTTTTGTAGGCAATGGTTGAGACCAGAGCACACCAAAGCCCAAATGCTGGACCTGGTTGTTCTGGAGCAATTCCTGGCTATCCTGCCCCCAGAGATGGAGGGTTGGGTGTGGGAGTGTGGAGCAGAGACCAGCTCCCAAGCGGTGGCCCTGGCGGAAGGCTTCCTCCTGAGCCAGATGGAGGAGCAGAAGGAGCAAGTCAAGTTGCAGGTGAGCAAATTTGATTTGTGGTAGTTTTGGTTTGAAAGGAATGGAGAATATGTTTGATTTCTTCACTTCTCCTTTCCTGATTTCTCCGTCATTCATAATATATTTATTATTATTAGTCGCATTTCTATGCCGCCCAACTCCCTAGGGACTCTGGGCGGCTCAGAGATGTCTGAAATATGGAGATGTCCCACCAATCCTTGTAGGACATTGTCTCATTATTCATTGTAGATTTGTGACAACCATTCCTTTCTTACTTACTGATGGACATTGGGAGTTCTGAAGTTATGTTCGGAGAACAAGAATTCACTTCAGGTTTTGCTATATCTATTAATTTTTCTTCTTTTATGCTTCCTGTTTCAAGTCCTTTGTGGCGGACATCACAGAGACTGACAGAAGGAGAAATCCATCAAATTCCCCTCAGGAGATGTTTTTCAGGAGTATCTCTCAGGAATATCCCAACCAGAACATCTCAGGAGGTAATCAAAGGTCCCCCATTCCCCAGAGAGATCCAAGCTGCTTTCCCTTCCCTGTGTCTTCTGTAAAATATCTTCTCCCTATTTGTTACTTACATATTTTAAAAGCCTGTCTCTTTGCAGGGGAACGTAAAATGAAGCTTTCTGGTCTTTATGGTGGAGCTGAAACAATGGTTGAATCTCCAAATCAAGTAAGTGGGGGGAATTAATTAATTTATTAGATTTGTATTCTCCTTTTTCTTCAGGGAGTCATGCTAGTGTACAGAGTACTCTATTCTTCCATGTTCTCTCTTTGTTTGTTGTTCAGTCGCTAAGGTGTTTCTGCCTTCAACCCCATGGACCATGTGAGGATCCCCCATCCTCTACTGTTTTCTGGAGTCCATTCAAACCTATGCCTACTGCATTGATGATCTCATCTAACCATGTTATCCTCTGCCTTCCCTTTCTCCTTTTGTCTTCAATCTTTCTCAACATCAGGATTTTTCTCCATGCATCCTCTCATTTGGTGACCAAACTATTTGAGCTTCAGCTTCAGTATCTGTCCTTCCAAAGAACAGTCAGGGTTGATATTCTTTAGGATTGACTGATTTGATCTCCTTGAGGTCCAAGGGATTCTCAAGAGTCTTCTCCAACACCACAGTTTGAAAGCATCAATTCTTCAGTGCTCATCTTTATGGTCCAATTCTCACAGCCATACACACAGTATTACTGCTGGGAAAACCATAGCTTGGACTATACAGACTTTTGTCATCAAAGTGATGTTTCTGCTTCTACTTTTTACTATGGTGTCTAGATTTACTATAGCTTTCCTCCCAAGGAGCAAGCATCTTTTAATTTCATGGCTGTAATCATCAACTGCAGTGATCCTGGAGCCCCCCAAAATAAAATCTCTCACAGCTTCCATTTCTTTCTCTTCTATTTGCTAGGAAATAAGGGAAATAAAAAAACATGCAATCAAGACACTTTCAGCCTGCAAAATAATTTTCAGTCCTCTGGTTTGTGCCTGGATTTGTAGGCCAAATACTCCAGCTTTACAAAGGCTGAGAATTGCCCTTCCTAAGGAATTTTCTCTGCTTTCTTTTCTCCAATTCAGACAGATTACTAGAAGATAGAAGCTAGCTAGCTAGCTACAGTCAAGCAGATATATAATAACAGAGTTAGAAGGGACCTTGGGGGTCTTCTAGTCCAACCTCCTGCTTAGGCAGGAAACCCTATACCACTTCAGACAAATGGTTATCCAACATCTTAAAAACTTCCAGTGTTGGAACAATCACAAGTTCTGGAGGCAAGTTGTTCCACTGATTAATTGTTCTGTCAGGAAATTTCTCCTTAGTTCTAAGTTGCTTCTCTCCTTGATTAGTTTCCACCCATTGCTTCTTATTTCTATCCTCAGGTGCTTTGGAGAATAGCTTCACTCCTCTTGTTTGTGGCAGCCCCTGAGATATTGGAACACTATCACGTCTCCCCTAGTCATTTTCTTTTCATTAAACTAGACATACCCAGTTCCTGCAACAGTTCTTCATATGTTTTAGCCTTCAGTCCCCTAATGATACATACTGTAGATGAGATGGATAGATTGATCCATCTTAGATTAATAAAATAGATTGATCTGGAAGTGAGGTTACTTTCACTGAATGGCACTGAAATTTAACTTGGATTAGTGCATTAGTGAACAATGGAACAGATCTTGCGAATCTTACTGGCCCTTTTCTGATCTTCATTTTTCTTGTTCAGGATTGTCTTGTGTCCTATGAGGAAGTGGCTGTGTACTTCTCTGAGGAGGAGTGGTTTCAGCTGGATCCTAACCAAAAGGCACTGCATTCGGAAGTCATGCTGGAAAATCATAGGAACGTGGCCTCTGTGGGTAAGGATTGCTTGCTACTGCCCAGAATGGGAACACATTGTATAGTAGCCATCAGCTATTTTTTATTAAAACATCCCTAACCAGACATCATCTCCTGGCAGGAAGAAGGAAAAGATCTGACTTTCTCCTCCTTTGCAGAAGGAAAGAAGAGAATGCCTCTTTGTTAGATACATCCTGTGCCATTTATATTTTTCCTTTTCTATTTCAGCCCATCTGTGAAATAGGAAAGACTGCCATTGCTTCAGGCTTTTGAGCTAATGCCTTTTCTTCCTTTTTGTTTCTATTCTGAGCCTTGGGATCAGTGATGGTGAACCTGTGATACATATTTCAAAGGTGACATGCAACAACATTTTGGGGGAGACACTAGTGTTCACCAAAACCCAACAAGTGTTCTCCAAACTTCCAATTCTCGCACAAGTTTCGGAGGCTGAGAAGAATGGAATATATATTCTCCTGCGGCCTCTGGAAGTCACATGTCAGAACCACGTTCTCACATGGCCTCTGATGACTCCAAAAATTGCATGAGGTCAGGATGTTCTTTCACATAGTTTTCAAAGGCTGCAGGGCTCGTGTAAGAGCATTCCCTGATGCCATTTCAAGAACAAAGGCCTTGTGTGATCTAGAGCAGCCTCAGGCATGTCAACAGAAAGGGAACGTTACCTGAAGATAAGAGGAGAGTGCAGTAGATCCTTGGGAGTGCTTAACTATGGGTCAATTGCATGATTCCCCAAGGCTTGCATACTCAGCTTTTTTGAGTGGAAACAGTGGCACTAGGGCTGCAGTAGAGGCCTCTATTTTCAGCCCAACCATGGTGCTGCTGTGGAATACCACTGTTCAGGGTGTCTTAAATATGGAAGAGATTGTTTCTGTTTTGATCAGGGGTGGGTTGTGTGACATTTATTTATTTTTAAATTTATATACCGCCCTTCTCCCGAAGGACTCAGGGTGGTGAACAGCCAAAGGTAAAAACACAAAATACAACATAAAATTGCTTTTAAAAGCAATTTAAAATAAATTAAATAATTTGGCCCAACAGTTTAAATACCCCATTAAAATTCAGATTAAAATTAAACAATTTAAAAAATTAGGTCAGCCCGGCTTGGTGAAATAAGGTCTTTAGGGCCCGGCGAAAAGTTCGTAAATCCGGGATCGTCCGTATCTCCAGGGGGAGCTCATTCCAGAGGGCAGGTGCTCCCACCTGCTGGACATACCAGCAGAGTACAAACAGACATTTCCTGAAATTTCTAATACACTGAGCACAAACTTTTTACCATCACTGGGTAAATGACGGTAAATGGTAAACTGTTTTTCCTTTGCAAACATGCTGCTGAGACTTAATAGCAGAACTCTTTCTTCTTTGCAATCATCTAATTTTAACATGAGAAAATGAATCATAAAGGGAAGTTAGTTTGGGTGGGTCTTGTTTCAAAATTGATTTATTTTTCAGTCTCTGCTAGAATTGACTGTCCAATAAATTATAGGTTTCCTCCTAATAACTCCTTGGATGTTTCCCCTAATTTTTCCTTAACTCAAACTAGGATGAGATTTCAATATGAACAGACAATTGTCAACAAAGTGTTAGATCTTTTCAAAGCTTTTATGTCTAATGGATACAGATTTTATTGTTTCTCTACTATGCCGTTATAAACATGTAAACATGCAATATATTGAAATTTGGCAAAAATTCAGAAATAAATTAATATGACATCCTACATTTGGAACTTTTTGCCTAAACTTGCCATCATTTTTGTTTTTCCTTTTCCTTTGAAGGTAATAATGGGCAGGAGAATAAAGATTCCTGTGAACTGTTCCATGTGATCAATTTTGGAGATGGGCAGGAGAAGTCTTCTATTCGAATAGAACGAGAGAGCCATGAGAGAAACCAGCTAAATAATTGGAATCTGGCAAGCTCATCTTCCATTGATATTCAGATGCAAGACTTTTATCTTTGAAGATAATCAAAGATAAATTAGATGTAAATGAAGGAAAAGATAACATATGCAGAGACAGTGGGGAAAAATGGACTTTTAGTCTTTCTCATAGAAATAGGTCCCTTATATCTCAAAAAAGAAACCACCCAGAAGAGAAACCTTATAAATGTTTGAAATGTGGAAAGAGCTTCAGAAGAAGCAGTCAACTTACTTTCCATAATCAGATCCACACAGGAGAGAAGCCATATAAATGTAAAATGTGTGAAAAGACTTATTCTCATAGCTATCATCATACACTTCATAAACAGGTCCACACAGGGGAAAAACCCTACAGATGCATGGAATGTGGAAGGGACTTTAATTCAATGTATGAGCTTACTGCCCATAACAGTATCCATACAAATGCATGGAGTGTGGAAAGACCTTTGCTCAAAGCAATCATCATACAATTCATAAACGGATCCACACAGGGGAAAAACCCTACAGATGCATGGAGTGTGGAAGGGACTTTAAATCAAAGTATGAGCTTACAGCTCATAACAGGGTTCACACAGGGGAGAAGCCATATAAATGCATGGAGTGTGGAAAGACATTTGCTCACAGCAGTTCTATTATAATTCATAAACGGGTCCACACAGGGGAAAAACCCTATAAATGCATGGAATGTGGTAGGTGCTTTATATCACATGGTGGACTTACTGGCCATATCAGAATCCACACAGGGGAGAAGCCATATAAATGCATGGTGCGTGGAAAGAGCTTTGCTCGGAATGGTCAACTTAGTTCACATAACAAGATCCACACAGGGGAAAAGCCATATAAATGCATGGAATGTGGAAGGGATTTTAGATGGAGTAATGTTTTTACTTTGCATAAAAGAATGCATGCAGGGGAGAAACCACAGAAGTGCACTGAGTGAGGAGTTGCTTGGAGCAGATATGTTACTTCCCATCAGAAGATTCACATGGGCAAAACCATATAATTACATGGAGTATATAACCAAGTTAAAGAATCTGAAAGAGTACAGTGAATTTTGCTAATATAAATAATTATAAAGAATAATATGTGCAAATAGAAACATATTTTCCACATCAAAAGAAAAGAAGTACAGATAGTTAAATTGATTCCTTTATTCAGATAAATTAATATATGATATCTAATTTTGTTTTTATTAGGAAACTGCTTCTGGCTTTTATGCTTGTGATGGAAAAATGAAATTTTACTTTGTGCTGATTAGATAGATTTGTTATTACAGAAATGGCTAGTATGTATTATTGTATAAAAGAGAAAAGTTCAGGTTGTGATATTATTTTCTACTGTGCTAAAGAGAGTTGGAAGTCAACATGTATTTTTCTTGTTCCCTTTCTACCCCAAGCACTTTTTCCAACTTCCCCTCCTTGGTTCCAATTTTTATTTTCCTTTGTATTTTATATTCTGATCAACTAATAAAAATTTTTCAATTTCAAAAAAGAACAGGGAGTTTTGAAAATCTGGAACCAGAAATAAGGTTGGGTCAATTAGAAATAAGGTTGGGACAATCACACCAGGGATGTGGAGGAGAGTGTTTTTATGGTATTAAAAACAACATATACTTACATCAAACTGAACAGCAAAAGGCAGACAATAAAAAGACTCCATAAAACAAGACGGTAACAAGATACCTTTTTAGGGGACACAACAGCCTCCCTGTCCCTGGACCTCCTGCAAAAACACTCCCATTCTCTTGCATTGGCAACTGCATTGCACACAATATCCACCAGGAGGCGCTTTTGGCCAAGGCACAGGAATATCAGATGCTTCTGGTTGCCTTAAATTCTATAGAGGCCTTTAGTTTTCTACTCAGGTGAGGTAAATTCTCAACCCTTAAGTAGTTTTTTGTTAATTTTCCCCCTCACAAACTTGATATTTATATTCCTTTGTTACTATTTGACTTCATTTAGCAGTTCCACTTTTTCTCCAGGTCACAGATGAGACACCATTTCCTTCTCTTCATTTCTCCACCAAGGAGCCTCGTCGTGAGGTAAAATTTCTCCAAAAATCACCAATTTGTGTTTTTTCTTTAATTTGGAACTGGTTTTCCTTCGGTATTTCTTTTTCTTCAGCATTATTTCTTTTGTCAGACGCTGACAATTTTCAATTATTCTTAGGCACCCAGAACTGAGAATTGGAAAAGGGCAGCTCTGCATATTGAACTAAAGAAATAAAAATCTATAGAAATCTCCATTTTCCTGACAGGAAAATATTCCCTCCCTCAGGAGTCGCCGCTGCTTTTCTCTGACAGACAACCAATGAGAAGTCTCTTTACTCTCTACTCTGATGCCCATCATCCCTGCCCTTCCCCTCCCCTCAAGCACCGCTCCTCCTTCCCGCCCTTTGCAGCGTCCCTATCACATTGCGCAGAATCCACCAGGGGGCGCTCTCTGCAAAAGGAAGGTAACGAAAGGCGCTTCCCCATTGGTCCACTGGAGGGCGAACGTCACAGTTGACTTTCCAGAGGAGGCGTGAGATCACAAACGCTGGTCGCTCTAGGACGCCGCACTCTCTCCCTTTAACCCCTGGAGCTCCCATAGGAGGCGGAGAAGCTGCAGGAGAGTCGGGTGGGGGCGGGGGGGAGATCCAGACGTACCCTGGGTGAGTTGGGGGCTCTTCCCGTGCAAAGGGAGGCGGAGGAGCGAGAGACTCAGTAGAAGAAGAGAGAAGCCGGGCGAGGAGGAAGCAAGATTCGCACTAGGGGCCGGAGTCCGGCGTATCTCCGGAGGGGGAGAGAAGCCGGCCGGCCTCTCCCAGCTGCCTCCTTCCCAACCTCGGCCCTGCGCTTGGATGACCCGGTTGGGTTCCAGGCAGTTTGGGTGAACCTACCTGCGTGTCAGTTCTCCAAAGGCCACCTTGAAGAAGGAAAGGGTCATTTCCTGGCGTTTGATTGGATGGGAATTTATCTTTCATGGTTTGTTCACCTGCTTGATGCTTGGCAGGTTATATGAATACTCCTTGGAGGCAGGGGTGAAATCCAGCAGGTTCTGACAGGTTCTGGAGAACCGGTAGCAGAAATTTTGAGTAGTTCGGAGAACCCGTAGCAGAAATTTTGAGTAGTTCGGAGAACTGGCAAATATCACCTCTGGCTGGCCCCAGAGTGGGGTGGGAATGGAGATTTTGCAATATCCTTCCCCCAGGAGTGGGGAGGGAATGGGGATTTTGCAGTATCCTTCCCCTGCCACGCCCACCAAGCCACACCATGCTCACCAAGCCATGCCCACAGAACCGGTAGTAAAAAAAATTGGATTTCACCACTGCTTGGAAGTAAATGTAGATCTACGTTTTAAAAATAAAGCCCATCCTTGTAAGTAAAAATAGAAAATATTCTAAAACACACACTATTCATCTCCTCAAAGCAACTTCAACCCCTATACCAGCTCTGAAAAATACTTCCTTCCATGGGACGAATGTCATTCAGTGGTTACATCCATATTTTCTAATTCTTGAAATTTATTTTCTTTTCCATTTCAGATATACAAAATACGTCTTCACATACAGCCAAGGTATCTCAGGTAAAGTGGAGTGAATGGCTTGCTGAAGTCCCTCTTGTGGTAACGGAAACCATCCTCTGAATGAAAAGGCATTTCAAGATCTAAAACGTTCCTTGGAATTACTCTAGAGACAGAGACAGGATGGAGACACAACTTTTAGCTAGTGAGACAACTGAAAAAGAACCTTCCGCTGTTCAGGATGGAAGATGTGGGGACATCTGGGAAAGAACTGGACAGAAGAACCTGGAGGAGGAAACCATCCATTCAGAAGTTCAGCCCTGGAACTTCAGGAGCGTCCAATACCAGGAGGCTGAGTGTCCCCGAGGACTCTGTAGCCGAATCCACAACTTCTGTAGGCAATGGCTGAGACCAGAAAAGCACACCAAAGTGCGGATGCTGGACCTGGTGGTTCTGGAGCAGTTCCTGGCCGTTCTGCCCCCAGAGATGGAGAGCTGGGTGCGGGAGTGTGGAGCAGAGACCAGCTCCCAGGCAGTGGCCCTGGCTGAAGGCTTCCTCCTGAGCCAGGCAGAGGAGCAGAAGGAGCAGGTCAAATTGCAGGTATGAAATCTTCATCTAGGGAGCCCAGAAGTGGTTTGAAAGGAATAAGTGTGTTTGAATTTTTCATACCCCCCTTCCTGATTTCTCTGTCATTCATATTATGTGGCGATGTCACACCAATTCTTGTAGGACGTTGTACTGTTATTCATTGTAGATTTGAGACAACCTTTCCTTTCTTTACTCAATGTCATTGATGGATTTTGTGGGCTATGAAATTGTTTTCAGAGAACAAGAATGATATTGTGTGATGTCCATTAATTGTGGCTCCTCCCCCCCTCCCCCCGCCTGTATTTCAAGTCCTTCTTTGTGGAGATCAGGGATCCTGAGGGAAGGAAGAATCCAACACATCCCCCTCTGGAACTGTTTTTCCGGAGGTTCTCTCAGGAAGATCCAAGTCAGGACAGAGGAGGTAATTAAAAGTTGTCCCATTCCTCAGAGAAAGCCCAACTATGTCATCTCCATGTGTTCTCTTTTGTACAATACCTCCTCCTAACTTGTTATGTGTTTTACACTTCTGTATCACTGACAGATCTTCATGGTGGAGCTGAAAGAATGATTGAACCTCCAAATCAAGTAAGTGGAGGACATTAATTTATTAGATTTGTATTCTCTCTTTCCTTCAGGAAGACCACTCTCTACTTCCATTTTCCTTCTTGTTTGGGTTGATTTATTTTCGTATTCCTGAGCAATGTGGAAAAAAGAATAGCATGTTCAAATTGCTTTCAGCCAGCTTAGCTATCTCTGAAGACAGCTGTTGGGACACAGTGGTGTGCTTAGTAATTTCTAATCTCGGATTAGTACCTGATTTGGATATGTAGGCCACTATGTATCTTTGCAAACACTGAGAATTGCCCTTCCTGGGGAATTTAGTTTAGTTGAAGATTTTTCCTACCCTTCACCACCCATATCCCAGAGAAATGCTGTGGGCTGCATATGACAGTGATGGCTAACCTTTTTGCCATTGCGTGCCAGGAGAGGGGGGGGGCGGGGGAGGGTCATGCGTGCATGTGCCCACGCGCATGCGTGCGCAACCCCCTCCCCCTCCATCCCCGCTCCTGGCACATGATGGCCTGGTAGGCCTGTTTTTCTTTCTTACCTGGTTCCAGATCCTCTCTGTGTATTGGGAAGGGCGAAAACAGCCTTTCCCACTCCCTTGGAGGCCCTACGGAGGCTGAAAGGGCCCATTTCCCAATTCTTGGTGGGACAGGAAGTGACATTTTTTGCTGTCCCCAGCCTCCAGAACCTCTCTAGGAGTCTCTAGGAGCCTCTCTAGGAATCTCTGGAGGCTGGGGACAGGAAAAAATGTCACTTCCTGTCCCACCGGGAGCCGGGAAATGGGCCCTTTCAGCCTCCGTAGGGCCTCCAAGGGAGTGGGAAAGGCTATTTTCGCCCTTACCAGATACACAGAGAGGATCTGGAGCCAGGTAAGAAAGAAAAACGGGCCTTCCCCACCCCGCCCCCTGGCCCTCCAGAGGCAGGAAACAGCCTGTTTCCCTACTTCTGGTGGGCCCAGAAGGCCCGAAAATCAGCTGGCCGGCACGTGCATGCACCTCAGAGCTGAGCTGGCGTGCCCACTAATATGGCTCCGCGTGCCACCTGTGGCACGCGTGCTATAGGTTCGCCATCACGGGCATATGATATAATCAATAAAATCAACACTAAAATCAGAATTTAAAATAAAAAATAGTTAAACTTATACAAATACTATAACATTTTAGAAGGTGAAAAATTTCAAGATGGGGGTTAGCAGTTGTTGATGGCCAGCCAACTCCATGGTTGAGTGGGCCTCTGTCTTCCACGCAGGGTTGAACAGCCAGGTTTTGACCCCTTTGCAGAAAGCCAAAGGACTGGGGGTTTTCTTCACCTTCCTTACCCAGCAGTTACATGTACATATTAAAATGGAGCAGGGAGGGCACCAAGCCCTGAAGCAACCCACAAAGGAGGGACCATAATCTCTTGCTACCAATTAACACTGATTGGAACCAACATTGGAGAAAGGAGATGAATCAGCACAAAACTCTGCTGCCCATCCTTAGCTCCCTAAATTGGCCCAATAGCATGCCATAGTCAATGGTATCAAAAGGTGTTGAGAGGTCACAAAAAGCAAGGATGGATGCACCACCTCCATTTCTCACTAGAGATCATCCATGAGTACAACCAATGTAGTTTAAGTCACTAGACAAGAATTGTCCACCATGATAGGGTCCAATGATGGCTTCTTGAGTAGGGAAAGCAGCAGCACATCTTTAAAGGGAGCCGGAAACCCCCATCCAACAAGGATGAATCCATCAGGGGTTAGACTGACTCACATACCACCTCCTGTGGAACCTGTTACCAGCCAATAGGGCATGGATCTAATACAGGTAATGGTGTTTCCATTTTACAGGACCCTATCCACTTCCTCAGGTCCAACAGAATCAAACCATTCCCAGATAACTAGGCAAGTCTGTTCTCTGGGCACCTGCATAGGACCGTGATGGCGAACCGGAAGTTGGCAAACAGGCCGTTTCTGGCCTCTGGAGGGCCTCCAGGGGTGGGCGGGGAAGGGCGTTTTCACCCTCCCAGACTCCTAGAAAGGCTCTGGAGCCTGGTGAGAGAGAAAAACAGGCCTACCAGGCCATTGCGTGCCAGGAGTGGGGGTCGCAGGGGGGGGTGTCACACTAGCATACACAGAGGCGGGGCATATAGAATTTTGGGTTTGAGCATGTGCACCCATGATCCCCCTCCGCTCCTGGCACACGATGGCAAAAAGGTTAGTCATCACTGGCATAGGATTTGCACCATGTTTGCAATCCAACTGTGAGCGAATGAGCGAACTCTGAACACAGAGATGATAGGGAAACAGATAAAAGATATATGATAGGTCAATCAATATACAGTGAGTTAGTATTACTGAATGGCACTGAAAATCCTGAAGAATAAATGAAGTTGATAAACATGGCTAAAATATTTCTTCAGGCAAAGGTTTTTGGCTTCATACCTTTTCTCAGCTAAACCTCGGAATCCTACCAAGCACAGCAATGTAACTTAGCATATATCGTTGGTTTGGGAATTTGTGAACAATGGAGAAGATCTTGCAAATCATTCTGGTCTCGTTGTTCTTTTTTCCCATATTCAGGAAGGTCCTGTGTCTTTCAAGGAGGTGTCTGTGTATTTCTCTGAGGAGGAATGGTCTCAGCTGGATCCTGACCAAAAAGCCCTGCATTCGGAAGTCATGCTTGAAAACCATAGGAACGTGGCCTCTCTGGGTAAGGGTTTGCTACCTTGCAGTCAGATTGTTTAGGAAGTCATAATGTATTTAGATGCCATCAGCTGCACTGCGGGTGAAGCATAGCGTTCCCCAAGACTTGCGCTCCTTGTGGAAAGGTGCAAGGCAGGCTTTTTGAGTGGAAGCGCTGGTTCTAGGGCTCAAGTTGAAGAGGAAGCTCCTACCTGAAGCCCAGGATTGGCTCTACTGCTGAGGGTTACTCTTCAGGGTGGCCTTAATGGTGGAGAGATGAATAATTGTTTCTCATCTTTATGTGTGTAACGCCAGCAGAGTCAAGCTAGTCATCTTTTGATGTTTTGACCTACTGAGCCCGAATATTTCACCATCACTGACTAAATGGTACCATTTTCCAATTGCAAACATGTTGTTGAGGCTTAATAGAAGAACTTTTGTTTTTTCCCCCTGCAATTGTACAATTTTGACAGGAGAAAATGATAGTAAAGGGAAGATAATTTGGGAAGAAACAGACATGTTTCAAAATTTATTTAGTTGTCACAGGTCTCTCTTGGAATTGGCACCCTCCAGTAAATGTTCATTTTTCTCCTAATTTATCCTTGAAAGTTTCCTCTGATTCTTCCCCAAATCAAAGCTGACTCTGAGTGAGATGTGAATAGATCAGAATAATTCTAAATAAAAAGGATGTTTGCAATAGTGGTGATTAGTGGCAAAACAGGATGTTAGCTCATAAATATAGGAATTATCATTTCCAGATCTGCTGTTGTACCAGTGCCAAGATATATTGGAATTGGGCCAAAATTCAAAACGAAATTTGTAGGACTTCCTACAATTTAATATTCTCACTAATCTTGCTACTACTTTCATTTCTTTTTTTTAAGGTAATGATGGGCAGGAGAATAAAGATTCCTATGAACTATTACAAGGGATAACTGCTGGAGACAGAATGGAGACGTCTGTAATTGGAATGGAAATAGAAAGATATGAGAAAAACCAGTCTGACAATTGGAATCAGGAAAGTTCATCTTCCATTGATGCTCCAGTGCAAGACGTTGTGATCCAACACAGGAAAGTAAAGGAATATATTGTAAAAGGTGTGAAGCAAAGCAAAGACAAATTACATGCAAGTGGATGGTATCCAGCCCAAATTAATGGAGAAGTTAACACATTCAGAGACAATGGAAAACATTACAACTGTACATTTACTCTGTCTCATGGATATAGGTCACTTACATCCCAGAATAAGATTTACACAGAAGAGAAGCAATCTAAAAATTGGGAATGTGGAAAGAGATTCCAAAAGAGTAGTCAATTTACTTCCCATAACTGGATCCACACAGGGGAGAAGCCATATAAATGCAGAGAATGTGGCAAATGCTTCAGGAGACGCAGATATCTTACATCTCATAAAAGGATCCACTCAGGGGTGAAGCACTATCAATGCAAGGATTGTGGGAAGACTTTTATATATCATAGTCAACTGGCTTCCCATAAAATAATCCACACAAAGGAGAAGCCATATGAATGCAGAGAGTGCGGTATGAACTTCAAGAAAAGCAGTTATGTTACTTCCCATAAAAGAATCCACACAGGGGAAAAACCCTATCAATGCATGGAGTGTGGAAAGAGCTTTAGGTCAAGTCATCAACGTACTTCGCATAACTGGATCCATACTGGTCAGAAGCCATATAAATGCATGGAATGTGGAAAGACCTTTGCTTGGAACAGTTCTCTTACTTTACATAAAAGGATCCACACAGGGGAGAAGCCATATAAATGCATGGAGTGTGGAAAGACTTTTGCTCGGAACAGTCAACTAACTCTGCATAAGATGAACCACACAGGGGAGAAACCATATAAATGCATGGATTGTGGAAAAGGCTTTAAGTCAAACGGTGATCTTACTTTCCATAACAAGATCCACTCAGGGGACACACCATATAAATGCACCGACTGTGGAAAGGGTTTCTGTGAAAATGCATCGCTTATAAAACATAAAAGGATCCACACAGGGGAAAAGCCGTATAAATGCATGGTGTGTGGAAAGACCTTTGCTCAGAGGAGTTATCTATTTTCCCATAATAAGACACACACACAGGAGAAATCATATAAGTGCATGGAATGTGGAAAATGCTTTATGTCAAATGGTGGTCTTCAGACCCATAAAAGGATCCACACAAGGGAGAAACCGCATCGATGCATTGAATGTGGAAGGGTCTTTACATCACATAGTCATTTTAAGATCCATAAAATGACCCACACAGGGGAGAAACCATATAAATGTGTGGAATGTGGAAGGGGCTTCATGTCACAAAAGTCTCTTAGTACCCATGAAAGAATCCACCTAGAGGCGAAGCCATATAAATGCATGGAGTGTGAAAAGTCTTTTGCTCAGAGAAGTACTCTTACTTTCCATAAGAGGATCCATTCAGGGGAGAAACCTTATAAATGCATGGAGTGTGGAAAGAGCTTTGCTCAGAGGAATCAACTTACTTGCCATAACAGGATTCACACAGGAGAGAAACCATATAAATGCATAGACTGTGGAAAGAACTTTGCTCAGAGAAGCACTCTTACTTTCCATAGCAGGATCCACACAGGGGAGAAACCATTTAAGTGCATGGAGTGTGGAAAGAGCTTTGCTCAGAGGAGTCAACTTACTTGCCATAACAGGATCCACACAGGAGAGAAACCATATAAATGCATAGTGTGTGGAAAGAACTTTGCTCGGAGCCATCAACTTAGTCGCCATAACAGAGTCCACACAGTGGAAAAACCGTACAAATGCATGGCATGTTGAAAAGGCTTTACTGCAAATGATGATCTTACTTTCCACAAGATCTTCAAATTCCAAAGTGGCTGAATGTTGATCACATTGTTCTAGAAAGTCATAATTTTCAGATGCAGTTGGAATTTTATTTTGGGGGAAGTGCCTTTAATTTGAGCAGATATTAAATAAATGTTTTTAATTGAGCAGAACCTATACTTCAGAAAACTGCCACAGTTGTACTTGACCAAACACATAGAAAGAATGGAAGTTGCCCCTGGAATGTGTGTGTATGTGTGTGTGTACACATATATACACACATACATACATATGTACTGTGCATTCAGAAAGTATTCAGATCCCCTTCACTTTTGTCAATTTTGTTATGCTGCAGCCTGATTCTACGGTTGTTGTAATTCATTTTTTTCCTCATTAATCTACACTCAGTGTATATTACACTTTCTGAAAGCACTGTGTATGTGTGTAATAAAATCAGACTTGCAGAAGTCACAATCTTATTTAGTCAAAGGCCTCATTACTCATTAATCATCACTTACAAAGTCGAGGTAAAAGAAAGGCACACTTTATACACAATGGAACAATCATTGCTAATGTCCATTTTTCCCCTACACCAGTTTTTTCAATGGAATGGGACAACTCACCGCAGCCAACTCACTGCAGGAAAACTTGCCATGGGACAATTCAACAATTACTTTATCTTTTGAACTATGCTCTCTACATGGGGCTCCCCTTGAGGTGCACTCGGAGGCTCCAACGGGCGCAGAGTGCGGCCACGCGGGTGGTTATGGGAGCGACGTGGAGTTCCCATGTAACACCTCTCCTGCGCGAGCTGCACTGGCTCCCGGTGGTCTTCCGGGTGCGCTTCAAGGTTTTGGTTATCACCTTTAAAGCGCTCCATGGCTTAGGACCTGGTTATCTACGGGACCGCCTGCTACCACCAATAGTCTCCCACCGGCCAGTTCGCTCCCATAGAGAGGGGCTCCTCCGGGTGCCGTTGGCCAAACAATGTTGACTGGCAGCCCCTAGGGGGAGAGCCTTCTCTGTGGGGGCACCTACGATCTGGAACGAGCTCCCCCCTGAGATATGGAGGATCCCGGATCTGCGCACCTTCCATCACGTGCTCAAGACTTTCTTATTTCATCAAGCTGGCCTGGCCTAAATCTTCTCCCCTTTTAAATGTAAATTTTAATTTGTTTTTAAATTATTGGGTTTTTTAAATTTGTCTCAGCCAAATTATTTAATTTGTTTTTATTCTATTTTAAATTTTTGTATTTATGTGTTTCATTCTGTGGCTGTTCACCGCCCTGAGTCTTTCGGGAGTAGGGCGGTATAGAAATCCAATAGAATAAAATAAATAAAAAATAAGATGCACCAGAGTATAAGACGCACCAAGATTTCAAAGAGGTAAACAAGAAAAAAAAAAGGGTTTGCCTTCCCTGGCTCCCAGGAACACTCTGCAGGCCTCCCAACCCTCTGCGCATCCTGTTTTTGCAAAAAAAAAAAAAAAAAAAAGTTGCACAGAGGGTTTGGGAGGCCTGCAGAGTGCTCCTGAGAGCTGGGGAGGGCAAAAATGCGATGCCTGGTGGGTTTGGGAGGCCAAAAACAGGCCCATTTTTCACAACAAAGAGGCCTGCAGAGTGCTTCCTGGGGGCTGGGAAGGCCAAAAACACTCCCGTTTTTGCGAAAACAGGTCCGCTTTTGGTCTCCCAAACCCCCCACATGTTGCATTTTTGCCCTCCCCAGCCCCCAGGAGCACTCTGCAGGCCTCCCAAACCCTCTGCAGCCCCCATTTTTGGCAAAAATGGGACGTGCGGGGCGGGGTTTCAGGAGGTCACTGTATTTGGTATATAAGACACACCAACATTTCCACCCTCTTTGGGGGGGGGAATGTATCTTATACTCCAAAAAGTACAGTAAATTATTTAAAAGAATTAAAAGGTAATTTTTGTCATTCACATTTCAATTTGTCCCCCCTTTAGCATCCTTTCTTTATTAATTCTATTTCACAATTAATTTGATTTTAATATAACTCTTGTCCCTGAGCAAGTTCGGTGGCAAGTTTCAATATTTGTAATTTCAAGTATTATTCTTGAGTTTACAGTCAGTGGAGAATCAGCAGCAGTGGTATCAAGCCAAAGATTCTCAATCTCATCATTTTGCCCTCTGCACAGGTAGAGATACTCAGGGAAATCTTGAGTGCAAACTCAGGAGTTTGGATGCAATGAGTAGACGACTTCCAAAACAAGGAACAAATCTTAGGGATAGGGATAGGATAGTTAGAAATCCTAACTATAGAATATAGAAATAGAAAAGAAGAGAAATAGAATAGAAATAGAAGAAAGAAGTAGAATAACTTTATTGTCACTTGAAATGTACACTAATCAGCATACATTAAAATGAAATGTTGTGTCCAGCTCTCAAAGGATAACCCACATAAACCCATATACATAAACATCACAGTCTAATTTGAACATATACATCTACATGGCAAAAAAAGAATCCTGTGAATTTACAAGGTGGATGGCATAAAGAACAAAGCTGTTACAGAATCTAGTGGTCCTGCTACAGATACTTTGAAAGCTCCACCCAGAGTGGAGCAACAGAAACAGACCTGAAGTGGGTGTGTGCAGTCTCTAAGCACACAGCTCTCTAACTATTTATTTTATTTTATTTTATTTTATTTTATTTCATTTCATTTCATTTCATTTCTATACCGCCCTTCTCCTGCGGGACTCAGGGCGGTATACAGCCGAGATAAAACATTGCATATAAAATTTAAAAACAGTTTAAAAAACAATTAAATAATTTCGGCCCAAGATTTAAAACAACCCAATTAAAACCGAATTCAATTAAAACAGAGGATGGGATCAAGCCAGCCCAGCTAGATGGAATAAGTGTGTTTTCAGGGCCTGACGAATGTTTTCAGGGCCCAACGAAAAGTCTACTTAACCTACTCAACCCTTAAGTAGATTTTTGTTCATATTTCCCCTCATGGATTTGACATTTATATTCTTTTTTTACTATTTGACTTTCTTCATTTAGCAATTTCACTTTTTTTCCAGGTCACAGATAAGACACCATTTCCCTCTCTTCATTTCTCCACCAAGGAGCCAATTTGTGTTTTTTCTTTAATTTGGAACTGGTTTTCCTTCGGTATTTCTTTTTCTTCAGCATTATTTCCTTTGTCAGAAGCTGCCGTCTGGTCTTTTCAATTATCCTTAGGCACCCAGAGCTGAGAATTGGAAAAGGGCAGCTCTGCATATTGAACTAAAGAAATAAAAACCTATAGAAATCTCCATTTTCCTGACAGGAAAATTTTCCCTCCCTCAGAAGGCGCCGCCACCTTTTTCTGACAGGCAACCAATGAGAAGTCTCTTTACTCTGCTACTCTGATGCCCATCATCCCTGCCCTCAGCGTCCCCTCAAGATGCGCTTCTCCTTCCCGCCCTTGCAGTGTCCCTGTCACATTGCGCAGAATCCTCCAGGGGGCGCACTCTGCCAAGAGATGGGAACCCCAGGCGCTTCCCCATTGGTCTACTGGAGAGCGAACGTCACGGCTGGATTTGCAGAGGAGGCGTGGCATCGCAAACTCTTGCCGCTCTGGGACTCCGCACTCGCTCGTCTTAACCTTTGTGGCTCCGCAGAAGGCGGAGAGGCTGCGGGAGAGTCCGGCGGGGAGAGATCCAGACGTGCCCCGGGTGAAAGGGGGGCTCTTTCCGTGCAAACGGAGGCGGAGGAGGGAGAGACCCGCTCCCGGCCCTCCTCCGGGTTCAGCCACTGATCCCATGCTTCCCCCTCTCCATGCAGGGGGAAGCGGGGCTCCAGAGGAGCAGAAGAACCGGGGATGCCAGGAAGGCGGAGGGGATCCGGGGGTGCTTTCCCGCCCCGTGTCCGGTGAAGAGCCCGAGTGGGGGGTGTGCAGGGTCGGCCTTGCGGAGTCCCAGCAGGAGAGGAGAGAAGCCAGGCGAGGCAAGATTGTGTGAACCCGCCTGCTGTCAGAGGGGAGATTCGGGTCTCCAAAGGCCACCCTGAAGAAGGGAATAGAATAGAATAGAATAGATTTTTTTATTGGCCAAGTGTGATTGGGCACACAAGGAATTTGTCTTGGTGCATAGGCTCTCAGTGTACATAAAAGAAAGAGGGCATCTTCAACCAGGGTCATTTCCTGGCATTTCATTTAACGCGAACTGAGCTTTCATGGTTTGTTCGCCTGTTTTGCCCGTTTGGCAGGTGATGTGAACCCTACTTGGAGGTAAATGTAGATCTAGGTTTTAAAAAGGAAGCCCTTTCTTGTAAGTAAAAATATAAAATATTTTAACAGAATATTTTGTGACAGAACCCATCCTCTGAATGAAAAGACACCTCGATATCTAAAACATTCCTTGGAGTTAAGTCTATAGACAGTGACAGGATGGAGACGCAACTTTTAGCAAGTGAGACAAGTGAAAAAGGTCCTTCTGCTGTTCAGGATGGAAGCTGTGGGGAGACGCAACTTTTAGCAAGTGAGACAAGTGAAAAAGGTCCTCCTGCTGTTCAGGATGGAAGCTGTGGGGAGACGCAACTTTTAGCAAGTGAGACAACTGAAAAAGGTCCTTCTGCTGTTCAGGATGGAAGCTGTGGGGAGATCTCAGCAAACACTGGGCAGGAGATCCTGGAGAAGGAAACCACCATCCATTCAGAAGTTCAGCCCTGCAACTTCAGGAGCGTCCAGGATGCTGAGGGTCCCCGAGGACTTTTTAGTCAACTCCATGAATTTTCTAGGCAATGGCTGAAAAGGGAAAATCACACCAAAGCCCAGATGCTGGACTTGGTTGTTCTGGAGCAGTTCTTAGCCCTTCTGCCCCCAGAGATGGAGAGCTGGGTGCGGGAGTGTGGAGCAGAGACAAGCTCCCAGGCGGTGGCCCTGGTGGAAGGCCTCCTCCTGAGCCAGGTGGAGGAGCAGAAGGAGCAGGTCGAGTTGCAGGTGAGACACTTCATCTAGGGAGTTCAGAAGAGAATAAGAAATATGTTTGAATTCTTCACCCCTCCTTCCCAGACTTCTTTGGCATTCATAATATATGGAGATGTCAGATTAAATCCATTATGCGTTGTAGATTTGAGGCTTCCTCCTGAGCCCGGCAAAGGAGGAGAAGGAGCAGGTTGAGTTTCAGGTGAGGGAACTTTTTCTTGGAAGTTCAGAAGGGATTTGGAAGAATGTGTTTGAATTCTTCATCCCTCCTTTCCAGATTTCTCTGGCATTCATAATATGTGGAAATGTCACACCAATTCTTGTAGGACATTGTACCATTATTCATTGTGGATTTGAAACAAATCTTTCCTTTCTTACCCAGTTACTGATGGATGTTACTGACAATGTGTTCAGAGTACAAGAATGTAGTTGATATTGTATGATATCCATTAATTGTTCTTTTTTTAAAATCCTGCTTCATATTTTCAGTCCGTTGTGGAGATCAGGGATCTTGAGGAAAGGAGGAATCCCCCTCCAGAGCTGTTTTTCCGGAGATTCACTCAGGAAGATCCAAGTCAGGACACCTCAGGAGGTAATCAAAGGTCCTCACATTCCCCAGAGAAATCTCAGCTATCTCATGTTCTCCATGTCTTCTCTTCCATAGAATACCGCCTCCTTATTTACTATTATGCATTTTAAACTTCTGTATCCCCAACAGATCTTCATAGTGGAGATGGAGTGGTTGGACCCCCAAATCAAGTAAGTAGGGGAAATTAGTTTATTACATTTGTATTCTCCCTTTCCTTCAGGAAGACCACTCTACTTCCATTTTTGTTCCTATTGGGCTGGGTTGTTTTTGTGTTCTTGAGCAATGTGGAAATGGGAATAGCATGATCAAGTTGCTCTCAGATAACTTAGCTTCCTCTGAAGACTGTTGTTGGGGCACAGAGGATTGTTATTTCCATTGTCAGATTCTGTTTAAGAAATGTTTTTTTAAAAGACGATAATTCATTCTGATGAATACTGTTAACTGCTATGAGTTTATAATAACTAATTATTGAAAAAACTCCTTCAATAAATATGAATAAACAGTGGCAGCAAGGGCTAAACATAGGCCAGTTCTTTTTGTAATTTTTGACTGAATTGTACAAGGTTGATAAAAAATAATGAAATAATCACATTATGATTTTACCACTTTTATAAAGCTTTCTGTACAACTAGTGATAAGAAAAATCAGCCCATTACATTAAAAGAAAAGGCAGATAATTAAAATCCAGTGATGGTAGCAATATAGAATAGATTTGAAATGGTTCTGGAAGAGCATACAATCAAGGCACTTTTGGCCTGCAAAGTAATTTCTTATTTATTTATTTATTTATTTATCTATCTATCTATCTATCTATCTATCTATCTATCTATCAGATTTCTATACCGCCCTTCTCCTTTCGGACTCAGGGCGGTGAACAGCCGAAGTAAAACATTTGTACATCCTCTGATTTGTACCTGGAATTGGAGGCCAAACTAGGTAGATTCACAAATGCTGAGAATTGCCCTTCCTAGGGAATTTTCTCCACTTTTTGCCCAGCAAGGAGCATAACTGGCATACAGCGTGTAGCTGGACAAAGGCCCTCCTGGTCACGGCTGCCACTTTCCCTTTGAGTAGGAGCTGTGTGTCCAAGATGAACCCCAAGTTATACACCAGATCCATCCCCCATCCAGGACTAAAGATGATATCCTGGATACAGAGGGGCCCACTCTATCTTACCAGGGTTCTGTTGAAGTCTGTTGTTCCCCATCCAAACCTCCAACAGCCTCCAGGCACCACAATAGATGTCCACTGCCTCACTCACTTCAGCAGGACGGAGATACTGTATATAGCTAGGTATCATCAGTGTATTGGTGATACCTTGTCCCATGTTAATGGATGATTTTCCCAGCAGTTTAATGTAAAAACAAGAGAGAATCAAGCCCTGAGGCACCCCACACCAGAGGAGCTGTAATCTTCCTAATAACACCGATTAGGACTGGCCTTGGAGGAAGAAGGTGAATCAGCACAAAAATGTGCTACCCACCTTCAGTTCCATATGTTGGCCCAAAAGCATGTCATGGTCAATGGTATTGAAAGATGCTGAGAGGGTGAGAAAAGCAAGGATTGAACCACCACCTTCATCCTGCTCTCACGGAGATCATCCATGAGTGCAGTCAATGCAGTTTCAGTCCCATATCTGGGCCTGAAACCATACTGAAAAGGTTTAGAGGATCCATCCTTCAAGATCCTATGGAATTGCAATGACACCACTTTTCCAATAACCTTTCCTGGAAAGAGAAGGTAGAAAATTGGATGAGAATTGTCCATCATTGTAGGGTCGAACGATGACTTCTTGAGTAGAGGGCAAAGCAGGGCCTCTTTAAAAGGAGCCGGAAACCCCCATCCAACAGGGATGAATCTATCAGGGGTTAGACTGACTCACATACCACTTCCTGTGGGACCTGTTACCAGGTTAGTTATACAAGGGCGTGGTGCAAAATGCGGCTGCGCGGGGGATTATGGGAGCGACGGGGCGCTCCCACGTGACACCTCTCCTGTGCGAGCTGCATTGGCTTCCAGTGGACTTCCGGGTGCGCTTCAAGGTGTTGGTGACCACCTTTAAAGCTCTCCATGGTTTAGGGCCAGGGTACTTACGGGACCGCCTTCTGCCACCAATTGCCTCCCACCGGCCGGTTCGCTCCCACAGAGAGGGCCTCCTCAGGGTGCCGTCAGCCAGACAATGTCGGCTGGCGACCCCCAGGGGGAGAGCCTTCTCTGTGGTGGCACCTACCCTCTGGAACGATCTACCTCCAGAGATATGAGTGATCTCAGACCTCCAGACTTATCGTCGGGCCCTAAAAACTTACTTTTTTCAGCTAGCCAGGCTGGCCTGATTCCATGTTGGTTTTAACGTTTGATATTGATTTTAATTGATATGTTTTAAATTATGGGCCAAATTCTATTTAATTAGTTTTAAATAATCATTTTAACTTTTGTGTACAAATGTTTTTATTTTGGCTGTTCACCGCCCTGAGTCCGAAAGTAGAAGGGCGGTATACAAATTTAATAAATAATAATAATAATAATAATAATAATAATAATAATAATAATAATAATAATAATAATAATAATAATCTAATACACAGGTAATGGTGCTTCCAGTCTACAGGACCCTATCCACTTCCTCAGATCCAACAGAATCAAACCATTCCCAGATAACTAGGCGAGTCTGTTCCCTGGGCATCTGCATAGGATTTGCACCATGTTTGCAATCCAATTGTGAGCAAATGAGCGAACTCTGATAGGGAAACAGAGAAAAGGTAGATCATAGGTTAATCAATATACAGTGGGTTAGTATTACTGAATGGCACTGAAAATCCTGAAGAATAAATGAAGTTGATAAACATGGCTAAAATATTTCTTCAGGCAAAGGTTTTTGGCTTCATACCTTTTCTCAGCTAAACCTCGGAATCCTACCAAGCACAGCCATGTAAGTTAGTGCATATCTTTAATGGAGAAGATCTTGCAAATCGTTCTGGTCTTGTTCTTTTTTCCCATATTCAGGAAGGTCCCGTGTCCTTCAAGGAGGTGTCTGTGTATTTCTCTGAGGAGGAATGGTCTCAGCTGGATCCTGACCAAAAAGCGCTGTATTGGGAGGTCATGCTTGAAAATCATAGGAACGTGGCCTCTCTGGGTAAGGATTTGCTACCCTGCAGTCAGATTGCTTAGGAAGTCAGTCTGTAGTCAGATGCCATCCGCTGTGCTGTGGGGCAATTATGCTGTTCCCCAAGATTGTGCACCTTATAGAAAAGTGCAAGGCAGCCTTTTTGAGTGGAAGTGATGATCCTAGGGCTCATGTTGATTCCCAGGCACCTACCTCAAGCCCAGCCTTGGCTCTACTGCTGAGGGCCACTGTTCAGAGTTGTCTGTATGGGGGAGCGATAGAGAATTGTTTATCTTTTGTTTCATATATGTGTGTGATGCCAGCTAAGTCAAGTTAAGTGTCTTGTAAATTTTTGACATGCTGAGTCCAAACTTTTTGCCATCTCTGTGCTAAATAGTGACGTTTTCCAATTGCAATCGTGCTTTTGAGACTTAATAGAAAGACTCTTGGTTTTCCCTCCCTGCAACCATATAATTTTGGTGGAAGAAAATGATTAATAAAGGGAAGATAGTTTGTATGGGAAGAAAAAGATGTTTCAAAATTTACTTAGTTGTTACAGGTCTTTCCTGGAATTGGCATTCTCCAATAAATGTTCAGTTTTCTCCTAATTCCTCCTTGGACATTTTGTTTCCCCTGATTCTTCCCTAACTCAAATCAGAATAATTCTAAATAAAAAGGATGTTTGCACTAGTGGCGATTAGTGGCGAAACAAGATGTTTTAGAACTTTTAATAGCTTTTTATTTTATTTTATTTTTATTTTATTTTGAATTTGTATACCGCCCTTCTCCCTGAGGACTCAGGGCAGTGAACAGCCAAGTAAAAACATCAAGTACAAATATTAAAATACAGTTAAAAATATACATATATAAATTTGGCCCCGTTAATTAAAAACAATAAACAAAACACTTAAAAACACTTTAAAAAAATTAGGCCAACCCGGCTTGCTGGAAAAGGAAGGTTTTAAGGGCACGGCGGAAGGCACTGAGGTCTTGGATTCTCCTTATCTCTGGAGGCAGTTGGTTCCAGAGGGTAGGTGCCCCCACAGAGAAGGCCCTCCCCCTGGGGGTCACCAGCCTACACTGTTTGGCTGATGGCACCCCGAGGAGGCCCTCTCTGTGGGAGCGCATGGGTCGATGGGAGG
Organism: Arizona elegans; assembly: GCA_022577455.1. Taxonomy (NCBI): domain Eukaryota; kingdom Metazoa; phylum Chordata; class Lepidosauria; order Squamata; family Colubridae; genus Arizona; species Arizona elegans. The sequence goes on along the minus strand of JAKOOJ010000012.1, from coordinate 1,223,934 downwards.
TTGTCGGTGGCAGCAGGCGGTCTCGAAGATAGCTAGGCCCTATGCCATGGAGCGCTTTAAAGGTGATAACCAACACCTTGAAGCGCACCCGGAAGACCACTAGGAGCCAGTGCAGCTCGCGCAGGAGCGGTGTTACATGGGAGCGCCAAGCTGCTCCCATCACTACCCGCGCTGCTGCGTTCTGGACCAGTTGGAGCCTCCGGGTGCTCTTCAAGGGGAGTCCCATGTAGAGAGCGTTGCAGTAGTCAAGGCAAGAGGTGACGAGGGCATGAGTGACTGTGCACAGGGAATCCCGATCAAGAAAGGGCCGCAACTGGCGAATCAGGCGAACCTGACAAAAGGTCCCCCTGGTTACAGCCGTCAGATGTTCCTCCAAGGACAGCTGCGTATCCAGGAGGACTCCCAGATTGCGAGCCCTCTCAGTGGGGGCCAACGACTCGCCCCCAATAGTCAGTGATGGAGTCAACTGACTATATCGGGATGCTGGGAGCCACAGCCACTCAGTCTTGGAAGGGTTGAGCCTGAGCTTGTTCTTCCCCATCCAGATCCGCACAGCCTCCAGGCACTGGGACATCACTTCAAGGGCATCGTTTTATAGCTCATGCCCTTTATGTGAGTGTTTATTGATTAGCCCTTGGGCCATATCAAAGTGCAAAGTTCCAAAATATGATTTAAAATGAAATTGTAATTGTAATTGAATACAATAATTTAAGATAGAGATAAAATATGATAAAATTATATTTCGGTGTCACCCCTGCAATCTACCCCAATCAGTCCCACATATGTAGGTCTCAACTGAACCATTTTGCTTAAGTACTGTGCTGTGTTAAATATTATTTAGTAATTATCATTTCTGTGCCATGCCACTGTAAGTGTGCAAATACGTAATATATTGGAATTTGACCGGAATTCAGAGGGAAATTCATAGTACTTCCTATAGTTCGATCTTTTCCCTAACTTTGATGTCATTTTCATTTTTTCATCTTTTTTAAAGGTGATGATGGGCAGGAGAATAAAGATTCCTATGAACTATTACAAGGGATAACTGCTGGAGAGAGAATGGAGACATCTGCAATTGGAATGGAAGTAGAAAGATATGAGAAAAACCAGTCTGACAATTGGAATCAGGAAAGCTCATCTTCCACTGATGCTCCGGTGCAAGACTTTGTGGTCCAACAAGGGAAAATAGAGGAATATATTGAGAAAAGTGTGAAGCAAATTAAAGGCAAATTAGATGCAAATGGACACTATCCAGACCAAACTAATGGAGAAGGTAACATATTCAGAGACAATGGAAAAGATTACAACTGGACATTCACTCTTTCTCATGGAAATAGGTCCCTTACATCTCAAAAAAAGGCCCAAGCAGAAGAGAAGCAATCTAAAAATTGGGAACGTGGACAGACATTTAGAAAAGGCAGTCAACTTACTTCCCATAACTGGATCCACACAGGTGAGAAGCCATATAAATGCAGAGAGTGTGGCAAGTGCTTCAGAAAATACAGTAATCTTAGTTCTCATAAAAGGATCCACACAGAGCAGAATCCACATAAATGCATGGAGTGTGGGAAGACCTTTCCTTATCCCAGTAAACTTATTACACATGAAATAGTTCACAAAAAGGAGAAGCCATATAACTGCAGAGAATGTGGTAAGAGCTTCAAGACAAGCAGGTGTTTCACTTCCCATAAAAGAATCCATACGGGGGAAAAACCCTATCAATGCACGGAGTGTGGAAAGAACTTTAGGTTGAGGCAACAACTTACTTTACATAGCTGGATCCACACAGGACAGAAGCCATATAAATGCAGAGAATGTGGAAAAACCTTTGCTTATCCCAGTAAACTTACTACACATGAAATAGTTCACAAAAAGGAGAAGCCATATAAATGCAGAGAGTGTGGTAAGAGCTTCAAGGCAATCAGTTATCTTACTTCCCATAAAAGAATTCACACGGGGGAAAAACCCTATCAATGTATGGAGTGCGGAAAGAGCTTTAGGTCAAATCATCAACGTAGTTCCCATAACTGGATCCATACAGGGCAGAAGCCATATACATGCGTGGAGTGTGGAAAGAACTTTGCTCGGAACAGTTCTCTTACTTTACATAAAAGGATCCACACGAGAGAAGCCATATACATGCATGGAGTGTGGGAAGACTTTTGCTCGGAACAGTCAACATACTTCCCATAAGATGAACCACACAGGAGAAAAACCAGATAAATGCACAGACTGTAGAATGGATTTCTGTGAAAATGCATTGCTTATAAAACATAAAAGGACCCACGCAGGGGGAAAGCCATATAAATGCATGGAGTGTGAAAAGAGCTTTGCTTGGAACCATCAACTTAAGTCGCCAAAGCAGAATCCACACAGGGGAGAAACCATTTAAATGTATGGAGTCTGAAAAGAGTTTTACTTTAGAACCATCAACTTAGTCACCGTAACAGAATCCACACAGGGGAGAAACCATACAAATGCATGGCATGTTGAAAAGGCTTTACTGCAAATGATGATCTTACTTTACACAAGAAGATCCAGAAATTCCAAAGTAGATGAATATTGATTACATCATTGCAGGTCATAATTTTGAGATGAGCTGAAATTCTCTTTGGGGGTGTGGGGAGTGCCTTTAGTTTGAACAGATGTTAAATAAATGGTTGTAAATTGAGCAGAATCTGTACTTCAAAAAATTACCACAGTGATCTGTCCCCATCCACACACACACACAAACACAGCCAGCTGAGGGTTAAGAAAGTACTTGGCACGCACACTGGTCGTTATCTCAAACTTGGCAGCAATATAATCACCGTCTGCCAAGAGCTTTTACTGCAACAGATAACATAAAATTACATACGCATTGCAAATAGTCCAGCAAAACAATATCCCTCTCGGCAGCTTCAGACGTTGTTCAATGACTAGCCAAAGTTAGTTTTTGTTCGTCACGGAGTTTTACCAGCCACCACCCTCTCTTATATAGTCTCTGGGGTGTGGTCCAGTGACTCAGTTCTAATCCCTAGCACGCCTCCTTAACTGCTGCAACCGTTTATCACGCCTTCGTTGGCATGCATCCAGGAATGACGGCTCTCCTTTGCTCTCATCCGAGACACCTGGCTCCTGGCTAATCTCCTCTCCCTCGGCCGGCACCTGAGACAGTGCCAGAGGGGAGAGGCCTGGAGAGGGAGGCCTGGCTGACTTCTCTTCCTCATGTTCGGAGCTTTCTTCCTCCGATGAGATAGGCTCAGAGGGCGGGGCCACAACACTCAGTTGCTCTTAACCAAACACACAGAAAGAACAGGAGCTGAATCTGGAATGTGAATATGTCTGTGTGTGTGTATGGACACACATACATATATATGTACAGTGCATTCAGAAAGTATTCAGATCCCCTTCACTTTTGCCAATTTTGTTATGCTGATTTTATAGTTGTAATTCATTTTTTAAAAAAATAATCTACACTCAGTGTCTCCTTCATGGATTACTGCCTTGTCGTGGCGAAGGAGCTTGCATAGCTCAACGAAGCTATGAGCTAAGCCATGCAGGGCCACCCAAGCTGGAAGGGTTATGGTGGAGAGCTCTGACAAAACGTGGTCCACTGGAGAAGGAAATGGCAACCCACTCCAGTATCTTTTGCCATAAAACCCCATGGACAGTACCAAAAGGCAAAAAGATAGGATGCTGGAAGATAAGCCCCTCATGTCGGAAGGAATGCACTGTGTATGTCTGTGTGTATAAAATCAAACTTGTAGAAGTACGCAAACTTTTTCAGTCAAAGGCCTCTCAGTTCTCATTAATCATCACTTACAAAGTCTTGAGGTAAAAGAAAGGCACACTTTATAGACAATGGATCAATCATTGTTAATGTCCATTTTATTTATTTATTTATTGGTTTGATTTATATACCACCCTTCTCCGGAGACTCAAGGTGGCTTACAATGCGTTAAGCAATAGCCTTCATACTTTTGTATATACCTGCTTAGTAGGGCTTTCGCCCCCCCCCAAGCGGTGTTCTTTTTTATACAAAGTCAGCTTATTGCCCCCACAATCCGGGTCCTCATTTTACCTACCTCGAAAGGATGGAAGGTTGAGTCAACCTTGAGCCTGGTGAGATTCGAACTTGCAGTAATTGCAGGCAGCTGGTGCTACTTAACAGCACTTTAGTCTGCTGCGCCACCAAGGCTCATTTTTTCCCCCATACCAATTTTTTCAATGGAAAGGGACAACTCACCACAGCCAAGTTGCTGCAGGACAACTTGCCACGGAACAATTCAACAATTAAATTATTTAAAAGAATTAAAAAATGATCATTTTTGTCCTTCACATTTCATTTTGTTCCCCCTTTAGCATCTTTTCTTTAATGAGACTATTCCACCATTTCTTCGATATTAGTATAACTTGTGTCCCAGGGCAAGTTGTCCGGTGGTGAATTGTCTATGACAAGTCCTGCAACAAGTTGGCTGTGGCAAGTTGTCCCAGACCCTCCTTTCAATCCTTGTAATTTCAAGTATGTTATTCTTAAGTTTACAGTCAGTGGAGAAGCAGCAGCTTTGGTATCCAATCAATGACTCTCAATCTCATCATTTTGCCATCTTTAAAAACCCAGAGGCAAGAATTTGAGAAGGGGCAACTGCCTATGTTGAACTAAAGACAGAAAAACCCAAGAGAAATCGTCATTTTCCTGACTGGAACTTTTCCCCCGTCAGGCAACACTGCCATCTTTGTCCGACAGGTAACCTGTGTGAGAGATTTTTTTCCCTCCTATTCCCATGCCCATCATCCCTGTTCTCCCCCTCTCCTCAAGGTGCGTGTGCTTCTCATTCCCGCCTTTTCAGGGTCTCCTGCCAATTTGTGCAGGCTCCTCCAGGGTGTGGCCTCAGCCACAAGAATAGAATGCACAGACGCTTTCCCATTGGTCCGCTGGAGCACGAATGTCACAGCTGGCTTTCCAGAGGAGGCATAACATCACAAACGCTTGCAGCTCTAGGGCGCCGCACTTGCTCTCCTTAACCCCTGGGGCTCCGCAGGAGGAAGAGGCTGTGGGAAAGTCTGGCGGGGGAGATCCAGATGTGCCCCAGGTGAGGGGTGGGCTCTTTTTGGGGAAAGGGAGGTGGAGGAAGGAGAGACCCGTGCCCAGTTCTCCTCCGGCTTCAACCCCGGATCCCATGCTCCCCAGCTGCCTTCTCCATGCAGGGGGCAGAGGAGCTTCAGAGTAGGAGAAGAACAACTGGGGGATCCCAGAAAGGTGGCGGGGATCTGGGGGTCCCTTCCTGGGGATCTGGAGGTCCCTTCCTGGAAGAGCCCAAGTAGGGGGAGAGGAGAGTCCAGCAGGAGAGGCTGGGCGAGGAGGCAGGATTTGCACCAGGGGCTGCATCCTCCGCAGTCCAGACTGTCTCCAGAGGAGGAGAGAAGCAGGATAGCATCCCAAGGAGAACCTATCCGATCAATGCCACTGAGATCCCATACCATCTCATGTAAACACCGCCACACACACACAAATAGGGATGAATGCTGCTCAGTGATTGAACTGCTGCTTTCCAATTCTGAGAATTATTCTTATTTGTTTGTTTTCCAGCTCAGATACACAAACTAGATATGACTTTTGCAAACAGACAAAAATCATTGCTTGGACAAAGAGGACTCAATGGCTTGCTGTGGGTGGTCCTGTTTCGGGTTAGGCCGGTTGTGTCAACCTTTTTAGGAGGTGAATGTTAAGTCTAATTTTTAAACAGGAAAACAAGTAAGTTATGGAAAATACTCCAAAATGCATTTATTGTGCGTTCCAACTCAGTCCCATTGTCAGGTTTCGATGCTATCTCAAAATAAATGAATTTCCAAACTGCCGATCTTTAAGGAAATTTTCTTTTTATTCGGGCACAGCAATCTCATCCTGACTCTTTTCGCGGTCAGTACTGACCTTTGCCCCCCAATCCCTCCTTTCTGATCCCCAATTCTCTGCTTCTCATTGGCTATCTTCCAAGTCATTTTCCCGATTCCTTCTTCATCAGATCACAGGAATGTCTCCCCCCCCCCCCGTCTCCGAGGAGACAGATCTTCAAAGGGATTTAGCAGGCAAAAGTTCAGGCTTCTCCTCCCTTTATTTATATGTCAGTGCTGGGATGCACTGGGACCTCAACACACACACACACAAGGAGGACCTATGCCACTGAAATCCCTGACTATCTCAAAAAATGTATCTCTCTCCCCCACTCCATAGGGATGAATGCTGCTCAGTGGTTGAACTGTCCACTTTGTAATTCTGGGAATTTTTAAAACTTTGTTTGCTTCCAATCTCAATCTCTCCCTCTCTCTCTCTCTCTCTCTCTCTCTCTCTCTCTTCTTTTCTTTTCTTTCTCTTTTCTTACTGGGAGATACAGAATCTTTAATATCCTCATTGGATAAATACACAACCCAAACTCAGGGGCTGCCACAAAGAAGAGGGAGTCAAACTATTCTCCAAAGCACCTGAGGGTAGGACAAGAAGCAATGGGTGAAAACTAATCAAGGAGAGAAGCAACTTAGAACTAAGGAGAAGTTTCCTGAGAGTTAGAACAATTAATCAGTGGAACAACTTGCCTCCAGAAGTTGTGAATGCTCCAACACTGGACGTTTTTAAGAAGATGTTGGATAACCATTTGTCTGAACTAGAGCCTTGGTGGTGCAGCAGACTGAAGTGCTGTTAAGTAACACCAGCTGCCTGTAATTACTGCAAGTTCAAATCTCACCAGGCTCAAGGTTGACTCAGCCTTCCATACTTTTGAGGTAGGTAAAATGAGGACCCGGATTGTGGGGGCAATAAGCTGACTTTGTATAAAAAAAGAACACCGCTTAGGGGGGGCCCGAAAGCCCTACTAAGCAGGTATATACAAAGGTATGAAGGCTATTGCTTAACACATTGTAAGCCACCCTGAGTCTCCGGAGAAAGGTGGCATATAAATTGAACCAATCAATCAATCAATAAGTGGTGTAGGGTTTCCTGCCTGGGCAGGGAGTTGGACTAGAAGACTTCCAAAGTGATAAATTACACTTACTGTTTTCATGTATTCAAATTATGTTGTTTATACTTTTACCTGTTATCTTATATATGCTTGACAAATAAAATAAATAAATAAAAAAATAAATAAATAAATAAAATAAAATAATAAAAAATGAAGTAAAATTAAATAAAATAAATAAATAAAAATAATAAATAAATAAATGTAAAATAAAATAAATAAATAAAATAAAATAATAAAAAAATAAATGAAGTAAAATAAAATAATAAAATAAAATAAATAAAAATAAAAAAATAAAAAATAAATGTAAAATAAAATAAAATAATAAAATAAATAAAATAAAATAAAATAAATAAAAAATAAAAAATAAAAAAATAAATGTAAATTTATTTAAAAATAAATGTAAATAAAAATATAAATTTATTTATTTATATAACGCATTGTAAGCCGCCCTGATTCTCCGGAGAAGGGCGGCATATAAATCAAATAATAAAAAAATTAAAAATTAAATTAAAATAATAAAATAAAATAAAATAAAATAAAATAAACTGCCATAAGCACCTCCTGCGTTGCACACAAGACTCCACCAGGGAACATCCTGCGCTTCCCCCATCGGGCCACTAGGGGGCGAAGGTGCCTTTGCAAGAGGAGGGGGGGAAGGAAATGACATCAGCGAGCCTTGCCTCTCTAGGACGCCGCGCTCGCTCGCCTTAATCCAGGAGGCTTGCGGGAGAGTCTGGCGGGTGGGTGGGGATCCAGACGTTCCCTGGGTGAGGGTTGGCCGGGGAGGGGGGGGGGGGCGCGGCTCTTCCCGTGCAAAAGGAGGCGGAGGAGGGAGAAACCCGCGCCCAGTCTTTCTGTGGCTGTAACCCCAGGTCCCATGTTCCCCAGCCGCCCTCTCCATGATGCAGGGCAGAGCAGCAGAACCGGGGATCCCAGGAAGGCGGAGGGGATCTGGGGGGGGATCCCTTCCCAGAAGAGGGGGAGGGGGAGAGAGGAAGATCGGCCTTGCAGAAGCCCAGCAAGGAGAAGAGAGAAGCAGGGCGAGGAGGCGGCGCAGGATTCGCACCAGGGACCGCATCCTCCGCAGTCTTGCCTTAGGAGGGGGTGGGGTAGGGGAAGAGAATAAGTAGGGCAGCCTCTCCAGCTGCCTCCTTCCTAGCCCTGCTTGGGAGGAATCCTTACAGCCCTTTGGCTGACCCGTTTGGGCTCCAGACAGGTTGTGTGAACCTGCCTGGGTGTCAGAGGGAGACTTCAAAACATAGTTCTCCAACCTTGGCAACTTTTAAGACTTGTGGATGTCAACTCCCAGAGTTGACGTCCACAAGTCTTAAAAGTTGCCAAGGTTGGAGAACCCTGTTCCAAAGGACTCCATGGAAACGACAACAGGGCATCCTAAGCCAGGATCATTTCCTGGCGTTTCATTCCATGCGAACGGATCTTCCATGGTTTGTTCACTTGTTTTGGGTTAGGCCAAGTCGTGCAAACCCCTTACTAGGAGGTGAATGTTAAGTCTTAATTTTTTTTTAAAAAAAAGGAAAACCCTTTGCCTAGTAAGAAGTTATGGGGAAATACTCCAAAAGGCATTTCTTGGGTGTTCCAACTCGGCCCCATTATTCTTCACCTCGACACACACACACACACACAAGGAGACCCTATCCGATCGATGCCACTGAAAATCCCTGACCCTCTCAAAAAAAAAAAAAAGTCTTTCCCACACACCCCAAAATAGAGGGATGAGGGCTTGTTCGACGGGTTGGACTGCCGTTTTCTAATTCCGAGAAATTTCTTCCTTTGTTTCTTTTCCGTCTCAGATACACCAGCTGGAAGCCATTGGTATGATTGACGTGAATGGACAAAGATCATGGCTTGGACAAAGAGGGCTCGGTGGCTTGCTGTGGTCGGTCCTTCGGGAATAGAGACGATCTTATGAATGAAAAGGCATTTGGAGGGCCACAAGGTTGTTTGGACCCGTTTGGAGTTGTCACACGGGACCGAGAGAGAATGGAGACACAACTTTTAGCAAGTGAGACAAGTGAAAAAGGTCCTTCTGCTGTTCAGGATGGAAGCTGTGGGGAGACGCAACTTTTAGCAAGTGAGACAACTGAAAAAGATCCTTCTGCTGTTCAGGATGGAAGCTGTGGGGAGACGCAACTTTTAGCAAGTGAGACAACTGAAAAAGGTCCTCCTGCTGTTCAGGATGGAAGCTGTGGGGAGACGCAACTTTTAGCAAGTGAGACAACTGAAAAAGGTCCTGCTGCTGTTCAGGATGGAAGCTGTGGGGAGATCTCAGCAAACACTGGGCAGGAGATCCTGGAGAAGGAAACCACCATCCATTCAGAAGTTCAGCCCTGCAACTTCAGGAGCGTCCAGGAGGCCGAGGATCCCCGAGGACTTTTTAGTCAACTCCATGAATTTTCTAGGCAATGGCTGAAAAGGGAAAATCACACCAAAGCCCAGATGCTGGACTTGGTTGTTCTGGAGCAGTTCTTAGCCCTTCTGCCTCCAGAGATGGAGAGCTGGGTGCGGGAGTGTGGAGCAGAGACAAGCTCCCAGGCGGTGGCCCTGGTGGAAGGCCTCCTCCTGAGCCAGGTGGAGGAGCCGAAGGAGCAGGTCGAGTCGCAGGTGAGTCTTTTATTTAGGCGGTCCAAAAGGGAATAAAGAATGTTTTTGAATTCTTTATCCCTGCTTCACATATTTCTCTGGCACTTGTGCTATATGGAGATGTCATACTAAAGCATAGAACATAGAATAACAGAGTTGGAAGGGATCTTGTTGCCCACCCAAACAGGAGACCATACACAATTTTTGACAGATGGTAGTCCACTCTTTTGAAAGCTTCTAATGATGAAGCTCCCACAACTTCTGAAGGCAACTTATGTTCCATGGGTTGGTTGTTCTCACTTGTCAGAAAATTTCTCCTTATTTCTAGGTTGAATCTCTCCTTTATCAGTTTCCATCCATTATTCCTTGTCGGACCTTTGGAAAATAGCTTGACCTCCTCCTCTCTGTGGCAGCCCCGCAAATATTGGAACACTGCTATCCTGTCTCCCCTGGTCCTTCTATTCACTAGACTAGCCATGCCCAGTTCCTGCAACCGTTCTGTTATATTTTTCTAGATTTGTGGCAGCCATTCCTTTCTTCTTTCCAGCCTCACTGATGGATAGTGGGATCTTTGAGGTTGTTTTCAGTGAACAATAATCCACTTTGTGTTGTGTGATGTTCATTAATTCTGCTTCTTTTTTCCTATTGCAACACAGTCCTTCAGTATGGAGATCACAGATCCTAATGGAAATCCTTCACAGGAGCTGTTTTTCAGGACGGCATCTCAGGAAGATCCAACTCAGGATACCTCAGAAGGTAATCAAAAGTCCTCCTATTTTCTAGAGAGATCCCAGCTCAGTTATCTTCTCCCCAGTCTTCATTAGAATATCTCCTCTGATTATGCTAATTATGCATTATAAAATTCTTCTTTCCCTCACAGAGAAACATAGAATGAATTTTTCTGATCTTTATGATGAAGATGAAACTGTGGTTGGACCTCCAAATCAAGTAAGAAAGAGAAATACATTTATTCAGATTTGTATACTCTCTTTCCTTTAGGAAGTGAAGCTCATGTACAGAGCACTCTCTCCTTCCGTTTTCCACTCTTGTTTGGGCTTGGTTATTTTCATTTTTTTGAGCAAAGTGGAAAGGGGAATAATAGGTTCAAGTTTCTCTCAGCCAGGTTAGTTTCATCTAAAGACTGTTGTTGGGACACAATGGTTAGTCATTTCCACCCTCAGATTCTGTGTAAGCTATGTTTTTTTAAGCCAGTAATTAACTCGTTCTCTTGGATATTCTTATGAGTTTACAATGAGTAAACTCCTTCAAGAAGTGGGAATAAACACCTCAATGGCAGCAATTGTTAAGCAGAGACCAGTTCTTTTGGTCATTGTTGACATAGAATTGTGCAAGGCTGATAAAAAGTTAAATACATCGGTACATTACTCTTTTATAAGGCATTCTTCACAATCATTGATAAGAAAAATAAGCTTTTTGTATTAAAGAACAAGGCAGGCAATCTGCAATGAGAATGGAGAACTGTTAGTAAAAATGGTTCTGAAAGTACATGTAATCAAGGCACTTTTGGTCTTCAAAATAATTTGCAATCCTCTGATTTGTCCCTGGATTTGGAGGCCAAACAATCCTGTTTTGGAAAGATTGAGAATTGTCCTTCCCAGGGAATTTTCTCTGCTTTTCACCCATTCAGCCAGATTACTAAAAGATAGATAGGAGATATATAGATAGATAGATAGATAGATAGATAGATAGATAGATAGATAGATATAGATATAGATATAGATATAGATATAGATATAGATATAGATGTATAGATGTATAGATGTATAGATGTATAGATGTATAGATGTGCATATTCTTTCTAGCCAGGTTTTACCTACGTAAGCTAAGTTGTTCTACAGCCCTGGTTCTGTGAAATCTCATTCACAAGTTTCTGGGCCTTTTTTCTGCTGACAAACAGCAACTCTGTGTTGCTCTCTGGGAGTTGCTGTTTGTCAGCAGAAAAAAGGCCCAGAAACTTGTGAATGAGATTTCACAGAACCAGGGCTGTAGAACAACTTAGCTTACATAGGTAAAACCTGGCTAGAAAGAATATGCACATAAAAGCCTACGAAAAAGATATATATATATATATATGTTTTCTGAGGTTTGTATGTAGGTCTGTAGGTATATGTCTGTAGGTATATATATATATATATACACACACACACCCACATATATTTGTCTATGTAAGTTTTCACGGGTATATATGTGTGTATAGTTAATATTTCGGGTTTCTTCCCGTGTAATTGTGAACATATCTCTAAAAGGGTAGAAGTGACGTTTCGACAGAATCTCATCTGCCATCATCAGGCTTATGTGAGGGGTCTTTTGCAGTAACAAATTTGTTTGTTTGGCTACGTGTTACAGGCCTAGCTTTCTCAGGTTCTCTATTATTATCTGTCTGCTGTAGAGGGGAAAGGATTCTGGTAGGCCTCCCAGCACCCTTGATTGTTAGTTGAGATTTCAGCCTGTCTTCTGGCTCGATCTTCTCTCTCTCCCTATTGCTAGCCACCCTCTGCAAAGAGGGAAGAATTCTGGCAGGTCTTACAACACCACTGGTTGCTTGTTGGAATCTCTGCCTCTCTTCTGATGTTAACTCTCGAGTTTCTCTCAGTGCAGGTCCCCAAATACTTGATAACCTAGAGGCGTCGTCTCGTCTGTTCATATTCTGTGGCCTCTTCAATTTCGATGGCCTCCCTGATTATTCTTTTGTTGAGATGTTCCTCTTTCGCCACTGTTCTGGTTTCATTAAAATCAATATTGTGTCCCGTGGCCTTCATGTGTTGTACCAAAGAAGAAGTTTGCTCTTCTTTCCTGACTGCATTTTTATGTTCTTCTAAACATACACTTATTCGTCTATTTGTCTGTCCAATATAAGATGACTGACAGGAGGCGCAAACAGCCAGGATGAGGAAGCAGGAAGAAAAACTGCTGTCCTCCAATCAGGACACAGAGTTACAGGCTAATCAGCATACGTCAGCAGCAGCAAACATAGAAAAGCGACAGCTCCGACCTCGCAACACACCCATAGCTTCTAAACTAAACAAGAGCCTGAAGATGACAGGGTTGTGAGCCTGTCGAAACGTTGCTAGAAAGAAAAACTTTTAAGGTACTGGTAGGATTTTAGCCAAGGTTTTAAAGGACCTTGCGGAGTGCTCTGTAAGGATTTTTGGAAGATTTTAAGCTAGGATTTTAACCAGAATTTTAAACATTTTAACTAACTTATTTAACATGACGTGGGAAAACACCCGAGATTTTAATTTTTTGCATATGTATGAATATGTATGTACGTATATATATATATGTGTGTGTGTGTGTGTGTTTTCTGAGGTTTTCGCGGGTGTTTGTATGTAGGTCTTTGGTTATTCGGGTTTTCTCCCGCGTAAAATTGGAGTTGTCTTGGCAATGTTTCGATGAAGTCTCATTCGTCATCTTCAGGCTGGTATTTTCGGCTTCGTGCTTCTAGGAGCACGAAGCCGAAAACACCAGCCTAAAGATGACGAATGAGACTTTGTCGAAACGTTGCCAAGACACCTCCAATTTTACGCGGAAGAAAACCCTAATAACCAAAGAGATATATGTGTGTGTGTGTGTGTGTGTGTGTGTGTGTGTGAGAGAGAGAGAGAGAGAGAGAGAGAGAGAGATGATAGGTAGATGACGGACCGACGTTAGATGATAGATAGACAATAGATAGATAGATAGATAGGCAGCCATCCATCCATCCATCCAGAAATGAGGTTTATTTCCCTGAAAGAAAGGACTGAAAACCTTGCAGAATCAAGGAAGTTGATAAAACCTGCTGAAGAATGCCTTCAGTTAAAGACATATTCTCAACTAAACCTTGGAATCTTACCAAGCATGGCCATTTAACTCAGTGCATTTGTGAACAACGGAACAGATTTTTCAGATCTTCATGGGTTTGTTCTGTTCTTTTTTCCCCATATGCAGGAAGCTCGTGTGTCCTTCAAGGAGGTAGCTGTGTATTTCTCCAAGGAGGAGTGGTCTCAGCTGGATTCTGACCAAAGAGCGCTGCATTGGGAAGTCATGCTGGAAAATTATAGGAACGTGGCCTCTCTGGGTAAGAGTTTGTTACTTCCCAATCAGAGAGCTTGGGAAGATAGTTTAAAATCAGTTACTTCTTATGTCATCTCCTCGGAGAGAAGGAAAAGATCTGGCTTTCTACTTCAACAAAAGAAATGCCTCTTTGCTTAGATGCATCCTGTGCCTTTTCTCATCTGTATTTTTCTATTTCTAGTTGATCTATCAGTGACAACCTAACCTCTTGGTTTGATGAGTTGCTGAATTGTATCATACCGATTTCAGATTTTTGTTAAGAAGGACTATCATTTCAGGCTCTTGAGTAGATCACTTTTCCTCATTTCTTCAGGCTCTTGAGAAGATCACTTTTCATTTGTATCTTGAGCCTTGGGATTGGGGGTCTAACTCAGTAATGAGAAACATATGACACCGGTGTCAAAGGTGACATGCCATGAAATTATGGGGAACATGCCAGAATTCACCATAACCCAACAACTACTGTTGAAATGCTCCTAATTTTTGTATCTTTTTTGGAGGCTGAGAAAAATGAGGTGTGCTTTTATGCGGTCTCCAGAAGTTGAGTGAGAAAACTGCTCTCTTTTGCCATCTGGAGCATCTTATACTATTCATGTAGTTTTCAGAGGTTGCAGAGTTTATGTAAGAGCATTCCTCAATTTTGCTTCATTAACAAAAATCTTATGCAACTTCAGCATCAACTTAAGGTAGTCTGTAGGGTCCAGTCAACAGAAAGGACAAGTATAAAAGTGGAAAGAGGGGTACATAACTAGGCCAGATTATCAGCAAATAGCCCGAACCTGCAAAGATGAAGTCAGGAAAGCTAAGGCTCAAAATGAACTAAGGCTTCCGACAAAAGTCAAAAATAACAACAAAAAAAAAGCTTCTTTCAAAGTTAAAAACAAGAAAAAAGTCAAGGAAGCGATTGGTCTATTGGTGGAAGAAAGTGGCAAGAAGGTGACAAGCAACAGGGAGAAAGCAGAACTACTTAACTCATTTTAATCAAGGAGAGAAGCAACTTAGAACTAAGAAGAAATTTCCGGACAGTTAGAACAATTAATGAGTGGAACAACTTGCCTCCGGAAGTTCTGAATGCTTCAACACTGGAAGTTTTTAAGAAGAGATTAGACAACCATTTGTCTGAAATGGTATAGTTAGTTAGTTAGTTAGTTAGTTAGTTTATTATATTTATATAATAAACGATTCCCTAGGGAATCGGAGCGGTGAACAGCCAGCAAATAAAATACACAGATACAAAATTTAAAACAATATTAAAATCCAATTAAATCAATTTGGCCCATAGTTATAAACCCTATATTAAACCCCCTAATTTTTAAAACAATTCTTTTTAAAAAGAGTAGGTCAGGCCAGCCCGGCTTGATGAAACAAAAAGGTCTTTAGGGCAGTTCGGAAAGCACGAAGGTCAGGGATCCGCCGTATCTCTGGGGGCAGTGATGGTCAACCTTTTCTGGACTGAGTGCCCAAAGCGTACGCACCCATGCGTAAATGCGTGCACATGTGCTTAAAACCCCAAAATGCAATACAAGCAGGCCCCCGTGCATGTGCCCTGCCCCCATGCATCTGCATGCACCCCACCCCCAACCATGCGACCCCCCACGTGCCTGCCCCCGCATGCGTCCCCCCTGCATGCACCCCTCGTCCTGTGCATGCACACACACCCGCATGCGCCCTGCCCCCCACATATGCACAGCAGAGACTTGAAGACCAGCTGGCCAGTGGGAGATGGCTCGCATGCCCACAGAAATAGCTCTGCGTGCCACCTCTGGCACGCATGCCATGGGTTTGCCATCACGGGTATAGGGTTTCCTGCCTAAGCAGGAGGTTGGTCACGAAGAACTCCAAGGTCCCTTTCAACTCTGTTATTCTATATTCTGTATTCTAAAGAGAACTTTACTTGAACATTAAGTATGGTGCAGCAGATTGTGGGGAATGTTGGGCTGCATGGCAATCACATCATTGCCCAAGGTTCGCGGACATTGCGGAACAACGCAAGGCAGCCTGTTTGAGTCAAAACAACGGTGCTAGGGCTAAAGTTGAGGTCCGGGCCTCTAGTTCAAGTCCAACTTTAGGGCTGCCGCCCAGTACTTGTGTACCGGATGGCTTATATGTGGTAGAAAATAGATAATTGTTTCTCTTTTTTTTATGGGAGGGGTTGTGTGATATACCAGCAAAATCAAGTGAGGAATTTTCTGAATGTTTGATACATTGAGTCAAAACAGTTAGCCATCCCTGGGATATATGTATGTATGTATGTATGTATGTATAATATATATCGTTAGCCTTCATCAGTAAACCACACCCACATCTCATGTATCCTCCCTGTAAAGGTATAGTATCTATTTTCTTACTTCTTCGTAGGATTTATGCGTGTTTTTCCTCTAGCCAGGTTTTTCCTACGTAACGTGAGATGTGGGTGTGGCTTACTGATGAAGGCTAACGAGCTAGAAATAGATCTATATAAGTCTCTCACCTGGCAGCAGGAACTTGCTGGCTGCCAGAAAAGAAAAAAGCCCAGAATCGAGTGGATGTGATTCTACTGAGCTAGGGCTGCAGAAAAACCTTGGTTACGTAGGAAGAACCTGGCTAGAGGAAAAACACATAAATCCTACGAAGAAGTAAGAATAGATAGATAGATAGATAGATAGATAGATAGATAGATAGATAGATAGATTCGATTTATATGCCGCCCTTCTCCGGAGACTCAGGGTGGTTTACAATGCATTAAGCAATAACCTTCATACTTTTGTATATACCTGCTTAGTAGGGCTTTCGCCCCCCCACCCCCAAGCGGTGTTCTATTTTATACAAAGTCAGCTTATTGCCCCCACAAACCGGGTCCTTATTTTACCTACCTCGAAAGGATGGAAGGCTGAGTCAACCTTGAGCCTGGTGAGATTTGAACTTGCAGTAATTGCAGGCAGCTGGTGTTACTTAACAGTGCTTAAGTCTGCTACGCCACCAAGGTTCTTACATGGTGCCGTTTTTCTATTTTAAACATGCTCTTGGGGTTTAATAGCTCTCATTTTATTCTGAAACCATATGGTTTTGGCAGGAGAAAATGAATAGTAAAGGGAAGGTAAATTAGGTAGAAGGAAAATGACCTGTTGTAAAATTGATTTAGCTCTCACAGGTCATTGCTAGAATTGGCTCCTTCCAATAAATAGAACAATAACTGCTAAGCCCTACTAAGCAGGTATATACAAAACTATGAAGGCTATTGCTTAATGCATTGTAAGCCGCCCTGAGTCTCCGGAAAAGGGCGGCATATAAATCGAACCAATAAATAAATAAATAAATAAATAAAAATAAATAAATAAATAATAACTAACTAACTAACTAACTAACTAACTAACTAACTAACTAAGTAAGTAACTAACAGCGTTGGAAGGGACCTTGGAGGTCTTAAAGTCCAATCCCCTGCTTAGGCAGGAAACCCTATGGTTGTCCAATCTCTTCTTAAAAACTTCCAGTGTTGGAGCATTCACAACTTCTGGAGGCCAAGTTATTCCACTGATTAATTGTTCCATTGGGAAATTTCTTCTTAGTTCTAGGTTGCTTCTCTCCTTGATTAGTTTCCATCTATTGTGTCTTGTCCAGCCCTCAGGTGCTTTGGAGAATAGCTTGGCTCCCTCTTCTTCGTGGCAGCCCCTGAGATATCGGAAGACTGATATCATGTCACCCTAGTCCTTCTTTTCATTAAACCAGACATACCCAGTTTCAGCAACCATTCTTTGTAAGTTTTAGCCTTCAGTCCCCTAATCATCTTTGTTGCTCTTCTCTGGACTCTTTCTAGAGTCTCCACATTTTTACATCGCAGCGACCAAAACCAAAGCAGTATTCCAAGTGTGGCCTCACCAAAGTGGTATTAACACTTCACATGATCTTGATTCTATCCCTCTGTTAATGCCGCCTAGAACTGTGTTGGCTTTTTTGGCAACTGCCAACACACTGCTGGCTCATATTTAAATGATTGTCCACTAGGACTCCAAAATCCCTTTCACAGTTACTACTATTGAGCGAGGTACCACCTATACTGTACCTATGCATTTTGTTTTTCTTGTTTAAATGTAGATCCTTACTTTTTTCACCAGTAAATTTCATTTTGTTAGATAGCGCCCAATGTTCAGTCTGTATCTTAATCCTAATTTCTGGAGTGCTGGCTATCCCTGCCAGCTTGGTGTCATCTGCAAATTTGATGAGTTCCCCATCTATCCCCTTGTCCAAGTCATTGATGAAGATGTTGAAGAGTCCTGGGCCTAAAACAGCCTTGGTGTACCCCGCTGCATACTTTTCTCCAAGTAGATGCAGTTCCATTGAGGACTACACGCTGAGTGTGGTTGTTCAGCCAGTTATGAATCCATCAGGTGCTGATGCTGTCTAACCTACATTTTTCTGTCTTATCAAGTAGTAGGTTATGGACTACTTTATCAAATGCCTTACTGAAGTCCAAGTAAATTATATCGACAGCATTCCTCTGATCCACTAATTTTGTCACTTTGTCAAAGAATGCATGTCTGGCATGATCTATTTTTGTCAAACCCACGTTGGCTTTTGGTTATGACTTTTGTTTGCCTCTAGGTGTTCTGTTAAGGAATTCGCAGAGTAACCCTTGAATAGCAAGGGTGTGTTCATGAAAGCGATTGAGAGTAGGAACGAATAAACACAGTCAACACACAGATACACTGAGTTGTGTTTACTTTCAGGAAATAGTAATAAGGTACAGTCCAATAAACAGCCCAGGTCATACACATATAAAGCAGGAGATAGCAAAACGACAGTCCAGGGATAATCCAATAACAAAGTCTTCTTACCAGTCGTCGTAGTCATTCACAATAAAAAGTTCTTCTGGATTTGCAAACAGTAGCATACAGAGATATTAGAGAGCAACAACAGCAAAGAGAAACAAACCATGTTTCTAGCTTCCTCTTAAGGAGATTGGCTACAGAGCTAACCAATCAGGACACAGTATGATGCAATACAGCAATCTTAAAGCTATATTGATGATTTATATATTGCCAACCCAACAAGGTAGGTAATACTCATTTCCTAACATGTTCGCTGATTCGTTGCTTGATGTTAGTTTTTCTCCTAATACTTCAGTGGATGTTTGTAATGATTCTTCCTAAAGTTTACTCTGGGTGACATTATGGAT
Organism: Arizona elegans; assembly: GCA_022577455.1. NCBI lineage: Eukaryota > Metazoa > Chordata > Lepidosauria > Squamata > Colubridae > Arizona > Arizona elegans. The sequence continues at coordinate 1,205,112 of JAKOOJ010000012.1, read as the reverse complement.
AATTGTCAAGAAAATGTGGTTTAGGTCCTTTCAAATACATTATGGTTTATTGTAAACATGCAATACAGGTCGTCTTTGACTTATGACCACAATTGAGCCCAAAATTTCTGCTGTGAAGTGAGTTTTGCCCCATTTTACAACCTTCCTTGCCAGTTAAGGGAATCCCTGAAGTTGATAAATTGGTTGTGAAGTGAATCTGGCTTCTCCAATGACTTTGCTTGTGAGAAGGTTGCAAAAGATAGTCACATGACCTTAAAGGACAGCAATGGCCATAAATATGAACCAGTTGCTAAGCATCTGAATTTTGATCACATGAGCAGAGAATAATTATACAGTATTAACTGTTTTGCATGTTAACTAAATTTAACTGGTAAATCAGATTACAGCTGGTCAATTATGACCACAATTGAACCAAAGACTTACGTTGCTAAGTGAAACATCTGTTAAGTGAGTTTGCCCCATTTTACAACTTTTAAGTGAATCATTGCATTTGTTAAGTTAGTAATATGGCTGTTAAGTGAATCTGGATTCCCCATTGACTCTGTTTGTCAGAAGTTTGCAAAAGCTGCTCCCATGACCCCATGACCCCGCAACTGGTCATAAATATGAACCAGTTGCCAACCATCTGAATGTTGATCATATGACCATGGAGTGGTTGTAAGTGTAAAAAACAGTCATAAGCCCATTTTATCAGCGCCATTGTAACTTTGAACGTTCACTAAACGAAGTGTTGTAAGTTGTGGACTACCTATATATTAGTATATGACCAAAATTCAGAAGGAAATTCATATGACATCCTACAGTTTGATCTTTTGTCTAACCTTGCTATTATTTTCATTTTTTCTCTTCCTCTGAAGATAATAACGGGCAGGGGAATGAAGATTTCTGTGAACTGTTCCAAGTGATCAATGCTGGAAAGGAAATTGAGGAGCCTGCAATTCAAATGCAACTAGAAAACCATGAGAGAAACGAGTCAGAAAATTGGAATCCGGAAAGCTCGTCTTCCATCGATGCTCAGATGCAAAACGTTCTTGTTGAAGAAGAGACAATAGATAAAGAATATATTGGGAAATCTGTGGAGCTAAGCGAAGGCATATTAGATGTAAATGACGAATATCTGATTAAAGGAGAAGACGATCTATTCAGAGATGATGGAGAAATTTTGACTTTCACACTTTCTCCTGAAAATAGGTCCCTCCCCTCACAAAAATGGAACCACGCAGAAGAGAAGCCGTATAAATGTTTGATATGTGGAAAGAGCTTCAGAAGAAGCGGCCATCTTAATTCCCACAGAAAGATCCACACAGGGGTGAAGCCATACAAATGCATGGAATGTGGGAAGGATTTTAGGGGAAAGCGTGAACTTATTTCCCATAAAAGGATCCACACAGGGGAAAAGCCATATAAATGCATGGAGTGTGGAGAGACCTTTGCTCAGAGCAGCCATCTTACAAGTCACAAACGGATCCACACAGGGGAAAAACCCTACAAATGCATGGTGTGCGGAAACGGTTTCACGACAAGCAGCTCTCTTACTCGCCACAAACGAGTCCACACAGGGGAGAAGCCGTACAACTGCAGGCAGTGTGGAAAGTCCTTCGCTCAAAGCGGTTCCCTTGCTTCCCATACTAAGACGCACGTACGAGAGAAGGCACACAAATGCGTGGTATGCGGAAAGAGCTTCAGCACGATCAGCTATCTGATTTGCCATACACGGATCCACAGCGGGGAGAAGCCCTATAAATGCATGGAGTGTGGAATGACCTTCGTTCAGAGCCGCTATCTTCTTTCCCATAAAAGGAAACACACAGGGGAGAAGCCGTATAAATGTATCGAGTGCGGAAAGTGTTTTAGTGAGCGCAGTTCCTTTATTTCCCATAAGAAGATTCACACAGGGGAGAAGCCCTTTAAATGCATGGAATGTGGAAAGACCTTTCTGGAGAACCGTTATCTGATTTTCCACAAGAGGAGACACACAGGGGAGAAGCCCTATAAGTGCATGAAGTGTGGAAAGACCTTTACTCGGGTCAGTACCCTGAATTCCCATAACCGGATCCACACAGGGGAAAGACCATATAAATGCATGGAATGTGGAAGGGACTTTAGATGGTACAGTGAGTTTACTGCCCATAATAGGATCCACATGGGAAAAGCCACGTATATGCATGCGGTGTGGAAAGAGCTTTGCTCGGAGGAGTACTCTTACTTCACATAACAAGATCCACACGGGGAAAAAACACATAATTGCATGGAATGTGAAAGGGGCTTTAGATAGATGAGTGATTTCACTTTCCATAAAAAGATGCTTGCAAGGGGAGAAGCCTTATTAACGCATGGAGTGTGAAAAGATCTTTGCTCTCGGAGCAGATATCTGACTTCCCAACAGGAGATCCGGATGGGCGAAATCAAATAATTTCATGCAATGTGCAAAATGCTTTACTAAGACCAGTCATCTTACCTGCCATAAAACGAACCCCACGGGGCAAGCCATATTAATGCAGGGAATGCGAGAAGAGCCTGAAGTTATCTAAAGTCATTTACAAGGATCTACTTGGGCAATAATCCATATAAATGATACATCTGCTTCAGTACACGTGCATATTTTGCCTTTCTGATCCAAACAAGACAAGGAATCCCAATTGCTGATTGTGACTTTTGAGAAGTAGCAAATTCCAAGGCCGAAATGAGGATCACTGAAGATACAGGTCGTATTTCTCATTAAAGGAGGTGGGAAGGCCTATAATTGCATATGAATGGCCTTTTCTCCTGTGAGCGATCCAAAGCCTGCTTTGCTGTGGAATGCAAGGGTATGACTAAAGCTAATAGGCATTGCATTTCTTTGTTTAATTTGTATGGCTGCCAAACTCAACCTAGTGACCCTGAGAAGCTTCGAAGTCTAACATTTTAAAACCATTTAAAAGACATTAAAGTAATAAAACGCCCACAAAACATTTACCTGTAACCTTAGATTAAATCAAATATATTATGATTTCATTCGTATCATGTATTTTATTATCCTTGGACGCAATTAAAAACGATAATCGTGGAATTGCTTTTGGAGAGGGTTTAGGAATCCAGGTTGAAATCGTTTACTTAAAGGCAGCTTAGCAATAGCGCCTAGTGTTGTGGAGATATCCACCCCGTTGAGTCTATTCTTAGCTGTGTTTAGCGCACACGGAATGGTTAAAGCAAGTAGCTTCGTTAAGATAAAATTCTTGGAGGGGAAGACCGATATCTCACCAAGCATCCAAGAGTCAGTTTTGATGAGTCGGAAACACAGATGTGATAATATTATAAGACACGTAGAAGATATATGGAAAAGCATGCCAAAAATAATGAGAATAACCTTAAAAGGACAATGCTAGCCTTATTACCCAATCTTTTTTGAAGGTCTGATTATGAGCTATCATGGCTGTAAAAAATATTTTATCACCACAGAGATAGATTTTCTCTGGATAGAACTGTTCCTAAACTGATCCTTTAGGTATTCCAAAGATGCATTTTCTCATGGAATACAGAATATTAAAATGGGAGGGAACTTCGGATGCCTTTTAGTCCAATCCCTTGCTCAAGCAGGGGACCCTATACCAGTGATAGCTAGCCCTTTTTGGGTGTGAAAAGCCGGCACCCATAATGCAATGTGCGCCCTCCGCACATGTGTGCACGACCCCCACACATCCCCCACGCATGTGCACATAACCCACCCTCCGCACATGTGCATGAGGTGTGAGATTAAAAAACTTTAGCAACCTGCACCACAGTGGGGAGGCGACATTTTTCACCCTCGCAAGGCTCTGGAAGGTTTTGTCGAGCCTCCGGGAGGGCGAAAACGGCCTACCCCAGGCTCTGGAGGCCCTCCGGAGGCTGGAAATGGGCCTGTTTCCGCACTTCTGGAACGCATGCGGCGCTCCCCCCACACTCCGCCCACCCCAGCACATGCATGCGTGTCTCCCACATGCGTCCCGCCCCCTGTGTATCCTGAAAATCAGCTGGCTGGCGGGAGACGTGCCCATGCGCAGTAGACGTGAGCTGGGCGACGGCCCATGTGCCCACAGAGAGGGCTCTGCGTGCCGGCTGTGGAACGCATGCCATAGGTTCGTATACTTTATTTGGCCACGTGTGATTAGATACACAATGAATTTGTCTCCGATGCAGAAGCTCTCAGGTTATATGCAAAGCAACAGACTAGTAATCATAATAACAATAAGGGGGTACCAGATTTGGATTACCAAATCTGCATTTCTAAAAGTTGGCCTCAGTTTCTGCTTGGGGGCAGGGAGACTGGTGCTGGTGTCTGTCTCCCTTAAGATTTTTCCCCATTTCTCCATTAGGGGAAATATTCTATCTTGCCTTTTTAAAAAAGAATATTTCCCAAAATATTTCATTCTTCTGGGGTGGGGGTGGGGGTTTCCTACAAGAGGCTGAACAGCTAAGAGAACTAGGACTAGGTTTAGCCTATTAAAGAGAAGGCTTGGGGGTGACATGATAGCTGTCTTCCAATACTCAGACTACTCAGGGTACCATCAGTCAAATTATGCCGACTGGCGACTCCCAGGGGGAGGGCCTTCTCTGTGAGGGCTCCAACCCTTTGGAATGAACTGCCCCCCTGAGATACGAAATATCCCTGATCTCCGTGCTTTCCGCCGTGCCCTCAAAACCCTGATGTTCCAACAAGCGGGGCTAAACATATGAACATGTGAATGTTTTTAAAATGATATCTAGGTTCTATTTAATTGGGCCAAACTATGTTATAACAATAATTTTAATTAGCAATTTTATGATGTTTGTGTATCTATATTTTTCTTGACTGTACACCGCCTTGAGTCCTACAGGAGAAAGGCGGTATAGAAATATAATAAATAAATAAATAAATACTTGAGGGGCTATCAATAGATGGAAGCCGGTTGGAGAGATTCAACTGGGGAAATAAGGAGAAATTTCCCAGCAGCGATAACAATCAGTGGAACAGCTTGTCTGCTGGAGTTATGGATGCTCCATTGTTGGAGGCTTTTGAGAAGACTTGTCAACCATTTGCCCAGGATGATATACAGTCTCCTGACTTGGGCAGGGGGTTGGACCAGAAGGGCTCCAAGGTCCCTTCCAACCCATGATTCCTTGAAAATGGAAAGATGGATACATTCAAAAGTTGTCCAAAGCCACTGGATTGAGAAGATTGTGGATTGGGAGAGAGGAGGGAAGAACACCTCACCTAGGGGTGAAATCCAACAGGTTCTGATAGGTTTTGGAGAACCGGTAGCGGAAATTTTGAGTAGTTTGGAAAACCAGCAAATACCAACTTTGGCTGGTCTCAGAGTGGGGTGGGAATGGAGATTTTGCAATATCCTTTCCCCAGGAGTGGGGGAGGGAATGGGGATTTTGCAGTATCCTCTCCCTGGAGTGGGGTGGGAATGGAGATTTCGCAATATCCTTTCCCCCAGGAGTGGGGAAGGAATGGGGATTTTGCAGTAGCCTTCCCCTGCCACACCCACCATGCCACACCATGCCCACAAGCCACGCCCACAGTAGTAAAAAAATTTGAATTTCACCCTTGACCTCACCCCATTCCTAAGAGGTCTGTAAGGGGTGTGCATAAGTGCACCAACATGCCTACCGTCCCTGTCCTACTGTCCCCATGTATTTGTATCCTTATCTTGTATTCATGTTTATACTTATATCTGTTATCTTACGTGTTTGACAAATAATAATAAATAAAAATAAATAAATAAACTTCCTTCTTCCCGCCCCCACCCCCAAACTCCATGGAAAAATGGTTTCCTTCTCCACTCCTGGCATGAGCAGTTGCATTCCAAGCAGAATCCTCCATGGGCCGCCCTCTTGCCAAAGGAAGGTAACGTCAGGCGCTTCCCCGCTAGAGGGTGAAACTGGCTTTCCAGAGGAGGAGTGTGTGTCGCCCGACCCTCCTCCAGCTTCAAACCTGGGTCCCATGCTCCCCAGCCGCCCTCTCCATGGAGGGAAAAGCAGCAGCTGAAGAAGAACCGGGGATGCCAGGAGGCGGTGGGGATTCGGGGGTCCCTTCCCTTACCCTTGTCTGGGGGAGAGCCCAAGTGGGGGGAGGGGAGGCCCAGCAGGAGAGGAGAGAAGCCGGGCGAGGAGGAGGCAGGATTCGCACCAGGGTCCCCGAGGGCCCCATCCTGTCTTCGGATATGGGGGGGCAGGGGGGGGAGAGAAGCAGGGTAGCATCTCCAGATTCATCTCCTTGAATCAGAATAGATTAGATTAGAATGGAATAGATTAATATTAATTAATTGATTAGAATAGAATAGATTGAATCATCCATCTCCAGATTCATCTCCTTGAATCAGAATAGATTAGATTAGAATGGAATAGATTAACATTAATTAATTAATATTAATAGATTAGAATAGAATAGATTGAATCATCCATCTCCAGATTCATCTCCTTGAATCAGAATAGATTAGACTAGAATAGATTAATATTAATTAATATTAATAGATTAAAATAGAATAGATTGAATCATCCATCTCTAGATTCATCTCCTTGAATCAGAATAGATTAGATTAGAATAGATTAATAGTAATATTTAAACGTTTCAATTTTGTAAATCCTTCTGGACATGCCCACTCCGTCCCCCCACCCCACCCCCAGGTCAAGCACAACCCCGATGTGGCCCTTAATGAAATCGAGTTTGACACCCTTGCCTTCTATCATCCTGGTCAAAGAGATGTCCAATCTGTTTTTGAAAACCTGCGGTGATGGGAGCACCCACAATTCCAGGAAACAAGCTGTTTCATTGATTTAAGTATTTTCGCTCTCAGGAAATTTCTCCTTACTTCTAGGTTGGATTGTCTTTATTTATTTATTTATTGAATTTCTATACCGCCCTTCTCCCGAAGGACTCAGGGCGGTGAACAGAATAAGATATAGATAGATAGATAGATAGATAGATAGATAGATAGATAGATAGATAGATATATGATATTTTTGTAATCAGGGTTTTTCCTATGTTGATAAAAGATGTTAAATGGCCATGGTGGGATGAAATCTCCAATCATCACTTTCAGGCCTGTCAGACATTTTATGTTGTTTATTCTGAGACTTATGGGAGACTGGGATAGCACTATTTCGGGTTTTTTTTTTCATCCCACCATGGCCATTTAACATCTTTTATCAACATAGGAAAAACCCTGATTACAAAAATATCACACATTTATACCTATGAATTAAAAGGAATAAATATTTGACCTTTACAGGGAGGAGTCATAAAATATGGGTGTGTCTGGCTGAAGAGGTTCAAAAAAACCAAAATAGTGCTATCCCAGTCTCCCATAAGTCTCAGAATAAACAACATAAAATGTCTGACAGGCCTGAAAGTGATGATTGGAGATTTCATCCCACCATGGCCATTTAACATCTTTTATCAACATAGGAAAAACCCTGATTACAAAAATATCACACATTTATACCTATGAATTAAAAGGAATATATATATATATTATAAACAGTAAATAATAAATTGAGTCAACTTAGTGTATCTGCTAAAACCTTGGCATAGAATTTAGATGTTTATGCTTGCCCTGCTTGTTGAAACAGAAAGGTCTTCAGGGCACGTCGGAAAGTGCGAAGATCTGGGATTATTCGTATTCCAGGGGGTATTTTGTTCCAAAGAGTAGGTGCCCCCACAGAGAAGGCTCTCTCACTTGGAACTACTAGACAACATTGTTTTAATGATGGTACTATGAGTAGGCCTACTCTGTGAGAGCATATTGGTTGGTGGGAGGTTATCGATTGCAGCAGGTGGTCTCGTAAGTACTCAGGTCTTAAGCCATGGAGCACTTTAAAGGTAAGAATCAACACCTTGAAGCGCACTTGGAAGGCCACCGGAAGCCAGTGCAGCTCGCGTAGAAGAGGTGTTACATGTGAGCGCCATGTTGCTCCCATAATTACTCGCGTGGCCGCATTCTGGACCAGTTGGAGCTTCCGGGTGCACTTCAAGGGGAGCCCCATGTAGAGAGCATTGCAGTAGTCAAGTCGGGAAATGACGAGGGCTTGAGTGACTGTGCGTAATGAGTCCCGGTCTAGAAAGGGACGCAATTGGCAAATCAGTCTTTAACGAGCTTCCACCCATTACTTCTTGTCCTGCCCTCAGATGTTATGGTGAATAAGTCAGTCCCCTCTTCTGTGACAGCCCCTCAAATACTGGAAGGCAGTTATCATATCCCCCCCAATCCTTCTTTTTGACAGGCTAGTTATACCTAGCTCCCTCGACCATTCATCATAGAATTTAGCCTCCAGACCATTTGATCCATATTGCTATCTTGACGATTCCTTCTCAAGACAACTGCTTTCTTCTTTGGAAGATGAGGTGCAACTTGACCATCCTGTACTCTGTTCTGCATTGAAGAACCACCTTTGAATATCTACGGTTGTAAGAGTCACCATCAGTGAGTTAAAATGAGACCTTACAATGTCCTAAAGAGGCCAACATCCAGCCAGGATTCTTGCTTGCTGCTCAGTAGTCCCCGAGGTTAAATTAGAACTCCCAGATTTGGGATACTAAACTCTGACACACTAGCACAAGAAGATTAAAAAAATATATCCTAATTTATTGCTGCCATCTAGAACTGACCTACATCTTTTATCCCAGATATAGCATTCTTCTTGAAATGTATTTGAATATAATTAGCATTCTTCTTTTCAGACCCATTTCTATACTGACTATCATTGACTTCATTTTTCCTCTTTGCATTAATGTGCAGTGTAGCCTCATTCATATAGAACAGGGGTCTCAAACTAGCGGCCTGTGGGCTGGGTGCGTGACGTTCAGGCCACACCCACCCCGCCACCGCAAAAGGAAAAAACATTGTGATACATCACGTGACGGCAATGTGACAGGGCGAATTTGACACCGATGGTATAGAACATTCAAGCAAACATTTTAGCAAAACGTTGTTTTATTTCTATGACAACTGTGAGTGGCATACAGTATATACGCAGTGTCTGTAAACTAAACAAAAAATAAACTTTAATTCCTATAAAAGCACCATGAATATCAGTTACATTAATAAACTGCCAAAGGAAAACATCTCACCCCTCACTCCTCTCTCATGAAAAAATAATCCTTTTGCAGTTGGAACCCGAAGTAACAATATAAATGAGTGTTCACTGAAGAAGTCCATTCTGTGTTAGGCCTGAAGATTCTCTAATCTTTCACGCATGATTTTCTTCTGTCCATCACATTCTGGCTAGCAAAGGACTTAAATCAGAATCAGAAGAGAGCTGGAAGGGACCTTGGAGCACTGGTGAAATCCAATTTTTTTTTTACTACCATTTCTGTGGGTGTGGCTTGGTAGGCATGGTGTCGCTAGGGGGAGTGGCCTGGCGGGCGTGGCAGGGGAAGGATACTGTAAAATCTCCATTCCCTCCCCACTCTGGGGCCAGCCAGTTTGCCGGTTCTCCGAATTACTCAAAATTTCCACTACCAGTTCTCCAGAACCTGTCAGAACCTGCTGGATTACACTCCTGCCTTGAAGGTCTTCTCGTCCAGCCCTCTGCTGGACTTGGATAACAGGACGTCTCTGTATTTTAGGACAATATTCCTTCGTATGAATCCTTTGCACTCAATTCAAATTACTTCCCCGTTCCACTTATATAGACTTTTTGGGTGGACTCATTGATGAGAAATTAGGTCAAAACCCTAACTAAAGCTCTTCCCCTACTCTTGGCAGTTACTTCTTTTTCAAGTGGGCCCTATTTCTATGTGAAGTAAGGTTACTGCTAGTTTTGAATGTCTTCCCGCACACCTTGCATTTGTAACGTTCCTCCCCTGTGTGGCTCCTGATGTGATAACGAAGCGCACTGCTGCAACGAAAACACTTTCCACATTCCGTACATTTATGGGGTTTCTCTTCTGAATGGATCCTTTTATGGAAAGAAAGCTTACCGCTCGTGATGAAGCTTTTCCCACACTCGGCACATTTATACGGCTTTTCCCCCGTGTGAGTTCTTTTATGAGAAGTAAGACTGCTATTCCATTTAAAACATTTCCCACACTCCGTACATTGATATGGTTTCTCTGTCCTATGGACTCTTTTGTGATAACAAAGCTGAGCGAAGCTTTTCCCACATTCCAGGCATTTGTACGGTTTTTCCCCTGTATGACTCCTTTTATGAGAGATGAGGTGACTACTTTGACTGAACCTCTTTCCGCACTCCATACAATTAAATGGCTTTTCCCCAGTGTGAGATCTGTTATGACATGTAAGGGCAGCGCTCTTGCTGAAGGTCTTTCCGCACTCCATGCATTTATATGGTTTCTCCTCTCGGTGCGTCTTTTCATGACGCACAAGCGATCCCATTTCAGGGAAATTCATCCTGCACACCATGCATTCATATGTTTTCTCTCCTATATGGATTCTTTTGTGGTATGAAAGGGAGCTGCTTTTCTGGAATCCTTTCCCACATTCCACGCACGTGTATGGTTTCTCTCCCTTATGGCTCCTTTTATGAGAAATTAGGTAAGCCCTCTGACTGAAACTTATTCCACACTCCGTGCATTCGTTCGAGTGAATTCTTCTATGAATAGAAAGAGTGCTGCTTGTACTGAAGCTCTTTCGGCACTCCCTGCATTGATACGGTTTCTCTCCTGTGTGGATCCTTTTATGGGAAACCAGACAATGTTTCCATCGGAAGCTTCTTCCACACACTGGGCATTTATATGATTTCACTTCTGTGTGGATCTTTTGATGAGACCTAAGGGAACAATTCTGACTGAAGCTCTTTCCACACTCCAGACATTTATACGGCTTCTCTCCTGTGTGGATCCTTTTATGGCAAGTAAGATCAGAGCGCCTCCGGAAAGTGCTCCCACATTCCGTGCATTCATAGGGCTTCTCCCCGCTATGGATCTTTCTATGGTAATTAAGGTGACTACTCTGAGAAAAGTTCTTTCCACACTCCATGCATTTAAAAGGTTTTTCCCCACTGTGGGTTCTTTTGTGAGAATTAAGATGGCTTTTTTGACCAAAGCTCTTCCCACACTCCAAGCACTGGTATGGTTTCTCCCCTGCATGCATCCTTCTGTGGGAAGTAAGATAATTGCTCCATTTGAAGAGTTTCCCACACTCCAGGCATTTATATGGCTTTTCCCCTGCTCTTCTCCTTTCAGCTAAAGAAAGAGTTCTTTTCTTATATTTTCTTTTGTCCAACAATTCAGAACCTTCTCCTTTAGTATAAATTCTGCTGTTTTTATTTACTACTACTGTGTCTTCGAATACTTCCTTTCTTTTCCCTAACGTCTTCTCTGTTCCCCTTCCTTTCCAAGGTTGTTGTTGAAAGGCATCTTGATTCTGAATACAGTGAGGATTGATTTTTTCCCTCCCCTGTTTTTTTGACTGGTTTTTCTCTTTTATAAGTCTTTCTTCTTTTTTCTGATTAATCTCTTGAAATGGTTCCTGGCAACCGTCATTCTCCTGCCCAGGAGCTCCTTGAGAAGAAAAGAGAAGAAAAATTGGATGAAGCTAGGGGAAAGAAAAAGAATCAAATCAAGGGTAAATAAATTCCCTCCCAAGATTTTGTTGACTTATTACAATAAGAAATAACCCATTGATGCAACATTTATTCATTGTGGACATCTGATGGGATATCCACGCCTCTCCTGCATGAGCTGCATTGGCTTCCAGTGGTCTTCCGGGTGCGCTTCAAGGTGTTGGTTACCACCTTTAAAGCGCTCCATGGCATAGGGACTGGGTATTTGCGGGACCGCCTTCTGCAGCCTTCCACCGGCCAGTACGCTCCCACAGAGAGGGACTCCTCAGGGTGCCGTCAGCCAGGCAGTGTCGGCTGGCAACCCCCAGGGGGAGGGCCTTCTCTGTGGCAGCACCTGCCCTCTGGAACGATTTGCCCCCGGAGATACGCATGATACCAGGTCTCTGGGCTTTTTGCCGTGCCCTAAAAACTTTTCCACCAAGCAGGGCTGGCGTAAACCACCCCCCTTTTTGAGATTTTGCGAGATTAGATTTTTAATTGTCTATGGGTTTTAGTTGGGATGTTTTAAATTTTGGGCCAAAGTTGTGTAATTCTTTTAACAAATTTTAAATTTTGTATTGGGATGTTTTTTATTTTGGCTGTGCACCGCCCTGAGTCCAGCAGGAGAAGGGCGGTATACAAATTTAATAAAAATAAAATAATAAATAAATAAATAATTACAATTTCAGGAATATAAAGATGCATGGTCAATATGCAGATGTAGTTTCTATTTAAGGAACCCCTTCAAAAGTCAATTTCTGTTAAATAGCAAACCAATTCAAGTAAATCATTTCTATTTTATGTGGTTCATAGGACAAGCAGGCAGCTTCTTGTCCTACACAAGAAGTCATTGTGAAGGTCAGAAGTCAGATCATTAGGTCCATAATAGAATAGAATAGATTTATATTGATATTGTTTCTTGATTGCTTATTTGTACCCTATGACTATCATTAAGTGTTGTACCTTATGATTCTTGATGAACGTATCTTTTCTTTTATGTATCCTGAGAGCGTATGCACCAAGACAAATTCCTTGTGTGTCCAATCACACTTGGCCAATAAAAAAATTCAATTCAATTCAATTCAATTCAATTCAATTCCTTTATACAGGAGATGAGATCTGGTTGGAGAGAAATGTTTGCTGAATCTGACCACCTTCTAAACATTTGCAGGCTGAGCAGGGGACTCTTACCCAGAGAGGCCACATTCTGAGAATTCTCCAGCATCACTTCCTCGTGGAGGGCTTTTTGGTGGGCATCCATTTGAGACCACTCCTCCTCAGAAAAATACACCGCTACCTCCTCAAAGGACACAGGACCCTGAACAAGGAAACAAATTCCCCTATTAACAGACGACGACAGATTTAGAAGTTCAAAAATCACATAAGGGGCAATGAGTGAAAGATAAGGATGTAAAACTTTATATAAGAAAAGGGGCAAAGTTCACAGGTTTTCACCGAACGCACAGTTGGGACAAGTTTAATTTACATGACGGAATTTCCCATTCAGTAATACAGTTAACTCCTGAATCAATTGGCAGTTGGACCTCAAACACACAGCGGTAATGGGGTGTGTGTGTGTCCTTCCTAACATATTAGCTAATATGAAGGCGAATGTATGTGTTCTAGGATAATGTTGCAGGATCCAGTCTCGATCGGTCACCGGGACCAGAGGTTTTGTCTTCCGAGTTTTCTGTCTCGTGTTGGTACCCATTCTCAGGGAACTCTACCAGAATGTTCTGGTAGAGAGAAGTTCACCGAGGATGGGCTTCAGCACAAGTCCAAAAGCTCAGAAGACAAAACCTCTGATTCTGGTGACTGACCCGGATTGGATGTTAGCTAATGTCCAATGTATCTCTACACTGACTGAACAGCATCACAAATGTGCTGGAGAATTCATATTAGGATCTGTGTGAAGGCCATTAACCCGAGGATGACCAATTTCTGCTTTTCAGATTATAGGGAATATATTTGTGGTTCAAACTTCCAAGCGTAAGATTCTTCTTCTATCTGATTAGCTTCAATGGATCCTTTCTGAAAATCTCATAAAATATTTCTATTCCATTTACTATGTAACCTATCTCCTAAAGAAATATTAAATTGAACCTTGGTAGTACAGTGGTTTAAAGCACCCTGTTATTAACACAGCTGCCTGCAATTACTGCAGGTTCGAATCTTACCAGGCTCAAGGTTGACTCAGCCTTCCATCCTTTCTAAGGTAGGTAAATTGAGGACCCAGTTTGTGGGGGCAATAAGCTGACTTTGTATAAATATACAAAAGTATGAAGGCTATTGCTTAACGCATTGTAAGCCGCCCTGAGTCTCCGGAGAAGGGCGGCATATAAATCAAATTAAAATAAAAAATAAAAAATTGCAGATTCTATTTTACGCTGTTCTTCAAACCAGAGGGTCCTTTTTTCCCCCTCCCCAGACTGGATTTCAAATGATGCTTTTTTAAAATGTAAATGTTATTTATCAATTTGGAAATGTGATGTTAGGTAATGTTCAGTTCAGTTCTGAACTGAAGCTTCTTGGATGAGAAGCGAAATGTTTTCAAGGGGGAAAAAAAAAAACCCCAGGAAGACTAGTTGCCTTTTGGAAAAGCACCTTTGGAATATGGTTCCCTGCATCTTCTGAGATTTGTTCTGCTACCTGAGCTGGAGCTTCAGCTACGTCTTCAGCTTCACCGGAACAAGATGGCTGTACGAATACAAATGAGATGGTTCTGTTCCCTGTGAAGGAGACAACAGCGATAAAAGAATAATTTTTAAAAACCTAACAAATAAAATATGGAAAGGCATTCTATCCAAGGGGAGCCAGAACATTCACACTGCTTAGAAGGACCTATCTCTTACCTCCTGAGGTGCCCTGATCAGGATCTTCTGTGGAGAAGGGCTCGAAAAGCAGCTCCTCAGAGGGATCTTCTCTATCTGGATCTTCAGGGACGACAGTTGAGGGGGACTCCTGCTGCTGCTGAAACAGAAGGAAGGAGAAAAGGAATAGAAGAAAGGAGAAAAGGATGAATGGACCAACAGAGATGAAGCAATGGATATTTCTCAATCCACAATGCTGTGTTCCCTTATATCCATCAGTGGAAGTGGAAACTAAAAAGGAAACATTTGCCCCAAATGGAAGGAACTGAACAATCTGCCACAAGAGTTTATTTATTTCAGTTTAAAAAAATCCGTCAGCTGAAGTTTTTGCGGCAGTTTACAGTAGAAGAGAAACAAATGTGTTCTTAATCTTAAAATGACAGAAATCCCCATGCCATGGTTGACTTGCTACGCAATCTGTTCTCAACCATACAATAATGGGAGGGGGAGGGAAAGCATTGGAATGTAAGGGTAGCTTGGGAGGGAAATTCTGGAATGCAAGTGTGCCATCTGGAAGCCGGAGACAGTTCCACCTCCAAGGTCACCAAATTGGAGAATGTCCGAGGCAAACTGATTGTTCTCAAAACAAGCCAAGTTCAACTGATTGGTGGGCAAAGGACCATGTGACAATAAAGTTATTCTATGTCTATGGAAGGACCAGAGAGGAAAAAGGGGAATTTATCTTATGCTGTTGTGCGTGAAATGTTAGAACTGGCTTTTCCACTTCTGTTTTTTTTTTTTCTCTTGGAGAAAAAAATTATGTCTCGGGAGTTTCTTTTGCTGGCTACCATATTGGGGATGGTTGACACCCTACTATTGAAACCTAGAAAACTGATGGCAGAAAAAGGCCTAGTGGAAAATGGGTGTCTGCCCTTTGACTATTTATTGAATTATTAATTTCTGTCAGATGATACATGTGCTTATCCCATTCCCAAGCACGTTTAACTGTGGAAACTGATCAAGGAGAGATTCGACCTA
Organism: Arizona elegans; assembly: GCA_022577455.1. Classification (NCBI taxonomy): domain Eukaryota; kingdom Metazoa; phylum Chordata; class Lepidosauria; order Squamata; family Colubridae; genus Arizona; species Arizona elegans. The sequence continues at coordinate 1,189,759 of JAKOOJ010000012.1, read as the reverse complement.
GAAATGAGAAATTTTCTGATAGCGAGCAATCAACCAATGGAACAGCTTGCTTTCAGAAGTTGTGGGAGCTTCATCACTAGAGGCTTTCAAGAAGAGACTGAAAATGGTGTAGGGTCTCCTGCTTGGGCGAGGAGGGGGGTTTGGACTAGATGACCTTCAAGATCCCTTCCAACTCTGTTAATCTGTTAAACTATAGTATTATATTTGGAACCATTCTAAGACCCCAAAATGAAGATGTCTACCTGCAGATTTTTCTGCTGCTTCTCTTCCACCTGGCTCATGAGGAAGCCTTCAGCCAGGGCCACCGCCTGGGAGCTGGTTTTTGCTCCACACTCCTGAACCCACCTTTCCATTTCAGGGGGCAGGAGGGCCAGGAAATGCTTTAGGATCACCAAGTCCAGCATCTGCGCCTTCGTGTTCCTTTCTGGCTGCAGCCATTCATGGTAAAGTTGGTGGAATCGGTTGCAAAGTCCTCGGGGACCCTCAGCTTCTTGATATTGGAAGCTCCTGAAGTTCCGTGGCTGAACTTCTGAACAGGGGATGGTTTCCTCCTCCGGGATCTTCTGCCCAGTGGTTGCCCAGATCTTGTCACAGCTCCCAACCTGAATGGCAGAAGGTTCTTTTCCAGTTGCCTCACTTGCTAAATGTGGCATCTCCATCTTCCTCCTTTCTCCAACACAGCTTTAAATGGGGCCACAGATCTGTTCACGCTCCTTGTTCATGAGATATTTTTGTATCTAGGCAAAGAGACAAGATGCTATACATCTGCAACGGAAAAGCACAGAGAATGTAACAAGTGACATTTTAATCTTTTAACAACTCCCTGCAAAATGTCAGACGAAGGATTCTTTTGAACTGGCATAGGGATGGCATAATTTGGCAGTTCGAATCTCACGAGGCTCAAGGTTGACTCAGCCTTCCATCCTTCCGAGGTTGGTAAAATGAGGACCCATATTGTTGAGGGCAATATGGTGACTCTGTAAACTGCATAGAGAGGGCTATAACCTTGGCCATTAAGCAAAGTGGTTGCCAAGCCAAATGGACTGCACTGATGCTCTTGGAATTAAGGAGAAACTTCTAGGAACTTCCTAACACTGAGGATAACTAACCAATGGAACAGCTTGCCTTCAGAACGTATGGGTACTTCATCACTGGAGGTTTTTAAGAAGAGACTGGACAGCCACTTGTCTGAAATGGTGTAGGGCCTCCTGCCTGAGCAAAAGATTGGACTAGAAGACCTCCAAGCTCCCCAAGACCTCCAAGCTCTATTCTGATGGATGGATGGATTGATTAGTACCACATGGGGCACTGGAATCGTCACTCAAATGAACCAGATTAAGAGTGAGGACAATTAACCAGTGGAACAACTTGCCTTCAGAAATAGCGAGTGCTCCATCACTGGAGGTTTTTAAGAAGAGACACTAGACATATGAACTGATATAGGTTCTCCTGCTTGAGTAGGAGGCTGAGAAGGGACCAAGGTCCCTTCCAGCTCTATTTCTATTCTCTTTTCTAGATTCTATTCTATTCCTATCCTATCCTATCCTATTCCATTCCATTTTCTATTCTCTTGTCCCTTGTCTATTCTATTCTGTCTAGTCTCTTTTCTCTATTCTCGATTCTATTCTATTCCTATCCTATTCTCTATTCTATTTTATTCTATTCTATTTCTACCCTATTCCTATCCTATTTTAGTGTATTCTATTCTCTATTCTAGATTCTATTCTTTATTCTCTTTTCTATTCTTTTCTACCCTCCACTCTTTTCTATTCTATTCCCTACTCTCTTTTCTAGATTCTATTCTATTTCTAGCCTATTCCTATCCTATTTTATAGTCTATTCTATTCTCTTTTCTAGATTCTATTCTATTCTTTATTCTCTTTTCTATTCTTTTCTACCCTCCACTCTTTTCTACCCTCCACTCTCTTTTCTAGATTCTATTCTCCACTCTCTTTTCTAGATTCTATTCTATTCTTTATTCTCTTTTCTATTCTCTTCTACCCTGTAGTCTCTTTTCTATTCTCCACTCTCTTTTCTAGATTCTATTCTATTTCTACCCTATTCCTATCCTATTTTCTTTTAGTCTATTCTGTTCTCTATTCTCTTTTCTAGATTCTATTCTATTCTTTATTCTCTTTTCTATTCTCTTCTACCCTGTAGTCTCTTTTCTATTCTCCACTCTTTTCTAGATTCTATTCTATTCTTTATTCTCTTTTCTATTCTCTTCTACCCTGTAGTCTCTTTTCTATTCTCCACTCTCTTTTCTAGATTCTATTCTCTACTCTCTTTTCTAGATTCTATTCTATTTCTACCCTATTTTATTTTAGCCTATTCTGTTCTCTGTTCTAGATTCTATTCTATTCTTCATTCTCTTTTCTACCCTGTAGTCTCTTTTCTATTCTCCACTCTCTTTTCTAGATTCTATTCTCTACTCTCTTTTCTAGATTCTATTCTATTTCTACCCTATTTTATTTTAGCCTATTCTGTTCTCTGTTCTCTGTTCTAGATTCTATTCTATTCTTCATTCTCTTTTCTACCCTCTAGTCTCTTTTCTATTCTCCACTCTCTTTTCTAGATTCTATTCTCCACTCTCTTTTCTAGATTCTATTCTATTTCTACCCTATTCCTATCCTATTTTATTTTAGTGTATTCTATTCTCTGTTCTCTTTTCTAGATTCTATTCTATTCTTTATTCTCTTTTCTACCCTATAGTCTCTTTTCTATTCTCCACTCTCTTTTCTAGATTCTATTCTCTACTCTCTTTTCTAGATTCTATTCTATTTCTACCCTATTCCTATCCTATTTTATTTTAGTCTATTCTGTTCTGTTCTCTTTTCTAGATTCTATTCTATTCTTTATTCTCTTTTCTATTCTCTTCTACCCTGTAGTCTCTTTTCTATTCTCCACTCTTTTCTAGATTCTATTCTATTTCTACCCTATTCCTATCCTATTTTCTTTTAGTCTATTCTGTTCTCTATTCTCTTTTCTAGATTCTATTCTATTCTTTATTCTCTTTTCTATTCTCTTCTACCCTGTAGTCTCTTTTCTATTCTCCACTCTTTTCTAGATTCTATTCTATTCTTTCTCTTTTCTATTCTCTTCTACCCTGTAGTCTCTTTTCTATTCTCCACTCTCTTTTCTAGATTCTATTCTATTTCTACCCTATTCCTATCCTATTTTCTTTTAGTCTATTCTGTTCTCTATTCTCTTTTCTAGATTCTATTCTTTATTCTCTTTTCTATTCTCTTCTACCCTGTAGTCTCTTTTCTATTCTCTACTCTCTTTTCTAGATTCTATTCTATTTCTACCCTATTTTATTTTAGCCTATTCTGTTCTCTGTTCTCTGTTCTCGATTCTATTCTATTCTTCATTCTCTTTTCTACCCTCTAGTCTCTTTTCTATTCTCCACTCTCTTTTCTAGACTCTATTTCTATTTCTATCCCATCCTTCCATTCTGGCTACTTTGCTTGCTTCTCCTCTGCATTTTGCTTGAATGCAGCCAGTTGCACCTCCTATCCCTGCTGCAAAAACATCCCGTCTTCCTGCTGGGTTTCTGCAATGCAAGCGCCTTCTCTCCCCACTTTAGGCTTTTTTCCATGCATGCAAAAGGGGCGGCAGGGGAACATGGGACCCCGGGCTTCTCCCTCTCTCCCGCCCCGCTCCCCCTTCCCCAGGACTCAGCACTTTGGAGGGAGAGATTGCACGCCTCCCTCCATGCATCTCCAGCTCCACGGGAAAAGCTCCCCCAACTCACCGAACAGCCTCCCGCCTGCACCTCCGTCCTCGCAAAACTTTCCCCGCAGCCGCATCGCCTCCTGCAGAACAAAAGCGGTTAAAACGAGCGAGGGTCACAGTCCTAGAGTGGCCACGCTTTGGACGACGTCGCTCCGCCTGGCTTGGGCACGCATGCGCCGTTGGCCCGGCTGCGGCCGCTCCTCAGTAAAAATGGAGAGGCCCCGGGCAGCCTCCGAGCTTCAGGAGGGGACGGCGCATGCGCGGGGCGACCTGCGAGTGAACTGTGGCGGGAAATGACGTCACTTGGAAAGGGCGGTTGGGAGCTTTCCCGAAAGAATCCAAATGGGAGCCTTTCTGGTGGGGGGAGTTGAGACACTTACAGGGGTGGGCAACTATGGCCCTTTTATGACTTGTGGACTTCAACTCCCAGAATTCCTGAGCCAGCCATGTTAGCTCAGGAATTCTGGGAGTTGAAGTCCACAAGTCATAAAAAGGCCATAGTTGCCCACCTCTGACTTGGGGTGGGGGGGAATCCTGTATCCCATGTTCCCCTGCCACCCATTTCCATGCTCAAGCCAGGCAACAGGGCTCTGCCAGGCACGACCATGCTCGTCTGAATGGGCAGCTTTGTGTTGGGGCAGGAAGGCAGATAGGCAAAATCCGCATCTTAAATTCCATCTTCTGAGTTCTGGGAAGGGGGTAGCCCGGAGCCCATGTTGCACCGCCACCCCTTTTCATCCCTGAGGACGGTTCTGAACATTTCATTACCAAGCTAGTGTTGGAATTGTAGGAAGTTAGCACCCACCCTTTTCCTGGAAGATAGGGTTGCCAGGTCTACTTCCAAAAAATAGTGGACAAGCAGAGTGGGGTGGGGGGATGTTAAGTAGTAAAAAGTAATTAAAAAATTACAATTAAATTATATATTTTCTTACAAACATTTTAACACGTATTAAAATAATCACTTCAAAACTTTACTTAAAATTCAAAACATCAAATATAATAATATGTAAAATATTAAATTACATTTTACTTTGCTGTCGTGTGTATTTTTTATTTGACTTCACAGCTTTAATCAATTCTTTGTGTTTAAGGAATAATTCTTTAATTTCAGTACAACGTTGAGAAATATTAAAAAATATACAAAGTTCACTTCGAACTGATGGTACAAGCAGTCGGTTACGTTTGTCAGTCCACAAATTTCCCATGACGCTGAAAATTCGTTCAACGTTTGCATTTGATACCGGAATTGATGCACAATACTGGAACAGTTTCAGTAAACTCGGAGCTGGCTCTTTCTTGAAAAAGTACGTCCACTTATCAAGGGATGAATCGCCCTGCAGATGAACATAAACTTCTTCTAAGGCAGAAATTTCATCGAAGAGAGTGTTGGGTGGAAGATCTTCTCGCCATGGTGATAATAACCAGATGTTTGTCATTTCTTCTGAAGTTGGAGGATTATTGCGATCCATTAGATTGAAACAACTTAGCATCTCATATATTGAATTGGTGAAATTATACCACTTTTCTAGGTACACAATGGCTTTTTGATACATGTTGATGGCTTCTTTCTTGGACTTTTGCACGGCATTCTCAAGACAAATGTTTTTTACGTAAGGCAAATAAAACTTTCATTCCAAAAACTGCTCATCATATTTTTTTTGCAAAGAATCACGCAGCTTACACATGATAATGTGAAGATCACATGCAAGAATTTTCTTGCATTCCAGCTTCAGTAGGGTGTCTTGCATTATTGACATGAAGAAGTGCGTGAAATATAAATACAATTCTGAAATTGTTGGTTCATCGTCCTTTGCGAGTTCATTTTCCTGATCCGAAATAAGGTTCCAGATAACCTTATGGCACTCATCAGATCCAAGAGAAATAAAATACAATTTTAGAGGTATCCAGTTTAAAAGAAGTCTTTCGACCGCTTTAAACAAACTTAACCAACGTGTTGGAACATGGCGCAAAACTTCATGGAATTCTGACTTGCAAAACTCAAAAAATGATTTCAACTCTTCTCGTTTCTTCGCAGAATTCGAAAATTCGGCAAAACCCTTCAGCACTACATTTTCAATATCAAAAGATAACTGCTTTAATGCATTTTTTGCACTGTTGTGTAAAATGTGATTATTGCAATGAGCATTTGATCTTTGTCTCATTCTAACTTATGAAAAAAAAGACAAAATGCGATTCTCCTATCCTTATTCTCTTAGATTGTACAGCTTTAGATTACATACTATTTTATCATAAAGCTTTTGAATAAAAAAAATGTCCACTATTTTGTGAAAAAAATAGTGAACATAATGTGAAAAAAGTGGACTGTCTGCTCAAATAGTGGACACCTGGCAACCCTACTGGAAGAATGAAATATTTTAGTGTTGGAAGTGTAGGAAGTTAGTACTCACCCCTTTCCTGGAAGAATGAAATATTTTAGGAAATATTTTAGGAAATATTAAAAAGGCAGAATATTATGTTCCCCTGGTTGAGAAATGGAGAAACATGTTTTAAAGACAAAGCAGCTTCCTGCCTCCCCCCCCCACCTTTGTTAATGGGCCATAATCTGAAACACAATAGCAACAGAAACTAACACAATGGGACCCATCTAGGACAGAAACTTACCACATGACAACTGGGAAGATTACATCAGCCAGCAAGGCTAGGTAAGACCCCCACCCCCTGGGAGTCTGACAACCAATCAGGATACTCTTTCTGGGCCCCAGGAAGTTCAAAGCCAGAGAGAGCATAAAACCCCCGGTGACTCGCTGTATCTGCCCTTTTTTCTGTTCAGGAACTCAAACCATGTGATCCTGTCCACCATTAAACCATCTTTCCAAGCAGTCTCCATGTTTCCAGTGTCTTTTCCCCCACTTGGAGCTGAACCCAGAAGGATATTTCTTCCAACAGAAGGAAAAAGAAGCCTTTCCTTTTAAGGATTGTTGGAAGACAGAGTTTTCCCTTCTTGAATTCAAAACTCCTGGCTGAGAGATAACTTCGAAATGATTGGAGGTCAGCTGCTTGAGGGCAGAATTAGTTTATCGTTTATATAGGAAGGCATGCAAGAAACAAATACAAGTACAGCATTCTGAGGCTAGCCTGAGCTGTAAGAAAAACCCCTTTTTATATCCTAAAAGGTCTTTTGATTTTTTTTCTATGTGACCCTTTAAAGACTTTTGAAATTCTTTTGATTTGGCATGTGAATCCTTTGATTTGTGTGGGTGTGATTGTTTTATAGTGTTTAAATCCTGCTTTTTTTTTGTGTGATTGGGTGCTTCCGTCCTGGATCTGGCAAATACGTAATTGTTTTATAGTCCAATTTCTGTTTTTCCTAGCCCTTTGTAGTTGTTCATTCCCTATAATTAATCAGTTTGTTATTACTGTGTTTTAGTGAATATCTCCTTTTCTCATGGGTTTAAAATTCTAATTAGTTTGGCTTGATTTCTTTTCCTTTTTGGGTGTTTGCTTTTTTTCTGTGTCCCATAACTGTTGGGATGTTGCAGGCCCCTGTAATTTTGCCCTTCCTTTGTTGTGGAAATTAGGGTGGCTTCAGCTTGTTAATGACCCATTGACAAAGGTGGGGGCTGAAACTTCTGCCTGAGTTTCTGCTTATTTTCTTTTAGGGGAATTTTCCTGCTCTTTTAATATTTTTTTTTTGAGTTTCTTTTCCTTTTTCTAGGAGAAGGGTGAATCGTATCTTCCAACATTAGGAAATATTAAAAAGGCAAAATATTGTTTCCCTGGATGAGAAATGGAGAAGCATATTTTAAAGACGAAGCAGCTCCCACCTTCTTGCCCCCCCCACTTGTCAATGGGGCAGAGGCAGAAACTCAATTCACTCTCATTGTTCTGTCCCCTCCCACGAGTGGCCTTGCAGAAGCTCAAATAGCCCGGCAGTAACAAACGCAGGCTAGAGAGATTGAAGCTGGCCCTTTAATAAACAGTTCTCTTTCAAAAGTATATCAGTTCAGTAGTTACCGGCAATGTTCCAAAGGTATATCAGTTCAGTAATTACCAGGCAATGTTCCAGAGGTCTTGGCAGACGGCCAGCAGGCTAAGGCAGGAATGCAGACTCTTGTCAAAAAAACTCCAAACTAACATGTTGTAAATCCACTGCATCCAAAACGCCAACAAATTGTTCACCATGCCTTTCCGGCCCAGCCACACCCCTTTTATACTTTGTAGGGTGTGGCCCTACGTCTCCTGACCACACCTCTTGGTACGTGGCAATAGCTGTTCTCTACGATATCTACTACGTCTCTCTCTTGCATCCAATAGGGGCTCTGTCTCTTCGTTACCGGCCTCTGTTTCCTCAATTTGGCTGGGGTCCAGAGGCACGTCAGCAAGTGTCAGTTCTTGCTGACTCATCAGTGAAGACGGCCCCTCCGGCACATAGCTCGTGCCAGCTTCCTCCATATCATCCTCCGACTCAGCATGCGAAGATAAATCAGCCTCCAGGGCCAGAGTCACAACATCCATCTTTGTCAAAGGACCATCATCTGGAACACAATAGGACCCATCTAGCAACAGAACTCACCACATGGCACCTGGGAAGATTACATCAGCTAGCAAGGCTAGCTAAGACCCCCCCCCCATCCCCTGGAAGTCTGACAACCAATCAGGATACTCTTTCGGGGCCCCAAGAAGTTCAAAGCCAGAGAGGGCATAAAACCCGGGGACTCGCCCTTTTCTGTTCAGGAACTCAAACCTCAAATGTTTCTTCTGTAAGAAGAAATATCCTTCTGGGTTCAGCTCCAAGTGGGGAAAAAGACACTGGAAACATGGAGACTGCTTGGAAAGATGGTTTAATGGTGGACAGGAATCACATGGTTTGAGTTCCTGAACAGAATCACATGGCTTGAGATCCTGAGTAGAAAAAAAAAGGGGGGGACGAGATGCTGGGTGTGCCTTGGTTTTATGTCCTCTGTTGTGCCCCACCTCAGAGTTTCCTGTTCCTGTACAAGAAATTGGTTTCAGACTCCCAGGGGGTGGGGGTCTTAGCTAACTTTGTAGCTTGTCTCCCAAGCTTGCTTGAGCCTTGCCATGTGGTGAGTTTCTGTTGCTAATGAGTTTCTGTTGCTAGATGGGTCCTATTGTGTTGCAGATCCATTGACAAAGGGGTGGGTGGGAATGAGTGAGCTTGGCTGAGGCCTTAATGGCCCATTGACAATGGTGTGTGGTAGGGACAGGGAGCTGCAGGGAGTTGCTTTGTCTTTAAAACATGCTTCTCTATTTCTGGTCCAGGGAAATATAATATTCTGCCTTTTTAATATTTCCTAAAATATTTCATTCTTCTAGGAGAGGGGTGGGTGCTAACTTCCTACACTAGGTAACATCTTCAGCGGAGTTATAGGAAGGGCAGGACCGATGGAGAAGATAAAAGTCAGAGGCCTCCGCAAACAACCCCCATGAGTTGCCCCCTCCTCATCACCCTTCAGGATAGCTGAACTCCTTTTACAAATTGCATTATAAATAATTATCTTTAGTGAAGCGTCTGCATTTCCTGCATCGGATGAGGAGAGGACATCTCTCCTTCTGTCCTGGCCCTTTACAGAGGCATGATGGATAGCATTTTAAAAAACTGCATCACGGTTTGGTTTGGTGGCAGCAGTGTTTCAGATAAAAAGTCCATACAGAGAGTGGTGAGGACAGCAGAGAAGATTATAGGAAGCTCACTTCCCATTATTCAGGATGCTGTTTATAAGAACCATGTGCTTATAGCTCAAAGTGTTGTGAGACACTCCACACATCCACTTCACGGTCTCTTTCTGTTGCTCCCTCTGGGAGGAGGTTTCAAGGTATCTATAGCAGGACTACTAGATTCTGTAACAGCTTTGTTCCTTTGTCTTGTAAACTCTCAGCATTTTTCTTTTCCACCATGTACACGTATACACTCAAACTACACTGTGATGCTTCTCTGTGTCGTGTGTGTATGGGCTTTTGAAAGTTTTTATTGATCATAAAATGAAAACTACCCATTTGAATATCACCCATGCAATTTTATGTATATAAATGTCGCTGGGAGTTGTGCGGCATATAAATTTAATAAATAATATCCTGGCAATATGCTGACATTATAAACCATCCAGAGAGTGCTGGAAGTGCTATTACTATTGCTATAATAATAATCCCACCAGAAATATAAAATTAACAATCAGATTTTTGAAAGTGTTTTTTTTTCCAGGAATTTCCTTGGCAGGTAAATTACTGTCATTTTTTAATTTTATTGTATTTCCCAAATCTTGCCAAAATGCTCATTCTTTTCTTCCGCTCAGGAGCTACTGAGCAAAAACAGGAGAAAAAGAAGGAACCATTCCAATGGATCAGTCAGAAAGAGAGAAAAGAGTTTCTTGCAGATCAAGTGGAATTAGAAAGGCAGAAGAGAAACCTTTCAGGAAATGGGAGTAAGAACAGCTGCCCAAAACTCACTCCAGGAGAGCAGCATGAATGGGAAGGCTTCTAATCTGATGTTTCCTTTTTCTCTGCATGAACGCGATCCCGTGGGAGAGAAACCATACAAATGCATGGAATGTGGGAAAAGGTTCAGGTGGAAACCTGCGTTTATGTCCCATAAAAGGATCCACACAGGGGAGAAACCCTATAAATGCCTGAAGTGTGGGAAGAACTTCTGTGGGAAGAACTTCTGTCAAATCAGTTCCCTGCTTTCCCACAAAAGGGTCCACACGGGAGAAACCATACAAATGCGCGGAGTGTGCAAAGGGCTTCCCTACAAGCAGCAACCTTTCTTCCCATATAAAGATTCACTCAAAAGAAAAACCATACACATGTGCGGAGTATGGAAAGAGCTTCAGGAAGGCCAGTGATCTGACTTCATAAAGGGATCCACTCTGCCGAGAAATCCTACAAATGCGCGGAATGTGGAAAAAGCTTTCACATGAGCAGGCACCTAAATTCCCATCTAATTCCCACCTAAATGGGGAGAAGCCATTTCAGTGCCTGGTGTGTGGGAAATGTTTTCGTGTATATTGGTCCCTTACTTCACGCACACGAATACACACAGGGGAGAAGCTGCATAAATGCATGGAATGCGGAAAGTGCTTCCGCAACAGCTAACTTTCCATGTCAGGACTCACACAGGAGAGAAACCTTATAAATGTATTGAGTGCGGAAAGTGCTTTACTCAGAGCAGCAACCTCATTTCCCATAGAAGGATCCATACTGGGGAAAACTCTGTAAATGCACGGAATGTGGAAAAGGCTTCAGTCAAAGCAGTGACCTTACCTCCCATAAAATAATCCACACGGTAGAAAAACCCTATCAATGCCTGGAGTGTGGAAAGAGCTTTCGTAGAATCCACACAAGAGAGAAACCCTATAAATGTCCCGAGTGTGGAAAGAGTTTCAATACAAGCAGTAACCTTTCCACTCACAGAAGGATCCACTTCAAGGAGAAATCCTATAACTGCATGGAGTGGGGGAAGAGCTTTAATACAAGCAGTAACCTTTCTACTCACAGAAGGATCCATTTGAAGGAGAAACCTGTTCTGTCCCCGTCTCACAAATGCACACAAACAGATAGCCAGGGGTTAAATAAAACTGGCAGACCACAAATTCTTTCGATAAGAGGATTGGCAGCAACCCAGTAGCTGCTTGCCAAGAACTTTACTCATAGAGGGAGGGGTTGTTCCTCCGTTAGATAAACCCAAACAAGATACACACAGTTCAAGAACTGTCAAGTCCAGTCCGTATTAAATCCAAGGCAGATAATGTTGTTTCAAAGATACAATATGACTTGCTAGTAGTTAGTTTTGTCCGTCACAGAGTCTGAATGGCCACCTCACCCCCTTTTATCCCCTGTGGGGTGTGGTCCAGTGACTCAGCTTAATCTCTGGCACGCCTCCTTTTCTGCTGCGTGCGCTTGTCTCTCCGACGCTGGCGTAGATCCAGCCAAGACTTATCTCCATCACTGTCCGACTGCGAGGAGATACCTGGCTCCTGGCCAATCTCTTCTCCTTCAGGAGACACCTGAGGCATTGCCAGAGAGGAGGGTCCTGGAGAGGGAGGCCTGGCCAACTCCTCTCCTTCATGTTTGGAGCCTTCTCCCTCCGATAAGTCGGCCTCGGGGGTCGGAGACATAACAAAACCTTATAAATGCGTGGAGTGTGGAAGGAGCTTTAATCAGAATTTTGACCTAATTTCTCATCAACAAATCCACATGGTGGAAAAAATATGAATATGTGGAATATGGAAGGGTTTCAGTTTCCCTATAAATTTTGCAAGGGGCGCGATGGCTCAGCTGTTAAAGACACTGAGCTTGTCAGCTGGAAAGTTGACAGCCCAGATTTGAGAGCCGAGTGCCGCACGATGGGGTGTTCCAGCTCCTGCCCCCTTAGCAGTTCAAAAACATGCAGATGCAAGTGGATAAATAGGTAACACTTTAGTGGGAAGGTAGCAGTGTACTTGGCTCTGATTACATGACCACAGAAGTGTCTTCGGACAATGCTGGCTCCTTCAGCTGAGAAATGGAGACGAGCACCACCTCCTAGAGTCAGACACAACTGAATGCGGAAACCTTTACCTATGAATGTTGCTCAGTGCAAAGAATGTATACAATAGCTAAGCATGCTTGTATGAATAGAAGATATCAAAAGTTTGATGACTAAATTTCCTTGTTTCCCATAGAATGATAAGCATGGAATTAACATGGTATTTTGGAAGAACTCCTGTTGTAAAATGGAAGGAACCGGATAAAACGGTGAATGAGATCCATTTTATTTTACAGGCTCTTCATAAATTTAGTACCCAACTATGGATTGCAGCAAGATTTAGGATGGAAGTGCAAAGGTGGAGCTGAAGGTTTATTTCTCTAATACGACTGATTGCAAGACATGGTTACTCTATTGACCTCTGAAAACCTTTTAAAGATTAAAGAACCTTGATGGAAATAGACATCTTTTTACGCTGAGGTATTTGATATTTACTGATGTTGTTTTAATTCATTTATTTTTTGCAGATCCTTATTTTCTGAAATTGTAATCCAGTAGTTGGATTTTAAGGAGAGTCCGTTTGGTGTAGTGGTTAGGTTACCCACCAGGTGATTGTGAGTTGTTGTTTCATCTTGGTCACAAAGCCAGTTGGGTGACCTTGGATCAGTCACACACTTTCAGCTCTAGGAAGAAGGGAAAATTGCTTCCAACAAAAACCATGGCAAAAAAACCCCTGCAGGTGGCCCCAGGAGTCAAGAATGGTTCAAAAGTACAAACATGTACACAAACAAACTCTGTATTGTGTTCTTTCATGTGCAGCGCATGGGGGAACCACGTGAAAGCCACACTCTAGTGCAGATGGTATGGTTGCATGCGCAGCGCATGGGGCAAAAGTTTAATAAAAAGGGGTTATATAAAAGTTAATGATTTTACACATTTTATGTTTCTCGTTGGAGCAATCTTGCAGCATTTCTAGTTTTGCAACCCAGACCAGAGAGTCCTAATTCAATCCCAAGGGCAATTGGGCAGACAGCAAAGATCCTGGCTTGACGTTTGGCCTCTCTAGGATATTGCAAGGTGTCATTTTAATGGCACCTCTATTGCAATCATAGACATCACAAGAGCTCCTTGATCTGCAACAGAGAGTGCAAGTTGCAACTCATTTTCCACTAGGCCACATTCAACCATCTTTTTTAGACAAATTAACTCATTAAAACTGTACTTTTGCCCCAAATCCTGCATTCTTTAAAAAGATTAAAATATTGAATATTGGGCGCTATCTAACAAAATGAAATTCAATGGTGAAAGAACTAAGGTTCTACATTTAGGAAAGAAAAATCAAATGCACAGGTACAGTATAGGTGCTATCTAGTTCAATAGTAGTAATTGTGAGAAGGATCTTGGAGTCCTCTAGTGGACAATTATTTAAATATGAGCCAGCAGTGTGCCAAAAAAGCCAACACAGTTCTGGGCTGCATAAACAGAGGGATAAAATCAAGATCATATGAAGTGTTAATACCACTTTATAATGCCTTGGTAAGGCCACATTTGAAATACTGCATCCAATTTTGGTCACCACGATGTAAAAAAAAAAGGTTGATACCCTAGAAAGTGAGCAGACAGCAACAAAGATGATTAGGGGGCTGGAGGCTAAAACATAAAGAACGGTTGCTGGAATCGAGTATGTCTATTTCAATGAAAAGAAGGACTAGGGGGTGACACGATAGCAGTGTTCCAATATCTCAGGGGTTGCCACAAAGAAGAGGGATTCGAGCTCTTCTCCAAAGCACCTGAGGGCAGGGCAAGAAGCAATGGGTGGAAACTAATCAAGGAGAGAAGCTACTTGGAACTAAGGAGAAATTTCCTGACAGAACAATTCATCAGTGGAACAACTTGCCTCCATAAGTTGTAAATGCTCCAACATGAAGTTTTTAAGAAGAGATTTGATAACCATTTGTCTGAAATGGTATAGGGTTTCCTGCCTAAGCAGGGGTTGGACTAGACCTCCAAGTCCCTTCCAACTGTATTTTCTCTTCTCTTCTCTCTTCTCCTCCCTTCTCCTTTTCTTATTCTTTCCTGTGGAATGCCCAGAAGCATGAGAAGGTATAGAGTAATGAAGTTGGAATTCCAAAAGTTCTTTTTCAAGAGACAACTGGATTTCTTTTCTTTGAAGATATTTCGCTTCTCATCCAAGAAGCTTCTTCAGCTCTGACGGGATGGTATGGAATGGAGGGATTTATACTCCTTGCAGAGTTGGTAATTTGCAGTCTTTTTAGACAGTCATTGAGGCCACTTGGAGGTTTGTCTGTGTCTTCTGGGTCACCTGAGTAGTGCAAATGGGGGTGGAGCCTTCTTGCAACTGTTGAAAGGACTGTGTTGTAGACTGGAGATAGATGATGTTTTATCCCTCTCCCTCTGTTGAGAGAGGACTGTTCAATTTTGGTCTCTTTGACTCTTCTTTCAAACTCCTCTTTCAACCATGACCTGGATAATTGAGAAACTCCACAGACAAATAAAGTTGGAACAAACCTTAGACATCTAGTTTAATCCTTTTCAAGCAGAATTATTATGAAAAGATCTGGTGCTTGACTACCACAAGATTTGTTTTCCGGTGTTTGCGCCCCTTGAAAGCTTCTTTGCCCATTGTGCATGCTCTTAGTATTAAAAAAAGCATTTTGAAAAGAAGGGAGTACATTTTTCTCTATCCAAAACCAGATTGGAGACTTCTACCAATCTCTGCCCCCGAATGGCAGCACATTAACACCGAGTCTGATACCATCTTTTAAAAGTATCCAACTTTATTAGACATTAGCTTTTGTGAGTGCACAGAAGAGATTCATCATAACAGGATTTACAAGAGAATGAGGGGGGAATGGCTGAGTACACACAATATACAAAGCAATATATCAGGGTTTAGCAATGTTGAAAATCAGTGGCCAATATTCTATTTATGGTCTATTTGATCAGAAGAAACACCTCGATTATTCAGGAGTGAAGGACAACTTTTCCTGATTTTATGTATGTTGGGCCCCACTGATTTCCAAATGTCTCTTTTTCGCCATGTTTATTGGGAAAAACACCAGCATACTCAACTCTTTAATCCTTATTCTCATGTGCATCAGAAACTCATGAGAAACTTAAGGCACAAACACTCTAAGGTTTGTTAGACAGTGTGTATGAACTGAAGCAAATTAATCTAGGATTTCTATGGATTAGTACCCGAGTGGATCCTTATATGAGAAGTAAGGTGACTCTCCTGGTGGAATTCCTTTCCATACTTCATGCACCTATATGGTTTCTCTCACGTGTGGATCCTGTAATGTGAATTAAGGTTACTACTCATTCCACATTCCATGCATTTGTAGGGTTTCTCCTGTATGGATCTTTTTATGGGAAATAAGGGACCCATTTTCATGGAATTTCTTTCCACATTCCAGGCATTTTTATGGTTTTCCCCTCCATGTGGATCCTTTTATGAATATTAAGGGTTTCATTTTCATGGAAGCTTTAAATATGACTTTTTCCTTGTGCGGATTTTTTAATGGGATGTAAGATTACTGCTGCACCGGAAACTCTTTCCACATTCAGGACATATATAGGTTTTCTGTCCTCCATGGATTCTTACGTGAGAAATTAGCAAAGAGCTTTGACTAAAACTCTTTCCACACTTTATGCATTTATACTGCTTCTCCAAGTGGATCCTTCTATGACAGGGATGTCAAACTCAAGGCCTGCAGGCTGGATCCAGCCAGTGATGTGGTAGGATCTGGCCTGCCCTGGAAACTATAAGGGGCTGGCGCACATTGCTTTGGCCGAGCCCACCCTATCCTGGCGTGCATGCGTGCACACAGGAGGCACAAGGCGCACATGCCCATCACACCCCATCCCAGGGGGCATGCGTGAGTATAGGAGGCGACAGGCGAGACTGGGCACAAAGGTGAGAGGCCAGGCGAAGAGATGAGGCCGGGCAGGCCGGGCTGCAGCTGTTGCCCGGCAGAGTGAAGTATAGTGGCCAGTCTTCTATGTGCTTCCATAAGTACGTGCACACAGGAGGTGGTGTGTGTGTGGACTTGTGGCAAGCACATGGAGATTGGCCGCTATGCTTCACTCTGCCCAGTAACAGCTGCAGCTTGTTGGCCTCACCCCACCCAGCCTGCACATGCACAGCTTCTTCACCTTTTTGCCTGACCTTTTGCTTCTCTGCCCAGTATCGCCACTTCACCTGGCCTTGCACCGCGGTGGCGTTGGCAGCAGCCTGGAAGAGAAGGTAAGTGTACGCCCCAGTGGTGAAATCTGAACTGGTTTGCTATGGTTCAATGGCTGCGCATGTGTGGTGTGTGCCAAGTGCGTGGTGTGTGCGTGCTAGCGCAGTGCGCGTGCATGCAGTGTGCGCCAAACACGCACACATTTATTTATTTATTTATTTAATTATATTTCTATACCGCCCTTCTCCTGCGGGACTCAGGGCGGTGTACAGCCAGAATAAAACATAACATATAAAATTTAAAAACATTTAAAAAAACAATTAAATAATTTTGGCCCGAATTTAAAACAACCCAATTAAAACCGAAATTCGATTAAAAACTGAGAGGATGGGATCAAGCCAGCCCAGCTAGATGGAACAAGTGTGTCTTCAGGGCCCGACGAAAAGTCCGGAGGTCTGATATCGTGCGTATCTCAGGGGGCAGGTCATTCCAGAGGGCAGGCGCTGCCACAGAGAAGGCTCTCCCCCTGGGGGTCGCCACCGGCACTGCCTGGCCGACGGCACCCTGAGGAGGCCCTCTCTGTGACAGCGAACTGGTCGGTGGGAGGCTATCGGCGGCAGAAGGCGGTCTCGCAAATACCCCGGCCCTAAGCCATGGAGCATGTTGCGCACAAAATGCATGCTGCACGCATGCGTGCATGCACAGTACGCACCAATTGCAGGGAAAAATGGGGGGGGGAAAACAACTGTGCCATGTGATTTAGATTCATTAGAAAGCAGGATTTCCTGCTTTCTAGCGATTTTAATTCGGACGGCAGAGCTGATAGTCAGAAATACCAGTTCTGGTAGGTTTTTTTTAACTACCAGTTTGCCCGAACCGGTAGTTTTTATCACTACCGGTTCGCCTGAACCGGTGTGAACCGGTAGGATTTTACTGTTGGGATGCCCCCTCCGGGAAGCAGGGCTGGGCTGGCCTGGGGGATCCCAGTGCTCGAGGGCTGGACCGTCCCAAGTCAACCACGGTCAGTGAGCAGCATCAAGCTGGCCACACCCACCCAGTCAGACACATTCAGTGAGTGGCATCAAGCTGGCCATGCCCACCTGGCTCCCCGAGGTCAACCACAGCCCTGATGCGGCCCTCTATGAAATTGAGTTTGACACCCCTGTTCTAAGGAAAGAAAGGTTGCTGCTTGTTCTTTCCACACTCCAGGCATTTATATGGTTTCTCCTATGTGTGGATTCTCTTACGAAAAATCAGGGACTCATTTTCCCCAAATCTATTTCCACACTCTGCGGATTGATATCACTTCGCCTGTGTGGATTTTTGTATAAGAAATAAGGTTGGTTTCTGACTGAAGCTCTTTCCATACTCCATGCATTTATAAGGCTTCTCTTCTGTATGGATCCTAATGTGAATTGTAAGGGATCCATTTTCACTAAAGCTTTTTCTGAACTCTGTGCACTTATATGGTTTCTCCTGTGTAGAACCTTTTATGGGAGATCAGTTAACTGCTTTCATTAATGCGTTTCCCACATTCCATGCATTAACAGGGTTTCTCTCCGGTTGTGTATTCTTTTATGGGAAATAAGGTGGTTTCTCTTTCTGAACATCTTTTCACACTCTGTGCATTTATAGGGTTTCTCTCCTGTATGGATCCTTTTATGGGAAATAAGGTTGGTGATCTGACTGAAGGTCTTTTCACATTCCGTGCATTTATAGGGTTTCTCTCCCGTATGGATCCTTTTATGGGAAATAAGATTGGTGCTCCGACCGAAGGTCTTTTCACACTCCGTGCATGAATATGGTTTCTCTCCTGTATGGATCCTTTTATGGGAAATAAGGTTGCTGCTCCGACCAAAGGTCTTTTCACACTCTGTGCATTTGTAGGGTTTCTCTCCTGTATGGATCCTTTTATGGTATGTAAGGAAACTGTTCTTGCTGAATCTTTTTCCACACTCCGTGCATTGGTACGGTTTCTCACCTGTGTGGATCCGTTTGTGGGAAATAAGCAGACAATTCCATTTGAAAATCTTTCCACATTCTGTGCACTTATAAGGTTTATCTCCCATACTGTCCCTTCCAGGTAAGGGAAGAATAAGGATCTCACTGTGACCTTTTTCATTTTCCTTGTATCCATATTGTTCTGTAGAATGAGTTTGGTAATCGTTCTTTATATCTGATTTTTCTTCAAATGTTTTCACTCTGTTCTCAAAATACTCTTTGTTTTTTATTCCAGTTTGATTTTGTTGTGCAGTAAAATCATTTATACTCCAAAAATGCTGGGAAACTAAGCTTTTCTGATTTCCAATTTGTGATAAATTTCTTTGGCAACATTCTGTTTCCTTCTGATCTGTCATTTTTTCTGCTCCTTTCACAGGCCAGATTGTCTGGAGTGTTATCTCACAAGTCTCATTCCGCAGCTCATTCACTCCTTAAAAGAAAAAAAGAAATAAATAAGAGTTTCACCTATGATCCACAAACCAAGCAGAAAGGAAGGGAAATTAATAGATAATCTGGCTCTTATGGCAAAGAGGAAGGCATCTCATTCATGAGAAACTGAAGTTAATATAAATTCGCATCATCATTATGATTTAAACCAGTGTTTCCCAATCTTGGCAATTTTAAGATGTGTAGACCTCAATCCCCAGAATTGAAAGAATTGACATCCACAGATCTTAACATTGCCAAGGTTAAGACACACTGATCTAGCCCTAATCCTAACTTTTAAGATATTTAAATTTAGTAGCTGTAGCAGTGCAGTTGTGCAGTGAGCCAGAGAAGTTAGGATTGATTGGTTGAAGAGTGCTGGCTCCTGTGTGAGGCAATCTATGCTGTGATTGTATGCTGTGGGTATGGAGGGGGAGCTTCCATTTTTTGCCTTTTTCTTCTATGCCGTTTGCTCTGCAATTTACCTCATGATGCTCCAGTTTGCCTGACTATCGCGTCTGCTGTAAATATAGATGTAAAATATATTTATTTATATAAAACTACAAGTTTGTGTCAGTGTCTCTGACTTCATTTGGACACCTGCTGCGCAATGCCCTGACAGGTTATGGGTCCAGAAGCATTCTGAAGAGTCAGTAGTAAGTTTTTGTGAGGTAAAAGTTTATCCGTGAACTTGAGGATGGTTGGTCTGTAATGACAGCATGATGCTATCTGTTACAGGAAGGAGGATTTCCTTTGGCTCATCTTAATAAGTTGAATTATCCCTAAAAATGGAGATGTTTCTGTGGAGGGAGGATTTGCAATCCTCCAGCAGATCTCAATGAGGAACAGAAAAAGTGAAATGAAAAAGCACTAGCCAGCAAAATTTTATCCTTGGAAGATAGGCAATATGTGTGGGCTAACATCTACTAGAGAATGCTGGTTTGCCTTACGCAGAATTTATGTAAGAGAGATGGCAAGCAGCAAAGTAACTCTCACCAGAAAACTTTATAGGGCAAGGCTAAAATCTGGAGTGTCTCTCAGAACACTTCTAGTCCATTCACACAGGCATGTTAAACAGAAATCTGAGAGTAGCTCAGGGTCTGAGTACAGCTCAGAGGAATATTTACAAAGTGAGATTCCAGTGAAACAGGAACAATTTATTCCAAGGAAGTCTGAAAGAGCAAAGTGTTCCTCCAGAAAGATTCACAGTTGATGAGGTAAAAGTATGTAACATATTTTATGAGCCCCAAATTACCAGAAGTATTAAATTTACTTCTGGCAGAACAAGAAAAATGGAAAGAGGCTATGGATGAAGAAATGTTGTCAATGCAAAAATAGAAAGTTTTCACTCCAATCAGGTTACCAGAGGGTAACAAAAAGCTGTTGGGTGCAGATGGGTGTACAAAAAAGAAATTTTTGATGAATGATGAAGCACAATATAAAGCAAGGTTAGTTACTCAAAACGTATACAACAACACTGGTTTTGGAATTAAAAGAATACTATGTTATTTAAAGGGAACGATGGACTTGGAATTGCATTTAAAACCAACAAATGAATTTGAATGGAAATGTTTTGTTATCAGTGATTGGGCTAATGACGTATAAGATAGACAATAAACATCAGGATTTGTTGTAATGTTCGTAAATGCACAAGTTGGTTGGAAATCTAGAAAATAGACTTGAGTTGCCATTTCTACAGCTGAAGCAGAATTGATAGCATTATCAGAGTTCTGTTCAGTGACAACATATTATATACAATTGTTAAAACATTTGGATATTAAAGTGAAAGGAGCTATACCAGTATTTGAAGATGTATACAAACGGCAACAACTGAGAGAGTAAAAATCAGAAGGAAACATGTTGACATAAAATATCGTAATGTCAGAGAAGTAGCAAAAGAAAATGTAATAGACCTAATTTATTGCCCATTGGAAGATAATTTGGCTGACCTCATGACAAAGCTATTGGGTATACAGAAATACAAGGATCTTGTGAAACAACGTGGTTTAAAAGCTGTCCATTATAAATTGGAGAGGTGTTTGATATTTAAATTTAGAAGCCGGATCAGTGGGGTTGTGCAGTGAGCCAGAACACAGGATATATGACTGGTTGGAGAGTGCTGGCTCCTGGATGAGGCAATCTGTGCTATGATTGGTTGCTGTGGGTGTGGAGGGGGAGTTTCTTTCTTTTTTTTTTTTGCCTTTTTCTTCTGCACTCTGTATGCACTGTGATTTACCTCATGATGCTCCTCTTTATCTGACCATCTTATCTGCTGTAAATATAGATGTAAAATATATTTATTTATATAAAGCTATAAGTTCGTGTCAGTGTCTCTGACTTCATTTGGACACCTGCTGCACATTTCCTTGACCCTAACGTAACCTACCGGTTTCATCTTTTCCTAGAAGCAGGGATATCTTTTGAACAGAAATAGCCAATTTTACCCTATCACAAATGTCTCCTCTAAGCATCTGATGGTCCAACAGAGGTGCAGTGGTTAGAATGCAGTACTGCAGGCTACTTTGAATCTCACCAGGTGTAAGGTTAACTCAGCCTTTCATCCTTCTGAGGTCGGTAAAATGAGGACCCAGAATGTTGGAGACAATATGCTGATTCTGTAAACTGCTTAAAGAGAGCTGTAAAAGCACTGTGAAGAGGTATATAAATCTAATTGCTATTGCTTACCCAGAGAGGCCACATTCTGAGAATTCTCCTGCATGACTTCCCTGTAGAGGGCTTTTTGGGGGGGATCCAGCTGAGACCATTCAACCTCGGAGAAATACACTGCCACCTCCTCGAAGGACACAAGACCCTCCTGGACAAGGAAAAACAGGACCCTGTTAACCAACTGCTCAAGGAATTACATGTAGGCCATGATACTTTATCAGGGATTAACTCTCTTCCCTGAACAGGTACATGAAATTGCCTAGATAGCGTCTAGACCAGAACTTCTCAACTTTAAGTCATGTGGACTTCAAAATTGAAGTTCAAAGTTCAAACTTGAACTTTAACAAGCAGAGAGATAAGCTAAGCGTATCCGGTCAAGCATAACCCACATTTTCCCTTTTCACGTTGGTTAGAAGCAACAATATTATACTTCAACCCCACAACAAATCAGGAAGCTTCAAAACAGTTCTTTGCAACTTACTGAAGCTCCTACCTGAACAGCTGATTCAGTTACTTTTTCAGCTCCACCGGTACAAGGAGGGGATCCTAGAAATATCAGTGGAACTGTTATATCTTCTGCAAAGGAGACAAAAATGGTGGAATAAGTGTTTTTAAAAGCAACATTATGCATGAGAAGACCCAGACAATGGGAGGTATTTCTAATCTTTCTGTGGAATTTCACACCGCTTGGAAGGAATACATTCTTACCCAGTGAAGTGTCCTGAAGTTGAACTTCCTCAGTGAATTTCCTAGAAAGGTGGTTCAGAGAGGAATTTGATGGATTTTGTACTCCCTTGGAATGATAAGGGACTATGTCGAAGAATGACTTCTGGAAGGGAAGTAGCAGGTAGAAAGAAAGGAGCAAGCAGCAGAAGAACCACTGTTAGGCATCTTTTCATATTATGTTGAGGAGATATTTAAGGACTCAAACACTGTTTGTAACATTAACTCCCTTTTTGTGTCTCAAAAAGAAGGTCTCTCACCTGCATCTCTGTCTTCTTCTGCTCTTCCACCTGGCCCAGGAGGAAACCTTCGGCCAGGGCCACCGCCTGAGAACTGGTCTCTGCTCCACACTCCCGAATCCAACTCTCAATTTCTGGGGGCAGGATAGTCAGGAGTTGCTCCAGGATCACCAGATCCAACATCTGAGCTTTAGTATGTCTTTCTGGCTGTAACCACTGGCGGCAAAGGTGATGAAGGTGGTTACAAATTTCTCGGGGGCCCTTAGAATCTTGATACTGGATGCTCCTAAAGAGCCTGTGGTGGACCTCTGAACTGATAGTGTCCTCCTCTAGGACCTTCTGCTCAGTTTTTGCCCAAACATCCGTATAGGTCCAAGAATGAGCTTCTAGACGGCCTTTTTCAGCTCCATCAAATGCTATATATTCCTCCATTTTCTCTATCCTCTAGCACAACTTCAAATGTAGCTATGAAATCTTGCAGTTCTCCAAGGGTCTTTTCATTCCCAGGAACTACATTGTGCAGAACTCCTAGAGAAGACTCAACAGCTACTTCATCCTCTCTTTTCTCACAAGTTATTTTGGTACCTGTATGAGGATAAATGGAATAGAATACTTTATTTGGCCAAGTGTGATTAGACACACAAGAAATTTGTTTCCAGTGCAGAAGCTCTCAGTATATCTGGAAACTAACAGAGTAATAATCATAACGATAGTAATAAGGAATTGGGTAGGGCCAGCCTAGAGAAAAGAAGGACTGGGGTGACATGATAAAGTTTTCCCGTATTTGAGGGGCTGCCACAAAGAAGAGGACAATTTATTTACCTAAGCACCAGAAGGCAAGACAAGAAACAACGTATGGAGGGAAGCAACCTGGAATTAAAAAGAAACTTCCTAACAAGTGAGGACAATTAACCAGTGGAACAGTTTGCCTTCAGAAGTTGTGGGTGCTTCGTCACTGGAAGTTTTTAAGAAAAGACTGGACAGCCACCTATCTGAAATGGTATAGGGTCTCCTGCTTGAGCAGGGGGTTGGACTAGAAGATCTCCAAGGTCCCTTCTTCCAGCTTGGGGGGCGGGGGGGCAACATGACTGGTCTGGAGCTTTGATTCTCACCACCTCTTCAACTCGCCTTGGGAGATCCTAGAGAGGTCGCATTTTTGGTGATGTCATTTCCTTTCCTTTTGTACCAGGAGAATCTTCAGAAAGGAATCTTTCCTTTCCCTTTTACAAATCAGGCATGCGCATGCTCAGTTGCTCACTGAAGCTGGGAGGCTGCCAGCCCTTCCAGTAGGTGCAAAAGGGAGCCCCCTGGTGAGCTCTCTGTAAAGTGCAGGCGGTTCTTAAGAGCACGGTGAGGGGCGGGGGATCGAGGAGTGGAAAGAGGGATTCTTTCGCCTCATATAACGTTTTCCACGATGGTCTGTGGAGACTTAAAACATATATCGACCGACTGAAGGAATTGAAATAATCATAAATATGAACCTCCCAAAGGCTCCTTTTTTCACGCACAAACCCGCTTCGCTCGAGGATCTTGTCAAAGACACGGATGGACCCAGATTAAAAAAGCAGATTATTGAGGAGCCCGTCATGGCGCCAAGAAGAGGGAAAAGATGGTGGTCGTGACAGGGTGAGTCACGCGAAGGCTTAAAATTCCCACAGCGGCGATCGAATATTTCGAGAAAAGAGTCTTGAAACGGAAAACGGACTTCAAGCAACGAAGCTCCAAAAGTTTTACCTCAGAAATATCAGAATTTGTGCACAATTTATTTGCCATGGCAACACACTTCACTTCTTAGCACTATCTTGGGATAAAAACAAAGGGAGGCAGGATTTTAGGTGACGTCACTCCTCCCCTCCCCCACCCCAGGAGAAGGGAATCTCCTCTCTCCCGGTAAAACGGGAGGGCGCATGCTCAGTTTCTTCCATCCCCTCGGGCAAAACGGGTGAGCGCATGCTCAGTTCCCCACTGAAGGTGGGAGGCTGCCAGGCCTACCCGTATAGGTGTAGAGAGCGTCCCCTGGCGGGCTCTCTGAAGAATGCAGGCGGCCCTTCTATGGGCAGGGAGAAAAGAGGCTTTTCCCTCATAAAACGTAACTTGTTTCTCCGTGTTGGTCTGTGGAGACAAATGGTATACTGATAAATTGAAATAACTAGGCATGAAAAATCAATTCCATAGGTATAGAATAGGCTCAAAAGCAGTAACCCTGAGAAGGATCCTGGAATTCTAGTGAGCAGTCAGTTAAATATGAGCCTGCGGTGTGTTGCGGCTGCCAAAAAACCTAATACAACCCCTGGTTGTATAAACCAAAGCATAGAATCAAGATCACGTGAAGTGTTTGTACTGCTTTCTAATGCCCTGCTAATACCACTTAGAATATTGCATCGTTATTGGTTGCCACAATCTGAAAAGGATTTGGAGACTCTAAAAAGAGCGCAGAGAAGAGCAATGAAGATGATTAGGGGATTGAAGGCTAAGTCATACAATTGTTGCAGGAATTGGATATGTCTAGTCTAGTGGAAAGGACTAAGGGTGACATAGCAGAGTTCCAATATTTGAGGATTGCCACAAAGAAGGGGGGTGTCAACCTATTCTCCAACTCACCTGAAGGAAGGACAAGAAGCAATGGATGGAAACTAATCAAGAAGCAAAATAACCACCAAACTCGGAGAGCACCAAGGTCTCATGTTCCAGTGTTGGGGCCATCACTGTAAACGCATCTTTTGCCCATGTTCCCATTTGATATGAGCATGGTACCCTAACTAGGCCCTTTCTTAATGGCCCAACAGGTGGGCTGACACATTTTAGATAAAGTGATTCCTAAGATAACCCTGGATCATTTTGAATTGGTAATAGTGGGTAATAATTCACACCTTAAATCAAGCCGGACAGCCTGTAGACCAGGGGTGTCAAACTTGATCGTGTCACAGGACATGTTTTTTGCCTTTGTGGAGCAGGGGTGGGTGTGGCCTGCACTTGATGTATCCAGCCCACGGGCCGCCGGTTTGATAGGCCTGATGCAGCCTTACCTGAACCTCCCAAGATTCATCATTCAAGAAAAACTGGTTTCACGTGCTAACAATCTAGCCAGTGTTTCTCAACCTTCAGCATTTTAACGTGTGAACTACAACTCCCAGGATTCTGGGCTGGCTGGGAATTGTTGTTCCCACATGTTAAAGCAGTCAAGGTTGAGAAAGTTTTAAAGAAGAGATTGGACCACCATTTGTCTAAAATGGCATAGGGTTTCCTACCTGAGCAGGGGGTTGGACTAGAAGACCTCCCTTCCAACTCTGCTATTCTGTTAAACAGAATCTCTGAAGTAGCTTCTGAGTTATCTTCAAAGGCAACTTTTAGTTGGAATAGAAACTGCTCAAAGCAGTCTGCCTCAATGTGAAATTTAGCTCTAGCTGGCGAAACAAAGAATGCAAAAGGAAAGTCATGTTGAAAAGCAAAGGAAAAAAGAGGAAGAGAAAAAGGAGAAAAGGAAAGAAAAAGAGGTAACTAATAAATTTTATGGGAAACTTATTAGTGTATTCCAGTGTTGCCAATTCTGGGAGTTGAAGTCCACATACCTTGAAGTTGCCAAGGCTGAGAAACACTGATCTATCGATTCTTTTGCAAATATGTATTTGTCTTACAGTAGGACTGTCCAATCTTGGAAATGTTAAGACCTGTAGACTTCAACTCTTAGCCATATTGGCTGATAAATTCTGGAATTGAAGTCTACAAGTCTTAAAGTTGCCAAAGTTGGACACCCATCTTATAGGGATCTCTCACCATATAGTAACCAATATAGTTAACAATCTTGTTAACTCTCAAGACTATTTTTCTGCTATGTATTCAAAATGGACTGTGATTAATATACATATGTGTGTATGTATATACCATATGTATATGTGTGCAAATGTGTATGGTTATATATTTAATTTTCTTTTGAGAATGGGCATCAACATTTCATTTTTTAATGTGCCAGTGTGCTCACACACAAAAAAAGTGATAATAAAGGTTACCTTATCCTATCCTATCCCATCTGCAAAACTGATGTAAGCTTCCTTCTTTTATAGAAATGTTGAAAATCAGTGGCTGATATCAAGTTTATTGTCTCTTTGATCAGAAGAAACTCCTCAACCATTAAGGAGTGAAGGACTGCTTTTCTTGATTTTATGTTTTTTTATTTATGTTGGGCCCATGGATTTCCAAATATCTCTTTTTTTCCTGCTTGATTATTTGAAATACCAACATACTCAACCCTTTAATCTTTATTCACCTGTGCATCGGAAAGAAACAAACTGACAAAAAAATTAAGGCACAAACCCTCCAAGGTTTGTAAGATTTAAGTATGTACAAATGAAGCAAATATATCTAGTACTTCTATGGATTAGTACTCAAGTGGATCCTTGTATGTGATTTCCTCTCTCCACACTTCATGCATTTATACCGTTTTTGTGGATCGTGTATCTGAACTAAGGTTCCTACTATTCACGAAGCTCATCCCACATGGAAGGGTCCCGTTCCAGACAGTCATATCGCTTTTTCCGTGTGGGTTGTTTTAAGAGAAATGAGATTACTTCCTCGACTGCAGCTCTTTCTACACTCCAGGCATTTGTACAGCATGCCAGAATGGCTCCTTTTATGGAAAGTAAGCTGAGTGCTCCCCCGGAAACTCTTTCCACATTCCAAACATTTCTCCAGCGTGGATATTTTGGTGGGAAATAAGTGAGTTGCTTTGTTGAAATATTCTCCCATATTCCCCACACTGATATGATTTCTCCCCTGTGTGGATTTTTTTATCGGATGCAAGGTGACTATTCCACCAGAAACTGTTTCCATATTCAAAACATATGTAGTTTTCTGTACTCTGTGGGACAGAAATGAGTGTAGAGCTTTGACTAAAAGTGTTTCCACGCTCTGTGCGTTTATAAGGCTTCTCTCCTGAATGGATCCTCATATGAATTTTAAGGGACCTGTTTTCGCTAAAGCTCTTCCCACACTCCATGCATTTATAGGGTTTTTCTCCAGTGTGGATCCTTTTATGAGAAATAAGGTTGCTGCTCCGACTAAAGGTCTTTTCACACTCGGTGCATTTATAGGGTTTCTCTCCTGTATGGATCCTTTTATGGGATGTAAGGGAACTGTTCTTGCTGAAGCTTTTCCCACAATCTGTGCATTTGTACGGTTTCTCACCTGTGTGGATTCTTTTATGGGAAATAAGGTCACAGTTCCAACTGAAGGTCTTTTCACACTCGGTGCATTTATAGGGTTTCTCTCCTGTATGGATCCTTTTATGGGACCTAAGGTAACTGTTCTGGCTGAAACTTTTTCCGCACTCCGTGCATTTGAATGGTTTCTCCCCTGTGTGAATTATTTTATGGCAAACAAGACGACTCCGCTTAGTGAAGCTCTTTCCACACTCTGTACATATATACGGTTTCTCCCCCGAGTAAATCCTTTTATGGGAGATCAGTTGACTGCTTTGACTAAAGTTTTTTACACACTCTGTGTATTTATAGGGTTTCTCTCCTGTGTGGATCTTCTTATGGGAAGTAAGGGACTTAATTAGCTGGAAGCTTTTTCCACACTCTATGCATTTATATGGTTTCTCCCCAGTATGGATCCTTTTGTGGGAAATAAGCTGGCTTCTCTTTCTGAACATCATTTTACACTCCGTGCAGTTATAGCCTTCCTCTCCTGTATGGATCTTTTTATGGAGAGTAAGGGTGCTCCTCCGACTGAAGGCCTTTTCACACTCGGCGCATTTGTAGGGTTTCTCTCCTGTATGGATCCTTTTATGATATATAAGGAAACAGTTCTTGTTGAAGCTTTTTCCACACTCCGTGCATTTGTATGGTTTGTCACCTGTGTGGATCCGTTTGTGGGAAATAAGCAGACAATTCCACTTGAAATTCTTTCCGCATTCCATGCACTTATAGGGTTTATTTCCCATACTTTCCTTTCCAGGTATGGGAAGAATAAGGGTCCCACTGTGACCTTTTTCACCTTCCTTGTATCCATATTGTTCTGTAGAATGAGTTTGGTAATGGTTCTTTATATCTGATTTCTCTTCGAATGTTTTCACTCTGTTCTCAAAATACTCTTTGTTTATTATTCCAGTTCGATTTTGTTGTGTAGTAAAATCATTTATACTCCAAAAAGGCTGGGAAACTAAGCTTTCCCGATTTCCAAATTGTGATAAATTTCTTTGGCAACATTCTGTTTCCTTCTGATCTGCCATTTTTTCTGCTCCACTCACGGGCCAAATTGTCTGGAGCGTTATCTCACAAGTCTCGTTCTGCTGCTCATTGGCTCCTTACAAGAAAACAAAAGTAAGATGTGGTGAGATACCAAGAAATAAAGGTTAAGGAATAAGAAGTGATTCTAAACATCTGGATGGGAGGTTGACATAAGCAACATTTTGAACTTTGGACATGTTGATCAACATAAACCTGGCCTAATTTTCTCCCTCTTTCATAAAAGATTTTTAATTTTAAATATCTTTTAGTATTTTATACATTCAATTTTAAAATTGGTTTTAAAAAGTTTGGGGTTTTAAATTTGTCGGGGCCAAAATTATCTAATTTGATTTTATTCTACTTTTAAATTTCGTATGTATGTGTTTTATTGTTTGGCTGTGCACCGCCCTGAGTCCTTCGGGAGTAGGGCGGTATAGAAATCAAATCAAATAAAAATAAATAAATAAATAAATAAATAAACGATAGTCTAAAATTTACTGAACTCTTCAAATTATCCACTGATTTTAACAGAAGGAATCTATGTAGTACAGGGATGAATTGTGGAGTCCTGGGTGCTCCCTGAGCTTAGCAGTTTGGTTGCAGATGTTTTATTACCTGACTAGGTAATTAGTTGTGATGTTGCTACTGAACCAATGCCCGAGGGGATGCTAGATCTTCAAAGTCTTTTAGAAAGAAGGAAGGATAACCACCATCCAGTTCTCTGAGAGAATACTACAGGTAGTTCTCGAGTTATGTCTATGAATTGCTGCAGTTTAAATCGAGGTATCACATGATTGCACTCCATTTTTTCAGCAGTTTTTGCAACAGTTGCAAGAGAACAGGATGGTTGTTAAGCAAATCCATTTCCCTTGCATGGATGTTTTTTGCCAGAAACCTACTGGAAGTAAACGCCTGTTCCAGTAAATACTGGAACAGGCAAAATAACATCACAACTTGCAATCATGTGACTGCAGGATGTTGCAAATGGCTATAAATGGTTTTAAAGTGTCCAAATGCAATTGTGTAACCTAAGGGAGGGGGTGTAGCCATCATAAACTTGAAAACAGGTCATAGATAGCTCTGAGGAAGTCCCTTGTAACTTTGAACGGTAGTTAAGCAACTGGTTATAAGTCAAGGACATCCTATATTCTAGAGGACAGATTGAGGTTAAACGTTTAGGACAGTTTAGGACAGCTAAAGGTTAAATAGAAAGGTTCATTCATTTGAATGGCCTGGACTCCTTGATTTTCCCATGTTTGACATTAATCCGTGCTAATGGCTAATGCAAATAAATGATAGACAAGAGTAAATTTAATTCAAGGAGGGCTTGTGGATGCGAAGGGACTCAAGACTGATGATGCATTTGACCCCTCCCTCAGGCTCAACCTGGATATTCTTACATCACCATTATCATCCAAACCACTGTTTCTCACCTGTGGCAATTTTAAGATGCGTAGACTGCAATTCCGAGAACTGAAGGGAATTTTGGGAATTGAAGTCCATACATCTTAAAATTCCCATGGTTGAGAAACACTGATGTAGCCCTAACCATAACTCTTACCTAAGCTACTGGCCTCATCTCTTCCTAAAAGAATAATAGAGTTGGAAGGGACCTTGGAGATCTTCTAGTCCAACCTTTTGCTCTGGCAGGAAACCCTATACCATTTCAGAAAAATGGTTGTCCAATATCTTCTTAAAAACTTCCAGTGTTGGAGCAGTCACAACTTTCAGAGGCAAGTTTTTCCACTGATTAATTGCCCTAACTGTCAGGAAATTTCTCCTTAGTTCTAGATTGCTTCTCTCCTTGAATAGTTTCCATCCATCTTCTTCTCCTGCCTTCAAGCGCTTTGGAGAACAGCTTGACTCCCTCTTCTTTGTGGCAGCCCCTGAGATATCAGAACTCTGCTATCATGTCATACCCACTCCTTCTTTTCATTAAACTAGACCTGCCCAATTCCAGCAACCGTTCTTTATATGTTTTAGCCTCCAGTCCCCAGTCATCTTTGTTGCTCTTCTCTGCACTCTTTATAGAGTCTCTAGAAGTAGGGTGTGTCTTTTAACCAGAAATAGCCAATTTCATCCCATCACAAAATGTCTTCTCTAAGGGCCCAGCAGAGGTCAGTCCTTACCCAGAGAGGCCACATTCTGGGAATTTTCCTGCATGACTTCTCTGTGGAGGGCTTTTTGGTGTGAATCTAGCTGAGACCATTCCTCTTCAGAGAAATACACCGCCACCTCCTCGAACGACACAAGACTCTCCTGAACATGGAAAAAACAGGGACATGTTAACCAACAGCTCAAGGAATTACCTGCTAGTTCTTTCTTTGGCGATCAATTTTTTAAAGTGGAGATCTGCACGTAGGTGTTGCTGAAGGATGCAAAATATTGTATGTGAAAATGGCATGGATCTCATGAAACATTTGTGGAAAGGCTAAGAAACAATTGTGGCGAAGATGATGGGACTTGTGAAGACGGCTAAATTAACTAGCTTAATTAGAGTAAAAAGAACCCCTATGTTTATGGTTGGCTGGAAACTCCTGATTTTTTGTATAATGTGAAAAAAAAAGTGCACTTGATTTGTAGTTTGGATGGTTAGAAAAAACTGGATATTAGAAACAAATGAACTCTTTTTGCAGTTTTTTTCTTTCTTTTCTGCTTTTAAATTTTTCCAAACACAAAACTAATTTCAGTGACCTTTCACGGAAAAAATAATTATATTATTCTGGATCCCTTCCAAATCCGGGCTGACCACTTCTCAGTGGCTCCACCTGATTGTTTACTATTTTGATTTATGCAGACAACCATCTCAAATGCACGGAGGCCGTTTACAACAATTCTGAGTTGCTGAAGGATGTGCCGCAAGATTTAGGTGGAGACAAATGGAAAAATGTGCTAAAACCAGATAAAAAATAAAGGAATATGGTGTTCATATACTTATTCTAAAGTCTCTATCCTGACTAGGTTTTGAGGAAGAAAAACATTTTCAGTGCACTTCTTTCTATATCAGATAAAAAAATTAAATCAATCTTCATTATGTTCATAAACAAGCATTTTTACTCTATTTTTTTCTTATGACCTTATAGACGTTTAATTTGGAGTAGAGTGGGGGAGACTGGATGGAGGTGAGCATTTACTGGCCAGATCCCTTTTCTGATGCCTACATGGAGTTCACAGCAGATATTTTTCTTTGTGCCCTAACAGAGAAATAACTGCTGCTACCTAGGACTGAACTCTTAAACTTCCCTGTGGGAAGCGAGTGTCTTTACCACTAGGCCACCACACCGTTCTTATACAATATAATATCAAGTGATAATTTTAAGTAATGCCCCCAAAGCTAGCAGGAAATAAGCTGTACAGAAATTATTGAAATATCAAAAGAACAGAATAAAGAATCTATGGCAAAAATGTTTGGAACCAACTTAAAGCAATGTAAAACCATTAATGAGTAAGATCAAAGACATTAAATGAAGAATTTCAAAAGCAAAAGAAAAGATGTGTCTTACAGCCAAACTGGGTAACAAGGCATTTGCGGGGTAAAGGCAAAAAAGAAATCAAAGCCCTAATCTTTTCGATACACGCATCACATGCGGGCTGTGGTATCTTATCTGGCATTAACTCTCTCCCCACTCAAGAGCTACATGAAACTGCCTAGGTAGCATCTAGAGCAGAGCTTAACTTTAAGTCATGTGGACTTCAACTCTCAGAATTCTGCAGGCAGCATAAAGGGATAATATAGGGATCTAGGAGTTTGATGGAATGCTGTCAGTACGTAGATGACATGCTTCCTAACAGAAATTGAACTATGACAAGCAGACAGCTAAGCTAAGCTGAGAGTAACTGGTCAAGTACTGAATTCACATTTCCTCTTTTCATGTTGCGTCGAAGCAATGATATTATACGTCAACCCCACAACGTATCAGGCGGCCCTCAAAATGTCTCTTTGTAGCTTCTCTGAAGTGCCTCCTCCTACCTGAACAGCTGGTTCAGTTACTTTTTCAGCTCCAGTGGTACAAGGAGGGGATCCTAGAAATATCAGTGGAACTGTTCTATCTTCTGCAAAGGAGACAAAAATGATGGAAGAAGAGTTCTTAAAAGTTAAATAACGGACGAGAAGATTCAGACAATGAGAGGTACTTGCAATCTTTCTGTGGAATTTCATATCGCTTGGACGGAATACATTCTTACCCGGTGAAGTGTCCTGATGTTGAATTTCCTTGGAGAACTTCCCAGAAAGATGCTTTGGAGAGGAATTTGATGGATCTTGCATTCCCTTGGAATCGACAGGGACTATGTCCAAGAATGACTTCTGGAAGGGAAGTAGCAGGTAGAAAGAAAGAAGCAAGCAGCAGAAGAACCACTGTTAGGCATCTCTTCATATTATGTTGAGGAGACATTTAAGGACTCCGACATTGTTTGTAACATTAACACCCCCTTTCAAGTCTCAAAACGAAGGACTCTCACCTGCATCTCTGTCTTCTTATGCTCTTCCACCTGGCCCAGGAGGAAACCTTCGGCCAGGGCCACCGCCTGAGAACTGGTCTCTGCTCCACACTCCCGAATCCAACTCTCAATTTCTGGGGGCAGGACAGCCAGGAGCTGCTCCAGGATCACCAGATCCAACATCTGAGCCTTAGTGTGGATTTCTGGCTGTAGCCACTGATGGCAGAGGTAGTGAAGGTGGTTGCAAATTTCTCGGGGCCCTTTAGAGTCTTGGTACTGGATGCTCCCAAAGAGCCTGTGCTGGACCTCTGTTCTGATAGTGTCCTCCTCTAGGACCTCCTGCTCAGTTTTTGCCAAGATATCCTTATAGGTCCAAGAATGAGCATCTAGAGGGCCTTTTCCAGCTCCATCAAATGGTAGATATTCCTCCATTTTCTCTATCCTCTAGCACAACTCCAAATGTAGCTACGAAATCTTGTGGTTCTCCAAGGGTCTTTTTGTTCCAAGAAACTACATTGTGCAGAAGCCCTGGATAAGCCTCAACAGCTCCTTCATCCCCTTTTTGCTCACAAGTTATTTTGGTACCTGCATGAGGAGAAATGGAATAGAATAGAATACTTTATTTGGCCAAGTATGATTAGACACACAAGGAATTTTTTCTCCAGTGCAGAAGCTCTCAGTGTACAGGCAAAAACAACAGAGCAATAATAATCGTAAGAAAGAAACTAATAAGAAAGAAAAGGAGAAAAGAAGGATTAGGGATGACATGATAGCAGTATTCCAGTAATTGAGGGGCTGCCACAAAGAAGAGGAGGGGAGTCAACTTATTTTCCAACGCACCAGAAGGCAAGACAAGAAACAATGGATGGAAACTAGTCAAGGAGGGAAGCAACCTGGAATTAAAGAGAAACTTCCTAACAAGTGAGGGCAATTAACCAGTGGAACAGTTTGCCTTCGGAAGTTGTGGGTGCTTCATCGCTGGAGGTTTTAAGAAAAGACTGGACAGCCACTGTCTGAAATGATATAGGGTCTCCTACTTGAGCAGGGGGCTGGACTAGAAGACCTCCAAGGTCCCTTCCAGCTCTATTCTGATTGATCGATGATAATAATAATAATAATAAAGGAAAAGAGGTTCCCAGGTCATTCATCTAAATTTTAGGATTACAGATAGCTAATGCTGCCAAAGAAGATTCTTACTCATATTTGAGTAAAAAAGTGCAGCTCACATTACACGCACAGTTGTGTCTGATGATAGCGGAGGAGAGGAGAGCAGAATGCAAAATCCTGAGGATCAAACGGTGCTTTTTCAGGAGGCAACTGGACTTCCTTGTTTTTTCTTCTGAAGACGTTTCGTTTCTCAT
This sequence comes from Arizona elegans, assembly GCA_022577455.1. NCBI lineage: Eukaryota > Metazoa > Chordata > Lepidosauria > Squamata > Colubridae > Arizona > Arizona elegans. Next base: position 1,155,292 of record JAKOOJ010000012.1, on the reverse strand, counting down.
CCAAGAAGCTTCTCTAGCTCTGACTGGATAGTGGGGAATGGAAGGAGTCAGAGCTGAAGAAGCTTCTTGGATGAGAAGCGAAAGGTCTTCAAAAGAAAAAACAAGAAAAAGTCCAGTTGCCTCCTGAAAAAGCACCTTTGGGACAACTGTAGATAACAGAGAATCTCTACAGACCTTCAGGATTAACCTTCATCAAACCCTTGGAACACCACAAGAAGATTGAGGATGGTGTTCCCAATTTCGGCAACTTGACGATGGGTGGACTTCATCTCCCAGAATTCCCCAGCCGTCTACGTTGACTGGGGAATTCTGGGAGTTGAAGTCCACACATCTTCAAGTCACCAAGGTTGGGAAATGCTGATTTAGGAAGTCTTCTTCTTTGGATCCAACACGATAGCAAGCTTGTGAACATAAAACTCCCAACAACCGGTAAGATCCCACAGAGTTGGTCTCTTCCGGGTCCCGTCAGTTTAACAATGCCGGCTGGCGGGCCCGCGGGGGAGGGCCTTCTCTGTGGCTGCCCCAGCTCTCTGGAACCAGTTACCTCCTGAGGTCCGGACCATCCCCACCCTATTGGCCTTCCGAAAAGCGGTGAAGACCTGGCTTTTCCGGCAGGCCTGGGGCCGTTGATCTCGCTCTTGCAATCCGGCGAGATCCGGTCATGAATGGTGTGAATGAGTTTTAATGTTTTTAATTTTTAAATGTTTTTTATAATGACTTTAAATGCATTGTGAGCCGCCCTGGGTCTTCGGAGAGGGGCGGCATACAAATTGAATTAATAATAAATAAAATAAATAAACATCCTGACATTCTCTCTGTCTCTCTCACTCGCACACAGGCAAAAAACCATGCAACTAAAAGCAAAACACAGGATGACAAACCACGAGGGATGAATTCATGCAATGCAACCCCAGCTCCATCCGCAGCTGCTTTCCTGCAAAGATTCCTCCCTTCCCAGCTGGAATTTTGCAATCTCTCTCTTCCCTTCGCCTCCCCTCCCTCCCTGCAATGTTTTCCCCCAGGAAATAGAGGAGAAATGACTCTCTTGATTGCCTTCTTTTTTTTTGGGGGGGGGATCCTTGAATTTATTCTTGGGGAGGACGATAGATAATCTGGAGCTTTGATTCTCACCCTCCCTCCTCCCCCTGCCTTGCCTTGCATGCAAGAGTGGCAGTGCAACATGGGACCTTGGGCTCCCCCCCTCTTCCCAGGACTCCGACTCTGGATGAAAACTTTGCAAGTTTCCACTTGCATGTCTTTGCATGGGAAGAGCCCCTCCACTCACCCACCCACCCCACAACTCACTGCTGAGTCACATCTGGATTGCTCTCCTTGCAAAGCAGGGAAGCTTCAGTGCAAGATTCCAGGCGAAGGAATGCAGGATTCTAAAGAGGCCCGGACGTCCGGTGACGTCATTCCTATCTTTCCCTCCCCAGAAAACCCATAGGAGAAAGGAATCTTCCCTTTCCACCATGCAAAAAGGGGCCGGCGCATGCTCAGTTGCCCGTATGACCCTGGGAGGCTGCCAGCCCTTATAACGAGGGCAGAGTGAGCCCCCTGGTGGACTCTCTGCAGAATGCAGGCTGTGCATTAAGATAAATGCGCGGTAAATCATAAATATGAACTCTCTCTTTTTAAAAAAAATTTTTTTTAAATTTTTTAAAAAAACATACACGCAAACAGTACATTTTTTTGAATAGAGTATTGACCGAGTCAAACTTTATACAGTTTATTTTCCCCAAATTTAATCTATATATTTCGATTTCTGCCATATTATTCCTTGTCTTTTTTGTTTTTCATCTCTATTTAATATTTAATATATAATCAATATTGCCATCCGCCCTAACCTCCTAATCTTATTTCATTTCATTCTCTTATTTCTCTCTTTATCACATATATTTCTCAGTGTTGCCTTTTTTCTATTGAAACCCTCAAATCTATTGAAACACAATCATTTCCATCCTTAATTTCTAATTTTTAATTTAATATTTCACATTTTTTTCTTAATATCAATTATTTTCTTGTTCGGACCAATTTATCATTATTATCTTATTTCCCTGTTAATCACTTTACCATTTTACCAAGACAATATATTTCTTCAAATTTATTTTCCACACCACCTTTTTAAAATAGAAATATCTTGTTCCATTTCAATTTCATTTAGATTTCCATTTCTTAACCCCTTCTAAATAGATCATTTTATATTTCACAATTTATATCCTCATTTTCTTCCCCTCTGAAGAAATAATTTCAATTATCATTTTGCATTACCTTGAATTCAGTTTTTACAATACTAATGTTAATACAATCACCAATATTAATAGTACTTATTCCATTTCAATTTCATTTCAATTTCTATATCTTATCCCCTAATAATTTCAACTATTATTTTACATTACCTTACATTCAATTTTTACAATACTAATATTAATACAATTCTATACATATCCTTTCCTTCTTTCCATTATTGTTCTCTATTCAACCATTCATGTTACACAATATGTTTCAAATCATTCAAATATTACAATCACCAATATTAATAATAATATAATTAACTTATTACTATAAGTTTATATCATATTACCCTTCCTTCTTTCCATTAATTACTCCTTTTAACCATTTTCTCTTGATCCATCCAAGAAACCACCTCTTAAAATCCTCCTTTTATCGCATTCTCACATTTTCTTTTTTTTCTTTTTGTAATTGTTATGTCTTTTCTCCTGTATCCTTCCTTTAACTTTTAAATCCATTACTCGCTTCACTTGCCCTAAATTCCTTTCTGATCTATTTCCCTTTTCTCCTCTCACTTTTTTTATTTCCCCACTGTTAATCTCAATGTAATCATTTAATTTTTTTCTCTACTCACTTCCCCTTTTCCTGTCTCTCTTGCTTCTTCCTATCCTCTCTATTTTTACCCCTGTTAATACCAGTTTAATCTTTAAAAAATTTCCCCTTCCCTTCCCTTCCCTTCCCTTCCTTTCCTTCTTTTTTATTGGTTGTTTCCTCCTAACCCTTCTCTTTTTTTCATTGTTACTCCCAATGTAATCATTTAATTTTTAATCAGTATCTTTATCTTCAGTGCTGTTTTCTTGCTTCTCGTCCATAGCCTGTTTATCCAGTTGAGTATATTCTGACAAAATTCTTGGTTTTTTCCTATCCAAGTCGAATGATACATGCACCATTTTAAACATTTTTAATAATAATAATAACTTTATTGTCATTGTACGTGTATGCACAGTATACCCATACAATGAAATTCACTTAACACCCAAAGACCAGGTCCAACACACATAACAATCCCCAAACACACTCCCACCCACCACAAATTCCCCACCCCTAAACCACCCAAACATCCACACAACAGACCAAGTAATGTTGTCTAACGGCTCACTGATGGTGGCCCTTTAGTTCATTGTTGAGTGCAATTATAGCTCTGGGATAAAAACTATTCAGAAAACGTGTGGTCCAAGTTTTAATTGTTCTGTATCTTCTGCCAGTCCAAAAAGATTGTAAGCAGGATGGGAAGAGTCTCTGAGAATGTTATTCAACTTCCTCAAACAGCCAGTTTCAAAGATGTCATCCAGGGCTGGTAGCTGGGGCCCAATGATATTCTGGGCAGTTTTAATAATTCTCTGTAGAGCATTTTTGTCTGCTACAGAGCTGCTCCCATACCATGCAAGAATGCCATATGTCAGAACATGCTGAGATAGATTTCAATTAGTTCCTGCAACATTTTGATGTTCTGGTTTGTTTTTGACTCCAATTTAAAATGTTTATTATTTTCCACATCCTTTGGTTATCAAAGTCAAACAGCTGAAAAGGAAAACAAATCCTCCTTAAAATTTCTCACGGCTCTTGTAGATCAAGGTCACTGTAATTTTTTCCAGCTTTGAAAGTGTTCGGTGTAGTGCTTTTTTTCCACCAGTAGATGTCTCTCTCCAATCCACAAGTTTCTAATCAACAACTTAACAAGGTATCCAATTCGTGTGTTAAATGCGCTTATCAAATGTTTTTCAAATTTCTTCTTTCTCTTCTTGATTTTTATATATCCCAAATTCAAGTTTACACTCCAGTTTCAAATCCGATTAGAATATCCTTTACAGGGCTTTTCTATTTTGAGTTTCTCTTTGTTCTTCCTTTTCTCCAGCTTCTTCTCTGCACATGGAGGCCCAGAGGTAGTTCAGGATCCCCAAAGGAGATGTTGCTTCTTACAGTAATTATTAAAATCCTGGTCTGTGAGATCTCTCTTGATATTTCTCCAGTGATCGCTTTTGATGTAAACATCAGACTGAAGCAACTTGAAAGGGATCTTACATCAGAAAAGGATAAACGTCTCAGGTCACACTCCGTGTGGCACAAATTTTGGGACATTCAGGGACTGTGCTTCTTGAATGTACCTTTTCTTTCTCTCCTTTCCAGGTGAAGTTCTGTTAATCTCTCTCTGGGTCAAGAAAGTCACTCTCATTTCCATATTTGAATGGTGCTTTGAATTCTTCAAATGCTCTTGTTCTTCCTTAGAAACAGGAAGGGGATTGATTCAGCCCCATGAATTATTTATTTATTTATTATATTTCTATACCGCCTTTCTCCCATAGAACTCAAGCTGGTGTACAGTCAAGAAAAATATAGACACACAAACATCATAAAATTGCTAATTAAAATTATTACTTAGTTTGTTCAATTAAATAAAACCCAGATTAAAAAAAAATCATTTACATGTTCATATGTTTAGCCCCGCCTGTTGAAACATCAGGGTCTTGAGGGCACGGCGGAAAGCACGGAGATCAGGGATATTCCGTATTTCCGGGAGCAGTTCATTCCAAAGGGTTGGAGCCCTCACAGAGAAGGCCCTCCCCCTGGGAGTCGCCAGTCGGCATAATTTGACTGACGGTACCCTGAGTAGTCCCTCCCTGTGAGAACGAACTGGTTGGTGGGAGGCTATTGGTGGCAAAAGACAGTCTCGTAGGTACCCAGGTCCTATTGATTCAGCCCCATGAATTATGGGCCTCCTCCTTCTGCTTCTTCTGCTGCTGATGTCCCAGCCAGTCTCTGGGAAGCTGAGAATGAAGTGCCTGCTGAGTTTGGAGGAACATGAGGGAAAAAACCTACGGAGCTATTACAGGCCAGGAGACCACCTCATTAGTATTGTCTCCTTTGCTACATTAATATCCCATATAACACTGTCTTTCAACACAGCTCCTTATACTCAAGCTCCCTCATAAGTCATTCAGTGTCATGGAGTTGCACTTCCTCCATTTGCAGTCCTAACTCTCTTCTTCTTTTCTTTCAGTTACCCTATATTGCAGGACCTGTTTAATTTCTTGAATCATTTAGATTTCCATGGATTCTCTCTTATGTCTTAAGACCTCCAAAATCCAAATTATTTCTCCCTCTTGTGGAATCCTGAGTTAATCACAACAAATTTATTGAAACATTTGTAGCTGCCTCTGCCCCACCCATTTCCCTATTTTTATAACCATTCATTGATATTCATTTCCCGATCCTAGTAGAACTAGAGAATGACATGTTTTTAGAATTACTTTTCTGGGTCTCTTATGATAAGATTCTGTAACAGTTAACCCTAACACTATGCCATCCATCTGGAAAACTCGCAAGATTTGTTTTACTTGCTATATACATGTATGTATCCGAATTAGACTGTGTTGTTTCTCTGGGTCATATAATATATGTGGGTATATCCATCATTTTGCATTTATTTATTCTGTCATGGTTATGTAGTGTATATTGGAGGTGGTGATCCTTTGAGAGCTGTATGCAACGAAATTTCATTTTAATGTATGCTGATTGGTGTACATTCAAAGTGACAATAAAAGTTATTCTAAGTTCTAAGTCCTCGTTACTGATGATTCTATTTTAATGATTGAATGATTTTGAATAGCAATAGTACTTAGATTCTTCATTTAGTTCCTCACTTTTGCTTGTAGCATATCAGATTGCAATAAGAACTTTTTCTACTTAATAAAATCTGGAGGGATGACAAGGATTAAATGTTCCTCCTCATGGCCATATTATCACCCATTTTTCATATGTCCATGATTTTAAGCTACAATGTACTCGTATGAAAATAGCACTTAGACGCTTCACAGTGCTTTACAGCCTGCTCGAAGCAGTTTACAGAGTCAGCATATTGCCCTCAACAATCAGGGTCCTCGTCTTGGTTGTTGTGCAAATTCTGTGAAATTTAAATCTCCATCCCACCTTCTCAAAACTCATAAAAATCAAACGGTGATGGGTGACTATCATTTGATTCTTGTTTTGGACACTTTTGGCTTAAGACTGAATGGGCTTGTGGAGATAAAGAGGAACAAATGAAAATATATATTTTTTGTTGTTATTAGAGATGACGTTATAATGAACATTTTTTTTTACAGTCGTTCATTTACTGATTCAGCAAGAATCCTACGCTTCATTTTTGCCATTCAACAAGTCAACAAGAAATCTCAGCTTTTGACTTCCTGTGGCACCGTGAACACCGATGGCAGCTCCTTTTGGAGCTCCAGCCTCAAGATTTCGTTAGCCGCTAGAACAGTGAAAAACAGCTGTCTAGCGGCTCAAAACTCTCCCCCGGGGGAAAAGGAGGAGAGAAGAACAGAAGGGTTTGGGTAGAGCTCCCCTAGATCACCAGGCTTTCTTTTTTTTTAAGCCTGGGGGCTGCAGGGTGAGAGCTCCCTGGAAGCCCTTCAGTGCTCCGGATCCGGGACGTATCTGCCTCAGGCAGAACGGGGCGTTGCAACCACACCAGCAGCAAAAGATTAAAGATTTAAAGATTTCTTCCTTGAGATTTAAAGACACTTTAAATCTGGATGCTGGCAGAGCAGAATCAGGAGAGCAGAACATGCAAGTATAAAAGCTTTAACTCCATTCAAAAAGGGGGGAATGTTAGATCGGCGCAGGAAAAGGAAGACGTGACCAGCTCGTTACATTAGTAACTTTTATTGCGAACAAGAAACAGTAGCAAGACTGACTGTGCGCTGCCGGGGCTCTCCTTATATTCGCTCCGGCAGACGCACCGCCCCCTGACAGGGATTCAAATCTTCCCGCCCGGTGGCTGGCAGCCAATCCGGGCGGATGTCCTTATAAGGACATAACACTCCTCCCCCCTAGTCCAAAGAAAAAAACAGTTCAGCGTTCGTCAATGAACGTGACGTAGTCCCGCAGGTACGTAGGACGCCTAGGCACCCTACTTGACCTGCGCAGTCTCATTTCTTCCGCGTCCCCGCCCTGGACGGACGGGGTTCCTGTGGCTCCTGGCTCCTTCCCCGGAACCGGGCTCGGTTCGGCTGGCGAGTGTGCGGGGTCACCCTCAGCGCCTCCGGCCGGACCGCAGACCTTGGATGGCTGGTTCTGGTGGTCTTCCTCCTGGCCTGTGGATCTTCCGCCTCGGCGGTGCTGTTCGGTCTCGACCCGGGAAGAGCGTCTGAGTCTCGGTAAGACCCCGGCTGTCACTTGCTCTTCCTGGGTCTCCCGGTGGCTGCGGTTCTGCTGCGGCCCGGTTCGTTGTGGTCCGGAGGGTGGTTCGGGCCGGTGCCCTTGGGTCCGGTCTGCTCGCTGTGGGTGGTGTTGGTTCGGGTAGCGGTGTCCGACCTTGCAGGGGTGGCGCAGGTCTCCTTTGCCGGGCTGGCGCTGGCCTTCCCCGTCGGGTTGGTGGTGGTCGACCTGGTCGGGGTGTCGTTGTGGGGCTTCCTCCTCGGGCTGGTGGAGGTCTCCCCTGCCGGGGTGGCGCAGGCCTCCCTGGCCGGGTTGTTGTCGGCTTTCCCTTCCCCCTAGTCCCTGGTCTACCGCCAGTTGGTGGTTGGGGTCGTCTGGGTTGGGTTGTTGTTGCCGGGTTGTTTCTTGTGTTGGGCGGGGGTCCCCCTCGCCGGGGAGTCGTGTGCCACCCTCGCCCATGTGCTGTGGTGTGCCCATCTGCGACGGTCCCCGGTCTACTCGCCTTGCGTTGAGGTCTCCCTGGTAGGGCTGCCGTGGGTTGCCGTCACTGGTGGGGTGCGGTGCTCCCCTTCTGGGCAGGTCCCGGTCTACCTGCGGGCTGGGTCGGGGGTCCCTGGGCCTGCTGTGCCGGGTGCCCACCTGGTCGGGTTGGTGTTGCCATCCCCCGTGTGGTTGGCCCCGGTCTACCTCGCTGCACTGCCGACGTGACAGTGCCTGGTAGTGTGCTGGGCCGACCTCGTCGGGATGGCGTTGCTCTGCCTCGCAGGGGTGTGGTAGGCCTACCTCGTCTGGGTGTTGTAGGCCTACCTCGCCGGGGTGTTGCAGGCCTACCTCGTCTGGGTGTTGTAGGCCTACCTCGCCGGGGTGTTGTAGGCCTACCTCGTCTGGGTGTTGTAGGCCTACCTCGTCAGGCTGGTTTTCGTTTGCTCCCCCCCACCTTTTCCGGAGTTGGTCGATGTGACGTCTCACGACCTGTCCATCTTCCAACTCGACGGTGTAGGATTTGGGGCCGGTTGTGCTGGCAATCTTCCCCTTCAGCCACTTAGGAGAACCGTTGAAATTCAGCGCGAAAACTGAATTTCCTTTGCTGAAGGCGCGAAGTGGGCGGCTGGCGGTTGCGGTCACTTCCGGGCTGTATTGGGGGTGCAGCCGGTCCAAGGGTGACCTCAACCTTCTGCCCATCAGGAGTTCGGCCGGGCTCTTGTGGGTGGTGGCATGCGGCGTGATGTGCTGGGTGAGGAGGAAGTTGTCGATGCGTTCTTGCCAGTCTCCCAGGCCCATCTTGGTGAGGGCTTCCTTTGTGAGCCGGACCATCCGTTCCGCTTGTCCGTTTCCGGCCGGCCTGTACGGAGCGGAGAGGGCATGGCGGATGCCCAGTCCTGCCAGGAAGGACTCCATGGCCAGGGATGTGAGCTGGGGGCCGTTGTCCGAGACCAGCACGTCCGGTAGTCCGTGTGTGGCAAACAGGCGGCGCAGGGCTCGGATCGTCGCTTCTGTTGTGGTAGATGCCATGGGTATCACCTCGAGCCACTTGGAGAAGGCATCTACCACGATGAGGAGGTGCCGCCCTTGCATCGGGCCCGCGAAGTCGATGTGGACCCTCGACCATGGGTTGCTGGGGGTCTCCCAGTTCGTGACTTCGGCTTGTGGTGGTGCTGGGCGGACTTCTTGGCACGGGTCACATCTGGAGACCCATTGTTCAATGTCTCTGTCCAGTGAGGGCCACCAGACGTAGCTCCGTGCCAGGGCCTTCATGCGGACGATGCCTGGGTGCCCGTTGTGCAGAGTCTCTAGCGTCCGCCGTTGCAGAGTGCTTGGAATCAGCACCCTGTCTCCCCATAGCAGACAGCCCTTTATGGTGGACAGCTCCGTCTGTTTCCTGGTGAACGGGCTGAACCTCTCTTCCGTCTGTTTCGCTGGCCACCCCCGGAGGATCCAGGACCTTACTTGGCGGAGGGTGGGGTCCCTCTGGGTGTGCGCGGCCACGTCTGCGGAGGAGACTGGACAGCTGGCGTCATCATCTATGTGGAATAGATGGAGCGTGGGGGCTGGGTCTTCCACCAGGTTCTTCGATGGGCATCTGCTGAGTGCGTCGGCGTTTCCTATGGCTGTGCCTGGCTGGTGCACGAGCCTATAAGAGTAGCCGGCTAGGAAGATGGCCCATCTCGTCATCCGCGGGGACATGAAGGTCGGGGTGGGTTGGTCGCCTGCGAGGAGTCCCAGGAGTGGCTTGTGATCGGTGACTATGGTGAAGCGCCTTCCATAGAGGTATTCGTGGAAACGCTTCACTCCTGCCACGATGGCCAGGGCTTCTTTGTCCAGCTGACTGTAGTTCCGCTCTGCGCCAGACATGGTTTTCGAGAAATAGGCGATGGGGGCCTCCGTGCCGTTGGGCAGCTCGTGGCTGAGGACTGCCCCCACCCCGTATGGCGACGCGTCGCAGGTCAGCTTGATGGGGAGCGTCTCGCTGTATTGGATGAGGACGCTTTTGGACGTCAGTAGTCCCTTGATGGCCCGGAACGCTGCCTCCTCTTCCTGGCCCCACTTCCAGGAAGCCGATTTCCCCAGCAGGCGGTGGAGTGGCTCAGCAACTGTGGCTTTCTGTTTTAAGAAAATGGCGTAGAAGTTGAGCAACCCAAGGAAAGCCTGAAGCTCCGTTTTGTTTTTTGGGCTTGGAGCTTCATGGATTGCTTCCACTTTTGATTTGGTGGGGTGGATGCCTGTGCTATCAATGAGGTAGCCCAGGAACTCGACTTCCTGTACTCCTATGATGCACTTGTCCCGCCTGACCCTCAAGCCCTTGGCCTTGAATCGCTGCAGGACAAGCCTGAGCCTTTCAAGGAGTTGAGCTCTTGATTCACCGGAGACGAGCACATCGTCGAAGTAAGGCACCACCCCTGGAACGCCTTGGAGGAGGCGTTCCATCATGGATTGGAAGATGCCGGGGGCAGCGCTAACTCCAAATTGGAGCCGGTTGCATTTGAATGCCCCCCTGTGCGTGACAATTGTTTGAGCCTCCGCCGTTTTTTCATCCACTGGCAGTTGCTGGTAAGCCTGGGCCAGGTCCAGTTTCGCAAAAATTGATCCAGATCCCAGGGAATGCAGCAGATGTTGCACCACTGGGACTGGGTATGCGCTCTGTGCCAACGCTTTGTTGATGGTGCAACGGTAGTCGGCGCAGATGCGCACAGACCCATCATGCTTCAGTGGGGTCACAATGGGGGTCTCCCATGAAGCATGATCGATCGGTTCCAGGACGCCCTGGGCGATCAGCTTATCCAGCTGCTCATCTACTTTGGGCCGCAGGGCAAACGGAACTCGGCGGGGCTTGAGCCTAATTGGGGTGATTCCCTTGTCCAGATTGAAGGAGATTGGCCTCCCCACAAATTTCCCCAGCTTACCATCGAAGACTTCCTTGAACTCTTCGATGAGGTAGTCGAGTTCGTCCCTGCCAATTTGGTTGATGCCCTCGATTGAGAGCCCCAGCGGCTTGAACCACTCCACTCCTAGCAGGTTCGGTCGGCTGTCCCGTACTACGGTGATGGGGAGCTTGCCTTCGAACTGCTTGTAGGTGACCCGGATGTTGGCTCTTCCTAGCACTCCGATGGGGTTTCCCCCGAAGTCGACGAGCTTGGAGTGTAGTGGCTTCAGCTCTCGCTTGGTGATGCTGGGTTGCAGGCGCTTCAACTGCTGCCAGTCCATGATGGCGTAGACCGAGCCGGAGTCTACCTCCATTTTGCAGGGTGCTCCTTCCACGTGGATGGTCACATGGAACTTGGTGGCACTGTCTGACGTCGTGTGCGCGATGGTCGTCTGGTGGACCGCTCCGCTCTGGGGAAATTCGTCGTCTCTGCGTCTGGAAGGGCCAGAGGACCGTTTGGATGACCTCTGGTAATCCTTCCGATTCTCGCGGGGACGGTGGCTGGAGGGCTCTGGGGCTGGTTCCTCAGCTCTGCAAGCTTCGGCGATGTGACCCCTTCTGTTGCAGCGTCGGCAGGTCGCATCTCTCCACTTGCAGGTTGCTCTGGCATGGTCCCCTCTGCAGCTGGCGCAGCGCTCCCCTTTGTGGTTCCGTTGGGCGGTTTCCCGCCTTGGGGGTCTGGATACCTTGTGGACGGTGGACTCTCCCTCCGACTCGGATCCAGCCGTGGAATCCTCTGTTGAAGATTGCTCTGTGGAGCGAATCTTGTGGATTCCCTTGGCTCTGCTTACTGCGGCAGCTGCTTTTTCCGAGATTTCGGATGCGGTGGCTTCCTCCACCACATCCTTGAGCACGAGCTTCTTCCTGCTCAGGAATTTCTTTTGCAGGCCTCTGTCCCTCATGCCGAAGACCACGCGGTCAGCGATGGCATTGTCCACGTGGTCGAACTCACAGCTGGCTGCGATCTGGCGTAGGGCGGCCACGAATTCCTTGATCGTCTCACCCTCCTTCTGGTCCCGTTGGTGGAAGGTGAAACGGTTCGCCACCGGTGTTCCTGTTGGGGCATAGTGGTCCTCCAGGATCTGCAGCAGGTCTGTCCATGGCACTTCTTCGATGTCTCGTGGTGCTACGAGATCGATTGCCATGTCGAGGACCTCGGAGCCGCAGTTGGCCAGGAAGATGCCCTTCTTCCGGTCATCATCGGCATCCCTGATGTTGTTGCCTCTCAGGTATTGCCGGAATTTCACTACGTAGGATTTCCACTTGTCCTTCCCTGGGCGGAAAGGAGCAAGGGCTGGCAAAGTGACTTCAGCGGATGCCATGCCTTTGGAAATGCCTACTGTAGTTCCCGGTGCCGGAGTCTTGTCTTGTCGGCTTGGTGCCGCGAGGTTCGTTCTTCTCTCAGTCCTTCGTCGCCAGTGTTAGATCGGCGCAGGAAAAGGAAGACGTGACCAGCTCGTTACATTAGTAACTTTTATTGCGAACAAGAAACAGTAGCAAGACTGACTGTGCGCTGCCGGGGCTCTCCTTATATTCGCTCCGGCAGACGCACCGCCCCCTGACAGGGATTCAAATCTTCCCGCCCGGTGGCTGGCAGCCAATCCGGGCGGATGTCCTTATAGGGACATAACAGGGAAAATGGCAGTGAAGAAAATCAAACTTATCAGTGAAAGTGCTTGTTAACGCCTGCAACATTGTTAAAGGTATTGGATTATATAGAGAAGAAAAAGGAAAAGATTTAAAGTGGAAGTGGAATGGAAAAGACTATGGTATGGACCTTTTGTTAAAGTGTGTGGAAAATAATTGGATTTACTGATCCGATAGCTGAATAAATATAAAGTTAAAATTGAAATATGGCTGCCATTAAGGAAGGAGGATATGAGTCAGCAAATTCACAAGTTTTGACTGTAAAGGTTTTACAAGAACTTTTAAATGATTTTACTTCTGATATACTGGATTCAGCTAAAAGGATTATTCAAGATTGTAAATTGGAGTATTACAATGATTTGCTGGCTGGAAAAGAGGAAGAAATCAAGCAGGCTAATGTGATTTTGGAAGACAAAGAAGAGGTTGACAGGATTAAGATGGAGTTTAGCACACTGAAAACAGAGATTTTGGTGGAGGTTTCCACACAATTAACTGGAAAGTATCAAGGAGATTTATCACTGCAGATTGAAAAATATTTTGACAATTTTTGGCTTTACAGACAGAGTCAATACTTAAAGAATGAAGTGACTGATTATACAAGCAGGAAGAGTGGAGGCTCCAAAGTGAAAGAAATAATTTTGAAAGGAGAACGAATTTCTAAGACACATCAACTACAAATCCAATTTCAAAAATTTTTGAAAATAAAAGCAGGGGGACGAGCAATACCGAAGAAGAAAGTATTAATGAAGAAGAAGGACTGGAAAAAATACAGAACGAAAGGAAGAACGCGAGGTTAACTTTTTGAAGGGATATTTGGAAGACTATTGATGTCTAATTAAAATGTTTAACTAAAAATGGATAGCTCTTTAAGAGTTACTGAGGTATTAAAAGGGTCAATCAAAATTTTAAGGGGTAGCTTTTTGAAAGTTTTGGAATCTATGTAATACTTTTAGGGTTATCTTTGAACAATGCTTTATTGAAACAAAAGGTTTAATTAAAGTTGGATAGCTTTTTGAAATGTATTGCAGTTTTAAAGTGGTTAACCTAAAACTTAATGGATAGTTGTTGTTTTTTCCCCAAAAGTCTGGAAATTTAGATCATGAAGAATGTTTTACTGAAACATGAGGAAGTATTAAGATATTTTAAAATGTTTAACGGGAGATTATAGAACTTTTAAAAGGCATATATAATTACATGTTTATGTTTGATGTTACTGAATATTGAAGAATTTTAAAAGGGGAGTTAAAGAGTGGGAGGGATTTATGAATTTAATAGTAAGTTAGTATATGTTAGCTTAGGTTTGCTAAATGTTATATCCTGTTTTTGCCCTGGGAAGTCGTGGGGGGGGGGTGAGGGGAGGGGGGGTTGAGGGGTGCTGGGGATAAAATTGTTTTTTGATTTTTAATAAAATAAAAAGGCAAATGTATTAATAGAGAAGTAAGAAGAAGAAGATATAAAAGATGTATTAGATGATATACTCAATGATTGATTATGTATTGTTTGTATGTTTGATTATAAAAATAAAAAACTTTTGTAATAATAAAAAAAGAAATCTCAGCTTTTGTACAATCTCACAGTTGGTTACAACATCCATGACAACTATTTCAGCACCCTTGGGACTTCAGATGCCTTGCTAGACATTCTATCTACTGGAGAAGTCAATATTCCCAACTACAGCTGTGGAAGGAAGGACAACCTGATGGCTGTTCTTGGTGGATCTCTTGATGACATCTCCATTCAGATGTCAACATTAGTAGGCACCTACAAAGTCCCACAGGTTTATTTTTTTGTTTCTCTATCTGGCAAAGTGAGCAGGTTGTTGGTGGGTGGGTAATAGATTCAATCTTTTCTATGGAAATCACGAACTGCTTTACACCATGGCCATTGTCATGGCTAGGGATTGGGATCCACAGGAGGCATAAATATTTACTCGAGCAAGACTTGAGCAGCTGGACACAATGTTAAATATGGAACATCTAAGCAAATCTCTAAAATGAACTGATTTGCATTTGCAGTGCTCTAGAGATAGAAGACATAACATGACTATTATCTGAATGTCAATTTTATTAGAAAAGAGAAAGAGCAGTATCTTAGACTCCAGATTAGACAAATAATTATATTCAATCTTGCTAGTATTCTGCATTTTGTATTCTTTATCTTGATATAGCGGCTATTATGCTGAGGAGTTCAGGCAGGGCTGGTGCTATGTGGCAGGGAGCCAGGTACGTAATCAGCAGGCCCATCTGTAACCCATGACCCCACTTCACTAGGAGGGACTCACATTCGGTTGTTTGAAGAACAGTGGCCTCCCTAGGATCAAGACCTTCCTTTATAATAACCGCCACCCCTCCACCCCTACCCTGTGCCCTTGGCTGATGGAATGCATGGAAACCTGGTGGGCACATCTCTACGAGGGGGACCCCCCCTTCATGGCCCAACCAGATCTCTGCAATACCCGCCAGGTCTGCTTTCCCCCCCTGAATTAGTTCACAAATGAGGGGGGTTTTATTGACCGCGGACCTGACATTGCATAACATCAGCCTAAGCCTCCTGCCCTGAGACTCTGAGCAACCCAGGGAATGAGAAGAGCATTGTGGGTCAGAGCGTGCCACCGCTTGAAGACAGCAGATGCGTACCCCACTAACATGATGTGGCCCCCTGCTCCCACCATATCTGCCCCTCCCAACCATGACCTTGATGGAACAGCCCTCTTCCATATAAGTATTAAGCTCCTCCATTCCCAGCTCTGAACCTCCAATGATGTAACTTTGTGCCGGATCTGGCCTCCCTTTTGAAAAGTCGTCCTCTAAGCCCTCCCTCTGTGGGTTGCCCCCAAATCCACATGACCCACCCCGTTCCCACCTACCCCTCTTTTAGAAACCTTTAAAATTTTGGATAAGAAATTAGATAAAAAGACCCTCAACCCCCTGTTTGCAACATGCCACCTCTCGGGATTCCAAAATCCGTCATCAAGGTAGGCCCTCGATAGTGTGGAGGGCCAGGTCTGCGAGAGGGGGGAGTCTCGCAGAGCAAGAAGATGACATAAATTCTGAAGGTCCAGGAGAGATTTGCCGGGATTATATTATATGTGGTGGTCATGTATAGAAGCAAAAAATTATTGGTTTAGAATACAGATATGGTTAGAGGAAATGTTACACAAACGTATAGAATTAAAACCAGAGATTTTTTTATTGGGAATTTTGCCAGAGAGATATAGCAGAGAAGATATGTATCTAGTTATACACATAATAACAGCAGCAAGAATTGTATTTGCGCAAAATTGGAAGACAGAGAAAAACCCGTCAGAAGGTGAAGTAATAAAGCTGTGCAGAAATGAATAGATTAACTCTAAGAATAAAAGATAAAGAGGAATCAGTATATTTCAAGACATGGGGAAGATTCTATGTATGGTTAGAAAAGAAATATGAATAAAAGATGATAGATAAACAAATTAAATAAAAGAAAGATAAATGAGGGAGAAGACAAAAAGAAATAGAAATTCAGATGACACCAGAGTAAATGGAAAAGGGGGATGGAAGCGGGGGGGGGGGGGGAGAAAGAAAGAACATTATAATATAAATGTACAATTTCTTCAAAGTTCCATTTTATTAGAGATGTCATATTGGCACATCTGGGAAAACCCAAATCTGAAAGTTTCCAGGCTTTCCCTGCTGAAAAGAAAGTTCAAGTCCCTTCCCCCTGCACCCACATGTCCATCACATGATCCAACCAGGCACCATCCAAAACTGGAGATGCCTCCTAGTCACCTCATTGCAGCTGCAGGGCAAGGTGGCCTTGATTCTATGAGAAAAGAATGTTATTTTGACTACTTATTAGTAGTAGACTACTTATTAGTAGAGACTCCAGGAGTCTCTGGAGACAAGAGAGTACATTGAAGGACAACACCCAATTTCCTGGGTGTCGAACTATCTTTCTTAAGCATCACTTTCTAGACATGTTCAGAAAGGAAGGACCAAAACCACTTCAGACCAGTGCCCTCTAGGGGTATATCTATGATTGTTCACTATACTTTTCTCCAGTTTCTCCTCTGCATATGGAGGCCCAGAAGTAGCTCAGGATTCCCAGAGGAGATGTTGCTTTTTACAGTAATTATTAAAATCCTGGTCTGTGAGATCTGTCCTGATATTTCTCCAGTGATCACCTTTGATGTAAACATCAGACTGAAGCAACTTGAAAGGGATCTTGCATCAGAAAAGGATAAATGTCTCAGATCACACTCTGTGTGGCACAAATTTTGGGACATTCAGGGACTGTGCTTCTTGAATGTACCTTTCCTTTCTCTCCTTTCCAGGTGCAGTTCTGTTAATCTCTCTCTGGGTCGAGAAAGTCACTCTCATTTCCATCTTTGAATGGTGCTTTGAATTCTTCGAACTCTCTTATTCTTCCTTAGAAACAGGAAGGGGATTGATTCAGCCCCATGAATTATGGGCCTCCTCCTTCTGCTTCTGCTGCTGCTGATGTCCCAGCCAGTCTCTGGGAAGCTGAGAATGAAGTGCCTGCTGAGTTTGGAGGAACATGAGGGAAGAAAACTATGGAGCTATTACAGGCCAGGAGACCACCTCATTAGTATAGTCTCCTTTGCTACAATAATAATATCCCATATAATGCTGTCTTTCAACACAGCTCCTTATACTCAAGCTCCGTCGTAAGTCATTCAGTGTGATGGAGTTGCCTTCCTTCCATTTGCAGTCCTAACACTCTTCTTCGTTTCTTTCAGTTACTCCTATATTTCAGGACCTGTTTAATTTCTTGAATCATTTGGATTTCCATAGCTTCTCTTTTATGTTCTCTTATTTTAAGAGACCCAAATCCCAAATTGGGGCAAACCAACCCCCCAAAGTCCAAATAATTTTCCCCTCTCATACAATCCTGAGTTAATCACAACTAATGCCTGACCTGGTATGGAATAGAGGATGGCTTGTTTTTAGAATTGCTTTTCTGGATCATTTATAAGTCCTCTTTCCTGATGATTCCATTTTAATGATTGAATGATTTTGAATCTTGGTCATTTCACAAATTAAAAATGAGCACTATTACAAATAATGATATATTTTAAATATTAAATCTCCATCCCACCTTTTCAACACACATAACAATTAAATGGTGATGGGTGACTATAATTTTATTCTTATGTTGGACACTGTTGGCTTAAGACTGAATTGGTTTGTGGAGAGTAAGAGGAACAAATGAAAATATATTTTGTTGTTGTTGTTAGAGATGATGCTATGATGAACATTTTTTACAGTAGTTCATTTACTGATCCAGCAAGAATCCTATGCTTCATTTTTGCCATTCAACAAGTCAACAAGAAATCTCAGCTTTTGTACAATCTCACACTTGGCTACAACATCCATGACAATTATTTCAACACCCTTGGCACTTCAGATGCCTTGCTGGACATCCTCTCAACTGGAGAAGCCAATATTCCCAACTACAGCTGTGGAAGGAAGGACAACCTGATGGCTCTTCTTGATGGATGTCTTGATGACATCTCCATTCAGATGTCAACATTAGTAGGCCTCTACAAAGTCCCACAGGTTTGTTTTTTTGTTTCTCTATCTGGCAAAGTGAGCAGGTTGTTGGTGGGTGGGTAATATAGTCAATCATATCTTTTCTATGGAAATCATGAACTGCTTTTCTCATGGCCTTTGTCATGGCTAGGGATTGGGATCCAGAGTGGGGAGGAGGCCTAAACATTTACTTGAGCAAGACTTGAGCAGCTGGACACAATGTTAAATATGGAACATTTAAGCAAATCTCTAAAATGAACTGATTTGCATTTGCAGTGCTCTAGAGATAGAAGACCTAGCACGTCTAGTATCTGAATGTCAGTTTTATTAGAAAAGAGAAAGAGCAGTATCTTAGACTCCAGATTAGAGAAATGATTATATTTAATCTTGCTAATATTTTGCACTTTGTATTCTTTATCTTGATGAGGGTTAAGAACAATAGACTATTCTAATATGTTCATGAGTACCACACTGGTTGTGTTAAAAGCTTACATTTTGGACTTGATCCGATCTAACCATAATACACCATTCTTCATTGCTTCTTCAGATCAGTTATGGAATTGTTTCAGAGGCTCTGAGTGATAAAAGTCAAATTCCTTTTTTCCATCAGATGCTTCCCAAAAATGGGATCCAGTATCCAGGAATTGTCCAACTCCTCCTCCATTTCAGATGGACTTTGATTGGTCTCTTTCCACCAGACACAGAGGCGGGAGAGAATTTCATGAGAACTTTCACTCCTATGCTTGTTAGAAATGGAATTTGTGTAGTTATTTCACAACAATTTTCAATGACTAGACCTACAGATCCTCTCAGAAATGCCATCTCTAAGTGGAGAAAAGTCAATGTCTTTGTTCACTTCATAGAATTTTTTCCCCTTGTGGACAGAGCTCACCATATCCATTTAGCAATTGAAGGTTTGCCAGGACCCATTGAAGGGAAAGTCTGGATCACCACAATTGTGGAGAAATTGACAATCGCAAGACATACACTTTTCAAACATATCCATAGTATTTGGACCTTTGCTTTTCAGGAAAGAAAATGGCCAAATGATGAAGCCTTTCAACCCAGTCTTTTTAAGGATTCCAAATTTGAAGACCAGTCTTTTCACTGTTCTTTTTCAAAGCATGTTCTTTCTGTCAAGGGCCGGAGACGATGCACCCAGATAGCACCACTGGACATGCAAGAGAAAAAGAATAGAATTCAGATACAAAATGAGCACCGTTTTTATACTGTTGCTAAGACTCTGGCCCATGTCTTGAATGTTGC
Source organism: Arizona elegans (assembly GCA_022577455.1). NCBI lineage: Eukaryota > Metazoa > Chordata > Lepidosauria > Squamata > Colubridae > Arizona > Arizona elegans. The sequence goes on along the minus strand of JAKOOJ010000012.1, from coordinate 1,135,978 downwards.
ATATTCCTCAATATCTAGGAGGAGAAAAATGGAGAAGAAAGAGAGATTGGGGGCTGCAAGGCTAGAGCCATGGCAGGTATGGGTTCCTGACAAGGATCCATCAAACCTATTTCCTATTTAGAAAAAAATCCAATGCTGATGTAGGAGAACCATTGTTCTACAAAACCCCAAAAGGTGAGGCCAAGTGGAGGCCAGATTTAGTTCACAGGATGATGTTCCAAAGAGCAGGCACTGTGACAATTATATTTTGATCTTAGAAACTGCTATTATAAAATTATTTAAAATGTATACATTGTAAATAAATTGTTGTAATTAGGGTTCGTAATTAGAATGATAGAATTTTATATTCATAAATTGCAGCTAAACCTGGGAGCATTTGTCCTAACCCCTCCTCACTGCAAGAATCCAGTTAAAGCCTTTCAGACTGATGGATACTCAGTCTTTGCATTGACCCTAAATCTAACCGTAACCCTAACTCAGTGCTCACTGCCAGGAGTTTGATCCTGATCAGCTCAAGGTTGACTCAGCCTTCTATACTTCCAGTTGGATGAGAAAGTGGAAGAAATTAATGAAGCCAATTTAAATTTGGAAAGCAAAATGGGAGATGCCATGACCAAAACAGAGAAAGTGGATGATGAATTGGTAATGTTACAATACAGGTCCATGGAATTTGCTTTGAGATTGAGAGGCCTGAAAGAAAACAGCAAAGAAAACTTAAAGGATATTTGTGCTGATGCTATTGCAGAGATAATTAAAGAAAGACCAGAAGATGTGGCAAGCCAAATTGATAAAATCTACGGGGTTAACTACTGGTTGGGAAGACAAAGACAGCTGCCAAAAGATGTGGTGATTTATTTTACAACCAGGAGGATTAGAAATGATATTTTACAAGCTTCCTACAAGAATAAGGTTCAGGTGGCTGGGCAAGAAGTGGTGGTTTTGAAAGAGATCCCTCCAAAGATGTTGAGAAGTAGAAAGGACTTTGGCTTTTTAGTAAATGAGCTGAAAAATCAACAAGTGCCATACAGATGGGATGTTCCAACTGGTCTAATAGTGACTTATAGTGGAGAAAGATACCGGCTAAACACAGTCTGGAAGGCAAAAGATTTCTATGTTAATGTTTTAAAGGCTGGATACCCACCCTCACCAGGGAGGAGAAGAAAGAAAATGGAGATGATACAACAAGAAAAAAATGGAAAGCAGATACAAACCTATGCTGAAGTTGCAGCTGGAGGAATCATCACAGGAGAAGATCTGGATCTTGGGGGCTTACCCCCAACTCTGGAACCACTTAAGAAGGGAGAACCGAAAGCAAAATGACTGACCCGATCAACTTATAAACTTAAAGAACAACAGTTAAAAATGCAACATCTCAAGATTTATCTCAAGAAGTTCAGAAAACAGAAGCAGCGGGGGGGGGGGGCAGGCCGAAGAGTAAGGTGGAGGAGGATCTTCAGCTGATACTCATGCGGCTTCGAAAAGCTAAAGATAGCAACTAAATTTCTATCTTGGAATGTTAATGGCTTAAATTCACCACAAAAAAGAAAGTATTTCATTACTTGAAACAATTTAACAATGATGTTATTTGCCTGCAAGAAACACATATTAGGTTATTAGACCAAAAATATTTGATAAATTCAAGATTAGGTATACTCTTTGTGGCATCAGCGCCAGAGAAGAAAAATGGGTTAGTTATATATGTAAAGAAAGGTTTATCAGCTAATTTAATTGATGCAGATGATCAAGGAAAGAAAGAAAAAGAGCCTTGATAGTACAGTGGTCTAAGCACCCTGTTATTAACACAGCTGCCTGCAATTACTTGCTGGTTCGAATCTCTCCAAGGCTCAAGGTTGACTCAGCCTTCCATCCTTTCTAAGGTAGGTGAAATGAGGACCCAGTTTGTGGGGGCAATAAACTGACTTTGTATTAATATACAAAAGTATGAAGGCTATTGCTCAACGCATTGTAAGCCGCCCTGAGTCTCCGGAGAAGGGCGGCATATAAATCAAATTAAAAAAAAAAAAGGAAGATATATCGCAATTGAATTATTAACACAGACTGGAAAAATGCTTTTAATTGGAATATATGCCCCTAATCAGCAACAGGACAAATTTTATAAATTTTTACACACTAAAATAATACAATGGGATTATAAATCTTTTATATTAATGGATGACTGGAATGGAGTAATAGACACACAGAAAGATAAAAAAAGTTTATCAAAGATTTCAACACGTGCAAAATTACCTAAATCTTTTTTTGATATGATGGAAGATATAAAACTGAGTTATTTGGAGAGAACGCAATATGGAGGAAAGAGATTTCACCTTCTTTTCTGATACACATCAATCCTTCTCCAGGATTGATTTTATACTAACCACAAATGATTTTATTTCTAGGGTGAAGAAGACGAAGATATGTCCAAGAATTCTAACTGATCATAGTCCGGTTTGGGTGGAATTTGAACAGGAGAGGGGAGAAAGGAGGTCTTGGAGGTTAAATGAAAATTTACTTAGATATGAAGAAAATGTGAAAGAGCTTAAAAAACAAAGGAAAGAATTTTTTGTTATTAATATGAACAAGGGTACCTCTATGGAAATGGTTTGGGATGCTAGTAAGGCTTATAAGAGGGGTACATTAATACATATGAATAATAAACATAGACTAAATGTGACGAAATGGGGTTGAGGGGTACCCCGGACCGTGAACCAGCTCATGAGTAAACACACTGAGACTGAAATGATTCTAACAGAGGCGTCTTGTGTAAAAATATAATTTACTTTAAAACATTTAAAAAGCACTATGTCTTTATGAAAACACATTAAAAACAAAGTCTTGTCTGGGTATGTGAGGCAAGGCTATCTCCCTAGATCCCTCTCCACAATACCGAAAACAGTTCACAAAAGAATAAAGCTAGCATGAAGGTAAGCAGCTTCGGCGTCGATACATCATCAAGGCAATCATAACGAGGGCAGCACGAGCCTCACAGCTGAAAGTCACCTGAAGTAAAAACAGTTCAAATAGCAAACACTGTTTGAAGCTTGTGGGAGGAAGAAGGTCCAGCAACAGCAGTCCCGATGATAGCTTGCGTGCTACAAAACAGCAAAAGGCAAGCATCCGTGGGAGTCTCTCTGTAACGACGTCTGGAGTCCTTATCTGCATTCTTCTCCCATCAGCGGCATTGCCCAAGCTTCCTGCAGGAGCTGTGCATTTAGGCCTAGAAGACTAGGCCCAAGTAGCAAGCGAAAGGTCCTTGCTTATGTAAGGAGTCAACCTGCAATTATCCAGGGCGGGGAAGGCTTGCAGGTAATTGGCAACAGTAGATGGCTTGATTAAAACCATACTGTTTGTGAGTAGGCAGATAGCCACAGCAATCCTGGAAACACTCATGACAATCCCCTTCTCTGCGGCTATTTGACTCGTTAACAAACATACATTCTACATTGGGTACATATATACATCAATGGGAAGTACATTCACATAGCCATTGACATTTTACCCAGGAGATAGAGGTGTTGGTCACGGGGCAGCGGTTTGGTAAACACGTCCGCTACCTGTTCCTTGGTCTCACAATACACAGTCTTAATGAAACCTGTTTTCACCAATTGCCTCACATGTTTGTTTTGTATATCAATATGGCGTGATCTCTGGCCTACAGCATCGGCTTCCGATATGTTAATGGCAGCCATGTTATCCTCATAGACTTTTATAGGTTGCATGGGCTGCCTCCATAAGCTTACCAGAAGATCGTCAAACCAAACTAGGTTATTGGAAGCTTTGGACAAACTCACATACTCCGCTTCCGCTGTGGAGGTTGCAATTAACTTCTGCTTCCCAGAGTACCAATACACGGGGCTACTATTTAGGTATACAATGTACCCCGAGGTACTTTTTCTAGATCTAACATCCCCTGCCCAATCGGCATCCGAAAAACAACTCAATCTTAATTCTCTAGTTGCTTCTGGTTCCAATAACAATGAATAGTTCACAGTACCTTTTAAATATCTCAGGAGTCGTTTGATTCCGCTCCAATGGTACTGTGTAGGATGTTCAGAATGTCTAGATAACACATTTACACTTAGACTGATGTCCGGTCTAGTCCAATTTGCAATGTACAACAACGACCCAATCACGGACTTGTAAAGGGTCTTATCCTCAAACTCCGTGCTCTCAGTGTACATATTCTTAAGGAAATCTGTTGCCATAGGGGTATCACATGGCTTCGCCTCTACCATGCTACACTTTTTAAGCAATTCCTGAATCTTATCTTCCTGAGAAAGCCGAAACCCCTTCTCGGTTTTTACGAATTGCACCCCTAAAAATTTGCTAATGTGACCTAGTGGTTTTAGAGCGAAACTCTTACTTAGGTCCTCAGAGAACTTCTTATGCCTGTTCTCTGATCTGCAAATATATAGTATGTCATCAACGTACAACAGTACTGTTTCCCTAATGTCCTGATCTTCCTTGACAAAAACACACTCGTCAGCTGACGATGGTAAAAAGCCCATCTCTCTCAGGCTTTTTGTGAGACACTCGTACCATCGTTTACCAGATTGTTTTAAGCCGTATAGGCTCTTATTCAACAACCACACATCATCTTCCCGATGGCTTACTCCCTGAGGAATCCTCACGTACAGCTCTTTGTCTAACTGGGCGTGCAGGTACGCGGTCTGAATATCGAACTGATACACATGTTCGCCTCGCATGGTAGCGATGGTGAGAGCTGTTCTCACGCTCTCAGGGCGCACCGTGGGCGAGAAGGTGTCCTCATAATCGTCAGGGAATCTCTGCGAGAATCCCTGCGCTACTAGTCTCGCTTTATAGACAAAACCCCCACCTTCAATGGGCTTTTGCTTGAAAAGCCACCTGGTGCCGATCACCCTCTTGTCTTTGGGCAATCTTGTTGGCGTGAATACGTCCAGCCTTCTCAGGCTGTCTAATTCCGTATCCATGGCAGCCAGCCATTTCTGTCGTTCATGGTCAGGTAAGGCCAACACATCCTCATATCTCTGAGGGGTGGCCAAAACCTGGTTGACTGAGGTAACAAAGTCGTTGTACCTCTTAGGCTTATTGCCCCTGGTAACCCTAACTGGTCTGCCTTTAGGAGAGTCACTGACATCAGAGTTGTCCGATGAGTCATCTACCTCGTGACTATCACTATGCGTCTCAGAAGCTGGGTGCCTATCCTTCCTGGCTACCCCCATCTTACGCTTCAATACCCCTTTCAAGGGTGCCTGGGATGCATGCTTCCCAGAACCAGATGTATCCCTATCCTCGGGTAGGTTCTCCGATACATCCTCCGCTCGCCTATGACAACTACGGGAAGGGTTCTGAGTAAGAATCTCATTGGCATGGATCTTACTCCAATTGGCCCCTTCGTGAAAGGTGGCAGACCTCGATATCATTAGTTTCCCGTTAGGGTAGGCAAACCTAAATGCCTTGGAGCCCTGCTCATAACCAACAAATCTCAGTTTAACAGAGATTGGGTCTCCCTTTCTCCTGAGCTCCTTCGGGACATGAACATCGGCCATCGCTCCGAAAACGTGGAGGTGTGCCAAGCTAGGCTTATGGCCGTATAGCACCTCGTATGGGGTCTTCTGCACTACGCTAGACCATACTCGGTTCAAGGTGTAATTCGCGTATCTAACTGCTTCTACCCAATACGCGAAGTTTAATCTGGAATCCTCTAGGGCGCACCGCATCATAGTTTGTAACACGCCATTGCGTCGTTCTGCGACGCCATTTTGAAATGCAGAGTAAGGCGCGGTGCGTAAGTGGACTATGCCCTTACTCCTCAACCAGCTGGAGAACTGCCTGGAATTAAATTCAGTACCCCTGTCAGTTAAGATTTTCTTAACTCTGACCTTATGCTGGTTCTGGACTAAGTTACAAAATTCCTTAAACTTAGTCAACGTTTCACTCTTGGACATTAGGGGAAAAACAAATCCAAATCTGCTATGGTCGTCTACTATGGTAAGAAAGTACCGTCTCTTACCCACGGAAGGTGCGAATGGACCCACCAAATCCATGTGGACGAGCTGAAACGGGTGTTCAGAGTACCTCTGAGACTTCTTGGGCGCAGATTTTACCTTCAACTTTGCACTCCTACAAATTGAACAGTCTAGGAATGTGTTACAGTCATTGATCTTGGTTCCCCTTGAGTGTTCGGTTACCTTTTTCACTATAGGAAAACTCACATGACCTAGCCTGCGATGCATCAAGTGAGCACATTCATTGTGCAATGGCTCTCCTATAGAAATTGCATTAGCATTTTCAGGTTTCCTATTATCTGACTCTAAGTTAAAATTTAAAAACTTTTTATTAACTTTACATTTGTCTTTACAAGGCTTCCTCTGGTGAAAGTCTTGATCCTCATCACCTAGTTCTAACTGTGATTCATTGTTACTACCAATTGAGATAGTATAATTGCTATCACTGCAGGTCTCAGCATTCGTATTGGGGGAATAATAAGGCAAGCCACCTATCTTCAAAACCTCCCCAATCACACATTTGTTGTTTTTGATCACAGCTGTTCCTCCTGAGAACAGAATCTCCATTCTGGGGTTCTCACATATCCTCATTAGGCTTAGCAAATTATGATCTATCTCTGGTACATACAATGCTCCATGAATCTTTCCTATCCCAGGAATATAAACATCTCCAATGCCAACAACATTGACCTTTTTACCGTTTGCAACTTTGACCATGGATTGATGCCTTCTCATATTAACAAACAACCTTCGGTCACTGACAACATGGTTACTGGCTCCACTGTCCATTAACCATAGTTGCTCTCGCTGTTCCCTTGTAAGCTCTGACTCAGTAATTTCCACTATACCTACAGAGCTATCATTAAACCTGGGTTTGTTCCCTTTGTTGCCTTCATTCGGCTTTTTATCCCTTCTGTGGTTAGGAACGTCTCCACTTGGCTTTCTGCCTGGAGGAAGTGACCTCCTTTTACATTTATTATCAGAAGGTGTCTTTACACTTGCCCTAGCATTTACATTTTGTGGGCAATCCCTTCTATAATGTTCTTTTGAACCACAAATGAAGCATTCTCCAATAGCATATGCTCTATCTGAACTATCGGGCCTTCTTAAAGGTTTTTCCTTTTTATGAAAAGCCGCCCTGCATTTTCGCAAGTTATCTTCTGCAATCAATCTGCCAGATAACACTTCTAAAGATAAGTTATTACAACTAACATTATCCAATTGCGATATAAAATTATCCCAGCTAGGGTCAAGGGAATTGAGTATAACAGTAATGAGGGTTTGTTCAGACACTGTTTCCCCCATCAACATCAATTCCTGCCTTAACCTGTTTAACTCACATAAGTGTTCATTAATATCTACTCCCGCCTTCAACCTTGCGGAATAGAACTCCCTATAAACTCTGTTTGTAACATGGGAGCTTTTTGAACAAAATAGCTTATGCAGTTTCACCCAAACTTCTGTTACGGTCAGGTTACTAGGTATACTGGGATATAGTGCAGGGTCAATGGACATCAATAAAATACAAAAGGCCTTATGATGTAAAAGATCAACTTCTAAGGACCATGGTCTAGGTGGGGGTTTTAACAACAACGATAAAACATTCTCTTTCATTAAAATTACTTGAATACTTTTAACCCATTCCTTAAAATTTCCTCCACCCACACTTAAACTTTTAAAATTAGGAGGAAGGACCTGTACATTATTAAACATGGAAACAGACATTAATTGGTGTTCAAAATGTGGTCCATCCTGGAACGGGCAATAAGGCATTGGAATAGAAGCACACAGCACAGTGTCTTCTATCTGGCATTCTGACAATCGTTCCTCCCCAATGGGAGGGATTAAAACTTCAGGTTGTGCGGATGCAAAGCTCATCCTGGTTTGATCACAAAAACTTGAGGGTCCTCTCTGGTGCACATCTCTAGGAATTTTTGGACGCGCTCCCAAATTCCTATCTTCAGTTGAGGCAGCCTCCGGAACCGTCCTGGATGTCGATGTCATCACGGATGGATATATCCCACTCGTGGCGTGCGCTGAATTAGTCGCAGACATCAGGGGTGCTTTGGTATGTGCAGCTCCTATTTGTTGAGCCGATGGTGCCTGCAAACCATCGCCTAAAATGGTTGCCAAAGTTTCTATCACACTTGCAACCTTACGCTCAACATGAGAGTCTCTTAAATTTTTAGCAGAAGTCACTGATGTCATCAAGGGAGCTAAAGTCTTTATGGCCTGATCTATGATGGCTTCAACAGCAGGTGGCGCAATATCAACTTGGCCATGCTGGTTTAACAAAGAAGCAGGAACATTCGGATCAGGCAGTCTGTTATCCCCCATTTTCCACTTATGGTCTGAGGTGGGGGTTTTAGGAAAAGATTGAAAGTTTCTTACCAATCCGGTGTTTTCTAGGACTTCGATCTTCTTTCCTTTCATGGCTGGATTCTTTAATAATCCGCTAGAATCAGCAGTCGGGTTCTGACTTACTGTGGGCAAACCTAAAAACTGAAGGATTGCCTTCCTAAACTCATCATCCACCTCTGTATTTGTTTTCAAGACCTGAAGTGGCGTTCTTCCAGTCTCTACTTCTTTAGGTGATGATGGCTTATTCACTATCTTAGGCCCTTCAGAAGTTGAGGCCTCTGCTCCAAAACTTACAGCTCCACTATTCTCTAAATCAATTAGAGTTTGGGGTTTTTCAGCCAAAACATTTTTGGCCTGAGCCCCAGACAGTCCAGTTTGTGACTTCATACTTTTTACTGCTGCTGCTGCCCTAGTCAACATCTATTCAACTGCAGACATTCCAGTCTAGCGCGTTACCACATGAGCGTAGGTTCGTTAAACCATCCTCTGCTACCAACTGTGACGAAATGGGGTTGAGGGGTACCCCGGACCGTGAACCAGCTCATGAGTAAACACACTGAGACTGAAATGATTCTAACAGAGGCGTCTTGTGTAAAAATATAATTTACTTTAAAACATTTAAAAAGCACTATGTCTTTATGAAAACACATTAAAAACAAAGTCTTGTCTGGGTATGTGAGGCAAGGCTATCTCCCTAGATCCCTCTCCACAATACCGAAAACAGTTCACAAAAGAATAAAGCTAGCATGAAGGTAAGCAGCTTCGGCGTCGATACATCATCAAGGCAATCATAACGAGGGCAGCACGAGCCTCACAGCTGAAAGTCACCTGAAGTAAAAACAGTTCAAATAGCAAACACTGTTTGAAGCTTGTGGGAGGAAGAAGGTCCAGCAACAGCAGTCCCGATGATAGCTTGCGTGCTACAAAACAGCAAAAGGCAAGCATCCGTGGGAGTCTCTCTGTAACGACGTCTGGAGTCCTTATCTGCATTCTTCTCCCATCAGCGGCATTGCCCAAGCTTCCTGCAGGAGCTGTGCATTTAGGCCTAGAAGACTAGGCCCAAGTAGCAAGCGAAAGGTCCTTGCTTATGTAAGGAGTCAACCTGCAATTATCCAGGGCGGGGAAGGCTTGCAGGTAATTGGCAACAGTAGATGGCTTGATTAAAACCATACTGTTTGTGAGTAGGCAGATAGCCACAGCAATCCTGGAAACACTCGTGACACTAAAACAACAAAAGAAGCAGAAAGAGATAGAGGGAGAAATAAAAAAGAAAGAACAATTACTTATACTTAATCCAGGAGATAAGAAAGTAAAAGAAACAATAAATATATTACGAGGGCAATTTAATACGTTAATGGCTGATCAGGTGGCAACTAGTTTACAATATGCTAAAGATAATACATTTTGTAATGCCAATAAATCAGGTAGATGGTTGGCCTACATGCTGAGGAAAAAACAGAAATCACGAGTCATTGGTAAGATAGAATATAGAGGTAAGGAAGTTTACCAACAGAATATGATTAAAAAGGCTTTTTTAGAATTTTATACAAAGTTATATGCTAGTGACTCCTTACAAGGTATAGATATAGATAAATACTTAAAGGAAGGAAATATTCCGGAATTAACATTGGAACAGAGGGAAGGATTGAATCAATCAATAACTTCTGAGGAGATCATTGCTGCAATTTATTTATTTATTTATTTATTTATTTATTTATTTATTTATTTATTTATTTATTATTGAATTTCTATACCGCCCTTCTCCCTGAGGACTCAGGGCGGTGTACAGCCAAAATTAAAAAACATGCAGGACAAATATTAAAAAACAATTAAAAGATATATAAATTTGGCCCAATTAAAACTCATTACCAATTAAAACGTTTGAAACATTTAAAAACAGTTAAAAATTTCATCTTAAGGCAGCCCGGCTTGTTTGAAAAAATGGGTTTTAAGGGCACGACGGAAGGCACTGAGGTCCTGGATTCTCCTTATCTCTGGGGGGAACTGATTCCAGAGGGTAGGTGCCCCCACAGAGAAGGCCCTCCCCCTGGGGGTCATCAGCCTACACTGTCTGGCTGATGGCACCCTGAGGAGGCCCTCTCTGTGGGAGCGCATGGGTCAATGGGAGGTCGTCGGTAGCAGCAGGCGGTCTCGAAGATAGCTAGGCCCTATGCCATGGAGCGCTTTGAAGGTGATAACCAGCACCTTGAAGCGCACCCGGAAGACTACCGGGAGCCAGTGCAGCTCACGCAGGAGCGGTGTTACATGGGAGCGCCATGCTGCTCCCGTCACTACCCGCGCTGCTGCGTTCTGGACCAGCTGGAGCCTCTGGGTGCTCCTCAAGGGGAGCCCCATGTAGAGAGCGTTGCAGTAGTCAAGGCAAGAGGTGACGAGGGCGTGAGTGACTGTGCACAGGGAATCCCGATCAAGAAAGGGCCGCAACTGGCGAATCAGGCGAACCTGACAAAAGGTCCCCCTGGTTACAGCCGTCAGATGTTCCTCCAAGGACAGCTGCATATCCAGGAGGCCTCCCAGATTGCGAGCCCTCTCTGTGGGGGCCAATGACTCGCCCCCAATAGTCAGTGATGGAGTCAACTGACTATATCGGGATGCCGGGAGCCACAGCCACTCAGTCTTGGAAGGGTTGAGCTTGAGCCTGTTCCTCCCCATCCAGACCCGTACAGCCTCCAGGCACTGGGACATCACTTCAAGGGCATCGTTGGGGTGGCCTGGGGTGGAGATATACAGCTGGGTGTCATCAGCATACTGGTGGTATCTCACCCCAAAGCCACGGATGATCTCACTCAGCGGCTTCACATAAATGTTGAACAGAAGGGGCGAGAGGACTGATCCCTGCGGCACTCCGCAAATGAGAGGCCTTGAGGTCGACCTCTGCCCCCCTGCCAACACAAACTGCGACCGGTCGGAGAGAATTAAGCAGTTAAAAACAGGGAAAGCTCCAGGAACAGATGGATTAACAGCTGTTTATTATAAGAATTTACAGTTTGAAATGGTAGAACCGCTTAGAGCTTTATTTTGTAAATTTCAATTAGGGGGAGGAGTTCCACCCTCTTGGAGAACAGCTTTTGTTTCATTGATTCCGAAGGAAGATCAAAACTGTACCAAACCTGAAAATTTTAGGCCAATTTCACTTTTGAACACTGATTATAAAATGTTTGCTAAGATATTAGCAAATAGATTAATGCTAGTTATGCAACAAACAATTCATAATGATCAATCAGGTTTTATAAAAGGGAGGCAAATGAAATATAATGTTAGACAAATTATTAACTTATTGGAATATTTGGAAAAAAATAACCAGGTCCCTGCAGCGTTCATATTTTGGGATGCAGAGAAAGCATTTGATCAATTGAATTGGCAATTTTTGTTTAAGTTAATAGAAAAAATGCATTTTGGGGAGTATTTTATACATTCAATTAGAGCAATATATCAGGAACAAACCACACAAATAATAGTTAATGGAGGTCTAACAGAAGTCTTTAAAATTGAGAAAGGTACAAGGCAGGGTTGTCCCTTGTCGCCATTGTTGTTTATCTTAACTTTAGAAGTTTTGTTGAATAAGTTACGTGAATCTGATAAAATAAAAGGAATAGTAATCAGACAGCAAGAATATAGATTAAGAGCATTTTCAGATGACCTGGTTGTTACTTTATCTCAACCTATAGAAGTGGTTCCATACATGTTGGACATAATAGGTCAATACAGTAAGGTATCTGGATTTAAAGTAAATCAACATAAGACAAAGATGATAATTAAAAATATGTCCATATCTCAAAGAGAAGATTTAGGGAGAATAACGGGGTTTGAAATAGTCAAAGAGGTTAACTATTTAGGAGTATATATTGCAGCCTCAAACATGAAATTGTTTAAAAACAATTATGAAGTTCTTTGGCAAAAAGTACAGAAAGAAATGGAAAATTGGAAAAAGCTACAACTATCATTACTGGGAAGGATAGCAGCAATAAAAATGAATGTTTTACCTAGGTTCTTATTTTTGTTTCAAATGATACCAGTGCTTAAGAAAGATGGAAAATGGTTGGAATGGCAGAAAGGGGTTAATACTTTTATCTCGGGTGGGAAGAAATCAAGAGTGAAACTGAAAATTATACAGGATGTACTGAGAGAGGAGGTCTTAAAATGCCTAACTTAAGATTGTACTATGAAGTGGCTGTTTAATCACAAATTAGCGACTGGTTTAACTGAAGAAAGAATGTTAAACATAGAAGGTTATGACTGGATGGCACGCTTATCTGTTATATGAAAAAAAAGTGGATAAAGTGTTTAAGGGTCATATACTTAGAAATGCGTTGCTGAGGGTTTGGAAAAAGTATCAATATAAGTTAAACGATAAGATACCCATATGGGCAAATCCTAGACATGCAATAGAAAATATAAGTATAGAACAAAAACAGGAGGTGATTACCTATAAAGAGCTTCTTCTTTTGGAAAGGGGTAAGCTGCAGTTGAAATCTTTAGAAGTATTAAAAGAAGAAGGGATAATTTATACTTGGTTTCAGTATGGTCAGCTTCAAGCTAGATGGAGGGAAGATCAAAAAATTGGTGTTATGCAAAATGAGGAAAATCTGGTGAAACAGATTAGAGATCAAAGTCAGATGCATATTAAAAGGTTGTATAATGCTTTATTGGAAATAGATTCAGAAACGGAATTGGTTAAGGATTGTATGATAAAATGGGCACAAAACTTTCAGGAACCAGTGATGATGGAAACATGGGAAAAGATTTGGGTCAGAAATGTTAAATGTACGCAAGCACAAAATTTGAGAGAGAACTTTTATAAAATGTTTTATAGATGGCATTTAGATCCTAAAAAATTATCATGTATGTACCCAAATTTGCAAGCTAAATGTTGGAGATGTGAATGTGATGATGCAACTTATTATCATATATGGTGGACTTGTAAGAAAATCAAGGCATTTTGGATAAAAATTTGGTAGGTGATGCAGAACATTCTGAAAAAAGGGTTGAAATTTACTCCTTAATTGTTTTTATTGGGTATAACGATGGATTGTACAGTATTAGAGACTAAATTGATTCTGAACTTAATATCAGCAGCAATGCTGTTGGTAGCGCAATACTGGAAGGACTTTTTGCCTACTATTGAAGAGTGGATATTGAAAGTAACAAACCTAGCAGAAATGGTGAAAACCTCAACGTATTTGAAGGACCACACGCAAGAAAGATACGTATCGGAATGGAGAAGATGGATTGATTATATTCAGAATAAGTATCAGACAAGAAAATATCAAATAGTTTAGGAATGAACGTTAAGTATTAGAAGTATTATGTTATCTATAGTGGAATTAAGGTTTTGGGGGGGATTTAGTAGTCTGAGGATAGATAGGTTAATTTAGCTTATGATTGTTAATTGAGATACCCTGTATTTTGCTCTGGGAAGTCGGGGGGGGGAGGGGAGGGAAAGGATAGGGGGAATATTGGGGGGGGGGAAATTCTTTTTTTTGTAAAACTTTTCAATAAAAAAAATTCTTGTAATTAGGGTTCGTAATTAGAATGATAGAGTTTTATATTCATAAATTGCAGCTAAACCTGGGAGCATTTCTCCTAACCCCTCCTCACTGCATGAATCCAATTAAAGTCTTTCAGACTGCAAAAATCCAGTTAAAGCCTTTCAGACTGATGGATACTCAGTCTTTGCATTGACTCTAACCCTAACCCTAACCCTAACCCTAACCCTAACTCACTGCTCACTGCCAGGAGTTTGATCCTGATCAGCTCAAGGTTGACTCTGCCTTCTATACTTCCAAGGTTGGTAAAATGGGGACCGAGATTGTTGGGGGCAATATACTGATTCTATAAACCATTTAAAGAGGGCTGTAGTAGCACTGTGAAGTGATATATAAATCTAGGTGCTATTGCTATTCAGGCAAATAGCAAAGAGGGGAGTGAACATCTCTTATTCACTAGCTCAGCTTTAAAATGGCTCCTCCTTTTAGGGTGTCTCAAATTGTTTTCAAAATTCCTGGATGTTTCAATTCTAGTTCCATCCGTTTCTGGAGAAGAATGAGTTTTGCAATTTTTCCTGGGAGAAACTGTACTTGGACCAAAGTGGAAATGTAGCAGCAGATCTGAATATCATAAGTTGGTTGCTTTTCCCCAAGGAGGATCCCATCAAAGAGCAACTGGGGAGTTTTGAAAGACAGAGGCTTATTATCAACCAAGATGCTCTTTCACGGCTAAAGTTGCTCAACAAGGTAGTTGAAAATATTGGTAACTTTTCTCGGTCTATATGGTCGGTGTTAGGGTCCCCTGAAAGAGCAGGCTCAGATATTTTTTAACAGCCCATATCTGACCACAGTTATTCATGCCTCTGTTTCACCCCACTGGGATAGGCCTCCTGCTGTTAGGAACGTTATCCAAGATGTTCAATCAATGTGGAACCACAATGACTTGTCCGATATGAGATAATGCCTTAAACTAGAAAAAAGAAGGACTGAAAATGACTTTGACCCCCCCCCAAAAAAAACTTTCTTGACTCTTGAAATAATGAGACAATGCGGGTCAATTTGTAATGAAATGCTACTTAGAGTTGATCTTTGGCTAGTAATCCATCTAAAAACTGCTCCAATGCAATTATTTATTTTGATTGTCAGCTACTTTAAGTCTTCCACTGAAACAAAGAATTCTCCAAATTTAAGTAATAACTAAATGTGGCACTGTCTTTCCATGTCATCTAATTGTAGTTCTAATTTTGAGAAGCAATGTAGGACAGGGAGTCCTGGAGTGCTATGGTTCTTTGGGGCTGAAAGAGTTTATTTTATTATTTATTTATTTATTTAATTTGTATACCGCCCTTCTCCAACAGGACTCAGGGCAGTGAACAGCCATGGTAAAAACACAACATACGAAATTTAAAACCAATTTAAAAAACATTAAATCATTTTGGTTATCAATTTAAAATAACCCAATTAAAACCAATTGTAAATTTAAAACTGCAAGGATGGGGTCAAGCCAACCCGGACACAAGTTAGACACAAGTAATGACTAACAATAGAACTATAATTCTTCAATGGAAATGACCTTGTCTTAAATCCCTCACTTGGCCTTAGAAATATCCCTTTCCCACACAGGGTTCATACTCATGTCCCATGGGCTACAGGAAAACATGCCTGGCTTACCCTTTTTAAGTGATATGTTCTCATGATTTCACCTCCACTCATCCTCACTATAGTTCTAGAAATTAGGCAGTAATGTTTAATCTTATTTCACCAGCATGGCAGCTGTATGAATTGAAAATATGAATGTACTGATATAACTAAATAATACCTCATTTGAGGTTGACAGTCCTAGTTGATGAGGATCTTTTTCTTCATATATTAACTGGAATAAGGATTAGGATTATTTTCAAAGGGGAGAGGCTTTGCAATATTTTACATAGTCCAAAAGAAACCTTTCCTGATCTATTGCTCAGAAGTTTCTTTCTTAAGCACAGTTTCATTTTATTTTAATCAATCAATCTAATAAATAAAAATTTGGCAGATATTTTGGAATGAATTTTGTTTTTGTGCTTAGTCTCTGCCTCAGTCCAAATGTGTGGACAATTGTCACCCTGGATTTGTAAAACGGGCTCGGAAAGAAGAACCAATTTGCTGCTATGATTGTATTCCTTGTCCGGAGGGGACCATCTCCACACAGGAAGGTGGGTGACACCAGAGGAACTCTGGCTTTCCTGTCTCTTGGTATCACCTGTAATCCAAAGAAGGTCTTTCTTGGAATGTGAAAGGAGAGATTATAAAAATAATATTACTTACTGTTTTCTCAGATACTGAAAAATGCACCAAGTGCCCAGATGACAAATATCCCACTGATGACAGAATCCAATGTATCCCCAAAAGAATAACCTTCCTGTCCTATGAAGAACACCTGGGCATCATCCTGGTCTCCTTTGCTGTACTCTTGTTTCTAACCACAGGCCTTGTTTTAGTCATATTCCTTAAATACCTAGAAACTCCCATTGTCAAAGCTAACAACCGGGACCTGTCCTACATCCTCCTGGTTTCCCTCTTGCTTTGTTTCTTGTCCTCCTTTTTCTTCATTGGCCGACCAAGGAAAGCCACCTGCCTTCTCCGACAAACAATGTTCAGCATCATCTTCTCAGTAGCTGTGTCTTGTGTGTTAGCCAAAACAATCATGGTAGTGCTGGCCTTCCTTGCCATGAAACCAGGGAACAGGGTGAGGAGATGGTTGGGGAAGAGCTTGGCCAACTCCATCATCCTTTCTGGTTCTGCTGGAAAAATTGTGATTTGTGCAATCTGGCTGGGAGTTTCTCCTCCATTTCCTGATTTTGACCTGCACTCCCAATCAGGAGTGATCATCCTTCAGTGCAATGAAGGCTCTGTGACCATGTTTTATGTGGTTCTCTGCTACATGGGTTTCCTTGCTGCCATTTGCTTCACAGTGGCTTTCCTGGCCAGGAACCTGCCTGGGGCCTTCAACGAAGCCAAACTGATCACCTTCAGCATGCTGGTCTTCTGCAGCGTCTGGATCTCCTTCCTGCCCACCTACTTGAGCACCAAAGGGAAATACATGGTGGCCGTGCAGGTTTTCTCCATCTTGGCTTCTGGGGCTGGCCTGCTGGGCTGCATCTTCTTCCCCAAGTGCTACATTATCCTCCTGAGACCAGATCTAAATACTAAGGAACATTTAATGATAAAAGTCAGTATCTGATCATGAAGTAGTTTCTTAGGCTCATAACACTTAATTATTTATTGCAGTCATTATTGCGTTTATATGCTTCTTTTGACAATTAAGGTTATTTAAAATCAAAAGAAATAAACATACAAAGAATGTTAGACTAACGTAAGATAATCATCAAAGTGTAAAATAAATTAATTAATAATTTAAATTGTCATGAAACTAGGGAAGGAGAAGATAAGAAATGAGATTTTATTATCATATAGGACTGACTGACTGAATCAATAAACAAGGAGACATATGTTTGAAACAAGTTTACAAATCAGTGGGTGGGATCCCCTTCAGTCCATTTAAAAAGAAAGAAGACCACATCTTTCAAACTTTGTAAAATCTTTATTTTTTGTAATCTTTTGTAATATACAGCAAAGAGGTGATTTTAGAGTCATTTTTGGAAAACTTTCCTCAGCTGAAACTGGGGAAAGTCTAAAACTCTTTTGACCATGTGTTCAGAGCCATTAATTAATCCAGTTCCTGACATGCCAGGAATGAGCTCATCCTCCCTTGAACTTATTTCTGAGAAAGAATCTTGGGAGTTGTCCAAGGAGGACATGATACTGTCTGCTGTTTGTTTAGTAAACAAAGAGACTTCAAAGTATAAAGTTTCTCGGTGTCTTACATGAATACTGAAGGGCAAGTACAAGGGAAAAAAAAGTCTACCCCCATAACGTATTCCATATTTACCCAATGATACAGTTGGACAATTATCAATTTCCATTCCCTTTGTTTCAAATATCACCCCAAAGTTAATATTTCTAGGGCAAATGAAATTTCACTATTGCATGAGCAATTTTAAAATCACTTCCAATTTGTGATTAATACAGGGAGATCTAAAAGAAAAGTAAATTACAAACAAGTCCTACTCTTAACATAAGGCAGGCTTCACGGTTACAGATTTCTTCCTTAACATTAAAAGACAGGCAGTATTAGAATTAAGCGTCATCAACCTAAGCGTCAGGGTTCCAAGAAACCCCCACGAAAGAAGACTCCTAAGCTTGAATTTCCTCACTGTTCCATTTTATTGGAGATGTCATATTGGCACATCTGGCAAAACCCAAACCCAGTTTCCAGGTTTTCCCCATCCAAAAGAAAGTTCAAGTCCCTGCCCAGCACCCACATGTCCATCACATGATCCAATCAGGCACCATCCAAAACCGGAGATGCCTCCCAGTCACCGTATCACAGCTGCAGGGCAAGGTGGCCTTGACTCTCTGAGAAAAGAATGTTATTTTGATTACATATCACACTTACTCTATGCCAGGAGTCCCCAACCTTTTGGACCTCAGGGACCACCAAATTCATAATTTTAAATCCCGCAGACCACTAATATGAATGCTGTGCGCCACTTGCTGAAGCGCCTGGACTCCCAGTGATGGGTTGGTGTCCTTCAAGCACTCTCCCTCCTCTCTTTCTCTCTCTCTTCCACTCTTTCTCTCTCATTCTCTCATTCTCTCTCCCTCTCTCTCTATCTTTCTCTCTCTCCCATTCGTTCTCTCTCATTCTCTCTCTGAATCCCTCTCTGCCTCTTTCTTCCTTTCTCTCTCTTTCATTCTCTGTCTCTCATTCTCTCTCTTTCCTTCATTCTGTCTCTTTCTCTCTTTCTCTTTCATTCTCTCTCTGATTCTCTCTCTCTCTGATTCTCTTTCTCTCTCTCATCTCATGGGCCAGCCAGTGTCTTGGGGCTGAGAGGAAGTCAAGCATCTCCCTGAGAGACCGAGGTGCGCAGAGCACCAACAAGGGCCGGAAGAAACGGCTGCGAGATCCAGCAAGAGACAAAACTTCACTCTTACTCTGGAATATGGAGTGAATCTCCATCCTCTGCCCTTCCCTCGCCAGGTGAGGAGTGACTGGGAAGGGAGGGCAAGGGGTGGGGACAGCTATTGGTGGGTTCATCTGACAGGAAGCTACAGTATGGGGAAGAAACAGCTCGGGTTCCTGCCACCCATTGCTTTGGCCCACCTGCACTGCCACCCCCCCCTTGCACCATTATTATTTATTATTTATTATTCATATTTCTATGCCACCCATTCTCCAAGGACTCTGGGCAGCTTACAACAATCAACAGTATACTAAATAGCATATTGCCCCCAACAATCTGGGTCCTCATTTTACCCACCTCAGAAGGATGGAAGGCTGAGTCAACCTTGAGCCGGTGAGATCTGATCCGCTGATCTGCTGAACTAACTGTCAGCTGAAGTAGCTGCAGTACTGCACTCTAATCACTGCACCACTTTGGCTCAATTATCTCATTCCTGCCAGCGAGGGCTGTGCTACAAAGTTGCAAGTTGCATGAACCCCCCTCTACAGCGGAGATTTACAGCTCCCCATGAGCTGCCTGGCCAGTTCCATATTCCAGAGCTCTAGTCACAGGACTGTCCATTGCTCATACCGGAGCAGCTCCTCCACCCGGGTGCACTGCGGACCAGCAAAATTTTATTGTAAAACACCACTGCACCACAGACCACCAGTTGGTGACCACTGCTCTATGCAATCCCCCCTCCCATTTTCCCACAGTAGAAAATGTGGCAGGCTGAAGGCCCAAATGTAAAAGATGGCTTCCAGGTCTGACACTAAGGTGCACTTAAGAGCCTTGATAGTACAGTGGTCTAAGCACCCTGTTATTAACACAGCTGCCTGCAATTACTTGCTGGTTCGAATCTCTCCAAGGCTCAAGGTTGACTCAGCCTTCCATCCTTTCTAAGGTAGGTGAAATGAGGACCCAGTTTGTGGGGGCAATAAGCTGACTTTGTATAAATATACAAAAGTATGAAGGCTATTGCTTAACACATTGTAAGCTGCCCTGAGTCTCTGGAGAAGGGTGGCATATAAATCAAATTAGAAAAAAAACAAAAACAAAAACAAACTCTATAGTTCTGGGTGATCTTCCCCAGGAGTCTCTGGAGACAAGAGAGTACATTAAAGGAAAACACCCAATTTCCTGGGTGTTGAAATATCTTTATTTAGCATCACTTTCTAGACATGTCCAGAAAGGAAGGACCACAACCACTTCAGACCCGTGACCTCTAGGGGTATATCTATGATTTTTCACTATGCTTTTCTCCAGCTTCTCCTCCGCACATGGAGGCTCAGAGGTAGTTCAGGATCCCCAGAGGAGATGTTGCTTTTTACAGTAATTATTAAAATCCTGGTCTGTGATATCTCTTCTGATATTCCTCCAGTGATCACCTTCGATGTAAACATCAGACTGAAGCAACTTGAAAGGGATCTTGCATCAGAAAAGGATAAATATTGCAGATCACACTCTCTGTGGCACCAATTTTGGACATTCAGTGACTGTGCTTCTTGAATGTACCTTTCCTTTCTCTCCTTTCCAGGTGAAGTTCTGTTTATCTCCCTCCCAGTCAAGAAAGTCACTCTCATTTCCATCTTTGAATGGTGCTTTGAATTCTTCGAATGCTCTTGTTCTTCCTTAGAAACAGGAAGGGGATTGATTCAGCCCCATGAATTATGGACCTCCTCCTTCTGCTTCTGCTGCTGCTGATGTCCCATCCAGTCTCTGGGAAGCTGAGAATGAAGTGCCTGTTGAGTTTGGAGGAACATGAAGGAAAAAACCTACGGAGCTATTACAGGCCAGGAGACCACCTCATTGGTATCGTCTCCTTTGCCACATTAATATCCCATATAATGCTGTCTTTCAACACAGCTCCTTATACTCAAGCTCCCTCGTAAGTCATTCAGTGTGATGGAGTTGCATTCCTTCCATTTGCAGTCCTAACATTTCTTTGTTTTTTTTCAGTTACTCCTATATTTCAGGACCTGTTTAATTTCTTGAATCATTTGGATTTCCATGGATTCTCTCTTATGTCTTATTTTAAGAGACCCAAATCCAAAGAAGGAACAACCCTGCCCCCCAAAATCCAAATTATTTCCCCCTCCCATATAATCCTGAGTTAATCATAACTAGCCTATTCCAAAGTTTGTAGTTTCCTCTGCCCTATCCATTTCTCTATTTTTATAACCATTCAATGATATTCAATGCCTGACCCTGGTATGGAATAGAGGATGGCTTGTTTTTCGAATTGCTTTTCTGGATCATTTATTAGTCCTCTTTGCTGATGATTCTATTTTAATGATTGAATGATTTTGAATCTTGATCATTGCACAAATTAAAAATGAGCACTATTACAAATACTGATATATATACTACCCTTTTAAGGATATGTTTACAATTACACAGGAAGAAACCCAAGATATTAACTGTACACACATGTATACTCGTGAAAACTTACATATCTATCTATCTATCTATCTATATCTATCTATCTATCTATCTATCTATCTATCTATCTATCTATCTATCTATCTATCTCTATAATTTATAAACTTTAGTAAAACACATATAAAACACATAAAAAAAACATTTACAAAACATACAACGTATAAGTAAATTTTCTTCTTAAAGCAATATTTTGTAGTGGTTCTTCAATTAATACAGTTGTGATTTTCCCCTTATGTTTAGCCTAGTAGTTTTTCCCATTCTCTTTTCTCCCCTCTTCTCTTTTTTCCCCTCCCCTTAGGATTTCTAAACAGTCTTTATATTTGAATTATACTTTTGTTTTGAAACCCCTGTTCATGTTTACTTGTCCTTAGGAAATTATTAATACATCTATTTACATCTTTATTCTATTTTTCTTGCACCTATATTTCTTTATTAGTGATGTTATACCATAGGTACCATTTGTCCCATATTCTATAGTACTCTGTCTCTTCTTTTTCCTTAATCTCTTTTGTGAATCTATCCATTTCAGCACACTGCGCGATTTTATCTCTTAACTCTTCTTCTGTTGGGATTCTTTCTTGTTTCCAATTCTTTGTGTATCTTATTCGAGCTGCCGTTAGAATATGTATTAACAAATACTGATATATTTTAAATATTAAATCTCCATCCCACCTTCTCAACATCCATAACAATTAAACGGGTGACTATAATTTTTTTCTTATTTTGCACACTTTTGGCTTAAGTCTGAATTGGCTTGTGGAGAGAAAGAGGAACAAATGAAAATATATATTGTGGTTGTTAGAGATGATGTTATCATGAACATTTTTTTTACAGTACTTCATTTATTTACCCAGCAATAATCTTATGCTTCATTTTTGCCATTCAACAAGTCAACAAGAATTCTCAGCTTTTGTACAATCTCACACTTGGCTACAACATCCATGACAATTATTTCAACACCCTTGGCACTTCAGATGCCTTGCTGGACATACTTTCTACTGGAGAAGCCAATATTCCCAACTACAGCTGTGGAAAGAAGGACAACCTGATGGCTGTTCTTGATGGATATTTTGATGACATCTCCATTCAGATGTCAACATTAGTAGGCCCCTACAAAGTCCCACAGGTTAGTTTTTTTTGTTTCTCTATCTGGCAAAGTGAGCAGGTTGTTGGTGGTTGGGTAATAGATTCAATCATATCTTTTCTATGGAATTCATGAGCTGCTTTACACCATGGCCATTGTCATGGGTAGGGATTGGGATCCACAGGAGGCCTAAATATTTACTTGAGCAAGATTTGAGTAGCTGGACACAATGTCAAATAGGGAACATTTAAGCAAATCTCTAAAATGAACTGATTTGCATTTGCAGTGATCTAGAGATAGAAGACATAGCACGTCTAGTATCTGAATGTCAGTTTTATTAGAAAAGAGAAAGAGCCATATCTTAGACCCCAGATTAGACAAATGATTATATTCAATCTTGTTAATATTCTGCACTTTGTATTCTTTATCTTGATATGGCTTAAGGGTTAATAACAATCGACTATTCTAATATGTTTGTGAGAACCACACTGGGTGTGTTAAAAGCTTACATTTTGGACTTGATCTGATCTAACCATAATACACCATTCTTCATTGCTTCTTCAGATCAGTAATGGAATTGTTTCAGAGGCTCTGAGTGATAAAAGTCAAATGCCTTTTTTCCATCAGATGCTTCCCAAAAATGGGATCCAGTATCCAGGAATTGTCCAACTCCTCCTCCATTTCAGATGGACTTTGATTGGTCTCTTTTCATCAGACACAGAGGAGGGAGAGAATTTCATGAGAACTTTCACTCCTATGCTTGTCAGAAATGGAATTTGTGTAGTTATCTCACAACAATTCTCAAAGGCTAGAGCTACAGACCCTCTCAGACGTGCCATCTCTAAGTGGAGAAAAGTCAATGTCTTTGTTCACTTCATAGAATTTGCTTCCTTTGAGGATAGATTTCACCACATTCATTTAGCAATTGAAGGTTTGCCAGGAGCCATTGAAGGGAAAGTCTGGATCACCACAATTGTGCAGAAATTGACAATGAAAAGGGATACACATTTCAAATATATCCATAGCATTTGGAACTTTCCTTTTCAAGAAAGAAAATGGCCAAATGATGATGCCTTTCAACCCAATCTTTTTCAGGATTCTAAATTTGAAGACCAGTCTTTTCGCTGTTCTTTTTCAAAGCATGTTCTTTCTGTCAAGGGCCGGAGACGATGCACCCAGATAGCACCACTGGACATGCAAGAGAAAAAGAATAGAATGCTGATGAAAAATGACCACCGTTTTTATACTGTTGCTAAGACTCTGGCCCATGTCTTGAATGTTGCATATTCCTCACCATCTAGGAGGAGAAAAGGGGAGAAGAAAGAGAGATTGGGGGCTCCAAGGCTAGAGCCATGGCAGGTATGGGGTCCTGACAAGGATCCATCAAACCTATTTTCTATTTAGAAAAAAATCCAATGTTGATGTAGGAGAACCATTGTTCTACAAAAACCCAATAGGTTTGGCCAAGTGGAGGCCAGATTTAGTTCACAGGAAGATGTTCCAAAGAGCAGGCACTGTGACAATTATATTTTGATCTTAAAAACTGCTATTATAAAATTATTTAAAATGTATACATTGTAAATAAATTCCTGTACTTATGGGTTCGTAATTAGAATGATAGAATTTTATATTCATAAATTGCAGCTAAACCTGGGAGCATTTGTCCTAACCCCTCCTCACTGCAAGAATCCAGTTAAAGCCTTTCAGACTGATGGATACTCAGTCTTTGCATTGACCCTAACCCTAACCCTAACTCAGTGCTCACTGCCAGGAGTTTGATCCTGACCAGCTCAAGGTTGACTCAGCCTTCCATCCTATCAGTGTTGGTAAAATGGGTACCTAGATTGTTGGGGGCAATATGCTGATTCTATAAACCACTTAGAGAGGGCTGTAAAAGCACTGTGAATTGGTGTATAACTCTAGGTGCTATTTCTAATTAGGCAAATAGCAAAGAGGGGAGTGAACATCTCTTGTTCACTGGCTCAGCTTTAAAATGGCTCCTCCTTTTAGTGTTTTTCAAATTGCTTTGAAAATTCCTGGATGTTTCAATTCTAGTTCCATCCGTTTCTGGAGAAGAATGAGTTTTGCAATTTTTCCTGGGAGAAACTATACTTGGACCAAAGTGGAAATGTAGCAGCAGATCTGAATATCATAAGTTGGTTATTTCTCTCCAAGGAGGATCCCATCAAAGAGCAACTGGGGAGTTTTGAAAGACAGAGGCTTATTATCGACCAAGATGCTCTTTCACGGCTAAAGTTGCTCAACAAGGTAGTTGAAAATATTGGCAACTTTTCTCAGTTTGTATGGTCGGTGTTAGGGTCCCCTGAAAGAGCAGGCTCAGATATTTTTTAACAGCCCATATCTGACCACAGTTATTCATGCTTTTGTTTCACCCCACTGGGATAGACCTCCTGCTGCTAGAGAGGTCATCCAAGGTGTTCAATCAATATGGAACCACAATGACTTGTCCGATATGGGATAATGCCTTAAACTAGAAAAATGAAGGACTGAAAATGGAAAACTTTCTTGACTCTTGAAATAATGAGACAATGCGGGTCAATTTGTAATGAAATGCTACTTAGAGTTGATCTTTGGCTAGTAATCCATCTAAAAACCACTCCAATGCAATTATTTATTTTGATTGTCAGCTACTTTATGTCTTCCACTGAAACAAAGAATTCTCCAAATTTAAGTAATAACTAAATGTGGGTCTGTCTTTCCATGTCATCTAATTTTAGTTCTAATTTTGAGAGGCAATGGAGGACAGGGAGTCCTGGAGTGCTATGGTTCTTGGCGGCTGAAAGAGTTGGACACAAGTAGCGGCTAACAACAAAACTGTAATTCTTCAATGGAAAGGACCTTGTCTTCAATCCCTCACTTGGCCTTAGAAATATCCCTTTCCCACACAGGGTTCATACTCATGTCCCATGGGCTGTAGGAAAACATGCCTGGCTTACCCTTTTTAAGTGATATGTTCTCATGATTTCACCTCCACTCATCCTCACTATAGTTCTAGAAATTAGGCAGTAATGTTTAGTCTTATTTCACCAGCATGGTAGCTGTATGAATTGAAAATTGTAAGCTGTATGAATTGAAAATTGTAACGCTCTCTACATGGGGCTCCCCTTGAGGTGCACTCAGAGACTCCAACTGGCGCAGAGTGCGGCTGCGCGGGTGGTTATGGGAGTGACGTGGAGTTCCCATGTAACACCTCTCCTGCGCGAGCTGCACTGGCTCCCGGTGGTCTTCTGAGTGCGCTTCAAGGTTCTGGTTATCACCTTCAAAGCGCTCCATGCCTTAGGACCTGGTTATCTACGGGACCGCCTGCTACCACCAATAGCCTCCCAATGGCCAGTACGCTCCCATAGAGAGGGGCTCCTCAAGGTGCCATCGGCCAAACAATGTCGACTGGCGGCCTCTAGGGGGAGAGCCATCTCTGTGGGGGCACCTACAATCTGGAACGAGCTCCCCCCGGAGATACGGAGGATCCCGGATCTTCTGTCGCACGCTTAAGACTTTTTTTTTTTCATCAAGCTGGCCTGGCCTAAATCTTCTCCCCTTTTTAAATGTAAATTTTAATTTGTTTTTAAATTATGGGGTATTTTAAATTCAGCCAAATTATTTAATTAGTTTTTACCTTATTTTAAATTTTTGTATTTATGTGTTTTATTTTGTGGCTGTACACTGCCCTGAGTCCTTCGGGAGAAGGGCGGTATAGAAATTTAATAAAATAAAAATAAATAAATAAAATAAAATATAAATGTACCGATATAACTAAATAATACCTCATTTGAGGTGGACAGTCCTAGTTGGTGAAGAATTTTTTCTTTATATCTTAACTGGAACAAGCATTTGGATGATTTTCAAAGGGGAGAGGCTTTGCAATATTTTACATAGTCCAAAAGAAACCTTTCCTGATCTATTGCTCAGAAGTTTCTTTTTAAAGCACAGTTTCATTTTATTTTAATCAATCAATCTAATAAATAAAAATTTGGCAGATATTTTTGAATGAATTTTGTTTTTCTGCTTAGTCTCTGCCTGAGTCCAAATGTGTGGACAATTGTCACCCTGGATTTGTAAAACGGGCTCGGAAAGAAGAACCAATTTGCTGCTATGATTGTATTCCTTGTCCGGAGGGGACCATCTCCACACAGGAAGGTGGGTGACACCAGATGAACTCTGGCTTTCCTGTCTCTTGGTATCACCTGTAATCCAAAGAAGGTCTTTCTTGGAATGTGAAAGGAGAGATTATAAAAATAATATTACTTACTGTTTTCTCAGATACTGAAAAATGCACCAAGTGCCCAGATGATAAATATCCCACTGATGACAGAATCCAATGTATCCCCAAAAGAATAACCTTCCTGTCCTATGAAGAACACCTGGGCATCATCCTGGTCTCCTTTGCTGTACTCTTGTTTCTAACAACAGGCCTTGTTTTAGTCATATTCCTTAAATACCTAGAAACTCCCATTGTCAAAGCTAACAACCGGGACCTGTCCTACATCCTCCTGGTTTCCCTCTTGCTTTGCTTCTTGTCCCCCATTTTCTTCATTGGCCGACCAAGGAAAGCCACCTGCCTTCTCCGACAAACAATGTTCAGCATCATCTTCTCAGTAGCTGTGTCTTGTGTGTTAGCCAAAACAATCATGGTAGTGCTGGCCTTCCTGGCCACGAAACCAGGGAACAGGGTGAGGAGATGGTTGGGGAAGAGCTTGGCCAACTCCATCATCCTTTCTGGTTCTGCTGGAAAAATTGTGATTTGTGCAATCTGGCTGGGAGTTTCTCCTCCGTTTCCTGATTTTGACCTGCACTCCCAATCAGGAGTGATCATCCTTCAGTGCAATGAAGGCTCTGTGACCATGTTTTATGTGGTTCTCTGCTACATGGGTTTCCTTGCTGCCATTTGCTTCACAGTGGCTTTCCTGGCCAGGAACCTGCCTGGGGCCTTCAACGAAGCCAAACTGATCACCTTCAGCATGCTGGTCTTCTGCAGCGTCTGGATCTCCTTCCTGCCCACCTACTTGAGCACCAAAGGGAAATACATGGTGGCCGTGCAGGTTTTCTCCATCTTGGCTTCTGGGGCTGGCCTGCTGGGCTGCATCTTCTTCCCCAAGTGCTACATCATCATCCTGAGACCAGATCTAAATACTAAGGAACATTTAATGATAAAAGTCGGTATCTGATCATGAAGTAGTTTCTTAAACTCATAACACTTAATTCTTTATTGCAGTTATTATTGAGTTTGTATGCTTCTTTTGACGGTGATTTAAAATCAAAAGAAATAAACATACAAAAAATGTAAGACTATTTTAAGATAATTATCAAAGTGTAAAATAAATTAACTAATAATTTAAATTGTCATGAAAATAGGGAAGGACAAGATAAGAAATGAGATTTTATTATTGTATAGGACTGACTGACTGAATAAATAAACAGACAAATGTTTGAAACAAGTTTACCAATCAGTGGGTGTTTTAGGAATATGACTATTACCTAACTTATTGGGTTGGCAATATATAAACCATCAATGTATGTTTGCAGTGTATTCTATTGTATTGTATAGCTTTAAAACTGCTGTATTGCATCATACTTTGTCCTGATTGGTTAGCTCTGTTGCCAATGTCCTTAAGAGAGTGTTAGAAACATGGCTTTTTGCTGTTCTTCCTCTCTGATATCTTTGTATGGTACTGTTTGTAAATCCAGAAGAACTGTTTATTCCTAACTGTTAATTGTGTATGACTATGACGACTGGTAAGAAGACTTTGTTATTCATTATTGCCTGATTTATATGTGTATGACCTAGACTGTTTATTGGACTATGCTTTACTTTTTCCTGAAAGTAAACTATAACACAACTCAGTGTATCTGTGTGGTGACTGTGCTTATTCATAACTACTCTCAACTGAGAGAGTAGTTTTTCATGTGCATATCCTTGCTATTCAAGGGTTACTCTGCAAATTCCTTAACACTGGTTATGGGCCCAGGATACTGAGAGTTAGTGTGGATACACAGTACCGTCTTCAGACAGCTGTTTTTGTGGTTTATTGTTCACGTGAAGATGGCACAAGAACAGTCAACCAGCATATTCCTGATAACCTGGTTGGATGGAACTAACTATGTTTCCTGGTCTATGAAGTGCAGCCTACTTCTGCGTAAAGAAGGTCTATGGACTGTAGTTCATGATCCACTGGATGTAACTGCTTGGGATCCAGCACACGATGAATTTGCAAAGAAAATAGCCAAATTTAACTGGGATAATGAAAGGGCTCTTTGTATAATTGGGCTGACACTGAGTGACCAACCGCTAGTCCATATTCGTGGTGAGGAGTCTGCTGCCAGGTGTTGGGACACTTTGAAGAGGATTTATGTTTGTGATAGTGTGGGTGCACAGATACATCTTACACGTAAACTGTTTAGAGCCTGTCTTCTGAAAGGTGGAGATATGTTAGCTCATCTGGAGTTTATGAAGGGAACTTTAGAAGAGCTACGTGAAAAGGAGCTGATTTTCTCAGAGCTGCATCAGGTTTATATTATTCTTTCTTCTTTGGATGGACGTTATGATGATTATGTGTCTTCACTGGAAGTCCTGACCAGAGATGGACTGACATTGACTGGCATAACCAGAAGATTGTTAGAAGAGTCCAGAAGAAGGCAAGATAAAGACAAACTGAGAGAGAGATAACCACAGAAAGAAAACCTGTCTTCAACTGCCTATACTGTTAGGAAATGTTTTTCTTGTAGGGCTAAGGGTCATATAGCTAGATTCTGTAAAAAGGGCAAGAAACTGAATACTGGTAGTCAACAGAGAGCTAAAAAGTATGTTAGTTTAGCTATATCCAGCTCAACCACAACTGTAAACCATGATTTGTGGGTAGTTGACAGTGGAGCATCACAGTCTATATCTAGGAGTAAAGAGAGGTTTGTTAACATGACCAAGATTAAACAACATGTCTCATTAGCCAATGGATGGAAAATGAAAGCATCTGGAGAAGGTACTGCATATTGTTCGTGTATAAATGAGCATTTACCTATGTTGTATGTACCTAAACTACAATTTAACTTGCTATTTGTAAAAAGCATTGTTAAAATCTGGGTTTGTAGTAACATTTAGGGGAGATAAATGTCTGATAGAAAAGGATGGTATAAGTGTTACTGCAAAGTTAGAAAACGATTTGTTTTTTCTGAATGATGATCCATTAATCATGGCTAATGCTAACTCAGTTTACGATAACACAAAGCCACATGATGAATGCATTCACTTGCTTCATAGGCATTTGGGACGTGTAAATTTTAAGACGTTAAAGAAAACGGTGGAATTATCTGATGGGATAAAACTAAAACCTTGTAAAAAATATTTAAACTACAATGCTTGTAGCCAAGAAAAGAGTAAGGTAACCCCTGCAAACAGAGTTAATGGGTTTACAATCAATGAACCTTTGGAGGTAGTGTTTGCAGATATCATTGGACCTCAAAAACCTAGTTTAGGTGGAGCCTGTTATATATTGAGCATAATAGACCATTTTTCCCGTTATGGTTTCTGTTACCTTATGAAAACCAAAGCAGAAACATTCCAGCATTTTTCAAACTGGCTGAAGTTTGCTGAGAGGAAAAAGAAACGCAAGGTTCTTTGCCTGGTAACTGACAATGGTATTGAGTTTACCAATAAAAGTTTTGAAACTATGTTACAGAAAGCTGGCATTGAACACAAGTGTTCCGCCCCTTATAGACCGCAACTTAATGCGTATATTGAACGCAGAAGGCAAACGTTGCAGGCTATGGCTTGAACCATGATATCTGATTCTGGTTTGCCTGAGTCACTTTGGGGTGAGGCAATAATGTGTGCTAACCATGTCTTGAATAACGTAGTCAATTCAACAACTGGTGAACTACCATTCACATGTTGGCATGGTAGAAGACCAGAATTAAGTAATTTGCACACATTTGGAGCCCCAGCATGGGTTCATATTCCCTCGCAATTGAGGTGAAAGGGTCAACATAGAGCAAAGAAGTTGTTTTTTGTTGGTTATGAATCCAACCACAAGTCATATACGTAGATTTTGGGTGCCAGGTACCTCTAGCGTGTTCTGCAGTGCTAGTGCCAAGTTCCTGGAGCATGTTGGTTGGAGTAAGCTTGAACAGGAATCCGACAAGGTAAATGGTAGTGTGGTTGATAATCATGTATTTAATGATACTCTTGATGATGAGAAAGTTGAGGAAGAACGTGCTATTACTGTAAAGGAGGAGGAGGTTATAGGGGAGGTACAAGAGGAGATACCAACATCGAGTCATGAGCTACCTAGACGTTCAACTCGAGATAGACATCCACCTGATAGGTATCAAGCCAGTGTAGTATGTCAGGTGAACACAGAGCCTTCTAACTTTGATGAAATTAAACTGTATCCTCCAAAGGATCAGGTAGCTTGGAAGGAAGCAATGAATAAAGAGCTGAAATCATTCAAGGAGTTATATGTTTACGAGAACGTTAGGCTACCACCAGGTGAACATGCAATTGGTTGCTAGAGGGTTTACAAACTGAAAACTGGTGTGGATGGGACTGTTACCCATAAGTCAAGGTTAGTTGCTCAAGGATTTGCTCAGTCAGATAAGGACTATGATGAAGTGTTTGCACCTAGTCAGAGGGCGACTATGTTGTGAGCATCATTAGTATGGGCTAGGAAGAATAAATATATGATAAACCATATAGATGTTGAAACTACATACCTGCATGTGCCACTACAACATACAATCTATAAGAAGAAGCCACTAGGTTTGAAAACTGATGGGAAGACTGATTGCTGGAGACTGAAGAAAAGTCTTTATGGCTTGAAACAGTCAGGTTACGAGTGGAATAAATGCATTGTCAATGAGTTAGTTACTATGGGTTTTGTAGCTGGCATAGCTGATCCAAGTTTGTATAAGAGAGAGAAAGATGGTTTAGTTTCTCTATTATTGCTATTCACTGATGATACAGCAATTATTACCAAATCTGAACATGAAGCAACCGAAATTGTTTCTGTATTGCAAAAGAAATTCAGAATTAGGAATTTGGTTGAAATTAAGCATTATCTGGGTCTTGACCTAGTTAAAACTAGTAAAGGTTACAAAATTTTGCAAGCCAAGAAAGTTAGCCAATTGCTGAAATGTTACAACATGGAACTCTGTAAGCCTGCTAAGACACCAATGAGTCAGGATTTTAAGCATAGTAATATTCAAAGTCCTGTATTCGATAAGGAAATACATCAATCTTTAATAGGCAGTCTGTCATATCTGAGTAATTGGTCTAGCCAGATATATCTTACAGTGTAAATCAACTGGCTAGATATAATGCTGAACCTACTGAAAGGCACTGGAAAGCCGCTAAGTGAATACTTAGGTATCTGAAGCAAACAATACATTATTTGTTATATTTGTAGCCTAATAATGACCTAGTTTTAACGGCATACGCTGATGCAAGGATCCTCTTCAGTACATTTAAAAAGAAAGAACACTACATCTTTTCCACTTTGTAAAACCTTTATTTTTTGTAATGTAGTGGCCATTTAACAACTTGATCTACACAGGAAAAAACCCTGACTACAAATATATACATACATACATACATACATACATACATACATACATACATACATACATATATATATATATATATATATATATATATATATATATACACTGTCCATTTTGCATTCTGTTGAAAAAAACACGCCCTGAAAAATAAAACAGACAAAACACAAAAGAAGGGGTTAACACCGTGTACAGGACCCCTTAACCCCCTCTCCTCCCTCCAGGCCGACCTTGGCTACGTAGGGAAAACCTGGCTAGAAGAAAAACACACATAAACCCTACGAAGAAGTAAGAAAATTGATACTGTACCTTTACAGGGAGGATACATAAGATATGGGTGTGGCCTACTGATGACAGCAAACGAGCTAGAAATGGATCTATTTAGGTCTCCCACCTAGCAGTTAGAGCTTGCTAGGTGTTAGAAAGGAAAAAAGCCCAGAACCGAGTAGATGTGATATATGTATTCTTTTAATTCATAGGTTCAAATGTATAATATTTTTGTAGTCAGGGTTTTTTCCTATGTAGATCAAGTTGTTAAATGGCCATAGTGGGATATAATGAGATATGATATAATGAGATATCATCCCACTATGGCCATTTAACAACTTGATCTACATAGGAAAAAACCCTGACTACAAAAATATTATGTATGTATGTATGTATGTATGTATGTATGTATGTATGTATGTATGTATATTCTTACTTCTTCGTAGAGTTTATGTGTGTTTTTCTTCTAGCCAGGTTTTCCCTACGTAGCCAAGGTTTTTTTGTAGCTCCAGCTCAGTAGAATCTCATCTACTCGGTTCTGGGCTTTTTTCCTTTCTAACACCTAGCAAGCTCTGACTGCTAGGTGGGAGACCTAAATAGATCCATTTCTAGCTCGTTAGCTGTCGTCAGTAGGCCACACCCACCTCCTCCCTGTAAAGGCATAGTATCAATTTTCTTACTTCTTCGTAGGGTCTATGTGTGTTTTTCTTCTAGCCAGGTTTTCCCTACGTAGCCAAGGTTTTTTTGTAGCTCCAGCTCAGTAGAATCTCATCTACTCGGTTCTGGGCTTTTTTCCTTTCTAACACCTAGCAAGCTCTGACTGCTAGGTGGGAGACCTAAATAGATCCATTTCTAGCTCGTTAGCTGTCGTCAGTAGGCCACACCCACCTCCTCCCTGTAAAGGCATAGTATCAATTTTCTTACTTCTTCGTAGGGTCTATGTGTGTTTTTCTTCTAGCCAGGTTTTCCCTACGTAGCCAAGGTTTTTTTGTAGCTCCAGCTCAGTAGAATCTCATCTACTCGGTTCTGGGCTTTTTTCCTTTCTAACACCTAGCAAGCTCTGACTGCTAGGTGGGAGACCTAAATAGATCCATTTCTAGCTCGTTAGCTGTCGTCAGTAGGCCACACCCACCTCCTCCCTGTAAAGGCATAGTATCAATTTTCTTACTTCTTCGTAGGGTCTATGTGTGTTTTTCTTCTAGCCAGGTTTTCCCTACGTAGCCAAGGTTTTTTTGTAGCTCCAGCTCAGTAGAATCTCATCTACTCGGTTCTGGGCTTTTTTCCTTTCTAACACCTAGCAAGCTCTGACTGCTAGGTGGGAGACCTAAATAGATCCATTTCTAGCTCGTTAGCTGTCGTCAGTAGGCCACACCCACCTCCTCCCTGTAAAGGCATAGTATCAATTTTCTTACTTCTTCGTAGGGTCTATGTGTGTTTTTCTTCTAGCCAGGTTTTCCCTACATAGCCAAGGTTTTTTTGTAGCTCCAGCTCAGTAGAATCTCATCTACTCGGTTCTGGGCTTTTTTCCTTTCTAACACCTAGCAAGCTCTGACTGCTAGGTGGGAGACCTAAATAGATCCATTTCTAGCTCGTTAGCTGTCGTCAGTATATATATATATATATATATATATATATATATATATATATATATATATATATATATATATATATATATATATATGTTTTCTCAGGTTTTCGCAGGTGTTTGTATGTAGGTCTTTGGTTATTCGGGTCTTCTCCCACGTAAAATTGGAAGTGTCTTGGCGACGTTTTGATGAAGTCTCATTCGTCATCTTCAGGCTGGTGTTCTCGGCTTCGTGCTTCCAATTTCAATTGCTCCTGGAAGCACGAAGCCGAGAACACCAGCCTGAAGATGACGAATGAGACTTTGTCGAAACATCGCCAAGACACTTCCAATTTTACGTGGGAGAAGACCCAAATAACCAAAGACCTACATATATATATATATATATATATATGATATTTTTGTAATTAGGGTTTTTCCTATGTTGATAAAAGATGTTAAATGGCCATGGTGGGATGAAATCTCCAATCATCACTTTCAGGCCTGTCAGACATTTTATGCGGTTTATTCTGAGACTTATGGGAGAGTGGGATAGCACTATTCCGTTTTTTTTGAACCTCTTCAGCCACACACACCCATATTTTATGACTCCTCCCTGTAAAGGTCAAATATTTATTCCTTTTAATTCATAGGTATAAATGTGTGATATTTTGCGTGTGTCTGGCTGAAGAGGTTCAAAAAAACTGAAATAGTGCTATCCCAGTCTCCCATAAGTCTCAGAATAAACAACATAAAATGTCTGACAGGCCTGAAAGTGATGATTGGAGATTTCATCCCACCATGGCCATTTAACATCTTTTATCAACATAGGAAAAACCCTGATTACAAAAATATCACACATTTATACCTATGAATTAAAAGGAATATATATATATATATATATATATATATATATATATATATATATATATATATATATATATATGTAGGTCTTTGGTTATTCGGGTCTTCTCCCACGTAAAATTGGAAGTGTCTTGGTGACGTTTCGACGAAGTCTCATTCGTCATCTTCAGGCTGGTGTTCTCGGCTTCGTGCTTCCAGGAGCAATGTGAGATCGTAGCTGTCTCTTCCTTTTAACTGCTAGTGGGGGTGTGAGCTGATTGGGTGGGAACTTGGCTGTGTTCTGATTGGGTGGAGGTGTGTTCTGATTGGTTAGGGGCTCGGCTGTGCTCTGATTGGATGGGGGGTTGGTTGTGCTCTGATTGGCTGGGGGTGTGTTCTGTTTGGGTGGGGGCTTGGTTGTGCTCAGCTTAGTCTGAGTTGCAGGGGGATTTGAGCTGGTGAGCTGCGTTGTTGTTGTTTGGCTTCGTGTTTGTGGCCGTGCGAGCTCTTCATGGTGGGTGTCAGTCTGCTTCATGTATGGATTGGAGAGGTTTAAAGTGGCTAATGATGCAGCTGCAGTCTGGCTTCTGGTCCTTGGTCGTGGCTCATTATCAGTGTGGGTTTGAGTCTGCTTTCTGCGTGGATGTGTGGTGGTGACATCCTGTGTGGCTCTCGTGAGTGTGGGTCTGGTGTCATTCGTCGTGTTAGGGACCCGTTTGTCAATAAGGGCGGGTTTCCAAATGGCTGGTAGGCGGGAGGTATCGTCTCATTTGTTCATGCTGTGTGGGCGTTTTTCTATCTCGATGGCTTCTCTGATTATTCTGTTGTTAAAGTGTTCAGTTTTGGCGATAGTTCTGGTCTTTTTAAAGTCAATATCATGTCCTGTGGCTTTAAGGTGTTGGACCAGGGAAGAAGTGGGTCTTCTTCTTCTTCTAATCTAATTAGATCTGACCAACCACTGCCTATCCAACACATACTTCATCTATAATGGACAGAAATACAAACAAACAGAAGGAGCACCCATGGGATCACCCCTCTCACCTGTCATTGCCAACCTCTATATGGAATATTTTGAAACCCAAGCTCTAGAAAAATCTGATCATAAACCCAAACTCTGGCTCAGATATGTGGACGACACCTTCATAATCTGGCCACATGGGAAAGAAAAACTGGACAACTTCCTCACACACCTCAACAGCCTACACCCCAAAATACAGTTCACCATGGAAACAGAAGCGAACAACCAACTTCCCTTCCTGGATGTCTTAGTCTACAGAAAATCCAATGGCTCCCTAGGACACACTATCTACCAGAAGCAAACACACACAAACCGCTATCTGCACGCACTCTCACACCACCACCCTGCCCAGATCAACTCTGTAGCCAAGACACTCATTTCCAGAACAAAACGCTTAGCTGACGAACAACACCTAAAAACCGAACTACACACCCTCACTAACGTACTAACATCCAATGGATTCCAAAGAAATAAGATCACCAACCTAATCCAAAAAGAAACCCCCACTAAAATCCAAGACACAGAACAAGAAAACGGCAAAGCCCTCCTCCCATACATAAAAGGCACCACAGACAGAATAAGCAAAATCCTCCACAAACATAACATCAAGACAGCATTCTGCACAAACCGAAAAATATCCACCATCCTAAGGAACCCCAAAGACAAAATAGAGTTAGAAAATCAAGGAGTATATGAAATCCCATGCACCGCCTGCCCCACCACATACATCGGACAAACCAACAGACGAATAAGTGCACGCATAGAAGAACACAAGAACTCAGTCAGAAAAGAAGAACCCACTTCTTCCCTGGTCCAACACCTTAAAGCCACAGGACATGATATTGACTTTAAAAAGACCAGAACTATCGCCAAAACTGAACACTTTAACAACAGAATAATCAGAGAAGCCATCGAGATAGAAAAACGCCCACACAGCATGAACAAACGAGACGATACCTCCCGCCTACCAGCCATTTGGAAACCCGCCCTTATTGACAAACGGGTCCCTAACACGACGAATGACACCAGACCCACACTCACGAGAGCCACACAGGATGTCACCACCACACATCCACGCAGAAAGCAGACTCAAACCCACACTGATAATGAGCCACGACCAAGGACCAGAAGCCAGACTGCAGCTGCATCATTAGCCACTTTAAACCTCTCCAATCCATACATGAAGCAGACTGACACCCACCATGAAGAGCTCGCACGGCCACAAACACGAAGCCAAACAACAACAACGCAGCTCACCAGCTCAAATCCCCCTGCAACTCAGACTAAGCTGAGCACAACCAAGCCCCCACCCAAACAGAACACACCCCCAGCCAATCAGAGCACAACCAACCCCCCATTCAATCAGAGCACAGCCGAGCCCCTAACCAATCAGAACACACCTCCACCCAATCAGAACACAGCCAAGTTCCCACCCAATCAGCTCACACCCCCACTAGCAGTTAAAAGGAAGAGACAGCTACGATCTCACATTGCTCCTGGAAGCACGAAGCCGAGAACACCAGCCTGAAGATGACGAATGAGACTTCGTCGAAACGTCGCCAAGACACTTCCAATTTTACGTGGGAGAAGACCCGAATAACCAAAGACCTACATACAAACACCCGCGAAAACCTGAGAAAACATATATATATATATATATTTGTTTTCTCAGGTTTTCACGGGTGTTTGTATGTAGGTCTTTGGTTATTCGGGTCTTCTCTCACGTAAAATTGGAAGTGTCTTGGCGACGTATATACATACACACACACACACACACACACATATATATATATATATATATATATACACACACATAGGTCTTTGGTTAAGTTAGAGCTTGCTAGCTGTTAGAAAGGAAAAAAGCCCAGAACCGAGTAGATGTGATTCTACTGAGCTGGAGCTACAAAAAACCTTGGTTACGTAGGGAAAACCTGGCTAGAAGAAATATATATATATATATATATATATACACACACACACACACACACACACACACACACACACACACACATATATATATATATATATATATATATGTAGGTCTTTGGTTATTCGGGTCTTTCTGTCAGCCTCCTCTGGAACCACCTGTGCTCCGCCGAACAAACACCACACGCACACACTCAAAGGTGGAGCTATCCGGTTTAATCGTAGCTTACACGGTGGTCATACAGTAAGCGCTGAAGTTTTCTGATGAAAAACAAAGTCGGAGACGCCCGATTCCTCCACTTATCTGGCTTTATAGAACGCCCCCAAGCGCCCCTCCCTTGCTCCATTGTGCATTTAAAGTGACCGCGCTATTTAATCCTTCAGTTACTTCTGGATCGCGCTGTCCCTCGCATTGAAGGGCGTTTGTTTCCTTTGACATCGTTTTATTGACCCTGCCCCCAGATTCCCTATCCCGTCCACCACCTGATATCACCGTGCCCTGCTAAACGCTACAACACCCCCCTTCACCGTGTCTCTGTTCTTCTGGCTTGTCACAGTCCCCGGGATCATGTGTCGAGGGAATGGCTGACACTCGACATGCGCCCCCCCCCTACCAGGTCTCTTCCTGTAGGGACATAAAAACATTCGGTTATTCTCATTAAGTGGGAAAGTGTCCACCTGGTTTGTTTGGATATGTTTCATGGAATTGTTTTAGTAATCGTGGAGCATCTATATCCTTCGTTTTCACCCATGTTGCTTCTGATATAGGGTATTCCTTCCAATGTACTAAATACCTAAGCTTCCCATGATATATTTTAGAATCGAGAATCTTTTTAATTTCGTATGAATTTCCTGTCACAGGCCCTGGACGTGTTCCTGTCTCTCTTATTTTGGCTGCTGGCTTTAGGAGACTACTGTGGAATACTGGGTGTATTCTTCTCAGTAAGGGGGGTAGTTTTAAAGATACCGTTACGGGATTTATTATTTTGGTGATGGGGAAGGGACCTATATACTTTGGTCCTAATTTTTTACTGGGCATACGCAGATTGATATATTTTGTGGACAAATACACCTTTTCTCCTATTTTGAAGGGTAGGTTATCTCATCTCCGTTTGTTTACTTGGGTTTTGTACGCTTCAGAAGCTTTTTCTAATGCATTTTTGATGTGTGGCCAACTCTGTTTAACCTTCTCTGTCCATTCTTTTGGACTATGGGAACTAGTCATTTGTACATCTAGATCGGGGATGGCTGGGAACTCTTTTCCAGAAACCACTAGGAAGGGTGTATAACCAGTACTGCTGTGCACGATGTTATTATATGCTGATTCTGCGAAAGGTAAGAGTTCGTACCAGTCTGTTTGTTGGTATGACACATAAGAACGTAGATACCTTTCTACCATGGCATTGGCTCTTTCAGCGGCTCCGTTGGTATTTGGGTGGAACGCAGAGCTCAGTCCCTGTTCTGTTCCTAATTGTCCTAGGAAACGTCTCCAGAACCGGGCGGTAAATTGGGGACCTCTGTCTGAGATTATACGTTTGGGTGTGCCATGAAGTCGATATACATGTTGGACAAACAGTTTCGCTAGATGCCTTGCGGACGGTAGTCCTTTACAGGGGACAAAATGCGCCTGTTTGGAAAACAGGTCAATAATAGTCCATATTACATTGTGTCCTTTGCTGGGAGGTAATTCGACTATGAAATCCATGGCTATATCTTCCCAAGGTCTCTGTGGTTCAGCCACCGACTGTAACAAACCAGACGGTTTCCCTGACAAGGGTTTAGCTCTTATACAGATGGGACAGCCTTGTACATATGTCTCTACCTGTTTTCGCATATGTGGCCACCAGAACTGTCTCCTCACTAGATGCAATGTTTTCACGAAACCGAAATGCCCTGCTGTTTTTACATCGTGGCATTGTCGTAACACCTTATCTCTCAATCCTTCGGGGATATATAATTTATCTCCTTTCCACATTAGTCCTCTTTTCTGTGTCACTATCTGGGGATTGGTCTTCAGCCAACTGTCTGTTGCTAATTTTTTCCTCAACTCCACTATCCAGGTTGTGGGGAGCGGGAATACGTCCCTTCCTTGCTTTCCTGTCTGTTTATAAGGTATTAAGGCTTGTGTTATCTCCTCTTTTTGGCTCTCAAATTGTAGAATGCATGATAGGGCATCAGCTAAATAGTTCTTTCCCCCTGGTATCACTTTCAGCTTGATGGTAAATCTGCGGAAATACTGCGCCCAACGTGCCTGTTTCGGGGACAGTTTACGAGGCGATTGAAGTGCCTCTAGATTTTTGTGATCCGTCCATACCTCAGACTCTACCTTAGTCCCTTCTAGCAAATGCCTCCACGTTTGCAAGGCCCATTTTATGGCATACGCCTCTTTTTCCCAAACCGTCCAATTTCGTTCTGTATCGGTTAGTTTTCGGGAGGTGTAGGCGCATGGTTGAAGAACCCCATGTTCATTTCTTTGTAGGAGAACACCCCCTACCGCCACATCACTTTCATCCGCCTGGATTACAAAGGGTTTTGAAGTGTTAGGATGTCTTAGTATGGGTTCATTAGCGAAGAGGGTTTTCAACGTGTCAAATGCACGTTGACATGATATCATCCAATTTATTTTTTGTTGTGGGTTGCCTTTCCCGACTGCACTTTTTCTCGTCTTTAAGAGATCAGTCAACGGTAAAGCCACCTTAGCAAATGAGGGGATAAATCTTCTGTAAAAATTTGCAAAGCCCAGAAAACTTTGTAACTGTTTTCGGGTCTTTGGAGCCTGCCATTCCAACACTGTTTTAACCTTATTTGGTTCCATTTCAATCCCTTTTCCTGAAATCCTAAACCCCAAGTAATCTATCTCTGTCTTGTGAAATTCACATTTCGATAGCTTTACATACAACTGAGCCTTCAACAACTTCAGTAATATTTGCCGTACCAGACGAACGTGTTCTTCTAGGGTATTGGAGTATATTAGAATATCGTCTAGATAAACGAGAACTCCACGATACAGGTGATCATAGAGTATACTATTGATAAACTGCATAAAAACTGCAGGGGCCCCCTGTAGACCAAATGGCATGACCCGGAACTTATAGCTGCCCAAAGGGCAGTTAAATGTGGTCTTCCATTCATCACCCGCCTTTACCCGGACCCTGTAATACGCTTCTTGGAGGTCCAACTTAGTAAAGATCTTCCCTGTCGTGAGAGTGGAAAGCAAATCCGTCATAAGGGGTAAGGGGTAAAGGGGTTCCATACAGACAGCATTTAATCCCCGAAAATCAACACACAATCTTAGCCCTCCATCTTTCTTCTCCTTAAACAGAACTGGCGCCGCCATATGCGCACAACTGGGTGAGATAAAACCCCTGGCTAGGTTCTGATCTATATAACGCTGCAATTCCTCTAATTCAAGGGGAGTCATGGAATACATGCGAGGTTTAGGTAAACTAACACCTGGTTTTAACTCTATCGCACAGTCTGTAGGACGGTGGGGTGGAAGGGCCTCACATTCCTTCTCACTAAACACACGCCATAGATCTCTGTATACGTGTGGGACTTTTTCTAGACAGGACATCTCCTTTCCAGTCGCTCCTATATTTCTACTGTCTTCAGGTGGATCAAGGCTTACTGCCAAGCATAATTTGCGAAAAACCCCTTCCCACCAAATGGTAGGTTTCCACTTATCTAACCATGATAGGCCTAGAATGATGGGTTCAATCATTTTTTCTACAACCACAAATCGTATTACTTCCCAATGATTCCCGATCTCAAGTGTCACAGGTTCTGTAACATGGGTAGCTGGTTGTCCTCCTAGCGTTGAACCATCCATTTGCTCAAAATAAATAGGTTTTTGCAATTTCACTACACGGAGTCCAAGACTGTCTGCTATCTCCCTTCGTAAAAGGCAACGGGTGCAACCGGTATCTACTAAGGCCCCTTGCTGTTCCAATCTACCCGACCCAGGGTGTTTTAGTGTCACCTGGATAACGAACGGTCGAACAGGATCACATACCATAGGATCCGTGTGTTCCGTTTCCTCCTCAATGTTCCCCTCCTCCGTCGGTGTTTGGATGATGTCAGGAGATCCACCATTGCCATCACGACCATTGGCCTTGCCACCTCTTGTTTGAGCCGCGATACGAGAGCGCTCCGATAGTCTGGAACGGAAACCCGCCCGCCTACCGGAACCTGGTGCCTGGATGTCTGGGGCCCGGAGAGGCGGGAGTGGGCAATCAAGCGCTCTGTGGCCCTCCTGGTCACACCGGTAACATCGGAATGGTCTTCGTGAGGCAATACCACCTCTTACTCCTATAGGCATATATGTTCGAATGCCTCCCCGCCCTATTGGTGGCTTCTCCAACACTTTCCGTGGTGGGGTCACGGTGTCGCTTTGCATCCGGAACTCCTTCAGGCCTACATCCAATTCGACAGCCGCTTTATACCAGGCCGTTATGTAAGGACCAAGGCCCCTATAAACGCAGGCCTGACGTAGGTCTCTATCCAGCCCCTTATGGAAATGGTGAACTAATAAACGTTCGGGCCAGCCCCTCAACTGATTAGCCAAGGTACGGAATTCCTTTACATAGTCTTTAGCTGCTCGTCCATTTTGTTTTAGTGAAACTAGATCACTTTCAACAATGGCCTGGGTGCTGGCATCGTCCTCAAATCGACTTCGTAACGCTTCCAGGAACAGTCCCAAATCTGCCAGTTCTCGAGCGTGCATGGTGTGTAAACTGGCCACCCAGTCAGCTGCCTCACCTGTCAAAACCGTCGTAACCGCTACTACTCTGGCCCACTGAGAGGAATAATAGTGCCTGTAAGCATCCATATAGCTGATCACCTGGCTTAGAAAGAGGGCTACACGGTCTGGATTCCCATCGAACGTGGCTTGTAACGGGGGGAGACCCCATGGTATTTGCTGTACCCAAGGCCCTGGGATCCATGCAGGTGCTGGATCCTGTGCACGCCTGGACCGCTCTCCACCCCGAGGGGCTCTTCGTTCCAGTGAGCGGGACCGTCTAGCAGCAGGCTCACCTTCCTGGTCCTCACGATGCCCCTGACTAGGTGGCTGTCATTGTGTACCATGTATCCCCTCGCTTGACAAGGAACCTCTCCCCTGGGGAGCAGGGTCCTCATCCCTTCTGTCCCTATATCGACTATGGTCTACTCGCAGCTTTCGACTGGCCAAACGCACCCTGGATTCGGATATTCCGCCCGTTGATGCTCCCACCCCACTCTGCCATGTGTTTGACTGGTCTGCCCCGGGCGCCCAGGGCTGCCAAGAGGGGGCATCCCGGAAGGTAGCTTCCCCAAATCTCTCCCTCAACATATCCATGGTGGTTACACCGGGGCCAGAAGAATAATCCCATTCCCCCTCTTCCTCCTCCTCCATCCATTGCCTTTCCCACCATCCTTGGAATTGAGGGGCAGGAGGGGGGTTAGCTGTCATCTGAAACCCCAACTTCCCTAGTGTAGCGGTACTTTGCCACCAATTTCCAGATGGTTTTCGAGCAGCTTCAGTCCCCAATGAATCCTGTCTTCCCTGCTTGTCTTCTGGGGGGGGGGGCGACACCACTCTCTGTTTGGGGCGTACCACTGGCTGTTCGCAACTCTCCTCTGTCTCCACGTTCTCCTCCTCCTCTGCCTCCAGCTCTGTCCCCAAATCCAACACTGTGGCATCATCCATCACGCCCTCTGCCATCACAGCTGCTTGCAGTCCTCAGACAGAAGAATAAAGAGTCTCCAACTTTCTGTCAGCCTCCTCTGGAACCACCTGTGCTCCGCCGAACAAACACCACACGCACACACTCAAAGGTGGAGCTATCCGGTTTAATCGTAGCTTACACGGTGGTCATACAGTAAGCGCTGAAGTTTTCTGATGAAAAACAAAGTCGGAGATGCCCGATTCCTCCACTTATCTGGCTTTATAGAACGCCCCCAAGCGCCCCTCCCTTGCTCCATTGTGCATTTAAAGTGACCGCGCTATTTAATCCTTCAGTTACTTCCGGATCGCGCTGTCCCTCGCATTGAAGGGCGTTTGTTTCCTTTGACATCGTTTTATTGACCCTGCCCCCAGATTCCCTATCCCGTCCACCACCTGATATCACCGTGCCCTGCTAAACGCTACAACACCCCCCTTCACCGTGTCTCTGTTCTTCTGGCTTGTCACAGTCCCCGGGATCATGTGTCGAGGGAATGGCTGACACTCGACACTTCTCCCATGTAAAATTGGAAGTGTCTTGGCGACGTTTCGACGAAGTCTCATTCGTCATCTTCAGGCTGGTGTTCTCGGCTTCGTGCTTCCAGGAGCAATGTGAGATCGCAGCTGTCTCTTCCTTTTAACTGCTAGTGGGGGTGTGAGCTGATTGGGTGGAAACTTGGCTGTGTTCTGATTGGGTGGAGGTGTGTTCTGATTGGTTAGGGGCTCGGCTGTGCTCTGATTGA
Source organism: Arizona elegans (assembly GCA_022577455.1). Lineage (NCBI taxonomy): Eukaryota > Metazoa > Chordata > Lepidosauria > Squamata > Colubridae > Arizona > Arizona elegans. The sequence goes on along the minus strand of JAKOOJ010000012.1, from coordinate 1,091,926 downwards.
ATGGGGGGTTGGTTGTGCTCTGATTGGCTGGGGGTGTGTTCTGTTTGGGTGGGGGCTTGGTTGTGCTCGGCTTAGTCTGAGTTGCAGGGGGATTTGAGCTGGTGAGCTGCGTTGTTGTTGTTTGGCTTCGTGTTTGTGGCCGTGCGAGCTCTTCATGGTGGGTGTCAGTCTGCTTCATGTATGGATTGGAGGGGTTTAAAGTGGCTAATGATGCAGCTGCGGTCTGGCTTCTGGTCCTTGGTCGTGGCTCATTATCAGTGTGGGTTTGAGTCTGCTTTCTGCATGGATGTGTGGTGGTGACATCCTGTGTGGCTCTCGTGAGTGTGGGTCTGGTGTCATTCATCGTGTTAGGGACTCGTTTGTCAATAAGGGCAGGTTTCCAAATGGCTGGTAGGCGGGAGGTATCGTCTCGTTTGTTCATGCTGTGTGGGCGTTTTTCTATCTCGATGGCTTCTCTGATTATTCGGTTGTTAAAGTGTTCAGTTTTGGCGATAGTTCTGGTCTTTTTAAAGTCAATATCATGTCCTGTGGCTTTAAGGTGTTGGACCAGGGAAGAAGTTGGTTCCTCTTTTCTGACTGAGTTCTTGTGTTCTTCTATGCGTGCACTTATTCGTCTGTTGGTTTGTCCGATGTATGTAGTGGGGCAGGTATATTCCCTCAGTGAAGGGTGGTTGTGGCATCAATTATTTCTCTTTAGGGTTTTAAATATTGTTGTTAATATTTTGATAGTTGCATATATTGTGTTATTTAAACTGGACTATAAGCTGCCTACATTTGGTTTAAGATGGGCAACCAGAATTTTTTTAAAAAGTCTACATCTGTATCTATATTTCAGTTTACCAATTTACCATTTACGATTGATTTCCTGTCACTTGGTATCAGCTGTCATCCAAAGAAGGTCTTTCTTGGAATGTGAAAAGAGGGACTATAGAAATAATATTACTTACTGTTTTCTCAGATACTGAAAAATGCACCTGGTGCCCAGATGATAAATATCCCACTGATGACAGAATCCAATGTATCCCCAAGAGAATAGCCTTCCTGTCCTATGAAGAACTTCTGGGCATCATCCTAGTCTCCTTTGCTGTACTCTTGTTTCTAACAACAGGCTTTGTTTTAGTCATATTTGTTAAATACCTAGAAACTCCCATTGTCAAAGCTAACAACCGTGACCTGTCCTACATCCTCCTGGTTTCCCTCTTGCTTTGCTTCTTGTCCTCCTTTTTCTTCATTGGCCAACCAAGGAAAGCCACCTGCCTTCTCCGACAAACCATGTTCAGCATCATCTTCTCAGTAGCTGTGTCTTGTGTGTTAGCCAAAACAATCATGGTAGTGCTGGCCTTCCTGGCCACGAAACCAGGGAACAGGGTGAGGAGATGGTTGGGGAAGAGCTTGGCCAACTCCATCACCCTTTCCGGTTCTGCTGGAGAAATTGTAATTTGTGCAATCTGGCTGGGAGTTTCTCCTCCGTTTCCTGATTTTGACCTGCACTCCCAATCAGGAGTGATCATCCTTCAGTGCAATGAAGGCTCTGTGACCATGTTTTATGTGGTTCTCTGCTACATGGGTTTCCTTGCTGCCATTTGCTTCACAGTGGCTTTCCTGGCCAGGAACCTGCCTGGGGCCTTCAACGAAGCCAAACTGATCACCTTCAGCATGCTGGTCTTCTGCAGCGTCTGGATCTCCTTCCTGCCCACCTACTTGAGCACCAAAGGGAAATACATGGTGGCCGTGCAGGTTTTCTCCATCTTGGCTTCTGGTGCTGGCCTGCTGGGCTGCATCTTCTTCCCCAAGTGCTACATTATCATCCTGAGACCAGATCTAAATACTAAGGAACATTTAATGATAAAAGTCGGTATCTGATCATGAAGTAGTTTCTTAGGGTCTTAAAACTTAATTATTTATTGCCGTTATTGAATTTGTATGCTTGCTTTGACAATTAAGGTTAATTAAAATTAAAAGTAATGAAAATAAAAAGAATGTTGGACTAAATCATCAAAGTGCAAAATAAATGAATTAATAATTGAAATTGTCATGAAACTAGGGAAGGAGAAGATAAGAAATGAGATTTTATTATCATCTGACTGACTGAATAAATAAACAGAAAAATGTTTGAAACAAGTTTACCAATCAGTGGGTGGGATCCTCTTCAGTACATTTAAAAGGAAAGAATACCACATCTTTTGAACTTTGTAAAATCTTTATTTTTTGCAATCTTTTGTAATATACCACAAAGAGATGATTTTAGAGTCGTTTTTGGAAAACTTTCCTCAGCTGGAACTGGGGAAAGTCTAAAACTCTTTTGGCCAGGCGTTCAGAGCCATTAATGAACCCAGTTCCTGACGTGCCAAGAATGAGCTCATCCTCCCTTGAACGGACCTTTTTTTTTTTTTTGGTAAAGGTTTTTTATTTTTTAAACACACAAACAAACATACAATACATCTTTTCTCAACAGAATATTGGTCCGGTCTTAATTTTTTACAGATTTTTGTTCATCTTTAACACAATTTTCTATGTTCAATTTTTCTCATAGCATTTATTCTCTCTAATTTTAAGAAATCAATATTACCTTTCCTCATAACTTCTCATCCTATTATAGTTCAATTTTTCTTTTCCCTCCTTAAAATTTGAACCCCTAAATTTACATTCACATAACATAGTACAATCCCCAATTATTTCTTTAAATTCTCTTATTCTAATCAACAATGATTCTTTTATCAGCTATTCCAAATAATACAATTCTACATATTAGTAGAAACCAATTAAATAAATAGAGAAACCAGCAATCCAAACTTAATAGGGCTATCAGTGCATGTAACGTAGATATCTGTGTGAGTAAGATTATCACCCCTGGTGTCAACCAAAACCAAGCATTTAATAGCGAGTGCCATACCATGTGCATTAATCAACAGGTGGCAAGAAAGTAGGGGCCGTCAGGCATGACACAGGTTATGTAGAAAGTAAACAAAGGGTCAATCAAAATGGACTCAAATGTCTATACACCAATGCTCAGAGTATGAGGAATAAACCGGGTAAATTAGAAATTCAAGTAAATGAGGGCAGATATGATATTGTTGGCATTACAGAAACTTTGTGGGATGAAACCCACAAATGGAACATACAGTTAGAGGGATACAAATTATTTAAAAGAAATAGATCAAATAAAAGAGTTGGTGGAGTTGCACTAGATATAAGAAATAACTACATCTCTACAGAAATAGAGCACAACAATGATGAAAGTTATCTTGAATGCATTTGGGTCAATATTAAAGGTGGGGGGGAATGACCTTCCATAGGTCTATACTATAGGCCATCCAACCAAACCGAGGAAGTAGATGAACTTTTTGCTAGTCAGCTAACTAAGGTATGTAGGAAGCACATCACAATAGTAATGGGGGATTTTAACTACCCTGACATCAACTGGGAGACAAACTCTCCACTATCTCTAAGGCAAATGAAATTTCACTATCGCATGAGCAATTTTAAAATCACTTCCAATTTATGAATCAGACCAGTGCCCTGTAGGGATATGTGTTCTCTAGGGGTATATCTATGATTTTTCACTATACTTTTCTCCAGTTTCTCCTCTGCACATGGAGGTCCAGAGGTAGTTCAGGATCCCCAGAGATGTCTTCTTACTTATTATTATTACTAACATCTTGGTTTGTGAGATCTCTCATGATATTCCTCCAGTGATTGCCTTTGGTGTAAACATCAGACTGAAGCAACTTGAAAGGAATCTTACATGAGAAAAGGATAAATGTTTCAGGTCAAACTCCATGTGGCACAAATTTTGGGACATTCAGGGACTGTGCTTCTTGAATGTACCTTTCCATTTTCTCCTTTCTAGGTGAAGTTCTGTTTATCTCTCTCTCAGTCAAGAAAGTTACTCTCATTTTCATCTTGTGACAGTGCTTTGAATTCTTCAAACTCTCTTGTTTTTCCATAGAAATAGGAAGGGGATTGATTTAGCCCCATGAATTATGGACCTCCTCCTTCTGCTTCTGCTGCTGCTGCTGATGTCCCAGCCAGTCATTGGGAAGCTGAGAATGAAGTGCCTGCTGACTTTGGAGGAACATGAGGGAAAAAACCTACGGAGCTATTACAGACCAGGAGACCACCTCATTAGTATCGTCTCCTTTGCCACAGTAATATCCCATATAATGCTGTCTTTCAACACAGCTCCTTATACTCAAGCTCCCTCGTAAGTCATTCAGTGTGATGGAGTTGCATTCCTTCCATTTGCTGTCCTAACACTCTTCTTTTCTTTCAGTTACTCCTATATTGCAGGACCTGTTTAATTTCTTGAATCATTTGGATTTCCATTTCTTCTCTCCTATGTCTTCTTTTAAGAGACACAAATACAAATTTGGGGCAAACCCACTCCCCAAAGTCCAAATTATTTTCCCCTCTCGTACAATCCTGAGTTAATCATAATTAGCTTATTGAAAGGTTTGTAGTTGCCTTTGCCCCATCCATTTCCCTATTTTTATAACCATTCATTGACATTCAATGCCTGACCCTGGTATGGGATAGAGGATGGCTTGTTTTTAGAATTGCTTTTCTAGATCATTTATAAGTCCTCTTTGCTGATGATTCTATTTTAATGATTGAATGGCTTTGAATCTTGGTCATTGCACAAATTAAAAATGAATACTATTACAAATAATGATATATTTTAAATATTAAATCTGCATCCCACCTTCTCAACACTCATAACAATTATACGGTGATGGGTGACTATAATTTTATTCTTATGTTTGACATTTTTGGCTTAAGACTGAATTGGCTTGTGGAGAGAAAGAGGAACAAATGAAAATCTATTTTGTTCTTGTTGTTAGAGATGATGTTTTCATGAACATTTTTTACAGTAGTTCATCTACTGGACCAGCAAGAATCCTGCGTTTCATTTTTACCATTCAACAAGTGAACAAGAATTCTCATCTTTTGTACAATCTCACACTTGGCTACAACATCCATGACAATTATGTGAGCACGCTTGGGACTTCAGATGCCTTGCTGGACATGCTCTCGACTGGAGAAGCCAATGTTCCCAACTACAGCTGTGGAAAGAAGGACAACCTGATGGCTGTTCTTGATGGATCTCTTGATGACATCTCCATTCAGATATCAACATTAGTAGGCGCCTACAAAGTCCCACAGGTTTTTTTTTGTGTGTTTCTCTATCTGGTAAAATGAGCAGGCTAGTGATGGGTGGGTAATAGATTCAATCATATCTTTTCTATGGAATACATGAGCTGTTTTTCACCCTGGCCTTTGTCATGGCTAGGGATTGGGATCCACAGGAGGCCTAAATATTTGCTCGAGCAAGATTTGAGCAGCTGGACACAATGTCAAATAGGGAACATTTATGCAAATCTCTAAAATGAACTGATTTGCATTTGCAGTGCTCTAGAGATAGAAGACATAGCACGTCTATTATCTGAATGCCAATTTTATTAGAAAAGAAAGAGCAGTATCTTACACCCCAGATTAGATAAATTATTATATTCAATCTTGCTAATAATTTTGCATTTTGTATTCTTTATCTTGATATGGCTTAAGAGGTGATAACATTAGACTGTTCCAGGGGTCCCCAAATTCATAATTTTAAATCCCGTGGACCACTAATATGAATTTTTTCAAAAGATAAATAGTATTTAGTACAATATAAAAATGCAAATAACCACCAATCTTTTCTTGCAGACCACCAGTGTTTCGTGGACCACCAGTTGGTGACTACTGGACTATTCTAATATGTTTGTGAAAAACACACTGCATGTGTTAAAAACTTACATTTTGGATTTGATCTGATCTAACCATAATATACCATTCTTCATTGCTTCTTCAGATCAGTTATGGAATTGTTTCAGATGCTCTGAGTGATAAAAGTCAAATGCCTTTTTTCCATCAGATGCTTCCCAAAAATGGGATCCAGTATCCAGGAATTGTCCAACTCCTCCTCCATTTCAGATGGACTTTGATTGGTCTCTTTGCAACAGACACAGAGGAGGGAGAGAATTTCATGAGAACTTTCACTCCTATGCTTGTCAGAAATGGAATTTGTGTGGTTATTTCACAACAATTCTCAATGACTAGACATACAGAATCTCTCAGAAATGCCATCTCTATGTGGAGAAAAGTCAATGTCTTTGTTCACTTCATAGAATTTTCTTCCTTTGTGGATAGAATTCAGCACATCCATTTAGCAATTGAAGGTTTGCCAGGACCCATTGAAGGGAAAGTCTGGATCACAACAATTGTGGAGAAAGTGTCAATTGGAAGGCATAATCTTTTTAAATATATCCATAGCATTTGGGTCTTTGCTTTTCAGGAAAGAAAATGGCCAAATGATGATGCCTTTCAACCCAATCTTTTTCAGGATTCCAAATTTGAAGACGAGTCTTTTCACTGTTCTTTTTCAAAGCACGTCCTCTCTGTCAAGGGCCGGAGACGATGCACCCAGATAGCACCACTGGACATGCAAGAGAAAAAGAATAGAATTGAGATAAAAAATGAGCACCGTTTTTATACTGTTGCTAAGACTCTGGCCCATGTCTTGAATGTTGCATATTCCTCAATATCTAGGAGGATTAAAATTGACAAAAAAGAGAGATTGGGGGCTGCAAGGCTAGAGCCATGGCAGGTATGGGGTCCTGACAAGGAACCATCAAACCTATTTCCTATTTAGAAAAAAATCCAATGCTGATGTAGGGGAACCATTGTTCTCAAAAAAATCAACAGGTTTGGCCACACTGAAGCCAGATTTAGTTCACAGGTTTATGTTCCAAAGAGCAGGCACTGGGACAATTATATTTTGATATTAAACACTGCTATTATAAAATCATTTAAAATGTATACGTTTTAAATAATTTTCTGTATTTATGGGTTTGTGATTACATGATAGAATTTTATATTCATAAATTTCAACTAAACCTGGGATCATTTAGCCGTGGCATTTATGCTAAAGCTAACGCTGACAGTAATGCTAATCCTAACCCTATCCTTAACCCTAACTGTAACTCAGTGCTCACTGCCAGGAGTTCGATCCTGACCAGCTTAAAGTTGACTCAGCCTTCCATCCTTTCCAGGTTGGTAAAATGGGTACCCAGATTGTTGCTGACTCTATAAACCACTTCGAGAGAGCTGTAAAAGCAGTGTGAAGTGGTGTATAAGTCTAGGTGCTATTGCTATTCAGGCAAATAATGAAGAGGGCACTGGACATCTCTCATTCACAAGCTCAGCTTTAAAATGGCTCCTCCTTTTAGGATGTTTCAAGTTGCTTTCAAAATTCCTGGATGTTTCAATTCTAGTTCCATCCCTTTCTGGAGAAGAATGAGTTTTGCAATTTTTCCTGGGAGAAACTGTACTTGGACCAAAGTGGAAATGTAGCAGCAGATCTGAATGTCATAAGTTGGTTACTTTTCCCCAAGGAGGATGCCATCAAAGAGCAACTGGGGAGTTTTGAAAGACAGAGGCTTATTATCGACCAAGATGCTCTTTCACGGCTAAAGTTGCTCAACAAGGTGGTTGAAAATATTGGCAACTTTTCTGTCTGTATATTTCTGCCTGTTAGTATCCTCTGAAAGAGCAGACTCAGATATTTTTTAACAGCCCATATCTGACCAGAGTTATTCATGCCTTTGTTTCACCCACTGGGATAGGCCTCCTGCTACTAGGAAGGTCAGCAGGTCCAATCAATGTGGAACCACAATGATTTGTCCGATATGACTTGTCCGAATGCCTTAAACTTGAAAAATGATGGACTGATAATGACTTTGACCCTCCCAGAAACTTTCTTGAGTCTTGAAATAATGAGACAATGTGGGTTAATATGTGATGAAATGCTGCTTAGATTTGATCTTTGGCTTGTAAACCCCTTGAATGCAATTGTTTTTTTTGATTGTCAGCTACCTTAAGTCTTCCACTGAAACAATTTTTTTTTTCCAAATTTAAGTAGTAAATAAATGTGGACTGTCTTTCCATCTCATCTAATTGTAGTTCTAATTTTTTTTATTGCAAAAGTTTTACAATTACATTTTCACCCCATTTCCCCCCCCCGACCCCACCCCAAGCTCCCCAGCCTAACCCTCCCAAACCTCCCTAACCCTCCCCTCCCCCCCGAACTTCCACAGAATGTACTCCCATCAAAATCCCCTTTATATAAAATTTGGACCCCTCCTTCCCCCATATAATTTTTCATCTTCACAAAGTTCAAATATTTCTATCTTAATATAATACTATCAGTGAAAAGCTATTTGATACTTCCTAGTTTGATATTTGTTCTGCACGTAATCTATCCACTTTTTCCATTCCCATTCATAAGTCTCTTGTGAGCGGTCTTTTAGATATGCTGAAATCTTCGCCATCTCTGCAAAGCTGGCCATCTTCAAAGTCCATTCCTCGATAGTGGGCAAAGCTTCATTTTTCCAGTATTTACCTATCAATAATCTCGCTGCTGTTATCATATACAATATCAACTTTGTTTCATCCAATGTGAAACCCTTAACTATACCCAATAAAAACAATTGTGGAGAAAATTGAATTTTTTTCTTCAAAACATTCTGCATGACCCACCAAATTTTTATCCAAAAAGCCTTAACTTTCTTACAAGTCCACCAAACATGATAATATGTAGCATCTAAACAATCACATCTCCAACATTTTGGCTGAACATTAGGGTACATACACGACAATTTCTTAGGATCTAAATGCCATCTATAAAACATTTTATAAAAATTTTCCCTCAAATTCTGAGACTGTGTGAATTTAACATTCTGGACCCAAATTTTTTCCCATGTTTCCAACATCACTGGTTCTGCGAAATTTTGTGCCCACTTAATCATACAATCTTTAACCAATTCAGTTTCTGAATCCCTTTCTAATAAAACATTGTAAAGCCTTTTAATATGCATTGGACCTTTCTCTTTTATATGTCTAACCAATTCTTCCTCATGCAACATAATACCAATTTTTTGGTCCTCTTTCCATCTCAATTGAAGTTGATTATACTGTAACCAAGTTAAATTAATCCCTTCATCCAACAGTGTCTCTAATGTCTTCAGTTGCCATCTGCCCGCATCTGTGAAAATAACTTCTTTATATACCCCCCCCCCCGAGTGACATTATATTTGTATTCCACATAATATGAACATGTCATCTAATTGTAGTTCTAATTTTGAGAGGCAATGGAGGACAGGGGGTTCTGGAGTGCTATGGTTCTTGGGGACTGAAAGAGTTGGACACAAGTAGTGACTAACAACAAAACTATAATTCTTCAATGGAAAGGACCTTGTCTTGAATCCCTCACTTGGCCTTAGAAATATTTCTTTCCCACACAGGGTTCATACTCATGTCCCATGGGCTGCAGGAAAACATGCCTGGCTCACCCTTTTTAAGTGACATCTTCTCATGATTTCACCTCCTCTCATCCTCACTATAATTCTAGAAATTAGGCAGTAATATTAAGTCTTATTTTACCATTCATATATAAATGTACAGATATAAGTAAATAATACCTCATTTGAAGTTGACAGCCATAGAGAAAAAAATCTGAGGGATTTTTTCTTAATATCTTAACTGGAACAAGGATTTGGATTATTTTCAAAGGGAAGGGGCTTTGTAATATTTTATGTTTTCCTGATCTATTGCTCAGAAGTGTCTTTCTTAAGGACAATTTCATTTTATTTTAATCATCAATCAATCTAATAAACAAACAATTGGCAGATATTTTGGAATGAATGTTGTTTTTCTGCTTAGTCTCTGCCTCAGTCCAAATGTGTGGACAATTGTCACCCTGGATTTGTAAAACGGGCTCGGAAAGAAGAACCAATTTGCTGCTATGATTGTATTCCTTGTCCAGAGGGGACCATCTCCACACAGGAAGGTGAGTAACACTAGAGGAAAAGGATTGGATTCAACCAGAACATTTTATCAAAGTGCATGTTAAAACACACGTGTAAACATGACTATTTTATTCTTCATTGCTATTTTCAACATGACCAATATATTCCATAATGGGAGATATAAGATCTTGAAGAATAAGGCAGGAAAGGATAGAAGAACGTAGTGGATTGGGTAAGATGCATCCTGCTAAAGGAAGTATCTTTTCTACTTGTCACCTAGGAAGTTTCCTTCCATGTTTACCATCTAAGTTCTTTGAAACTTGAGCATTGCTTTCAGGTCAATGGGTTTTGCTCATCCAAATCAATTTTATCTTACAGGCCAAAAGATATCTCAGTCAGTCAGTCAGTCAATGAATATTTATTTAGATCATTAGGATGAAGTGCTTACAACAAGGTATATTCCCTCAGTGAAGGGTGGTTGTGGCATCAATTATTTCTCTTTAGGGTTTTAAATATTGTAGATATTTGATAGCCGCATATATTGTGTTTTTTAAACTGGACTGTAAACTGCCTACATTTGGTTTAAGATGGGAAACCAGAATTTTTTAAAAAAGTCTACATCTGTATCTATATTTCAGTTTACCAATTTACCAATTACTATTGTTTTCCTGTCTCTTGGTATCAGCTGTCATCCAAAGAAGGTCTTTCTTGGAATGTGAAAAGAGGGACTATAGAAATAATATTACTTACTGTTTTCTCAGATACTGAAAAATGCACCTGGTGCCCAGATGATAAATATCCCACTGAGGACAGAATCCAATGTATCCCCAAGAGAATAGCCTTCCTGTCCTATGAAGAACTTCTGGGCATCATCCTAGTCTCCTTTGCTGTACTCTTGTTTCTAACAACAGGCTTTGTTTTAGTCATATTTGTTAAATACCTAGAAACTCCCATTGTCAAAGCTAACAACCGTGACCTGTCCTACATCCTCCTGGTTTCCCTCTTGCTTTGCTTCTTGTCCTCCTTTTTCTTCATTGGCCAACCAAGGAAAGCCACCTGCCTTCTCCGACAAACCATGTTCAGCATCATCTTCTCAGTAGCTGTGTCTTGTGTGTTAGCCAAAACAATCATGGTAGTGCTGGCCTTCCTGGCCACGAAACCAGGGAACAGGGTGAGGAGATGGTTGGGGAAGAGCTTGGCCAACTCCATCACCCTTTCCGGTTCTGCTGGAGAAATTGTAATTTGTGCAATCTGGCTGGGAGTTTCTCCTCCGTTTCCTGATTTTGACCTGCACTCCCAATCAGGAGTGATCATCCTTCAGTGCAATGAAGGCTCTGTGACCATGTTTTATGTGGTTCTCTGCTACATGGGTTTCCTTGCTGCCATTTGCTTCACAGTGGCTTTCCTGGCCAGGAACCTGCCTGGGGCCTTCAACGAAGCCAAACTGATCACCTTCAGCATGCTGGTCTTCTGCAGCGTCTGGATCTCCTTCCTGCCCACCTACTTGAGCACCAAAGGGAAATACATGGTGGCCGTGCAGGTTTTCTCCATCTTGGCTTCTGGGGCTGGCCTGCTGGGCTGCATCTTCTTCCCCAAGTGCTACATTATCATCCTGAGACCAGATCTAAATACTAAGGAACATTTAATGATAAAAGTCGGTATCTGATCATGAAGTAGTTTCTTAAGCTCATAACACTTAATTATTTATTACAGTTATTATTGAGTTTGTATGCTTGTTTTGACAATTAAGGTTATTTAAAATCAAAAGAAATAAACTTACAAAGAATGTTAGACTAACTTAAGATAATCATCAAAGTGTAAAATTAATTAATAATTTAAATTGTCATGAAACTAGGGAAGGAGAAGATAAGAAATGAGATTTTATTATCATATAGGACTGACTGACTGAATAAATAAACAAGGAGACATATGTTTGAAATAAATTTACAAATCAGTGGGTGGGATCCCCTTCAGTCCATTTAAAAAGAAAGAAGACCACATCTTTCAAACTTTGTAAAATTTTTATTTTTTTTAATCTTTTGTAAAATGGGGCAAAGAGATGATTTTAGAGTTGTTTTTGGAAAACATTTCCCAGCTGAAACTGGGGAAAGTCTAAAACTCTTTAGGCCAGGTGTTCAGAGCTATTAATGAACCCAGTTTCTGACAGGCCAAGAATGAGCTCATCCTCCCTTGAGCTGACCTCTGAGGAAGAATCTGGGGAGTTGTCTAAGGGGGACATCATACTGCCTGCTGGTTGTGTAGTAAACAAAGACACTTCAAAGTATAAAGGTTCTCGGTGTCTTCCATGAATTCTGAAGGGCAAGTAGAAAGAAAAAAATGTCTATCCCCATAACGTATTCCATATTGACCCAATGATACAGTTGGACAATTATCTATTTCTAGACCCTTTGTCTCAAATATCACCCCAAAGTTGATATTCCTAGGGCAAATGAAATTTCACTAACACATGAGCAATTTTAAAATCACTTCCAATTTGTGATTAATACATGGAGATCTAAAAGAAAAGTGAATTACAAACAAGTCCTACTCTTAACATAATGCAGGCTTCATGGTTACAGATTTCTTCCTTAATATTAGAAGGCAGGCAGTATTAGAATTAAGCGTCACCAACCTAAGTGTCAGGGTTCCAAGTAACACCCCCAACGAAAGAAGACTCCGAAGCTTGAATTTCTCAATGTTCCATTTTATTGGAGATGTCATATTGGCACATCTGGGAAAACCCAAATCTGAAAGTTTCCAGGTTTTCCCCACCCAAAAGGAAGTTCAAGTCCCTGCCCAGCACCCACATGTTCATCACATGATCCAATCAGGCACCATCCAAAACTGGAGATGCCTCTCAGTCATCTCATTGCAGGTGCAAGGCAAGGTGGCCTTGACTCTCTGAGAAAAGAATGTTATTTTGATTACATATCACATGTACTCTATGCCAGGGGTCTCCAACCTTTTGGACCTCAAGGACAACCAATTTCATAATTTTAAATCCCGCAGACCACTAATATGAATCCAGTCTGCCACTTTCTGAAGTGCCTGGACTCCCAGTGATGGTTTGGTGTCCTTCAGGCACTCTCCCTCCTCTCTCTCTCTCTCTCTCTCCCCCTCTCCCTCTCTCTTTCTCTCCCTCCCTCCCTCTCTTTCTCTCTCTCCCACTCATTCTCTCTCTCTTTCATTCAGTCTCTTTCTTTCTCTCTCTTTCATTTTCTCTCTCTTTCTCTTTCATTATCTGTCTCTCTCTGTCTTTCTCTTTCTCTCTTCATTCTGTCTCTTTCTCTCTTTCTCTTTTGCTCTCATTCTCTCTCTCATTCTCTCTCATTTTCTGTATGTCTCTCTCTCTCTCATTCTCTCTTTCTTTCATTCTGCCTCTCTCTTTGTCTCTCTATCATTCTCTCTCTCTTTCTTTCTTTCTTTCTCTCTCCCCTTCTCTCTTTCTCTCTGTCTCATCTCTCTTCCCCCTCTTTGCCTCTCTTATCTCTCTCCCCCTTTCTTTCTCTCCCATTCTTTCTCATTCTCTCTCTCTTTCATTCTCTCTCTGATTCTCTCTGTCTCTTTCTTTCTCTCTTTCTCTCTCTTTCTTTCTCTTTCATTCTCTCCCTGATTCTCTCTCTCTCTGATTCTCTTTCTCTCTCTCATCTCATGAGCCAGCCAGTGTCTTTGGGCTGAGAGGAAGTCAAGCATCTCCCTGAGAGACCGAGGTGCGCAGAGCATCAACAAGGGTCAGAAGAAACGGCTGTGAGATCCAGTAAGAGACAAAACTTCACTCTTACTCTAGAATATGGAGCAAATCTCCATCCCCTGCCCTTCCCTCGCCAGGCGAGGAGTGACTGGGAAGGGAGACCGAGGGGTGGGGACAGCTACTGGTGGGTTCAGATGACAGGAAGCTACAGCAGGGGGAAGAAACAGCCCAGGGTTCCCGCCACCCATTGCTTCGGCCCACCTGCACAGCCACCCCCCCCCTTGTACCATTATCTCATTCTGGCCAGCGGGGGCTGTGCTACAAAGTTACAAGTTGCATGAACCTCCCTCGACAGTGGAGATTTACAGCCCCACTATGAGGTGCCTGGCCAGTTCCATATTCCAGAGCTCTAGTCACAGGACTGTCCATTGCTCATACTGGAGCAGCTCCTCCACCCGGGTGCACTGCGGACCACCAAAATTTTATTGTAGAACACCACTACGCCACGGACGACTGGTTGGTGACCACTGGCAAGGCGGCCTTGACTCTATGAGAAAAGTATGTTTTTTTGACTACTTATTACCCCTACTCTATGCAATCGTCTTTACATTTCCCCTTCAGCCTGCCACATAGAAAATGTGGCAGGCCTGAAGCCCAAATGTAAAAGATGGCTTCCGCATCTGACACTAAGGTGTAACCAAACTCTATAGTTCTGGGTGATCTTCCCCAGGAGTCTCTGGAGACAAGAGAGTACATTGAAGGACAACAGCCAATTTCCTGGGTGTCTAACTATCTTTCTTCAGCATCACTTTCTAGACATGTCCAGAAAGGAAGGACCACAACCACTTCAGACCAGTACCCTCTAGGGGTATATCTATGATTTTTCACTATACTTTGCTCCAATTTCTCCTCTGCACATGGAGGCCCAGAAGTAGTTCAGGATCCTCAGAGGAGATGTTGCTTCTTACAGTAATTATTAAAATCCTGATCTGTGAGATCTCTCCTGATATTTCTCCAGTGATCACCTTTGATGTAAACATCAGACTGAAACTTGAAAGGGATCTTGCATGAGAAAAGCATAAATGACTCAGGTCACACTCTGTGTGGCACAAATTTTGGGACATTCAGAGACTGTGCTTCTTGAATGTACCTTTCCTTTCTCTCCTTTCCAGGTGCAGTTCTGTTAATCTTTCTCTGGGTCAAGAAAGTCACTCTCATTTCCATCTTTGAATGGTGCTTTGAATTCTTTGAATGCTCTTGTTCTTCCTTAGAAACTGGAAGGGGATTGATTCAGCCCCATGAATTATGGACCTCCTCCTTCTGCTTCTGCTGCTTCTGATGTCCCATCCAGTCTCTGGGAAGCTGAGAATGAAGTGCCTGCTGAGTTTGGATGAATATGAGGGAAAAAACCTACGGAGCTATTACAGGCCAGGAGACCACCTTGTTAGTATAATCTCTACTGCCACAATAATATCCCATATAACGTTGTCTTTCAACACAGCTCCTTATATTCAATTTCCCTCGTAAGTCATTCAGTGTGATGGAGTTGCATTCCTTCTGTTTGCAGTCCTAACACCCTTCTTTGTTTCTTTCAGTTACTCTTATATTGCAGGACCTGTTTAATTTCTTGAATCATTTAGATTTCCATGGATTCTCTCTTATCTCTTATTTTAAGGGACCCAAATTCAAAGATGGAACAACCCGGCCCTCCAAAGTCCAAATTATTTTCCCCTCTCGTACAATCCTGAGTTAATCCCACCTATTTTATTGAAAAGTTTGTAGTTGCCTCTGCCCCACCCATTTCCCTATTCTTACAACCATTCATTGATATTCAATGCCTGACCCTGGTATGGAATAGAAGATGGCTTATTTTTAGAATTGCATTTCTGGATCATTTATTAGTCCTCATTGCTGATGATTCTATTTTAATGATTGAATGATTTTGAATCTTGGTCGTTGCACAAATTAAAAATGAATACTATTACAAATAATGATATATTTTAAATATTAAATCTCCATCCCACCTTCTCAACACTCATAAGAATTAAACGCTGATGGGTGATTATAGTTTTATTCTTATTTTTGGCTTAAAACTGAATCAGGTTGTGGAGAGAAAGAGGAATAAATGAAAACATATTTTGTTGTTATTGTTAGAGATGATGCTATGATGAACATTTTCTTACAGTCATTCAGTTACTGATTCAGAAAGAATCCTAAGTTTCATTTTTGCCATTCAACAAGTTAACAAGAATTCTCAGCTTTTGTACAATCTCACACTTGGTTACAACATCCATGACAATTATTTGAACACCCTTGGCACTTCAGATACTTTACTAGACATCCTCTCAACTGGAGAAGCCAATATTCCCAACTACAGCTGTGGCAAGAAGGACAATCTGATGGCTGTTCTTGATGGATCTCTTGATGACATCTCCATTCAGATGTCAACATTAGTAGGCCTCTACAAAGTCCCACAGGTTTGTTTTTTTTGTTTATCTGGCAAAGTGAGCAGGTTGTTGGTGGGTGGGTAATAGATTCAATCATATCTTTTCTATGGAAATCATGAACTGCTTTTCTCATGGCGTTTTTCATGGGTAGGGACTGGGATCCAAAGGAGGCCTAAACATTTCCTCGAGCAAGATTTGAGCAGCTGGACACAATGTTAAATATGGAACATTTAAGCTAATCTCTAAAATGAACTGATTTGCTTTTGCAGTGCTCTACAGATAGAAGACATAGCACATCTATTATCTGAATGTCAATTTTATTACAAAAAAGAGAAAGAGCAGTATCTTAGACCCCAGATTAGACAAATAATTATATTTCATCTTGCTAATATTCTGCATTTTGTATTCTTTATCTTGATATCGCGTAAGGGTTAAGAACAATAGACTGTTCCAGTAGTCACCAACTTCAGGGACTACCAAATTCATAATTTTAAATCCTGTGGACCACTAAGATGATTTTTTTTAAAAAAAAGATAAATAGTATTTAGTGCAATATAAAAAATGGAAATAATTTTTCTGCAGACAACCAAAATTTTCTCGCAGACCACAAGTGGTTCGTGGACTGCCAGTTGGTGACTACTGCACTACTCTAATATGTTTGTGAGAAACACACTGTGTTAAAAGCTTACATTTTGGACTTGATCTGATCTAACCATAATTCAGCATTTCACATTGCTTCTCCAGATCAGTTATGGAATTGTTTCAGAGGCTCTGAGTGATAAAAGTCAAATGCCTTTTTTCCATCAGATGCTTCCCAAAAATGGGATCCAGTATCCAGGAATTGTCCAAGTCCTCCTCCATTTCAGATGGACTTTGATTGGTCTCTTTTCAACAGACACAGAGGAGGGAGAGAATTTCATGAGAACTTTCACTCCTATGCTTGTCAGAAATGGAATTTGTGTAGTTATCTCACAACAATTCTCAATAGCTAGAGCTATAGAACCTCTCAGACGTGCCATCTCTAAGTGGAGAAAAGTCAATGTCTTTGTACACTTCATAGAATTTGCTTCCGTTTTGCATAGAGCTCACCATATCCATTTAACAATTGAAGGTTTGCCAGGACCCACTGAAGGGAAAGTCTGGATCACCACAATTGTGGAGCAGGTGACAATGATAAGGGATACACTTTTCAAATATATCCATAGCATTTGGAACTTTGTTTTGCAGGAAAGAAAATGGCCAAATGATCATGCCTTTCAACCCAGTCTTTTTAAGGATTCCAAATTTGAAGACCAGTATTTTCACTGTTCTTTTTCAAAGCATGTCCTTTCTGTCAAGGGCCAGAGACGATGCACCCAGATAGCACCACTGGACATGCAAGAGAAAAAGAATAGAATTCAGATAAAAAATGACCACCGTTTTTACAGTATTGTTAAGACTCTGGCCCATGTCTTGAATGTTGCATATTCCTCAATATCTAGGAGGAGAAAAACGGAGAAGAAAGAGAGATTGGGGGCTCCAAGGCTAGAGCCATGGCAGGTATGGGGTCCTGACAAGGAACCATCAAACCTATTTCCTATTTAGAAAAAAATCCAATGCTGATGTAGGGGAACCATTGTTCTCCAAAAAACCAAAAGGTTTGGCCAAGCGGATGCCAGATTTAGTTCACAGGTTTATGTTCCAAAGAGCAGGCACTGTGACATTTATATTTTTATATTAAACACTGCTATTATAAAATTGTTTAAAATGTATACATTTCAAATAAATTCATGTACTAATGGGTTTGTAATTAGCATGATAGAATTTTATATTCATAAATTTCAGTTAAACCTGGGAACATTTAGCCTCTCCTCACTGCAGGAATCCAATTAAAGCTTTTCAGATTAATGGCTACTCAGTCTTTGCATTTAGCCGTTGCCTTTATGCTAACGCTAATGCTAATGCTAACCCTTACCCTAACCCTAACTCTAACCCTAACTCACTGCTCACTGCTGTTCAATCCTGACCAGCTCAAGGTTGACTCAGCCTTCCATCCTTCCAAGGTTGGTAAAATGGGTACCTAGATTGTTGGGGGCAATATGCTGATTCTATAAACCATTTAGAGAGGGCTCCAATAGCACTGTGAAGTGGTATATACGTCCAAGGGTTATTGGTATTCAGGCAAATAATGAAGAGGGCACTGGACATCTCTCATTCACAAGCTCAGCTTTAAAATTGCTCCTCCTTTTAAGTTGTTTCAAGTTGCTTTCAAAATTCCTGGATGTTTCAATTCTAGTTTCATCCCTTTCTGGAGAAGAATGAGTTTTGCAATTTTTCCTGGGAGAAACTATACTTGGACCAAAGTGGAAATGTAGCAGCAGATCTGAATATCATAAGTTGGTTGGTTTTCCCCAAGGAGGATCCCATCAAAGAGCAACTGGGGAGTTTTGAAAGACAGAGGCTTATTATCGACCAAGATGCTCTTTCACGGCTAAAGTTGCTCAACAAGGTGGTTGAAAATATTGGCAACTTTTTTTTCTGTATATTTCTTCCTGTTAGTATCCTCTGAAAGAGCAGGCTCAGATATTTTTTAACAGCCCATATCTGACCAGAGGTATTCATGCCTTTGTTTCACCCACTGGGATAAGGCTCCTGCTACTAGAAAGATCAGCAGGTCCAATCAATGTTGAATCACAATGACTTGTCCGATATTAAATAATGCTTAAACTTGAAAAATGATGGACTGATAATGATTTTGACCCTCCCAGAAACTTTCTTGACTCTTGAAATAATGAGACAATGTGGGTTAATTTGTGATGAAATGCTACTTAGATTTGATCTTTGGCTTGTAAACCATCTAAAAACCCTATTGAATGGAATTTATTTATCTTGATTGTCAGCTACATTAAGTCTTCCACTGAAACAAAGAATTCTCCAAATTTAAGTAGTAAATAAATGTGGGTCTGTCTTTCCATGTCATCTAATTGTAGTTCTAATTTTGAGAGGCAATGGAGGACAGGGAGTCCTGGAGTGCTATGGTTCTTGGGGATTGAAGGAGTTGGACACAAGTAGCGATTAACAACAAAACTGTAATTCTTCAATGGAAAGGACCTTGTCTTCAATCCCTCACTTGGCCTTAGAAATATTCCTTTCCCACACAGGGTTCATACTCATGTCCCATGGGCTGCAGGAAAACATGCCTGGCTCACGCTTTTTAAGTGACATGTTCTCATGATTTCATCTCCACTCATCCTCACTATAATTCTACAAATTAGGCAGTAATGTTTAGTCTTATTTTACCAGTCATGTATAAGTGTACAGATATAATTAAATAATACCTCATTTGAAGTTGACATCCCTAGTCTGTGAGGAATTTTTTCTTCATATCTTAACTAGAACAATTTGGATTATTTTCAAAGGGGAGTGGCTTTATAATGTTTTATGTTTTCCTGATCTATTGTTCAGAAGTGTCTTTCTTAAGCACAGTTTCATTTATTTTAATCATCAATCAATGTAATAAATAAAAATTTGGCAGATATTTTGGAATGAATGTTGTTTTTCTGCTTAGTCTCTGCCTCAGTCCAGATGTGTGGACAATTGTCACCCTGGATTTGTAAAACGGGTTCGGAAAGAAGAACCAATTTGCTGCTATGATTGTATTCCTTGTCCAGAGGGGACCATCTCCACACAGGAAGGTGAGTTACACCAGAGGAAAGGGATTGGATTCAACCAGAACCTCATATCAAAGTGCATGTTAAAACACACGTGTGAACATGACTATTTTATTCTTCATTGCTATTTTCAACATGACCAATATATTCCATAATGGGAGATATATAAGCTCTTGAAGAATAAGGCAGGAAAGGATAGAAGAACGTAGTGGATTGGGCAAGAAGAATGTAGCATTCTGCTAAAGGAAATATCTTGTCACCTAGGAAGTTTCCTTCCATGTTTACCATGTAAATTCTTTGAAACTTGAGGATTGGTTTCAGGTCAATGGGTTTTGCTCATCCAAATCAATTTTATCTTACAGGCCAAAAGATATCTCAGTCAGTCAGTCAGTCAGTCAATATTTATTAAGATCATTAGGATGAAGTGCTTACAACAAGGTATATTGCCTCAGTGAAGGGTGGGTGTCATGTCAATTATTTCTCTTTTGGGTTTTACTTATTGTTGTTGATATTTTGATAGTCGTATATATTGTGTTTTTTAAACTGGACTGTAAGCTGCCTACATTTGGTTTAAGATGGGCAACCATCATTTTAAAAAAAGTCTACATCTGTATCTATATTTCAGTTTACCAATTTACCCATTACGATTGATTTCCTGTCACTTGGTATCAGCTGTCATCCAAAGAAGGTCTTTCTTGGAATGTGAAAGGAGGGACTATAGAAATAATATTACTTACTGTTTTCTCAGATACTGAAAAATGCACCAAGTGCCCAGATGACAAATATCCCACTGATGACAGAATCCAATGTATCCCCAAAAGAATAACCTTCTTGTCCTATGAAGAACATCTGGGCATCATCCTAGTCTCCTTTGCTGTACTCTTGTTTCTAACCACAGGCCTTGTTTTAGTCATATTCCTTAAATACCTAGAAACTCCCATTGTCAAAGCTAACAACCGTGACCTGTCCTACATCCTCCTGGTTTCCCTCTTGCTTTGCTTCTTGTCCTCCTTTTTCTTCATTGGCCGACCAAGGAAAGCCACCTGCCTTCTCCGACAAACAATGTTCAGCATCATCTTCTCAGTAGCTGTGTCTTGTGTGTTAGCCAAAACAATCATGGTAGTGCTGGCCTTCCTGGCCACGAAACCAGGGAACAGGGTGAGGAGATGGTTGGGGAAGATCTTGGCCAACTTCATCATCCTTTCCGGTTCTGCTGGAGAAATTGTAATTTGTGCAATCTGGCTGGGAGTTTCTCCTCCGTTTCCTGATTTTGACCTGCACTCCCAATTAGGAGTGATCATCCTTCAGTGCAATGAAGGCTCTGTGACCATGTTTTATGTGGTTCTCTGCTACATGGGTTTCCTTGCTGCCATTTGCTTCACAGTGGCTTTCCTGGCCAGGAACCTGCCTGGGGCCTTCAACGAAGCCAAACTGATCACCTTCAGCATGCTGGTCTTCTGCAGCGTCTGGATCTCCTTCCTGCCCACCTACTTGAGCACCAAAGGGAAATACATGGTGGCCGTGCAGGTTTTCTCCATCTTGGCTTCTGGTGCTGGCCTGCTGGGCTGCATCTTCTTCCCCAAGTGCTACATTATCATCCTGAGACCAGATCTAAATACTAAGGAACATTTAATGATAAAAGTCGGTATCTGATCATGAAGTAGTTTCTTACACTCATAACACTTAATTATTTATTACAGTTATTATTGAGTTTGTATGCTTGTTTTGACAATTAAGGTTATTTAAGATCAAAAGAAATAAACATACAAAGAATATAAGACTAACTTAAGATAATCATCAGAGTGTAAGTAAATTATTTAATGATTTAAATTGTCATGAAACAAAGGAAGGACAAGGTAAGAAATTAGTTAGTTATATTAACATAATGCATCTTCAGAGGAGACAAGAATTCCCAGATTGGGGTGAGGGGGAGGGATATGACATCATCTGTCTCCAGTCCTCAACATAGTCCTCTCAGCAGTTCCAAGAAAGCTCCTCACCCATTTGCTGTACTTAGGTGATCCTGAGGGCAGAGATCAACATCAAAGTGGCCTCAATGACCCTCTAAAATAGGGGTGTCAAACACGTGGCCTGCGGGCCGGATGCGTTAAGTGCTGGCCCTGCTCCCACCTGGGTTAGTGAAGGGGAAAAATGTCTCGATATGTCACGTGTTGCCACCGTGACGACACGAGTTTGACACTCCTACTCTAAAAGGATGCAAATGACCAGATGTCTGTAAGGAGTATAAATCCTTCCATTCTCCACCATCCAATCAGAACTGAAGAAGCTTCTTGGATGAGAAGTGAAATGTCTTCCAAGAAAAACGAAACAGTCCCGTTACCTATTGAAAAAAGCACCTTTCGGACATCAGCATACTAGAAAACTACACTTCAACTGTAGTATCAAATGATGATGAAATTGAACAAAACGAAACAAAATAAAGGGTGAGTAGACAGGCCTTCATTGCAAGGGGTGGAAATTCCATTTCACTGGGGACAGAACTTTACCTCAGATTTTGGATAGTATGGGCATCAAATAAAATACCATCTTTTGTTCCTTAAGCTTTAAGACCTGATTCTGTAGATAGCTTCAGATCCCAATGATGGAGCATCACAATGGAGATGGTTGATGAACTAAGAGGCAATCCCACCTCCCACATATCCAGCTCCTTCCCTCCCTATTTTTTTAACTATAATTCTATTTCGATTGTAGTTTCCATTTTAATTATTTTATTTTTCTTTTATGATTTTAATGGTATAAGTTTCCCAGAGTTTTTTTGAAACAAGATGGGTTGCAAATAAGCTGAATGAACGAACAAACAAACAAACAAACAAGCAAACAAACAAACGTTTGAAAGAAGTTAACCAGTCAGTGGGTGGGATCCTCTTCAGTCCATTTAAAAAGAAAGACCATCACATCTTTCCAACGTTGTAAAAACTGTATTTTTTTGCAATCTTTTGTAATATACAGCAAAGATGTGATTTGAGAGTTGTGTTTGGAAAACTTTATAAATGCTTTGTGAAAGTGATTTAAAGCAGGGGTCACCAAACTTTCAGACCTCAGGGACCACTAAATTCATAATTTTAAATCCTGCAGACCACTAATATGATCTGCCTAATGACTGGCTGGATGGGCATGACTAGCTGGTCATGTGACTCGGTGGGCATGGCCAACTTAATGTCACTCACGTTGAGGGATGCATGGCTGGCCTCTATTACCCTCCCCTCCCAGTCACTGCTCACCTGCCTGCCTGGGCTCCTTAGGACCCTAACAGGAAGCAGTTGTTAGAACTAAGCATTGTACCTTTACAGGGAGGATATTTGAGAAGTGGGTGTGGCTCACTGACGACGCCTTAAAAGGCAGAAATAGCTATCTGAGTCTCCCAGAGAGCAACACAGAGTTGCAGTTTGTCAACAGCAAAAAAGGCCCAGAAGCTTGTGCATGAGATTTCACAGAACCAGGGCTGCAGAACAACTTAGTTTACGTAGGTAAAACCTGGCTAGAAAGAATATGCATATATACATATATACATACATACATACATACATACATACATACATACATACATACATATATATGTAAAGTTAAAATCTTGGGTGTTTTCCCGCATCATTAAAAGTCTGTTAGTTGAAATGCTTAAAATCCTGGCTAAAATCCCATCTTAAGACCCTCCAAAATCACAACAAAACACTTTGTAAGGTCTTTTGAAACTCTGGCTAAAATCCTAACCAACACTTTAAAAGTTTTCTTTTTTTTTTTTTAAAAAAAATAGTTTTTATTGAATATAAATATTAAAAAAAGACATACATAACATATACACAACGAACATTTATACAACATATACACAAAAAGAGTATAATATCTTCTTAAGCATTTTTTCAGAGTGACGTTCTACAATTCTACTTAGAATATATTCCTTCACCTTTCTTTAATCTAATAATATTTTTTATTACATATATATGTATCAATCGGTAATATATCCCCTATGTTTTTTGTATATTTCTAATTTTTAACCAATTATACCAATTATTCCATATTTTATAATAGTCTGATTCTTCTTTTTCTTGTAATTCTTTGGTTAACCTATCCATTTCAGCGCATTCTAAAATTTTCCCTATTACTTCTGTTTCACTTGGTATTTTTTCTTGTTTCCAATTTCTTGCGTAGGTTATTCTTGCAGCAGTTAATATGTGAATTGTAAGATATTTGATATCCTTAGGGTATGATTTGTTAAATATTCCTAATAAAAATGTTTCTGGTTCTTTTTCAATCTGTGTTTTTGTTATTTGTTCCAACCATTTTTTGATATTAGACCAAAATTTCTTTGCTGCCGGGCACGTCCACCATAAATGATAGAAAGTCCCTTGTGCCTTTTTGCACTTCCAACAAATTGGGCTATTTTTAGGTTGTATTTTTGCCAATCTGGTTGGAGGCATATGCCATCGATAGAACATTTTCAGTTGGTTTTCCTTGTATGCTGTTGCTTTCGTTAACTTTAGGTTTACCTGCCAGAACTTTTCCCATTTTTCCAAAGGTATTGTGTGTTTGATATTTTGAGCCCACTTGATATCGTTTCTTTGACTGTCTCTTCTTCCAATTTATAGCGTAGGAGAAATTTATAAATTCTACTAATTAATTTATTTTCTGAGTCTAATATAATTTTATCTATTTCTTGTTTTTGATTATAAATTTCATATGTTTTTATATGCTCTCTATATTTGGATTGTATTTGAGTATAAGTCCACCAGTCTATTCCTCTGTGTAAATCTGTCTCCAATTGTTGTTTTGTCTTTAGTTTGCCTTGATAGTCAATTATATCTTTATATCTAATTATTTTTGTCTTATCTGTTAAATTTGGGTGCCTAATTGATTCAGCCGGTGCTAGCCAATTTGGTATCTTCATATAATGTTGTTTTTTAATTTTAAGCCAAATTTGTAATAGTGAGTTCCTTATTGTATGTGTTTTAAAATATGAATGTGTTTTGTATTTCTCATCCCACATAAAGGAATGCCAGCCAGTTTGAAGTTCGTGTCCCTCAATTGTTAAAATTCTAGAGTCCTTTAATTCTATCCAGTCTTTAACCCACGATAGTACTGCTGCTTGGTAGTATATCTCCCAGTCAGGGAGTGCAGCTCCTCCTCTATCTTTTGTATCCTGAAGCAGTTTAAATTTTATTCGTGGCCTTTTCCCTTGCCAGATAAATTTAGATATTATTTTATTCAGCTTTTCAAAAAGTGGTTTATCTAATTTAATTGGGGTGACCTGAAACAAATATAAAAATTTAGGTAATATAATCATTTTGATGGCCGAAATTCTTCCTAGGAATGAAATATGTAAGTTTTCCCATTTTTCTAAGTCTTTCTTTGTTTGTTCTAGTAATTTATCATAATTGTTTTCTTTAATTGCTGATGTTCTTGTAGATAAGCAAATTCCTAGATATTTTATTTTTTTTGTTGTTTGAATTTGTATATTATCTATCAAATCTTTTGTTTGGATTTCCGTAAGATTTTTAACAATTAGCTTCGATTTACTTTTATTAATTTTTAGTCCAGCCACTTCTCCAAATTCTTCTATTTTTTGGAACAAATTAGGTATAGATTCCATAGGATTTTCTGTCAAAAATACTAAGTCATCAGCAAAGGCTTGAACTTTGTATTCTTCTCTATTAATCCTTAAACCTTCAATTCCTTGGTCTTCTCTAATTTTTTTCAACAGGATTTCCAATAATAGAATATATAGTAAGGGGGAAAGTGGACAGCCTTGTCTGACTCCTTTTGTTATATTAAATTTGTCTGTTATGTCATCATTCATAATTATCCTTGCTGATTGCTTGGTATAGATTTCTGCTATAATTTTCCCAAATTTTTCCCCAATTTGCATATTTTGTAGTTGTTCAATCATAAATTTCCAATTTTGGTTATCAAAGGCCTTTTGGGCGTCAAGAAAAACCAACACTGCCTGCTTCTCCGGGTGTGATTCATAGTATTCTAAAGCATTAAGTATTATTCTCATGTTGTTCTTTATTTGGCGTCCTGGCAGAAATCCATTTTGGTCTGGGTGTATATATGTATTTAATACTAATTTAATCCTTTCTGCCAAGATTGCTGCAAATATTTTGTAATCGGCATTCAATAATGAAATAGGTCTATAGTTTTGTATTAACTGGAGATCTGTGTCTTCTTTTGGAATGATTGTTATTATGGCTTCTGTCCATGAGTTTGGTATTTTGGCTTTCTCCATAGCTTCATTATATAATCGCAACATATTCTCTCCCAATACTTCTTGCATTGTTTTATATATTTCTACCGGTAGCCCGTCAGGACCCGGTGTTTTATTGTTTTTTTGCTTTTTCAGTACTTCATCTAGTTCTAATTTGGTTATTGGCCTATTGAGAGTAATTCTTTGTTCTTCTGTGATTTTTGGCATTCCTGATTTCCCTATGTACTGTTTTATTTTATCTTCCTCTATTTTCCCCTGATTATATAGAGTCGCATAAAATTTCTTAATAATATCTTTTTTGGCCTCTTTACTATGTTGAATTTCTCCTTTATCATCTTTCAATTGGTATATCATTCTTTTTTTCTGTTCTTTTTTCAGTTTATAGGCTAGCCATCTGCCCGTTTTATTTGCGTGCTCGAAATAGTTTTGTTTCGCCATTTTTATTTTTTGGGCTAGTTCTACTTGGTTTATCAAATTCAATTTATGCTTAATCATTTCCCATTCTTCTCTTATTATTTTGTTCTGGGGCTTTTCCTGGAGTTTTTGTTCTATTTGTTTTAGGTCTTTCTCTAATTTCTCTAATTGATTTTTCTTCTCTTTATTCTTTTTCCTCGTATATGCTATTACTAGGCCTCTTATATATGCTTTTAAAGTATCCCATGTGTTTTGTAAAGAGGTTTCCTCTATTTTATTTATCTGAAAGAATATTTTTACTTCCTTTTCTAACATCAAATTAAATTCTTTTTCTTTACATAATCTTTGGTTCATTGTCCATCTCTTACGTCTTCTTTCCCCTTTCCAGTTTATGAATAATGGATTGTGGTCTGCCCATTGGTTTGTGCCTATCTCAATTTTTTCTACTTCTATTTTGATACTTGGGGTCATCCATGCCATGTCCAGTCTTGACCATGAATTATGCGGATGGGAGTAAAAGGTGTATTGGGCCTCTTCTTCATGTGTTTCCCTCCATACGTCTGCCAAGTTTAGTTCTTCAGCCATGGTAAAGAATTCTTTTGGGAGTATTTCTTTTTTCTTTTGTTTTTTTTCTCAGTTTTGTAGTCTTTCTTTGCATTTACTATTGCATTATAATCCCCTATTACACAAATATCATCATATTCTAATTCTGCTAATTTTATATGTAGGTCTTTAAAAAAAACCTGTAGTTTTTGGTTAGGTGCATAAATCCCTACAATTAACATTTTCCTTTTCCCTATTTCTAATTCAACCATCACCACTCTACCTTGCTCATCGGTATAAACTAGTTTAGATTGTATTTTTTCTTTTACGTAAATCACTACTCCTTTTTTCTTTTTTGGGGCCAGAGATAAATATAATTTTCCTAATTTGGGGTTTTCTAGGATTTTTTGATAATCTTTTTGAATGTGTACTTCTTGCAGACATATCACATCTGCTTCTAATTTTCGTAATTTTGTGAAAATTTGATTCCTTTTCTTTGGGGCATTTAGGCCATTAATGTTTACCGAAAAGAGTTTGATCTGTTCATCCATTGCCTATTGTATCTGTTTTTTTGTGTTTCTTGTTTCCATCTGTTCTCTAGGTTTTGCACCTTCTCTCTGTTCTCTCTCTTTTTCTTGCCTCTGTCTTATTTCTTTTTCTTCCTTTGTTTCTATTGGTTCTTCTTCTTGACTTTTACTATCTGTTTCCTCCTTACTTTCCTGTTCTACTTCTAGTCTAAAATGTGTGTTATGAAATTCTCTTGCCTTTTCTAGAGTGTCTATTTTATATCTTTTGTCTTCCCACGTAATTAAGATCCCCTCTATTGGCAGCCATCTATACATTATCTTGTATTTGATCAATAGTTGTGTTAAAAACTGATATTGTTGTCGTAGATTTCTTACCCTTCGGGGTATCTGTTTTAAAATTATAATTTCTTTTCCATTATAGATCACCGTTTCTTCTCTAGATTTCTTATAGGCTTCATCTCGGATTGATTTTTTTAAAAATTTAACATGGACTTCTCTCGCCAATCTGTGTCTTCTTATATAATTTGTTTGTACACGATAAGTTTCTTCCAATTGTCCTTTTATTTCTTCTGGCTCTTTTTGTATCATTCCTGCAATAATCTCCACCATCTTTCCTTCTAAATCTCATTTTTTTCTTCTGGAACATTTTGAAAACGCAAGAAGTATGAGGCCTTTTCCATTTCGAGCATGGCCAAGGAATCTGAGATTTCTTTGTTTAGTTGTAGGGTTTTTTGTTCCATTGCTTCTACTTTTAATTCCACGTGATCTATTTTTGTTTCCGTTTTCCTAATTCTCTGTTCATTTTCTGCTATAGAATTTTGAATGCCCCCAATTTTATCCTTCATGGTCTTAATATCTTCCTTAACTTCTCCTAATTCA
The DNA here is from genome assembly GCA_022577455.1 of Arizona elegans. Taxonomy (NCBI): domain Eukaryota; kingdom Metazoa; phylum Chordata; class Lepidosauria; order Squamata; family Colubridae; genus Arizona; species Arizona elegans. Next base: position 1,063,710 of record JAKOOJ010000012.1, on the reverse strand, counting down.
TTTCTGATCTCTGCATGGAACGTTCTCATTTCTTCCTGATTTTCAGCTATTTTTTCTTGTGTTTGAAGCAGTGTTTCCTGGATCTTTTGAAACATATCTTGTATTACATTAGGTGCCATTTCCAGTTTTTCTTTTTCTTTTTCTTTCCCCATCATGCTATCTATTGTTTTTTGTTGTGAGGGGGAAGGAGTCATTACTAACGTACTCGTTGTAGGTTTTTCCCTGTCTTTGTTATGGTGGATGTTGTAGACATTTTTAATATTCGTGTAAAGCTTTCCAATCTTAACATCAATTATTAAGTTATTCCTTAATATCTCTTTTCCCCTCCAAATACTACTTATACACCACACAACTTATATATAGTTATATTATATTATATTGCCAGTTATCCCAATTGAGCAATTAATTCTTATTCACAATATAAATCTATTTACTTATCAATCAAGATTTTAATTTGATTTTCTTAATTTTCTAATTAGCAATCTTTTCAATTACCCCCTTTTTCAATCAGTCTATCTCAGAGATACAGTCAACTCATCTGTTATTTTGTATAAAAATCAGTCTTTCACTTTAACAATAATTCCTTGTCTAACTACAATTTCACAATACAATTTATAGCTATAAAAATATTGTCAACTTATATATTTCTTTCAAATATTAAACTTATTAACTAATTAAACAGTTCAAAATTAATAATTCACTTAATTTTTATTTTCTTTAGTCCTTATTGTCTTCTTGCTTTACCTCTCTCAGTCTGTTCTTTCACAATCATAAAAAACGCGATCTGTGTTGTCTCAGTCTTTTTTTTTTAATTTCTTCTCCCAGTAATCGGATCTCTGCATTCAATCTTCAAATCTTTTTTTTTTTAAACTTGAGTTCTTATTATCCAAAGTTATTTGTAAATCCAGAGTTCGAAATCCAGACAGGTCTTCTGTATCCGTGAAATTCACCACTTAGTCCAGTATTTCAGTCTCTGCACTCGGTTTCCGATGTTTGGGGTTTGAATCAGTTATAATTCCCAAGATCAAACGGCTTGTCTCTATATCCACAAAGTCCACAGGCTGCTCCCTTTGATCAACTGTAAAAGTCCGCAGTCAGACCACTTCGAGCGCTATTTCTCCTTTTCTTATATTTGCTTAGTCATTCTATGGGTTTCTCTTTTCCGCGCTGTAGTTATTCCCCCTTTTTTCCTTCTCCTCTTGTATCGCCGCTGTTGTAACTCACTTGTCTTCCTCTGATTGGATCGCGCGTCCCGTTTGCCGTCTCTATTGTAGGTGATCTATCTGACAGTCACTCGGATTTGCTTCCACTTTTTGCTTCGATTTAGGCGGGCGCCATCACTCCTGTCCGCCGATAAGGCCGACTTCTTCTCCACCAATTTAAGAGGTTGATCGCTCGACCTCCCTAATGACAGCGCAACACCAGGGGGCTTCACGAATTCCTCTTTCGTTTCCCGATCCCTCCAAGTTCAGGAATGCCCCTAAAGAGCAATTAATGAGGAAATTTGGGTTTCAGAGACGGAGCCTCCGTTTCCTCACCCGTTCATGATGACGTTACCGCCGGAAGTCCCTAAAAGTTTTCTTTTTGGCAACGTTTCGACAAGCTCTCTAACTTGTCCTCATCGGACCTCTACTTTCAGTTTAGAAGCAGTGGGTATGCTGCCAGATCGGAGTTGTTGCCTTTCTATGTTCGCTACTACTGATGTATGCTGGTTAGCCTGCAACTCTGTGTCCTGATTGGAGGGCAGCAGTTTTTTCTCCTGCTTCATTATCCTAGCTGCAGCCTGACTGCGTGTTAAAGGCCCAGCTTTCTTTGGTTCCTTATTACTAACTGTCAACTGCAAAGAAGGAAGGATTCTGGTAGGCAACACAACACCGTATACACACACACACACACACACAATAATGGGTGTATGTTAGTTTTTAATTTGTGGGTCAAACTTTTTATATATTCAATTTTAAATTGTTTTTAAATTTTGTAAATTTATATGTGTTTTAAAATGGCTTTACACGGCCCTGAGTCCTTCGGGAGAAGGGCGGTACAGAAGTCCAATAAACATAAACATAAACATATGTATATATGTAAATTTGGGGGAAAATTCTTCAGTTTCCCACATTGTCCCATTTTCAAAGTTTGGAGCCACAACTTTGAGTTCTCCCTTTGAGCATCTCCTGTTGACTCATTCAGGGCTCAGATGCTTCTCTTCCTTGCAATTGTCCAAATTATAGTGATTTTGTTGTTTTTATGTTAGGACCCTAGAGACCTTTCTGCAAACTTTCAGAACATTTTACGCAAACATGTCAGAAATTGGTTTAATATCAATACCAGTCTCAAAGCAAAGTCTGGTGGGGTCTATATTATCAATACTAGATGCATAAATGACTCTGGAGACAGAAAGGGAAGCTGGAGCTGGATTTCAGGGCTGGCAGGTGCTGTGTTTATGTCTCTTGACTGGGCTGTGACTGGATCTGAAGCTACTTTCCTGGAAGAGGTTTTGGTTTCTTCCCCATCTTCATCTCATCCATTGTTAAAAACCAGGTGCCACTGAGAAGGCTCAAATCATGTTGCTACTGCTTCAACTTCTCCTGCTTCTGTGGCCAAGGGGAGCCTGTGAGATACGCAAAGCCAAATGCCTCCTGACTCTGGAGCAGGGTGAAGTGGATCCAGACAATCACTACAAATCAGGAGATTATTTCATTAGCGGCATAATCTCTACAAGGGACACTAGGTTTGAACCATTAAGCTTTGAGCGAAGTCCTTCAATCAAGCTCCTTGCGTAAGTCCTGCGCTGCATTAGAGCCACTCCATTTCCAATGAATGTCTACAGTTCCAGTTCTCCAAAAACACCAGGTGCTTTCTCTCCTTTCTCTGCTCCTTTTGCTTAGTTACTTTCTGTTTCTGTCTTTTGTTGCACACTGCAAGTGATGAAGCTCATTGTGAGAAGTAAAATTTTAGAAACCCAATCACAATGTTTGCCCCATTCCATTTCCTTTCTGTCCTATGAGCAGAGCTAGAGTGTAGACAGAGAGGAACAAACGGGCATCTCCCTTCCACCTCAACCCTCAGCTGAGCTGGACTCCGAGGAGGCCTGATCCAACCACAGAGGCTGCCGTATTTTCTCTTTGCATCAGATATGTGATAGCGCCATTCTTGTTTATCCACACCAAAATTTACTCCTAGTTTCCAAGCATCCCAATTAAGAACATAGTTATTCAGAGAGTTTGCAAGTATCTTTGATTCTCATTCAAGAGTTCAAGAGTTCATGCCAGGGATCTAACAATGAAACGTTTTAAAGAAATGAGAACATCTCTATTATATTGGTTGGGTTGTTGGATATTATCTCTATTATATTGGTTGGTTTGTTGGAATTCATAGACTCTGTGACTCTAGATAGCTTACAATTAAAAGAAAAAAAAAGACAAAACAGGAAAAGACGAAAAACCAAACCAAACCCAGAAACAACAACAATAACAACAAATCCAATAAATTTCCATCCAATGTGGCCCAATTTTCACTCTGCCTCAGAGGTTGGCAGAATAATCTGGTCTTTACAAGCTTCTAAACATCATCCAGGTTGACCCATTCTCAGTAAGTTTGGTCCAACTCCACAAATATTTATCATATGAAAAAGGTACAAGAGTGAATAATAAAGGTTTTTTTAAAGCCATTCAGTATCTTAGAATTTATTTTTTAGATTAGATTAGATTAACAGAGTTGGAAGGGACCTTGTAGGTCATCTAGTCCAACCCCCCACCCAAGGAGGAGACTCTGCACCACTTCCGACAAATGGCAGTCCCATCTCTTGCTGAAAGCCACCAGTAATGAAGCTCCAACAACTTCTGAAGACTACTTCTGTTCCATTGATTGATTGTTCTTACTGTCAGAAAATTTCTCCTTATTTCTAGGTTGAATTGAATCTCTCCTTGGTCAGTTTCCATCCATTATTCCTTCCGGTGCCTTCAGGTGCTTTGGAAAATAGCTTGACCCCTTCTTCCCTGTGACAGCCCCTCAAATATTGGAACACTGCTATCATGTCTCCCCTGGTCCTTCTCTTCACTAGACGAGCCATGCCCAGATCCTGTAACTGTTCTTCATATGTTTTAGTTTCCTGTCCCCTTATTTGATAGAATCCTAGAGCTGTAGCGAAATATGAAAGCTATCTGAGTTTATCACCCATCTTCACTCAGAAAGAGGAAATAATCCATCCAATATGGGTTAAAATGCTTGAAGACCAAAAAATGAAATTGAAGTGATGCTAGGATAAGAATAGTTCCTAAAAGTAGTATGGGATTCAAAATTTTCTACTGCTTTTATTTCCCTTCCTCCCCCAGTGTAATAGTTTCGAAGTTTGCAAATTGTTTGGAGGAATTGTAATGAGTGGATGAAAAATACAGTATTATCAGGAAAGAAAGTTGTATGTTATTTTCATCTTTTTTTTTTTTGCATCTGCAGCACATCATCCAATCATTATTGGAAATTTCTGCCCTTCCTTTTTGCCACTGAGGAGATCAACAGGAATGTCCACCTCTTGCCTAATATCACTCTGGGTTACAATATTTATCAAATTTTCTTCAAGGTAGAAATGACTTCCGATCCGTTGCTGGATCTGCTTTCGGACGGGGAGGCCAATGTTCCCAACTACAGATGTGGACGGCAGAGAAACACGGTGGCTGTTCTGGAAGGGGCTGAGTCTGGCATCTCCATCCAAATTTCAACCTTGTTGGGCACCTACAAAATCCCTCAGGTATGTCTTTCTTGGAGGAACTGTTAGAAGATCAATCAGAATAGAGCTGGAAGGGACTTTGGAAGTATTCTAGTTCAACCTCCTTCTCAAGCAGGAGACTCTATGCCATTTCAGACAGTGGCTGTCCAGTCTTTTCTTAAAAACCTCCAGTGATGAAGCACCCACAACTTCTGGAGGCAACTTCTGTTCCACTGGTTAATTGTCCTCACTGTTAGGAAGTTTCCCCTTAATTCCAAGTTGCTTCTCTCCTTGATTAGTTTCCATCCATTGTTTTTTGTCTTGCCTTCTGGTGCTTTGGTAGATAAATTGACCCCCTCTTCTTTGTTTATGTGCAATTTTGAATCAAACACCGTCTCCTTCCCTCCAGAATGCTCTGTGAATGCTCCAACACTGTAAGTTTTTAAGAAGAGATTGGACAACCATTTGGTTTCCTGCCTGAGCAGGGGCTTGCACTAGAAGACTCCAAGGTCCTTTCCACCTCTGTTATTCTGTTCTGCTATAAATGACAAACAAGAGTTTTGTTAAGGAAATTGGAAGAATTACATTTTGCTTGTTGCTTTTAAAAGAACATCATCTTCAATTCAATCTTTAAATAAGGCGAGAAGTAACCTAGAACTAAGGAGAAATTTCCTGACAGTTAGAACAATTAATCAGTGGAATGACTTGCCTCCAGAAATTGTGGGTACTCCAATACTGGAAAATTTTACAAAGACAGCAACCATTTGTCTGAAATGGTATAAAGTTTCCTGCCTGAGTAGAGGGTTGCACTAGAAGACTCCAAGGCCCCTTCCAAATTTTCCAACTTTTAATTTGACATTCTGTTAATTCTTTTCAGATCAGTTACAGTTTGGCTTCCCCGATTATGAGGGATAAAACTCAGTTTCCTTTCTTCTACCCGATGCTCCCTGCGGAAGGAGTCCAGTACCCAGGGATGGTCCAGCTTCTCCTCTATTTCAGGTGGACCATGGTTGGTCTCGTTGCTCCAGAAACTAACCAGGGAGAGAGGTTCATGAGGAGAATGTCTTCTTTGATGTTAAGGAATGGCATTTGTGCAGTTATCTATCAAAGCTTTCCACTAAATCTGTATCAGCTAGTTTTAACCCTTAGCAAATATTACAAGTGGAGAGAAGTCAATGTCGCCGTATATGGTTCAGAGATAATGTCCTTCCAGTTTGGAATGTTGATTCTACAATCCGTACTTCAACAATTTCAGGGATCTATTGTAGAGAAAGTCTGGATCACCACAGCACACTGGGACCTGAGTCTCGAGTTGATGTTTACTAAAGCTTCCTTTAAATACATTGGTGGGCTCTTTTCCTTCCTAATACAGAAAAGGAAATGGGCGAACTATGATGCTTTTAGTCTCTTTGTTGACTCAGTATTAAACTTTTCAAAGAAAATCTTTACATGTTCCTCCACTAAGGATGACTTTTCGGTGAAAGTCTGGAGGCGGTGCAGACAGAAAGAAGAACTGGTGGCTCTGAGGGATGAGGAGATGGATCGGATCCTGGCTATGGACAGTTATCTTACTTACAGCACCATCTGGGCTGTGGGCAGGGCTTTAAATTCAGCTCATATCTCCACATTCAAGAGATCTGTGAGGCACCGAGGCATAAAGGTAGAAGCTCCAAGACTGACGGCTTGGCAGGTATTTCTATTTAATTCTGAAAAATTAAATTGTCCTGAAACTCAGATCCAGCCCAATTGCAATCTATCTTCCCTTGCTTTTTCCTTTCCATTCCACCCATCCATATTTTTTCTAACAATTTCCTCTTTTTATTTTTTTAAAGGCAATACAATGATTTTTTTATTTCATTTTTAAAATCTAATTTCATAATATAGAATACAAATAAAAATAAAAATAGGGAGACGGAGAAGGGAAAATGGGGGAAAGAAAAGTTTGGGATAGGGAGAAATTTTTTTTTAAAAAAAAACTTCCAACTTTTTTCAGTGCAGTAGTATAAAAAAAAAAGGTACAGTCTCATCTATTTATTTTTACATGCTTAATATGCTAGAGATTTCTGTAATAACTGTTTATTAAGCAAATCCCAAAGTATAACTTTCTTTTTTTTCCTTGACCACAAAGTCCAGAAGTGGTATCCAAGTAGAAACAAAACTAGATATTTTTTTCTACTAAAACAGTTAATTTGACCCATTTCTGAAAGATCCATCTGTTTTTCCATCCATCCAAGGAGCCTGAGTGGCACAGCAGACTAATGCTACTGTTAAAAGTAGTATTTAGCTTCCAGCTGCCTGCAATTACTGCAAGTTCAATTCTCACCAGGCTCAAGGTTGACTCAGCCTTCCATCCTTTCTAAGGTAGGTAAAATGAGGACCCAGTTTGTGGGGGCAATAAGCTGACTTTGTATAAAATATACAAAAGTATGAAGGCTATTGCTTAACGCCTTGTAAGCCGCCCTGAGTCTCCGGAGAAGGGCAGCATATAAATCAAAATAATAATAATAATAATAATAATAATAATAATAATAATAATAATAATAGAGAATGAAGAAATGATAAAGGCAGTAAAATCAGAAGAAGGCTACAAGTACTTGGGAATTTTAGAAGCCTCTGACTTAATGCATAATAAAGTCAAAGAATTAACTTCAGCCAAATATATTCGGCAAGTTCGTAAGATATTAATGTCCAAATTGAGTGGAGGAAACATCATAAAAGCCATAAATACCTGGGCTATAACTGTGATTAGATACTCTGCAGGAATAATTGACTGGACTCAGATGGAGTTAGACAATTTGGACAGAAAAACAAGGAAGCTTATGACAATGAATCATGCCTTGCACCCTAAAAGTGATGTTGACCGATTATATTTACCAAGAGCAGAGGGTGGTCGAGGACTCCTACCAGTAAAGCAGACTGTGGAAGAAGAAAAATGCAGTTTGAATGATTACATCCAGAAAAGTGAAGAACCAATGATTAAGGAAGTAAATAAAGGAGGCCTTTTAAAGACAACTAAAACAAAAGCAGAATATAAGAAAGAAGTAATTGAGCAGCGAGCTGAAAATTGGAAACACAAAGCTCTGCATGGCCAATACTTGAAAAGTATTGAAGGCAAAGCTGACCAGAAACTAACTTGGAACTGGTTAAGATCAGGAGTACTGAAAAAAGAAACAGAAAGCTTTATTTTGGCAGCTCAAGAACAAGCCTTAGCCACAAACTGCATGAAGGCAAAAATTCAACATGTCACCACCAACAGCAAATGCCGCCTCTGCAATGAGAAAGATGAGACAGTCGACCACCTGATCAGTGGGTGCAGCAAAATTTCACAAACTGACTACCTACAACGCCATGACCGAGTTGCTAAGATCATTCACTGGAAATTGTGCCAGAAGTTTGGATTTGAGTACAGCAAAAACCACTGGGAACATCAGGTTGAGAAAGTTTTAGAGAATGAGAAACTCAAGATCTTATGGGACTTTAGGATTCAGACTGACAGGCACTTGGTCCACAACACACCTGACATAACAATAGTTGAAAAGAAAAAAGTATGGTTCATTGACATTGCAATACCTGGTGATGCACGGATTGAAGATAAGCAGCAAGAAAAAATCACAAAGTACCGGAATTTGCAAATTGAAGTTGAGCGACTGTGGAAAAAGAAATCGTGGGTTGTCCCGATTGTAATTGGAGCCCTTGGAGCAATACCCAAAGGGCTACCCCGCTATTTAGAAATTCTAAATTTGCCGGAATTGAACATTTTGACTCTACAAAAAACCACCTTACTCAGAACAGCTTACATCCTCCGACGATACCTTAACAGTTCCTAGATCCTTGGTTAGGACTCGAGCTGCTGAGCTATTAACCAGCCTCAAAGGCTGTGAATCTCACTAAAGAGTAACTAATAATAATAATAATAATAATAATAATAATAATAATAATAATAATAATTCCATTGGGATGATTAATATATCTTTCCATTTTTGTACATAAAGAATTCTTACTGCAGTCAACATATACAATGAGAAAGTTCCAAGTTTTTTTTTTTTCCAATTTCCTTGTCCAAAAGTACTAAAAGAAAAGTCTTGGTTTCAGTTTTATATTCATGTTGCAATCTTTTGTATTAAAATTTGAATCTGATCGATTTATCACAAGTCCACCAAAGAAGATAAAAACTTTCTCCCTTACAATTGTATTTCAAACATACATTATTTCCCAAAGCACCTGAAGGCAGGAGAAGAAGCAATGGATGGAAACTTATCAAGGAGAGAAGCAACCTAGAACTAAAGAGAATTTTCCTGAAAACAACTAATCAGTGGAACGATTTGCCTCTAGACGTTGTAGATGCTCCATTGCTGGAGATTTTCAAGAAGAGGTTGGAGAACCATTTGTCTGAAGCGGTATAGGTTTCCTTGCTTGAGCAGAGAGTTCAACTAGAATACCTCTACAGTCCCTCCCAACTCTGTTTTATTCATACATTTGAAATTCCTATATACATCTTCGACAACTTATCAGGTGTTAAATACTAAATATACATCATTTTACAAAAGTTCTCTTTTAAATTAAAATGAAGGTACAAAATGTGCCTGTAAAAGGAAAGTATGAAAAATAAAGCTACCTCAGAAACATGAGCATATGTCAAAACTCTTGTCTTTTACAATCATTGATCTAATCTACATCTTTAAACATGATTAGACTTAGACTAACTTTTTTTAATGAAAAGTTTTTTTTATTAATAATACAAAATTAAAAAAAAAACATTGGACATAGATATGACATCACTGGTTCCATACACCTTCCGTCACTTTACAAAAATATTAGTACTCATATAAACATATAGTTCTTAAGCTTTGTTCACTATTTAAGCATAATAAGATATGATATTAATACTTTTCCCCTTATTTCTGTACATTTATTTATCTCTTAAACATACATTTATCTATAATAACATCTATACTTTTGTTCTAACACTATACATTTGTCTTGGCTACCCTCTTGTTATCTATCCAATCATAAAATTGTTCCCAGATTATGTAGTACTTAGTTTTGCTTTTATCCTTGAGTTCCAAAGTGAGTCTGTCCATTTCTGCGCAGTTAAAGATTTTCAGTAATATTTCCTCTTCAGTTGGAATCTTTTTCTTTCCATTTTTGAGTGAAGGCTATTCGTGCCACGGTGACTATATGCAATAATAAATATTGTATCTTTCTTATATTTTCTTTCTATAATTCCCAATAAGAAAAATTCCAGTTTGACCTCTATATCTGTTAGCAAAATTTCTTCCAGCCAGTTCTTTAGTAAATTCCAAAATTTCTGCGCCTTTGGGCATTCCCACCACATGTGGCAGTAATTCCGAATGGTCTCTCCACACTTCCAGCACATTGAGGATTTCCCCTTATTCATTCGTACTAATATTGTGTGTGTGTGTGTGTGGGGGGAGGTGCCATCTAGAGGTTTTCCTTGTAGAAAGTTGCTAGTGTGGTTTTTAAATTCCCCCCACATAAACTTTGTCAATTGTTCAAATCGATATTGTGCCCAAAATATTTACACCAAATTATCATCGTTTCTTTCACCTGTTCCTCAATCATATCTTGTTCTAATAAATATCGATATAGTTTACTTATGGTCGTGCCTTCCCTGCTAAATAAAATTTTATCTAATTCTGATGATTCTTGCTTTATGCCCCATTCCTTTTTATCTTTGCTAAATTTAGATTGAATTTGGAGATACGCCCACCATTCCAATTCAATTCCTTCTTCCTTTAAAGTATTTCTTGCTTTTAATTCTCCTTTCTCATTCAAAATATCTTTATAGGTGACAGCTCCCCCTCGTTTTGAAAAATTTGGATGTGTGTACATTTCTAATGTTGACACCCAATTAGGAATTTCCATATAATTATTTCTTTTTGTTTTTTTCCAAATATCCAGTAGTGCTATCCTAATATAATGCCTCCAGAAATATTAATGGACTAAATATTTTTCCTCCCATTGAATAGCGTGCCACCCTGTCTGTGTCTTGTGTTTTTAAGATGCATCCACTCACTTAGCCAAACTAATGCCACTGCCTGATAATTCTTTGTCCAGTCTGGTAGGCCAAATCCTCTTCTTTTTCTAGCATCTTGTAATAATTTGAATCTGATTCTCAGTCATTTCCCTTGCCATGTGAATTTTGAAATGAGTCTCTCTAAATTTGTAAAAAAATCTTTTTTGAGCCGAATTGGTATGCATTGAAATAAAAACAACATTTTAGGAAGAACATTCATTTTGATGGTGGCTATCCTGCCCATTAGAGAAAGCTGTAATTTTCCCCATTTTCCAAATCAGACCTAATATGTGCCATTAATTTGTCATAATTATCTTCTTTAAGCATAATGCATCTCGCTGTCAGTTGAATTCCCAAATATCTTATTTTTTTTGTAGTCTGAATATTTATCTTTCCCTCCAATTCTTTTTTTTTTTTTGCTCTTCAGTCATGTTTTTAACTATCATTTTTGTTTTATCCTTGTTTATTTTCAGGCCTGCTACTTCCCCACAGAACTCCAGCACTTCCATCAGCCTAAGACCAGATTGTACAGGCTCTTCAATAATAAATACAAAGTTGTCTGCAAATGCCTGTACCTTAAAACTTTATTTTCTTACTTTTAAACCTTTGATTTGTTTGTCTTCTCAAATTGTTCTAATTAAAGCCTCTAGTGATAAAATAAAAAACAGTGGTGATAGCGGACAAACTTGCCTTGTGCCTTTTTGGATTAAAAAGTTCTTAGTCGTTCTCCCATTTATCACCACTCTGGCTTCTTGTCTGGAGTAGATTGTGTTGAACATCTTTATAAATTTCCCCCCAAAATCCATATATTTTAATTGTTCTAGTATGAAGTCCCATTTGACGTTATCGAATGCTTTTTGCACATCGATGAATATCAACGCCATCTGTTTTTCATTGTGGACTTCATAGTATTCTATCGTATCCAAAATAATCCTAATGTTTTTCCTTATATGCCATCTGGGAAGAAAACTGTTTTGATCAGTATGAATGAAATTCTCTAAAATTTTCTTTAGTCTGTCTGCCGTACTTGTCGTGAAGATTTTATAATCCGAATTTAGTAGGGATATCGTCCTATAATTTTTAATATAAATCAAATCGGAATTTTCTTTGGGAATCAATGTGATTGTTGCTTCTTTCCATGATTCAGGTATCTTAGCTTCATTAAGTACATCATTCTACACCTTTAATAACAGTGGGCTTAATAATTCCTGGTGATTTTTATAAATTTCTGAAGGTAGACCATCTGGGCCTGGCGCTTTGTTACTTTATTGTTTTTTGATTGCCTCAGATATCTCCCATGCTGTTATCTCATTATTTAATAAATTTTTACCTTCCTCTGAGATTCTGGGCAATTCTGTTTTTTGAAGGTATCTTACCTTCTTCTATCTTCTCCTTATCCTCATAAAGGTTTTTAAAAAACTCATACGCTACTTTCCTCTTTTCCTCATTTTGATAAATTAACTCTCCTTCTTCATTATGTAATTTACTACTCTGGTTCTTTCCTTTCTGTTTTCTTAGTCTATAAGCCATCCAACTTCCCGGCTTATTTGCATTCTCAAAAAAAAAAAATATGTTTAATGCTTTTAATTTGTTGTGCCATATTTTCCTTTTCAATGATATTTAATTTATGTTTAATTGTATTTATTTGTTGTTTCAATTCCGATTTTATGGGTTCTTTTTCCAGTTTGCTAAGATCTTCCTCTAAATTTTTTTGTCATTGTCTTTTTTGTTTGTGGTCTTTGGCCATGTATGATATTGCGATACCCCTCATAAAAGCTTTTGCTGTGTCCCACAGGTTCTGATTGTTCGTATCTCTTTTTTATTACTTTGAAAAAACAAACTCATTTGATCATCCATTTTTAATTTAAATTCATTTTGATTCAAGATTCCTTTTTTTAAGGTCCACCTCCATGTCTTTTTTTGCCCTTTCCATTTAATTTTAATGGGATTGTGGTCTGCCCATGAATTTATGCCCATATTAACTTCCTCAATTCCCAGATTCAAGTCTGTTGATGCCCAAACCATATCAATTTGAGACCAAGATTGATATTTACCTGAATAATAAGTATACTGTTTCTTATCCCCATTTTTTCTCTCCAACAATCCTTTATGCTTAATTCTTCCATCATCTCGAAAAATGAATTAGGTAACATCCTTCTAACACCTTTCTTTTGTCTGTCATTTCTATAGTCTAGTTCTCTATCTACAATCGCATTGAAATCACCAATTATACACCAATTATCGCATTCTAAGTCTCTAATCATGTTATACAGTTTCTTATAAAATAGTTTTTGGCCCTCATTTGGCACATATATTCCAACCAACATCAGTTTTTTCCCATCCACAGTTAATTCTATTATCAATATTCTGCCCTCTTCGTCTTTATACACCTGTTTGGCCAAAATACCCTCTTTTACATACATTACAATTCCCCCTTTCTTCTGCTGCAATGAAGATATGAACATCTTTCCTAACTTAGAGCATTTTAATAGCTACTGATGCTGCTTTTTGATGTGTATCTCTTGCAGCACTATTATATCCACATTTGTCTTATACAACTTACTAAAGAAGTTTTTTCTTTTCCCTGGAGAATTTAACCCATTAACATTTAATGATAGAATTGCTAATGCTTCTTGAAAACCTCTATTTATACTTAGGTCTTGTTGCCCTCATTTGTCTGACTTCTTTATATTCCTTGCATCCACCATCATTGTCTTTCCCGTTATCCACATTCTCTCCTTTCCAATTCTCTTTTTCCTTGATTTGGGATTCCCCCATTTGGTGACTGTCCTTCTAGTTCTCCTTCTTCCCTTCTTTCTCTTTCCTCCAATTCAACCTCACTGCCAAAATTTTGTCTATAAAACTCTTCTACTTTGTCCACCGTATCCAATCTCAATCATTTTTCTCCCCAAAATACTATAATCCCTTCCAGAGTCAGCCACCGAAAATTTACGTTTTTCCTTGTTAGTTTTGCTGTAAGCATTTGGTAGGGTCGTCTTAAGTCTTTTACCCTTCTCGGGACTTGTTTGAGCACCACAAGCTGTCTTCCTCATAACTCTAGTGAATCTTCTTTGGTCCTATGGAGAATCTCATCACGGATTGATTTTTTAATGAATCTAATATGCACTTCTCCAGGTAGATTATGGCTATGTGCATAATTTGTGTGGATTCTATAAATTTCATCCATTTCATTAATCATTTCTTCCTTCCCAATTCCTAACGTTCCTGCCAATAGCTCCGCCATCATCTCTGGAAGGTCCCCATTCTTTTTTTCTACACATTCTGAAATCGTAGAAAATGGGCAGCCTTATCTATTTCCAATTGGATTATTGTCTGTTCGAGATCTCTTTTGGCTTGAATTAATCTTTCTTCCATCTTCTGTAATTTTTGTTCATTTTTTAGAATTTGTTGCTGGAAGCATTCAAATTTATCATCCATCAATCTCATCTTTTCTTTCATTTCTCCCGTGTCACTCCTTACTTCTATCTCTCATTTCAAATCCTTATGGTTCTTTAACATAACCTCCTGCATTGTTTGTAGCATCTGTTGTAGATCATCAAATGAGTTTGATCTCTCTCTCTGTAGCATTCCTTCTATAGATCTTTGCCCTGTTGGACTTAGTTCCATTATTGTAGTTTGGGCTTCTTGCCTCCTTCCTGCACCAATTCTTGTCAAATTGGGAATATTTGTCATTTTTAATGCCGCTTTAAATTGATGTCCCCACTTCCTTATATTTCTCTTAGTTTCCTCCAGCACTATTCAACTATCACTCTCTCAACTAGTTAATTCTCGATGTTTAACTTTGCAGCTTTCACTCTCTATTTTATGTTTTTAAGTGTCTCTTATGTATTCTTTAATTTTCTTTCTTGATCTTTCCTTTGCCAACTACAGTCTGCAAACCTTCCCCTTAGTCAACAATTAATGAATAACAAAATCTATAATTAAATCACTTAATAATATCAATAATTAATGCAATAGGTGGTGGAGTTAATAAAATAGTAGTCCAAAGATTACATAGAAAGAACAATAATAATTAGAGAGATGATTTCCTTTGAAAAAGTTCCACTATGAAGATTTCATTAAATTTTTCACATCCAAATTTACTCCTTAAATTTCCTCGATTTATAAATCAGTTATTGGCAGGCCATCCAAAATAGATCTTGTTTCTCTTTAAATTTCCTCTCCTTACTTAAATTGTCTCCAATTTTTTCCTCAGCCAGTAAGTGTCTCTTGCTCCCTATTATCCTAGTTAACAGTCAGTCTTACTTCAAAATGCCTGCGTTCTCCAATTAGTCAGCATTTTCGCTCCCAAACTAAATTGTCTCCTTAAATCTGCAATAATGGTAAGTTTCCTCTTCCTCTTTTCCCTCACGCCACCAGTGATATCTATCGCATTGAAATGGTCTCTTTTTTTGGCCCCCACTTGCTGTTTGCCACTTTACTACAGAGGAAATTTCCTCCTTCCTTGGGCCTCCTTCTGACTCTTCCCTCTTTGCAGTCCCCTGAGAAGATCTTCACCCCGGGTCTCTCACAGAGGGCTGCCAAAATCACTTTTGCCCAGGTCCATCTCTCTGTTGTCCATCTAGTCCACTGCTAATGTTGTCCAGCTGCCTGTTGTTGTTTCTTCACAGCCACCATTATGGGCCGCCTTTCTTCCCCCGTTCGACTTCTCTGAGGCTTTCCTACCATCCGCACTCTCAACTGCTGTTGAGAGCTGCTCTGCAGGGCACCCCTTTCTTCTGATTCCCCTCCAAGGAATCTGGGACTCCAAAGAATCTGCCAATCGGATGGAAAAATCCGTGTATTCAACTCTCTTAAATGGAGAGAAGTTCTGCACAGCTTTCCCTCTTGACAGCTGACCTAGTCATTTCAACTTAGACTAACTTTTATTGTCACTTTGAATGTACACAAATTGGCATATGTTAAAATGAAATTTCGTTGCATACAGCTCTCAAAGGGTCACCACCTCCAATATAGACTACATAAACATGACCAAATAAATAAATAAATATGTATATATACACATATATTATATGACACAGAGAAACAACACAGTCTACTTTGGATGTATATGGCAAGAAAAACGAATCTTGTGAGTTTACCAGACAGATGGCCTAAGGAACAAAACTGTTATGGAATCTGGTAGTCCTGCTAGAAATACTTAGTTTGCTACCGGTTCGTTTGTGCGTGCATGGAACACTTCTGTGCATGTGCAGAAATGTCCAGATGGGTGAGCGGAGCCTCCTGCTGTGGCTGCTACTGGTTTGCCCAATCCGGGGTGAATCGGTAGTAACTCATCACTGATCTCCAGATACTTAGTATTGGATGCTATTAGCAACTGTTATTATTCTTATGTTTATTGATACTCTCCTATCCAAGTTTGAAACTGAAAATAAAATCTGGTGTGAAACTTTTTGAAAGAGAGACAGAGAAATGTTCAGATACTCCCCAAAATAGATCAAAAGGTTCCACCCCCAGCTTAACTATGAAAGCCGGCTTGCTGTCCTTGGGTCAGTCACTCTCTCTCTCAGCCCAACTCACCTCACAGGGATGATGTTGTGGGGAAAGTAGGAGGAGGAAGGTGTGTTGCATAAATTTGCCACCTTGAATTATCTGTAAATGTAATAAAAGCAGGATACATACATACATACATACATACATACATACATACATACATACAAACAAATACTTCCGATGTCTTTTCTAAACTTTTCTTTCCCTTTCCTTTCCAGCTTCACCCTTTCCTTCAAAGCCCTCAGTTTCACAATAATTCCATAGATGGGATATATTTGGATGAGAAAGGAGATCTGACGGTTAATCTGGACATTTTGAACTGGATCGTTTTTCCAAACAAATCTATTAAGAGAATGAAAACTGGAAGTCTAGAAAAACAGACAACACAGGATTTTAAAGTTACCATTGACAAGAGAAGCATTGGACAGGTAGAAATGCTGACAATCTGTGACTAATATTTATTTTATTCTACTAAATATGGCAAAAACAGGATTACAATTTTGGGGAATGTGTGTGTTTTCTTTCATTGCTTTTGAGTTTTCATGTCAGCTGATCAGGTTCTCAAGAGTCCAAATATCATCTTTATAAGATATTCAGTTGGTCTAAATATTGATTTTTCTGGATGTACTTCCTTTCATTCCTCAGACCCTACCGACTTCCAGGTGTGTGGAAAGCTGTCATCCTGGATTCATGAAGGTGGTTTCGGAAGGGAAACCCATCTGTTGCTACCATTGTCTTCCTTGTCCAGAAGGAACCATCTCCACCATGGAAGGTGAGTGATAGCAGAGAAAAGAGGCACACTTTTGGGAAGACCATGGCCTCTGACTTGCTCATGAAAGCATGTTTTGAAAGGCATTTTTTAACTTGACTTTAAAAAATAATTTCTTTTACTGTGTATTTATAGGGAGTTACAAGAAATAGTCTGGTAGTTTAAACGCTCGCACTGAGAGGGCCTCCTCAGGGTGCCGTCGACCAGACAAAGTCAGCTGGTGACCCCCAGGGGGAGAGCCTTCTCTGTGGCGGTACCGCCCTCTGGAACGACCTACCGCCAGAGATATGCACGATACCGGACCTCCGGACTTTTCGTCAGGCCCTTAAAACTCACTTATTTCATCTAGCTGGGCTGGCTTGATCCCATCCTTTCGGTTTTAATTCGTAATCGATTTTAATTGGGTTGATTTAAATTGTGGGCCGAAATTATTTAATATCTTTTAAACTGTTTTAAATTTTGTATGCTATGTTTTACCTTGGCTCTTCACCGCCCTGAGTCCTGCTGGAGAAGGGTGGTATAAAAATCAAATAAATAGACAAATAAATAAATAAATAAATAAATAAATAAATAAATAAATAAATAAAATAGGGAACAGGATATTAAAAACAGCAGATCAATCAAGAATTGGAATCAGAAGAGAAATGGCATTTCTTTTTCTTCATCTTATTTATTGGTGAACCTCTGGCATTTTTTCTTGGCATCTCTGCAGAAATGGAGAAATTTTGATCCTCTCCTCTCCTCTCCTCTCCTCTCCTCTCCTCCCCACCCCACCCCTCCCCTCCCCTTCTCTCCTCCGTAGACAATTGTTCTTCTGCAATAGATTGCTTAAACTTGCTAACTATTGCTGCATACTTTCTTTCTAAACACACTGTCAGGGTTCAAAGTACTTCCACATACCAATGGAATCAACACTCCAAGGCAGGCATGTTCCTCAAAGTATAGATTTATCAGGCACGCCATATTCGCACATCTGGGGAAACCCAACTCTAACCCCCCCCTTGAGTTTCCCCTTAGTTAAAAGCAAAGTTTTTCCCCCTCCCCTGCAGTCCATCGCATGGTCCAATCAGGTCACAGTCCATCAATATTCATCTCCATTGTGGCAGTCCTGAAGGTGGAGGGGGAAAATGGCTCCAGGGCTAACACACACATTCTTCGACATTATCGTTAGTTTTATTCAAACTCTGCATGTGATGGAAGAATCTGCTTTATGATAGATGTTAATCTTTTTTTTTTTATAAAGTTTATTTCCATTTTTAAAGACAATGCTTTACATATATACATACAAACTTATTGCAACTAACATACACAAATATGTGTTGTGGCCCCGCCCTCTGAGCCTGTCCCATTGGAGGAAGAAAGCTCCGAGCATGAGGAAGAGGAGTCAGCCAGGCCTCCCTCTCCAGGCCCCTCCCCTCTGGCATTGTCTCAGGTGCCGGCCGAGGGAGAGGAGATCAGTAGGGAGACAGGTGGCTTGGAGCAGAGTGATGAAGAAACATCATTCCTGGACGCACGCCTCCAAAGGCGTGATAAACGATTGCAGCAGCTTAGGAGGCGTGCTAGGGATTAGAACTGAGTCACTGGACCACACCCCAGAGACTATATAATAGAGGGTGGTGGTCAGTGATCCTTGTGACGAACAAAGCAAACCTTGAATAGTCACTAAAGCCTCGTCCAGAATTGCTGAGAGAAAGATTTCTTGTTGTCGGACATTTGGACTCTTGAGTATTTAATCTTACTGTTTTACTGTGAAAATAAAGGCACTTGGCAGACGGTGTGTCTATCGCTGCCAAGTGGGAGATAAAGAAACTGGGTGCATTCCAAAGTGTTTCCTTAACCCTCGGCTGGCTGTGTTTGTGTGTGTGTGGGTACGGGGACAGATCATCATGCGCCTATACCACTAATACAGTCCATTTCATTTCCCTCTCTTTTTTTTCACCCAAATATACCATAAATTCCAACATTCGTAATAATCAGAATCTTTTTGGTTCCTAAGTAATTTCGTTAACTGGTCTGCCTCTGCGCATTCTGTAATTTTCCAAATCAATTTATTCTCTGTGGGTAATAGTTCATTTTCCATTCTTACGCATATAATATCCTAGCTGCAGTAGTGATATGGAGGATCAAGTACCATTTTTCCTTCGTTATTTTGTCTGGTTTCATTCCCAATAAAAAAATCTCTGGTTTCAGCTCTATATTATATCCTGTAATTTTCACTATCCAGTTCCGAACCTTGGACCAATATTTGCCTGCTTTGGGGCACGTCCAACATTGGTGGTAGTATGTCCCGCTACCATTCCTGCACTTCCAGCATGCCGAGGGAACTCCTGGGAACATTCTTGCAATTCTTGCCGGGGGAATATGCCAACGGTAAACCATTTTATATATATATTCCTTGTAGGGAGTTGACAAAGTAAGTTTCATATTCCTATTCCATATCGCATCCCATTTATTTAGATTCAGGGAAAATCCGAGATTCCTCCCCCAAACGATCATATTATCCTTAATCACTTCCTCGCCAATCCATCGTGATACCAAAAACTGGTAATACCGTGATAGTAATTTCTTTTCGGTTCCCAGTAAGATTTTATCTAGCTCCTGTAGTGACTTATAAATTCCCTCCTTTCCCTTGTCCCTTCTGACTTTCAATTGTATTTGGGCATATGCCCACCAGTCTACCATCTTGCCCTGATTCATAAGCTCCTCACGAGTCTTCAACTCCCATTTAGGGTCAAGCAAGTCTTGATAAGTCAGTAGTGTTTCCATATTATATAGTGTTGTATGTGTTATCGCCTCTAGGATCATTGAGTAATATCTATTCCTAACACCACCACCCCAGGATTCTAATAATATTCTCTGAAGGTAATGTCTCTTAAAGTGTCCACATTTCTTGTCTTTTTCTCTCGATAGAAAGTGGTGCCAACCTTGACACAAATAAAACCTTCCAATGTAAGAGTCAATGTTAATCTTGTTCTTTTCAGATGCTGAAAAATGCACGAAATGTCCAGTGGGTCAGCATCCAAGCATCAACCGAGATGGCTGTATACCTAAGATTGAAACGTTCCTATCCTACCAAGAAATGTTGGGGATCATCCTAGCTTCCCTTGCCTTGTTCCTGGTTTTGGCAACAGGTTTCGTCTTCGGAGTATTCATTAAATTTCAAGCAACTCCCATGGTCAAAGCCAGCAATCGTGATCTCTCCTGCATCCTCCTCATCTCCCTCCTGTTTTCATTCTTGACCTCATTCTTATTCATTGGCCAGCCAAGAGTAACCACGTGTCTTGTCCAGCAAACAGCATTCAGCAACATTTTTACAGTTGCCATTTCTACTGTCCTGGCCAAAACTGTCATGGTGGTGTTAGCCTTCTTGGCCACAAAACCAGGGAATAAAGTACAAAAATGGCTGGGGAAGAGCTTGGCCAACTCTATCATACTTTCTTCCTCTGGGGTCCAAGTTGTCATCTGCAGCATCTGGTTGGGCACCTCTCCCCCATTCCTAGAGTCGGACATGTTCTCAGAGTCTTCTCAGGTCATCCTGCAATGTAATGAAGGCTCTGTTGCCATGTTCTACCTTGCTCTTGGCTACATGGGTTTCCTGGCTGTCATCTGCTTCACAATGGCCTTCCTGGCCAGGAATCTCCCGGGGGCCTTCAACGAAGCTAAGCTGATCACCTTCAGCATGATGGTCTTCTGCAGTGTCTGGATATCCTTCGTACCCACCTACCTGAGTACCAAGGGGAAGTATATGGTTGCCGTGCAAGTCTTCTCCATGTTGGCTTCCAGTGCCAGCCTGTTGCTATTAATTTTTCTCCCCAAATGTTACATTATTTTCCTAAGACCAGATCTGAATACAAAAGAACGTATGATGTCAAAATAAAATAGAAAATTGAGTTCTGTATATGTGTTTCCCAGAAACCATCATCCGCTTCCTTTAATGACCCCATAATCCCTCACGGGGTGGAGTCCAGGCAACTGAATGGAGCTAGCAGAGTGTTTACTGGCCGGATGCCCTTCCAGACGCCAATTTGGAGAGTTGTTCAGCAGATATATTCTCGTTGTGCCCAGAGAGAGAAATATCTGCCTCTATCTAGGATCAAACTCACGGCCTCTTGATTATGAGGCGAGAGCTCCACCTCCAGGCCACCGCACCACTCATGTGTTTCCCAGAAATCTCAGTTAATAAATGTACTAAATGGTGTTTGATACTTTAATGTTTTTTAAATTAAATTTTAAAAAATGAGTCATTTCTTTATGTGGTAGAAATGGACTCCCAGTCATAATAGATGTGTTTTCCCCCTTTCCTTTTGCTGTCCAGTGTATGGGAAAGCGTGTGGGTATGCATGGATGCTATGGTTGTGTGTGTGTGGATTTTCTAAAGATACATTTGAACCAGAGACCAGGAGACCTTTCTGTTGAAGCACATTTTTTTCTTATTGATATTCAGGGCAAAAGGATGGGCCTAAAGAAGGGAGGATTCCCTCCTTTTTATATTATGTAAATTTATGCATACAAGGGATTGAGAACAGAAGCAAGTGAAATGATTAGGCCTGGGCAACAGCAAGTGTGTGATTGGGTACAGGACATCAAGAACTAGTGAGGTCCACGAGGCAATTAGTTCATAAATAAATGCAGTAATGACTCCACATCCCCCAAAATCTTACTCTGCCTCTGATGAAGCTCCTTGGATGAGAAGCAAAATGTCTTAATGAAAAATTAGAAAGTCCAGATGCCTTTGAAATAAAAGCACTTTTGGGACAACCATGACCTGGATGAATGAGAACCTCCATAGACCTCTGCACATAGGGCCCTAAAAAACTCAGGAACCCCAGAGAAGAAATTACTAGATTGGTAAAGGACTAGATGGTTTCATGCCAGGGATTGAGAACAGAAGCAATCAATCAGATCCTTGTTGTGCACCAACTGTGCCCTTTCCTGCACTCGGGGCCTTCATCATGCCTTGGTCACTCTCTCTTTGAATTTACAATAGGCTCTACATGGAGTTGATCTTGAAGATTACCTGGAATACACACATGGTCCAGAATGCAATGGTATGCAGAGCATTGGGTGCCCTATATTCTTCCATCCCATACCACTACTATGTAAGCAGCACAGGCTCCCAGTTTCTTTCCCAGTGCAATTAAATTCTCTTCCAAAGCCCTACTTTGCCTAGGACCAGGTATCCCTGGGGCCTCTTCTCCCTGAGGATATTTACCTGTCCCACCATTGCAGATATAATAGACACACTGTATGTTTCCTAAAACATTGCCACCATATGGTTCCTCAAAAGCCTGCCTTTTTTGCTGCAGCTCCTGCC
The DNA here is from genome assembly GCA_022577455.1 of Arizona elegans. Classification (NCBI taxonomy): domain Eukaryota; kingdom Metazoa; phylum Chordata; class Lepidosauria; order Squamata; family Colubridae; genus Arizona; species Arizona elegans. The sequence continues at coordinate 1,041,374 of JAKOOJ010000012.1, read as the reverse complement.
CTATTGAAAACCCTCCTGATTGAAACCCCACCCTCCTAATCAGCCGCCCCACCCTCCTAAACCTCTGGAGCAGTGTTTAAATCCAACTGTTTTTATTACCGGTCCTGTGGGCGTGGCTTGGTGGGTGTGGTGTGGCTCAGTGGGTATAGCAGGGGAAGGATACTGCAAAATCTCCATTCCAACCGCACTCTGGGGCCAGCCAGAGGAGGTATTTACCAGTTCTCTGAACTACTCAAAATTTCTGCTACTGGTTCTCCAGAACCTGTCAGAACCTGCTGGATTTCACCCCCACTCTGGAGGCTGTTCTTCTAAGCATTGGGATGAAGTGATTAAAACAAGATATACTGCCTTGGTGAAGGGTGGATGTGGCGTCAATTATTTCTCTTTTGGGTTTTGTTTATTGTTGATATTTTTTTTTATTGAAGAGTTTTACAGAAAGAAAAAAAAAACAAAAATTTTTTTACAAGTATTTCCCATCCCTCCCTCCCTTCCTTACCCTCTCCGTCCCCCCTCCCGAACTTCCCAGAATAAAATACATGATATAACAATTAACAATCATATCCTAAACTAAACTAATAAACTAAGGATTCCCCCTTCACACTTTAACTCCCCTTTTACTAACTAAGCATCAATACTCTTAATTTTTCTATTCATTCATAAGGTATTTGATACTTCTTAGTCCGATATTTGTTTTGAATATAATCAATCCATCTTCTCCATTCCGATATATAACTTTCTTGTGAGTGATCTTTCAAATATGCCGAAATCTTCACCATTTCTGCCAAATTCGCTACTTTTAATGTCCATTCTTCAATAGTAGGCAAATCTTCCTTCTTCCAATATTGCGCCATCAAAAGTCTAGCTGCAGTTATTAAATTTAAAATCAATTTAGTCTCTATAACCATACAATCTGTGATTATACCCAACAAAAACAATTGTGGAGTAAACTTTATCTTCTTTTTAAGAATATTTTGGATAATCCACCATATTTTAATTCAAAATGCTTTAACTTTTTTACAAGTCCACCATATGTGATAATAAATGGCATCATCACAATCACATCTCCAACACTTAGATTGCAAATTCAGATACATACAAGCCAACTTTTTAGGATCTAAATGCCATCTATAGAACATTTTATAAAAATTTTCTCTTAAATTTTGTGCTTGCGTAAATTTTACATTTCTAACCCATATTTTTCCCAAATTTCCATGATTATTGGTTCCTGAATATTTTGTGCCCATTTTATCATACAATCCTTAACTAATTCCGTTTCTGAATCTATTTCTATCAATACATTGTATAATCTTTTTATATGCATTTGACCTTGGTCTCTAATTTGTTTTACCAAATTTTCCTCGTTCTGCATGATACCAATTCTCTGGTCTTCTTTCCATCTAGCTTGCAACTGACCATACTGAAACCAAGTTCGAATTATTTTTTCTTCTTTTAATGCGTTTAAAGATTTTAACTGCAATACCCCCCCCCAACTCTTTTGGCCAGGTGTCCAGAGCCATTAATTAACCCAGTTCCTGACAGGCCAGGAATGAGCTCATCCTCCCTTGACCTGACCTCTGAGGTAGAATCTGGGGAGTGGTCCAAGGGGGACATCATACTGCCTGCTGTCTTAGTAAACAAAGACACTTGAAAGTATAAAGGTTCTCGGGAGTGGTAAAATTTATTACTATCGGTTCTGTGGGTGTGGCTTGGTGGGGGTAGTGTGATTGAGTGGGCGTGGCCACACTTTTTTTTACTTTTAAAACCAATTTTTCTACAACCTCTTCAGCCGAAGAGGTTGTAAAAAATGCTTTTAAAAACTCTGACGATCAGGCAAGTCAGCTGGGATTGCCAGAGGCTTTTAAAAGCATTTTTTCTACAACCTCTTTGGCCAAAAAAAAAATGCTTTTAAAAGCCTCTGACGATCCCAGCTGAACCATGCGATCATCATAGGCTTTTTTTTATTTTTAAAAGCATTTTTTCTCAACCTCTTCAACTATAAAGAAAAAAAATCTATCCCCATAATGTATTCCATATTTACCCAATGATATAGTTGGTCAATTATCTATTTCCAGACCCTTTGTCTCAAAGATCACCCCAAAGTTGATATTTCTAAGGGAAATGAAATTTCACTATCGCATGAGCAATTTTAAAATCACTTCCAATTTGTGATACAGACCAGTGCCCTCTAGGGATATATCTATGATTTTTTTACTATACTTTTCTCCAGTTTCTCCTCTGCACGTGGAGGCCCAGAGGTAGTTCAGGATCCCCAGAGGAGATGTTGCTTCTTACAGTAATTATTAAAATCCTGGTCTGTGAGATCTCTCCTGATATTCCTCCAGTGATTGCCTTTGAGGTAAACATCAGACTGAAGCAACTTGAAAGGGATCTTGAATGAGAAAAGGATAAATGTCTCAGGTCAAACTCCATGTGGCACAAATTTTGGGACATTCAGGGACTGTGCTTCTTGAATGTACCTTTCCTTTCTCTCCTTTCCAGGTGAAGTTCTCTTTATCTCTCTCCCAGTCAAGAAAGTCACTCTCATTTCCATCTTGTAACAGTGCTTTGAATTCTTTGAACTCTCTTGTCCTTCCTTAGAAACAGGAAGGGGATTGATTCAGCCCCATGAATTATGGATCTCCTCCTTCTGCTTCTGCTGCTGCTGATGTCCCAGCCAGTCTCTGGGAAGCTGAGAATGAAGTGCCTGCTGAGTTTGGAGGAACATGAGGGAAGAAAACTACGGAGCTATTACAGGCCAGGAGACCACCTCATTGGTATAGTCACCATTGCCACAGTAATATCCCATATAATGCTGTCTTTCAACACAGCTCCTGATACTCAAGCTCCCTCGTAAGTCATTCAGTGTGATGGAGTTGCATCCCTTCCATTTGCAGTCCTAACACTCTTCTTCGTTTCTTTCAGTTGCTCCTATATTGCAGGACCTGTTTAATTTCTTGAATCATTTGGGTTTCCATGGATTCTCTCTTACGTCTTATTTTAAGAGATCGGAGAGAAAAATGAATTATTCCTGTAAAAATCATAACCTAAGTAATGCCATATTTAACCTTCATATAACCTGATTTATATAACCTTTGAATAGGATAGGAGTAAGCATTATATCCTGGGAAGGATAAGGGACCAATGACGCTTGTTTTGAAGAAATAGATGTTCTGGTACATCCTAAATTGGGTCAGGCTGACCTAAGCTCTATTGAAACAGAGGAAGAGACTAAATGACCAACTAATAAGAACAATAACAACAATTATGAAAACATATGTAAAGGGTATTTTTGGAAGGTAATTTGGGAGGGGAACTCCAGGGCGGAACATGTGAAGAAAGCCAAAATGTTATGTAAGACCTGAAAACAATACCATGCGGGCGTTTGCATTGTATTGCTGAACATCGAAAACTGTATTTAAACAATGTAATCGAAGTGGTCAGACGTTCTCTCTCTTTCAAGTTTTTTGCAAAAGCTTGAAATATATATATAGCTTTATATATATATATTTAATAAACCTACTTTTTACTTGTTCATGGTCTCTGTTTCACTTTTTATGAGGTTTGCTGTTTTTTTAAATCTCACAAGATCCAAATCCAAAGATGAAACAGCCCCACCCTCGAAAGTCCAAATTATTTTCCCCTCTCGTACAATCCTGAGTTAATCACAACTAGCTGATTGAAAAGTTTGTAGTTTCCTCTGCCCCATCCATTTCCCTATTTTTATAACCATTCATTGATATTCAATGCCTGACCCTAGTATGGAATAGAGGATAGCTTATTTTTAGAATTGCTTTTCCGGATCATTTATAAGTCCTCTTTGCTGATGATTCTATTTTAATGATTGAATGACTTTGAATCTTGATCATTGCACAAATTAAAAATAATTACAAATAATGTAATTACAAATTACATTACAAATAATGATATATTTTAAATATTAAAACTCCATCCCACGTTCTCAACACTCATAACAATCAAACGGTGATGGGTAACTATAATTTTATTCTTGTTTTGGACACATTTGGCTTGATATTGAATGGTTTTGTGGAGAAAAAGAGGAATAAATGAAAATATATTTTGTTGTTGTTAGAGATGATGTTATCATGAACATTTTTTACAGTAGTTCAGTTACTGAACCAGCAAGAATCCTACACTTCATTTTTGGCATTCAACAAGTCAACAAGAATTCTCAGCTTTTGTACAATCTCACAATTGGCTACAACATCCATGACAATTATTTGAGCACCCTTGGCACTTCAGATGCCTTGCTTGACATACTATCTACTGGAGAAGCCAATGTTCCCAACTACAGCTGTGGAAAGAAGGACAACGTGATGGCTGTTCTTGATGGATCTTTTGATGACATCTCCATTCAGATGTCAACATTAGTAGGCACCTACAAAGTCCCACAGGTTTGTTTTTTTGTTTCTCTATCTGGCAAAGTGAGCAGGTTGTTGGTGGGCGGGTAATAGATTCAATCATATCTTTTCTATGAAAATAATGAACTGCTTTTCTCGTGGCCTTTGTCACGGGTAGGGATTGGGATCCAGAATGGGAAGGTGGCCGAAACATTTACTCGAGCAAGATTTGAGTAGCTGGACACAATCTTAAATAGGGAACATTTAAGCAAATCTCTAAAATGAACTAATTTCCATTTGCAGTGCTCTAGAGATAGAAGACATAGCATGTCTATTATCTGAGTGTCAATTTTATTAGAAAAGAGAAAGAGCAGTATCTTAGACTCCAGATTAGAGAAATGATTATATTTAATCTTGCTAATATTTTGCATTTTGTATTCTTTATCATGATATGGCTTAAGAGTTAATAACAATAGACTATTCCAGGGGTCACCAATCTTTTGGAACTCAGGGACCACCAAATTCATAATTTTAAATCCCGTGGACTACTAATATGAATTTTTTAAAAAAGATAAATAGTATTTAGGGCAATATAAAAATGAAAATATTTTTTCTACAGATCACCAACATTTTCTCACAGACCACCAGTGGTCTGTAGACCACCAATGGTAACTGCAGGACTATTCTAATATGTTTGTGAGAACCACACTGGATGTGTTAAAAGCTTACATTTTGGACTTGATCTGATCTAATCATAATTCACCATTCCTCATTGCTTTTCCAGATCAGTTACGGAATTGTTTCAGAGACTCTAAATGATAAAAGTCAAATGCCTTTTTTCCATCAGATGCTTCCAAAAAATGGGATCCAGTATCCAGGAATTGTCCAACTCCTCCTCCATTTCAGATGGACTTTGATTGGTCTCTTTGCACCAGACACAGAGGAGGGAGAGAATTTCATGAGAACTTTCACTTCTATGCTTGTCAGAAATGGAATTTGTGTGGTTATCTCACAACAATTCACAATAGCTAGTGCTACAGAACTTCTCAGAAATGCCATCTCTAAGTGGAGAAAAGTCAATGTCTTTGTTCACTTCATAGAATTTGCTTCCCTTGTGGATAGAATGCACCACATCCATGTAACAATTGAAGGTTTGCCAGGACCCATTGAAGGGAAAGTCTGGATCACCACAATCGTGGAGAAAGTAACAATGAGAAGGTATACACTTTCCAAATATATCCATAGTATTTGGGCCTTTGCTTTTCAGGAAAGAAAATGGCCAAATGATGACGCCTTTCAACCCAATCTTTTTAAGGATTCCAAATTTGAAGACCAGTCTTTTCACTGTTCTTTTTCAAAGCTTGTCCTTTCTGTCAAGAGACGGAGACGATGCACCCAGATAGCACCACTGGACATGCAAGAGAAAAAGAATAGAATTCAAATAAAAAATGACCTCCGTTTTTATAGTGTTGTTAAGACTCTGGCCCATGTCTTGAATATTGCATATTCCTCACCATCTAGGAGGAGAAAAATGGAGAACAAAGAGAGATTGGGGGCTGCAAGGCTAGAGCCATGGCAGGTATGTGGTCCTGACAAGGGTCCATCAAACGTAGTTCCTATTTAGAAAAAAATCCAATGCTGATGTAGGGGAAACATTGTTCTCAAAAATACCAACAGGTATGGCCAAGCTGAGGCCAGATTTAGTTCAAAGAATTGTGTTCCAAAGAGCAGGCACTGTGACAATTTTATTTTGATATTAAACACTGCTATTATACAATTATTTAAAATGTATACATTGTAAATAAATTCCTGTAATGATGGGTTTGTAATTAGCATGATAGAATTTTATACTCAAAAATTTAAGCTAAACCTGGGAGCATTTAACTTAACCCCTCCTCGCTTCAGGAATCCAATTAAAGTTTTTCAGACTGATGGCTACGCAGTCTTTGCATTGACCCTAACCCTAGCCCTAGCCCTAGCCCTAGCCCTAGCCCTAGCCCGAGCCCGAGCCCTAGCCCTAGCCCTAGCCCTAGCCCTAGCCCTAACCCTAAACCTAACCGTAAACCTAACCCTAACTCACTGCTCACTGCCAGGAGTTCAATCCTGACCAGCTCAAAGTTGACTCAGCCTTCCATTCTTTCCAGGGTGGTAAAATGGGTACCCAGATTGTTGCTGATTCAATAAACTGCTTAGAGAGGGCTGTAAAATCACTGTGAAGTGGTATATAAGTCTTTGTGCTATTGCTATTCAGGCAAATATTGTAGAGGGGACTGAACATCTCTCATTCACTAGCTCAGCTTTAAAATTGCTCCTCCTTTTAGGATGTTTCAAGTTGCTTTCAAAATTCCTGGATGTTTCAATTCTAGTTCCATCCCTTTCTGGAGAAGAATGAGTTTTGCAATTTTTCCTGGGAAAAACTGTACTTGGACCAAAGTGGAAATGTAGCAGCAGATCTGAATATCATAAGTTGGTTGCTTTTCCCCAAGGAGGATCCCATCAAAGAGCAACTGGGGAGTTTTGAAAGACAGAGGCTTATTATCAACCAAGATGCTCTTTCACGGCTAAAGTTGCTCAACAAGGTATTGAAAATATTGGCAACTTTTCTCTGTCTGTATGGTTGGTGTTAGGGTCCCCTGAAAGAGCAGGCTCGGATATATTTTTAACAGTCCATAACTGTCCACAGTTATTCATGCCTTTGTTTCACCCCACTGGGATAGGCCTCCTGCTGCTAGGAAGGTCATCCAAGGTGTTCAATCAATATGGAACCACAATGACTGCTCCGATATGAGGTAATGCCTTAAACTTAAATAATGAAGGACTGAAAATGAAAAACTTTCTTAAGTCTTGAAATAATGAGACAATGCGGATCAATTTGTAATGAAATGCTACTTAGATTTGGTCTTTGACTTGTAATCCATCCAAAAACCCTTGAATGCAATTGTTTATCTTGATTGTCAGCTATCTGAAGTCTTCCACTGAAACAAAGAATTCTCCAAATTTAAACAATAAATAAATGTGGGTCTGTCTTTCCATCTCATCTAATTGTAGTTCTAATTTTGGGAGGGAGTAGAGGACAGGGGGTCCTGGAGTGCTATTATTCTTGGGGGCTCAAAGAGTTGGACACAAGTAGCGACTAACAACAAAACTGTAATTCTTCAATGGAAATGACATTGTCTTAAATCCTTTACTTGGCCTTAGAAATATCCCTTTCCCACACAGGGTTCATGCTCATGTCCCATGGGCTGCAGGAAAACATGCCTGGCTCACCCATTTTAAGTGACATGTTCTCATGATTTCACCTCCACTCATCCTCACTATAGTTCTAGAAATTAGGCAGTAATGTTTAGTTCTATTTCACCAGCATGGCAGCTGTATGAATTGAAAATATAAGTGTACAGATATAACTAAATCATACCTCATTTGAAGTTGACAGCCCTAGCCTGTGAGTAATTTATTCTTTATATTTTAAGAAGGATTTGGATTATTTTCAAAGGGGAGTGGCTTTACAATGTTTTGTTTTCCTGATCTATTGGTCAGAAGTGTCTTTCTTAAGCACAGTTTCATTTTATTTTAATCAATCAATATAATAATTTAAAAAAATATATAAAAATTTGGCAGATATTTTGGAATGGATTTTGTTTTTCTGCTTAGTCTCTGCCTGAGTCCAAATGTGTGGACAATTGTCACCCTGGATTTGTAAAACGGACTCGGAAAGAAGAACCAATTTGCTGCTATGATTGTATTCCTTGTCCGGAGGGGACCATCTCCACACAGGAAGGTGAGTAACACAAGAGGAACTCTGGCTTTCCTGTCTCTCGGTATCAGCTGTCATCCAAAGAAGGTCTTTCTTGGAATGTGAAAGGAGGGACTATAGAAATAATATTATTTACTCTTTTCTCAGATACTGAAAAATGCACCAAGTGTCCAGATGACAAATATCCCACTGATGACAGAATCCAATGTATCCCCAAAAGAATAACCTTCCTGTCCTATGAAGAACATCTGGGCATCATCCTGGTCTCCTTTGCTGTTGTCTTGTTTCTAACAACAGGCCTTGTTTTAGTCATATTCCTTAAATACCTAGAAACTCCCATTGTCAAAGCTAACAACCGTGACCTGTCCTACATCCTCCTGGTTTCCCTCTTGCTTTGCTTCTTGTCCTCCTTTTTCTTCATTGGCCGACCAAGGAAAGCCACCTGCCTTCTCCGACAAACAATGTTCAGCATCATCTTCTCAGTAGCTGTGTCTTGTGTGTTAGCCAAAACAATCATGGTAGTGCTGGCCTTCCTGGCCACGAAACCAGGAAACAGGGTGAGGAGATGGTTGGGGAAGAGCTTGGCCAACTCCATCATCCTTTCTGGTTCTGCTGGAAAAATTGTCATTTGTGCAATCTGGCTGGGAGTTTCTCCTCCGTTTCCTGATTTTGACCTGCACTCCCAATCAGGAGTGATCATCCTTCAGTGCAATGAAGGCTCTGTGACCATGTTTTATGTGGTTCTCTGCTACATGGGTTTCCTTGCTGCCATTTGCTTCACAGTGGCTTTCCTGGCCAGGAACCTGCCTGGGGCCTTCAACGAAGCCAAACTGATCACCTTCAGCATGCTGGTCTTCTGCAGCGTCTGGATCTCCTTCCTGCCCACCTACTTGAGCACCAAAGGGAAATACATGGTGGCCGTGCAGGTTTTCTCCATCTTGGCTTCTGGGGCTGGCCTGCTGGGCTGCATCTTCTTCCCCAAGTGCTACATTATCATCCTGAGACCAGATCTAAATACTAAGGAACATTTAATGATAAAAGTTGGTATCCAATCATGAAGTAGTTTCTTAGGCTCTTAAAACTTAATTATTTGTTACAGTTATTGAATTTGTATGCTTGTTTTGACAATTAAGGTTATTTAAGATCAAAAGAAATAAACATACAAAGAATATAAGACTAACTTAAGATAACCATCAAAGTGTAAAATAAATTATTTAATAATTAATTTGTGATGAAACCAGGGAAGGATAAGATAACAAATGAGTTAGTTATGTTAATATAATGCATCTTCAGAGGAGACAAGAGGGGGAGGGATATGACATCATCTATCTCCAGTCCTCAACACAGTCCTCTCAGCAGTTCCAAGAAGGCTCCTCACCCATTTGCTCTACTTAAGTGATCCTGAGGACACAGATCAACCTCCAAGTGGTCTCAATGACCCCCGACCAAAACGGGTTCCTCCCCGGTAGACAGATTAGGTCCAATATGAGAGTGGTGATGGACGTGCTGGAGTATTATGAAATACACTCCGAGAAACAGCTGGCCATGGTCTTCCTCGATGCCCAGAAGGCTTTCGACAACTTAAATTGGTGATTTTTGACCCAACAAATCCAAAAAATGAATTTCGGGGGGTATTTCGAGAACGCAATAAAAGCAATTTACGATAAACAGAGTGCAAATATTATATTAAATGGGGATATAACTAAATCCTTCTGGATTGGTAAAGGGGTGAGACAAGGCTGTCCACTTTCTCCACTTTTATTTATATTAGCCCTAGAGATATTGTTAAGGAAAATTAGGCAAAATAAAGAAATACAGGGATTGGAAATTAGGAATGAAACTTTTAAGATTCAAGCTTTTGCCGACGATGTAGTGTTGATAATGGAGGACCCACTAACAACAGGGCCAAAAGTATTGAAAGAATTAGATGAATACGGGAAGCTGTCAGGATTTAAATTAAATATGACAAAAACTAAAATGTTAACAAAAAATATCCCAATAAGAGAACAGGAAATACTAGTAAATAATTTGGGTATTCAAATAGTTAAGAAGATTAAATATCTAGGGATTTGGATTACTGCCAGATGTTCAACCTTAAAGGAAGATAATTATACACCCTTACTGACAAAGATAAAGCAAGATTTGGATAGATGGGGGAAATTGCAAATTTCGTTCCTCGGTAGGATAGCCACTGTCAAGATGAGTGTTCTCCCCAAATTACTATACTTATTTCAAACTACTCCTGTCAGTATTGACAGAAAATATTTTCCGGACTTAAATGGGACAGTAAGGAAGTTTATCTGGGGAGGGAAAAAACCGAGAATTGCACTATGGTCCTTGCAGGAAAAAAAGAATAGGGGTGGATTCGGACTCCCAGTCTGGGAACTATACCATAAAGTGGCCAATTTGCCCTCGTCACCTCCTGCCTGGACTATTGCAATGCTCTCTACATGGGGCTCCCCTTGAGGAGCACCCGGAGGCTCCAACTGGCGCAGAGTGCGGCCGCGCGGGTGGTAATGGGAGCGACATGGCGCTCCCATGTAACACCTCTCCTGCGCGAGCTGCACTGGCTCCTGGTGGTCTTTCGGGTGCGCTTCAAGGTTTTGGTTACCACCTTTAAAGCGCTCCATGGCTTAGGACCTGGTTATCTATGGGACCGCCTACTACCACCAATAGCCTCCCACCGGCCAGTACGCTCTCATAGAGAGGGGCTCCTCTGGGTGCCATCAGCCAAACAGTGTCGACTGGCAACCCCTAGGGGGAGAGCCTTCTCTGTGGGGGCACCTACGATCTGGAACGAGCTCTCCCCGGAGATACGGAGGATCCCGGATCTGCGCACCTTCTGCCGCGCTGTGAAGACCTTTTTATTCCATCAGGCGGGCCTGGCCTAATCTCCTCCCTCTTTTAATATGTAAATTTTAATCTGTTTTTTAAATTATTGGGGTGTTTTAATTCTGTCTGGGCCAAAATGATTTAATTTGATTTTATCTGGTTTTTTAAATTTTTGTATCTATGTTATTTTATTGTTTGGCTGTTCACTGCCCTGAGTCCTTCGGGAGTAGGGCGGTATACAAATCAAATAAACTAAACTAAACTAAACTAATTTAGTATGGCTACGAGAGTGGGCCTTATTAAGAGATAAGAGAATTTTACAACTGGAAGGGCACGACCTATTGAGAGGTTGGCATGCCTACCTCTGGGACAAAGGAAAAGGGACAGGGATATGTTTCCACCAGCACAAAATTAGGGATACATTAATGAAGACATGGAAAGAAATCAGGCATAAACATTATTTAAAATACCCAAAATGGATATCGACAATGGAGGCACTGGTCCACCCAAATACATTAGGTAGGGAGAAAATGGTCACCTACCAAGATATCTTGGATAACAGTGGTAATCTTATACCCAATGAGATGCTAAAAGAGCAAGGGATCCATATAGATTGGTGGCCCTATTTACAAATTAAATCCCATTATAGTAAAGATAAACAAGAAAAGGGAATAGAGATGGGGACAAATAGTTTGGATAAGGTATGGCTAGGTAGTGAGAACAAATTATTAGCTAAATTATACTCCTATCTTCTCGAGTACGACAGAGAAGGAGAAATATTAAAAGATCAAATGATCGCTTGGGGGAAAAACATCAAATCAAAGATAAATCTTGATGATTGGGAAGAAATATGGAACAGCAATCTTAAACTGACGAGGGCAACAAACTATAAGGAGAATCAGTATAAGATGCTATATAGATGGTACTTAGCACCATCTAGAATTGCTAAGATCTACCCAAATGCAAGCCCCAAGTGTTGGAAATGTGGTCACCACCAAGGTACCTTCTATCACATGTGGTGGATGTGTCCGGAAGCGAGGAAGTTTTGGAAAAAAATACAAAAATGGATCCAAGAAATATTAAAGGAGGATATTAACTTCCTCCCGGAAATCTATCTCCTGGGAGTGCTAAAACGAACATTTGGAAAGGACAAGAAATATTTGATTATTCATATTGTCACAGCTGCTAGACTCTCCTATGCCTGATATTGGAAAGAGAAAAAAGGACCAACAGAGGAACAGATAGTCAATAAGATACTTGACTGCGCAGAAATGTGCAGATTAACGTATGTGTTAAATGGAAAGGAGGATTCAGAATTTTATACGATCTGGGATCTGTGGTATAGGTTGTTAGAAATTAAATGCAAAAGTTAATACTCATGTGGAATAATGCACAACGATTACTTAACCCTATATATTATTGTACTCTAATTAAACAGTAATTATTTTTACACATAAGAATTTTTGTATAAACTGTATAAATAATTAGATAATTGACTAGATACCACACTTGTAAATATACAATATGACTACACGTTGCCGAACCGTATAGTTTGAATTGTAATATGTTCTTAATTCAATAAAATTTCATTTAAAAAAAAAAAAGAGAAGTGAAATGTCTCCAAAGAAAAATAAAACAGTCCAGTTACCTCTTGAAAAAAGCACCTTTGGGACATCACCATACTACAAATCTACACTTCAACTGTAGTCTCAGATGATGACGAAATTGAACAAAATAAAACAAAATAAAGGGTGAGTAGACAGGCCTTCGTTGCAAGGGATGGCACTTCCATTTCATTGGGGACAGAACTTTACCTCAAATTTTGGATATTATGGGCATCAAATAAAATACCATCTTTTGTTCCTTAAGCTTTAAGTCCTGATTCTGTAGATAGCTTCAGATCCCAATGATGGAGCATCACAATGGGGATGGTTGATGAACTAAGAGGCAATCCCACCCCCCACATATTTAGCTCCTTCCCTCCCTATTGTTTAACTATAATTCTATTTTGATTCTAGTTTCCATTTTAATTATTTTAGAAATATTTCTCTTTTAGGATTTTAATGGTATAAGTTTCCCAGAGTTGTTTCAAAACAAGATGGGTGGCAAATAAACTGAACAAACTAACATACAAACAAATGTCTGAAACAAATTTACCAGTCAGTGGGTGGAATCCTCTTCAGTCCATTTACCACATTTTTGGGAGTATAAGATACACCTTTCCCTCCCCACCCAAAAAAGAGGGTGAAAATCTGGGTGGTCTTATACTCCAGCATCTCAAATGGAGGTTTCAGAGGCTGAAAAAAGCATCAAAAAAGAAGCTTCAGGAAAAAAAAGCCCCCAAACAGAGCTTCAGATGCTTTGTGAGATTTTAAAAAACAGCAAACCTCATACAAAGTGAAACAGAGACCATGAACAGGTAAAAAGCAGATTTATTGTAAGGATATATGTATCCCATAAACTTTTGCAAAAGGATTCTCCCATGAAGGAGAGAGAATGTCTTATCACTCCGGTTACATGGTTTAAATACAGTTTCTGTCAAGTATTGGCTATCAACAAAACAATTAGAACCCCTCCACCATATATTGTTTTCAGTCTTTATATAATGTTTTGGCTTTCTTCACATGGTCCATCCTGGAGTTCCCCTCCAAAATTACCCTCTAAAAATACCCTCTAAATATGTATTCATGATTGTTTGTTATTGTTCTTATTAATTGGACCCTTAATCTTTTCCTCCTTTTTCAATGGAGCTTGGGTCAGCCTGACCCAACTTAGAATGTACCAAAACATCTGTTTCCTCAAAACAGGCATTTCTATATATCTTACTCAGGTTAATAGCTGAGGGTTAGCTCAGGTTATGTAAAGGGTAAATATGGAGTCACTTAGGCTGTATTCTTTATTATTCTTTACAGGAATAATTCTTTTTCTCT